>OX457039.1:36799344-36836844 GCA_949752735.1 Lumbricus terrestris
ATTTGTTGTGACGACATAATTATCTTTGTTCTAAAAGCACTATCATTACGTCACTAATTTAATTGGACATGATGATTCTATATTATCAATTTGCTCTTTCTATAGGGACTTCGTATTGTGATGTCTTCTCTTTGTTGTGCAATTTTATTGCGTCAGTTAAGTTTGCTATACCACGACCATAGCCCTTTACTATTATCGCATCCTATTGGACTACCGTACAACACTATCGCCACGTCATTAGCCATGCATTACGTTGCTAGGATAATGGCTAATCCAGTAATATGACGACGACCCCTCTTTGTTTTACAAATACTATTGTTACGTCATACATTAGCGCTGTTCATGAACATGTTGCTGACTTGCTAGCCTACATGGACTTTTGGTTAATTGTTGGCTATTTATATTTGCTATGTAGGCCTAGAGATGTATAGAACTCAAGTAAGTGTATAGCCTTGCATGATTTGCTCTGAGTTTTTTTTCTCGTTTTTACGATTAGAATCAACAAGTTACAATAATAAAGTTAAATAAACTATTGAAATTTGCTTCTTTTACAAGAGTGAAACCCTAAAATGTGGGGCAATGTTAAGCTCTAAGCATGTTGAACATACCTTACTCCGCTCTGGGTCCGCTGTAATATAGATGTGTGGTGGACCGTGGGCCGGTCGGTTCTCCGAAGCGATTCCATAGAAGGGGGGTAATCATAGCATCCGGGACCGCACTATAGCGGCCCTGATGATGATGATTTTGATGATGATGATCATGATGATCATGAAATTGATGATGACTGTAGCCTACCTTCGTCTCTGCTGTCATCGAACAATAAGAGTGATTGGATGAGTTACCGAGAGGATGAGATTCATTGACAGAGGAAAGGCGTGAGGAGAGGGAAAAAATTATTAAAAGCGAGAAAATGGAAGATAATAGTATGCAGCCATACAGTGTTATTATGTGATCATATAAAATGTTGAAGCTGAAGCGCATTAGTTCCTCTGCAACACAATTCTCCTGTACCATCATCTTACATGAGAGTCGATGATGAGACATAGTCACTGTCACTAAAGCAGATAAATTACAAAAAGCAAACGCATAAGCCAAGCAGACATGATGACTTCTGCACTTCTTTGCTTCACACCTATTACTATAGAAGACTAGTCACTTGGCTAATAAAGCGGATTAAATGAATAAAGCAGAGACATACATCTAAACTAAGTCAGATGTTTTTACTGAAGCACAGAAGCCTATATACATGTATGCCACGTGATATAACAGAGGTCGACAAAATGACTGAACAGAAGAGGAAGAGTCAGGTTAGTTGCAGCCTTTCTCATCGACGCCTTTGACCGGCTGCATGCATACATTGCATACATTGCATACATTGCATACATTGCATATATCCGTATACACAAAGTCTGATGGCTGTGGCTGTCTTTCCACGTCTTATAATGCAAACCTGAGATGGACTTTTTCAACAGACGTCTCAAAGGAAACGCAATTCTAGAATTTCACTGCAGGCTTAATTAGACCATTAAGCCGTCGGGTTATCAGGTCGCCACACAGACAGACCTCTGTTGCGAACGCAGACATCATTTGATATTCATAATGCACACGCTCTAATCTGAGTTGAGCCAAGTTACCTCATTTTTTATAGATCTATACCCGGTATGAGAATTGTAGATGGGTGACTGTGTGAAGTCAGACGTAGCTTTATGTGGAGTTTGCATGAACTTTGAGCTAATCCGCAACATACAATCGAAAAGCCATTGAATTATGGCTGCGCACGCATTTTTTATGCATGGTATTTTTTGACGTTAACCATATTCGGTCTTTATGCAGATAAGATCAATAATTATTTTGGCTAAGCGATATTCGTTTACTCAGATCTTCTGTCCCTTATACTGTTATACAGTTGATCACCCACAGATTTGACTACCGCAACTCACTTCTCACTGGCATCAGTAACAAAGAGAAATGCAACAAAGCATAGTCGTAAAAAAGTTTTTTTCGTTTTTTATTCTCTCCCAAAAAACGTCGTTTTTTCGTTTTTTATTTTTCCCATCGTTTTTTATCGTTTTTTATTATTTCTTTAACTTTATTTATTCATTTACTTTCTGTTATTATTTTCCTTAATTTTAATTTTTTCTGATATTTCTCATGTTTTCCGCCAACTCTCAAGGATTCAGCTAACTAAAGTCATTATTTCATCGTTTAACATCATCATTTAAGAGATAGCCTGCGTGTAGTAGGTTCCTAATCAATGTTTTCAAGGTTAAAATGCGGTTTTAGATGTAGCAAAGTCAAATTATTTTCCGTTTCCGTTTTTTATCGTTTTTTGTCGTTTTTTATTTTTTCGAAAAAAACGACGTTTTTTATTCCGTTTCCATCGTTTTTTACATCTATGCAACAAAGTATAGGCTACCTGCTTCGAAACTATCTTTTGTCAGAGCCATATATAACAAGACGTGCAGTGGATTTTATAATCATTATTATTCTCATATTGCATTCATTATAGGCTACACTGGCGGAACATAGCAAAAGATCCATTCAAGCATAGAAGTTTATCAACCAGCCGGCCTATCCGCGTTCCTCACTATCATTGCATAACAGTATAGACACGGTCGCCGAAACCTGTCTTCATCCTCCGTACGCGAAGGTCGGTCTTCCCAAGCGACCTAAGTCGCAGCCCGGAAGCAGAGGCATGGGTCTCAGAACAGTAGTCGCGAATGTATTTAGTCGCTGTCCCGTGAAGCGATTTGTGAACCTGCAATCTGAGCTTGAACTCAATTCGGAACCAAGGGTCAGGCAGCCAATGCAGGACATCGCGCATAGACTATTATATAGACCTATAGGAATCTTCAGTTCTTAGTTCTAAACTGAAGATCGATCCCTTTGAACTTACTATTCCATTGCAGACTGTCAAATTCCACTAAAGTCAATATTATATGGATTGCATTTCGACCTGGGTTATCCAACGCATGATTGTGATTTTTAATTGCGATTTAACCGACCATTGATCAGACGAGATAGCATGTAATGTATACATACCGGTACCGGTAATGTACAATATACATAATACGTATATTATATAGGCCATATTGGCGTAGATGTGCCGTGTATCACTGGCAAACGAATGCTGCACTTTAGTCTAAATAGCATCACGGTTTATGCTAGAATTACGGATAATAATAATACACTCTGGACATCTCATGGCTATAACTATAATAATAATTATTTTACGTGTAACCTAATTTAGTTATCATCGTAGAAATCATTTAAAGGACTCAGCGGTCGAAAGCGACCGTCCTGGTCGGGTCGGGTCGGGTCATTATGTTCCGGACCCTTTCTATTGGTCACACAGGTCTTGTGTGTAGTTCGGTCGTCGTCGGGTCTTGGCTAACAACGGCTCGACGACCAATTCGCCGGAGACGTCATCGGTCAGAGGTCGGTCAATCGGTCCGTCCGAGGGACACAATGGAGACGGAGGAGGGAGGAAGGTGGGAAGGAAGGAAATGGATGGAGGGAGGGAGGGAAGAAGAGAGGGAGGGAGGAGGAGGATGAAGAAAAGTCACGAAGGTATACTCGAACGGAAACTCCAGTTATGAGTGAATGAATGGAAGAATGGATGGCAGAGGAGGGAATGGTGGACGATCGATGGAGGGTGGAATGAATGGACGGATGGATGGATGGATGGATGGACAGACGGACGGACTATTGAATGGATTGATGGATCGATGGATGCATGGATGGACGGATGGACGGATGGATCATGGATGGCTGCCACTATGGGTAGGTAGGTGGACTGGTCAAAGGATGGACGGGTCGGATGGATTGATGGCATGGATGGCATAGAATGAATGGATGGATGGATAGATGGATAGATAGATGGATAGATGGATGGATGGATGGATAGATGGATTGATGGATGGATGGACGGACGGACGGATGGATGGGTGAGTGGGTGGGTGGATGGATGGATGGATGGATAGATGGATTGATGGATGGATGGATGGATGGATGGACGGATGGATGGATGGATTAATGGGTGAGTGGGTGGCTGGATGGATGGATGGAAGGATGGATGGATGGACGGATGGATGGATTAATAAGTGAGTGGGTGGATGGATAGATGGATGGAAGGATGGATGGATAGATGGATAGATGGATGGACGGACGGATGGATGAGTGGGTGGGTGGATGGGGTGCATATATTGATGAGATGGATGGATAGAATGAGCAAGCAAGTGGGAGACGAAGAGGGACGAACGACGTCTTCGTTCTTCCGAAGAAATCTGTTCTCGTACAAACATCTGGTGTGTTGCTAAGAGGGAAGTAGGGTCAGTGGGGTAGGGTGGGGTTGGGTGGGAGGGGACCGACGACTGACGGACGGGTGCTACAATAGATAAACAGACGGGCGGTCGGCCCCCAGAGGACGCGGCCACCGCCGCAATCGATAAGACAGGACGCACGCACACTCCTATCGACGGACGGACGGACGGACGGACGGACGGACCGCCGTCCATCAACCAACGATCCATTGAGTTCGGACGGAGAGGGATACATCGATGGAGAGGGAAACATCCATGGAGAAGAGGAAACATGGAAAGAAATGGTCCAGCTAAATGCCGAAAGGACCGCATGGATTCTAACGCATCGACTCCATCTGCTAAAATTAGTGCATCGCTTTGGAATTACGAGGAAAAAATTGAAAAGAGAAAAATATGAAACTATTTATAGCAGCACATAAACACGAAGAGAATCCGCTCTGCAGGCTGCTGGCATATCGTTATTTTACGAGGCGACAGAGTACACTTAGATTAGTGTCGTAGTTGTCAGTTAATTGAATAAATTATCAAATATTTCCTCAGAATCTCAGACCATTCGCCAAGATCACCGCTCACTTCTGCATGGATCTTGCCATCATCTCCGTCACGCTCCATTTCATCTTTCGGTCCTCACGACTGCTCCTCTTCTTCCTTCTCTCCATCCACTTGCAATCTCGGGACAACCACACTGACACGACGCAGCGCTTGCGAATGAGCTGTTGCTATGCGCTTAGCCACTAGGGTCGCCTAAGTTGCGTTTCATAAAAGTTTTTAAAGCGATAGCAGTTACATCTCAGGTCGATTCTGCTCGAGATCTGCTTTTAATAGACGAAAGGCTGCATTGATCTCTCAGCCACACATCGTGCCTATAATTATTATTATATCCATAATTACAGTACGATGACACTACAGCAGAATAGTATAGCTGGGTTTTAAGTAACTAGCATGCAGACGCGAAGTGAGTTTGCGGTGCGTAGGGTCTATAAGAAAAGACTAAGATATGAAAATGCCGTGGCCATAATTTGATGTAAAGATGGATGGAAGTATCATTCATGGAAGAATTTCCAGGAAGGTTGCACAGTCGAATGCCATCCGTTAATTAAACGAACTAAATGCTTGAACTGGATTGGGGCGACGATAGAAGGCGTCGTTGTAGCCTAACTTCGACGCGTGTAGGGCTACTACAACTTTGGTATCGCTTCCCCCGTTGAACCCGGTGCAGAAGGCGCAGAGCATCTAACCAAAGAGAGTTCGTGGGTTGCCCACGCTCTGCTCTGGATTCATTCGGAGCGCCGCAGCGTGCATTTCAACTGCCCGCTGTGACCTATACAATGCGATACAATACAATACAATACAATAATAAATGCCAGTTTGCCCTTCTTACAAAGTTCAGAAGGGCCCATAGGCCTCGCTGGCAAAGATGCATTAATTGTACGAAGGATTTGCTCACGGACGGTCCCCCCACGCAGTGACTGCGTCGGACGAGGATCGAACTCGTAGTCTACTCTGCGCATTACCGACCGGTGTCGCGAAATATAGAGCAATTTATCGCCGAGATAGAACATCATGCGACGCTTGGTAATAATGTTGTATCAAACTCGTACTCATACGAGCATCGCCCGTACTAATCGCATACCTTCCCCCCCCCAGATGAAAAGAAGTTGATAAAGTCACCTCCGCGTTTATTTATTTTTGCAAATAAACTTCCATCTGCTTTGTTTTGAACAATAGCACTAGCAGGTAGACTATGTTTATCCTACCAGACGAATTTATTTGCTTTGGTTTTAGAGCACTTAGAACATTTAGAACACTTAGGAACACACACTTAGAGTCATTATAACTAAATTCGAGCTGCGTTGCTCTCAACATTGCTTAGGACACTTAATTAGGCCTAATACAAAATAAAGTTACTTTAAATTTTGATTAGAGCATTAATTTTTTCAATTCTACGCATTTTTCAATAATTGGAATAGAATGGTTTGTCCCGCCGGATAGTCTATACTGGTATATTCCATCCGGGGATAGAATAATTCATCCGCCCAGATAGTTTTAAGAGGGATAGAATATCCCGTAACACCGTTAGCTCTAACCAAGCGGCCACGGTGCCACTCGGTGATTCAATCCACAGTGGTCAGCGGGTGCCTTGTTGATAGACTGAGGTTTTATAGCACAAAGGTGAGAGATGCTGTAATCTAACCTGGATATTGGTGTCGTTAAGTTCAAGATGTTTTCATAACATATACTTTCATAGATTCTACGCGGACTGTTGAACTGAGGTCGACAACTACTCACCCCTCCCCCTCTCGGCAACATCCGCGGAATTACTCGCTGTCAGTAATCCAATTACATTTGTTGAAACCAAATAGCCTGCATCTCTTCAACACAGCGCACCCAGAATTCGCTGGTTTTGCTATTAATGCAATGATTCATAAGAAATCAGATTCTGGCGTATATGCATTATGTAGCCTATACATGTACATCTGGCGTGCTTTCAGAGGCGTCAGTTTTCTGTGGAGTAACCATGCTTCACCAAATTTATTCATGTACTGAACAGTGATAATACTGATAGAGACCTCTTCAGTTAGATCGATATAATCAGCCATTCACATTAAAATTAATAATAATAATTATTATTATATTCGTTTAATGGTAACAAAAACTGATAGACAAACCGCTATCGTGTAAAAAAACAGTTTATCAAGTTTACACAATATAATAGCCGTATACCTATAGAATGTCTTTAGCCATGTCTGTTGGATTTGTCTTATGACGAGAGCACAAAATAACAGAAATTACAAAAAGAATGTTTCTATGTAATGGTGTTTACTTCCTGTCAGCTCAGCAACTCTGAATAGGCTGTTGAACAAAGTAACTGTTTTGGCTGCATTTAATGCACAAACTATCTGTAATCTGATAAGCCGCAAACGACTGTGTCAACTTGACAGAGGATGTCATGTCAACTCGCTGTATAATTATACTATGGTTGTTTTCTATATGAGTGGACGATATATCGTGTTATAAGCTGCTCTGCTAATGGGTTGCAAAAGATGTTTGACCCATTATAATGTACTCTCTTTCTAATGCTTTGTCTGAGTTTCATTCATCCAACTCGCTTTGCAATGCTGCAGGTAAATCGGATGAACTCTCAATTACTCCAACGAAGGCACCTCGATAGTCGATACCATATATTACAGGTGCAATAAATAAAATACGTCTGTGAAGCCTATAGGTCTACACGATAAATCGCTTAGTTTTCGTATACGCAATCAGAGAGACGGTATTTCTTCTGCGCACGCAATGGCATCTTATGTATAATACGTGTCAGATATATAATGAATTGCTTCCTTCATCTTTACAAGCGAGCTAATTGCTGCCAATATTAACTTACCCCTCAGCCGTCGTCTAGATAAGGCCTAAATAAATTATACGATGATAGCCTACTACAGGAAGACGAACTGAACGCCATAGGAACTCCGCATTAATCATGGAAAGTTTTTTGATGTCAATAAATGTGAATGTGCAAAATAATGGTTTCATCTGCGACCTGTCGGATTGGACTTATAATCGGATTTACGTTACAACATTATTAATAAGCGTCGCATGATGTTCTGTCTCGGCTGTTGGCCTGTTGCTACATGTAGTTCATTGGCCATACGATTTTCTCCACAGTATTCAGAGGTGCGAAACTTTGATGACTATCTCCACGGTCATTCCGAAGTCATTTTGGATAGTGGATCCAGTTTCATAAACAATTCGAACATGTACGCAGTTTGCACCTGTACTGCAGTATATAAGCTTAATTGCATGTTCATGTATGAGCTGTATACGCCTATTACTGTGACGTTTGATTTACTTTTCTCTGCCTTCGGGCTCTAACTAATGAAGTGCTCATTAAGTTCCTTCCCCCCGGAAAATTTTGCAAATATTGCAATTTTTCTTCTTCCATTCAAAAGACGTTACAGTTGTCCTTAGTTTGGAACAAACTTACATCGTCCATCTAAACCGACGGCTATTCTGCACAAAGCGCACGTGCACAATTAACGTACCGGTAGCCTATTGGCTGTTGAGAAGAATTGTATTTATCAGAAAGAAACCCAGAAAGCAGAAGCTGATGCAAATTTGCAATTAATAGAAATTAATACAGAAACAGACATGCGGATACTGATGACTGCATTACAGCTAAACAGACGAACGGACAGACAGACAGACAGACAGACAGACAGACAGACGTACATACATAAACATTTGCCTGTAACGCTATAGTTCTCGTGTTAAAACTTTTGTATTTCATGCAGAGTCATGGGTTTGATAGGTTACCACATGACCGAATCTTGGGCCGCGACCAATAGACCCATATAGGGCGTGCCGCTGTGCGCAAGACTAGATCGATCCAAATCGTGGGTGTTGACTGTGGCCAATTGATCATTTTACTGATCGTTTTGACAGTAATTCAGTTTCGATACATATGTAAGATTTAAGCAAGAAGACGACCAGACCTACCTTCGTAGTGAAGCACAAAGTGTCTTCCTGCAGACGCAGCGTTAATGGCGCTGCCGCCCGTGGTGGAGCTGACGGCGGTCGTCGAAGCTTCTCGAAGGATTCGAATCTCAACGGCGTTTCCGACGGACAGATAGACATGACTCAGCCTCAATGTGTCCGCTGAGCAAATGTCGACGACGGTTCTGGCAACGACGTCGGTCACCATCGCCAGACGATGACACACGCCTCCTGCTCCACCGACGACGCCATGGCTGCTGCTGCTGCCCATATGCTGGTGGTGGAGGTCTCGAACGGAGGGGATCGGGGTTGACCCCGATGACTGCAGCAACCGGGAGCTGTGCAGCTGCGAGGAGGGTACCTTGGTCTGAGACGATGACGGGGTCGTCTGTAGGAGAACGCCCCCCGTCCCGAAGTCGTACAGGGTCAGATTGATTCGCTGACCGACGGAGGCTGAGACTACGCGGGTGCAGCCAAGGAAACCTGTCTGCGAGGATGATGGACCGAGGATGTATCCGCTCGGGAGGGGAAGAGACAGGCGGGCGGAACCGTGATGACACGTGTGCGACTCGGTCGACTGCACTGAAAGTACGACCAGCAACGATGGCTCAAAGCAGCACCAATTAACTCAAACTATAGTAAATGTAATAAGGAGAATAATAATAATAATAATAATAATAATAATAATAATAATAATTATTATTATTTATAATAATAATTATTATTTATAATAATAATTATTATTTATTATTTATAATATTATTATTATTGGCATTTCGAGGCACGTTCCCACAGTTGTCCTGTGATGAAGGTCGCTAACTCATGAACAAAGAACTTTTTATGCTTTTTCTTGTAAAAAATGTTTCGTTTAATAAATGATTGTTATAATAATATAAAAAAATATAAAAAATAAAATAAAAATAAAAAAAAATAAAAAATAATAATAAATGAATAATAATAATAATAATAATAATAATAATAAAATTCAAAAAAAAAAAAAATAAAAATAATAATAATAATAATAACAACAGTAATAACAATAATAATAATAGTAGTAGTAGTAGTAGTAGTAGTAGTAGTAGTAGTAGTAGTAGTAGTAGTAGTAGTAGTAATAATAATAATAATAATAATAATAATAATAATAATAATAATAATATGACATTTTCAAGCACATACATAGCCTATATTTATTATAGATCTATACATGTATATATAGTACTTCCGTGAGTTCTTCGCTATAATTATTAAGCCACCCGATCTACGCAATCAGCCTCTTATCTCACTCTCTCTTGTCCCCAGTAACTTTCTCTATCAGGTAACAATGCACTGCGAATCTGGATCAATCTTTCATCACATCAGCACATTTCCAACCCAGGCGACAACGCTCACTTTATCCGCCCCAACGTTTACATACTCAACGCTTCACAGGTTTTCCGTGCACTTCAAATCAAAGTCTCACCTCTTCAATAATTATTACACCCACCCTATTATCCATCAAATGCTCCGCCTTCCAGACTGTCTCATCCTCAAAGAAACCCGTCTTAGCAGCGCATCCGCTTCTGCTCTCTTGGTCCCTCCTCTGTCAACCGAACCCGGGTTTTATCTCCACCATCTCTACAGGACAACTCCTCTGATGAAGCGTTCCAGCCACAAAGTCACAAAGTACAAGGAACGCCAATACCAGTAACAGCAGCTCAAATACCAGCAGCATGGAAGCGAACTACTACTATAGTAATCGTAATCGTTATCTCCAAACTTCTAAAGCGCCACTCGAGAGTCAAGAGCAGGGCATCAGCTTATTCAAGAGCGCTGTGACTATAGGCTATAGTCCGAAAAGAGTAGTCCGAAGGAGGTCGTATAGTCCAGAAGGAGATCGTAGTCCAGTAGGCCTAAAGTGAACCCAACACAATGTCATGACACTGTATGGCAGCATAAGTACATAATTAATAATTATATTTAATTATGTATATATATATATATATATATTATATGGGGCAGGGCAGCAGTGTTGACGACAGCAACGTGTACTATAGGCTCATTTATATAGATTATAGAGAATGCAAAGCATTTTGATCTGGCACTTATGTAAGTTATGAATCGAACGCCTTCAACCGATTAACTTGAGATTTCCAGCCAGATATTTTGAGCCATTGAATTACCCGTGGCGCCCTCAACGACGACACCTAAGACATATATCATGCACAATATATATATATTAGACGCAACGATTTTAAACGTAATTACTTTTATCGTTCATAAATACATACATATATATGCAAACATATATGTATAATGTTGATCTGTAAGACCACAACGATGTGAATAGTATAGTGATGATACAGAAATTCAGCCTATAACCATGCAGTAACCACTAACCAATCTGTCTCAAATTCTATCAGTCCTCAAATATCGCAAGTTGTTTCGGGTTGCTGCTCATCCTCCATTTGTGAATATATAGATATATACACACATATATATATATATATAAAATATATTATAATATATATAGTACGTATAGGCCTACATAACGGTCGATTGTGTTTAGGGCTTAGGCTAATGGAAAGTAGAAGACGGCAGTTTGAATGGATGGATCACGGGTGCTATTTTAATTCTGAATGGAATGTCAGATGGGCGAGTAGCCTATAGGCCTAATGATCGACAGGTATAAAGAGATTTAAGTCAGCTAGTTGGTGTCATGGTGTTTGAACGACAGACGGAATACATAGAAGAACGTAGAATTCTCGGAATTCAGTTGGCATATCGTTCCAGAGGCGACATAATAATTATTAATTCCTAAATAAATAAATAAATAAATAAATCATAAGACTGTGGTTAGCGAACTTCAGACGACTCAGTATTGAATGAGAGAGCGACACGAGTAGCCTATAATAAAGTCAAAACGTCAAAATAGCTGTTAAACAACACAATCGCACTGCAAAGTTATATGTTATAAGTTATATGCAAACTGCTCGAGTCATAGGTCACTTATTATCTTTTTCAGAAGAAATCACGAAGCTATATGTAGAAAATATAGACAGGTTGATTTTAGGATTCGGCATATATTTACTGGAACAATCTGCAGACAAAACAGTCATGCAAAAGGCAATCATTGTGCCACTACCCAATCAATATTTCACGGCGTTTATCAAGCGTTGGAATCAATTTCTTAGAAGTCGTCGTCGTGTCGCTGTGCATAGAGTCAATCAATCCATCAGTGAAATTCGTTTATTTCTTCCTATTAAGCTTGTGCAGACGGAACTTAAAACAGACAGCATTTGTACAGAGCATATTCCGGAGACCGTGAGACGGAGACACATAGCAGAGACAAAATGCGCTAACAGACATGCTAATACTGTGATGTAGGCATACAGTACATCATAGCCTACATGCATGGTTATACGGTGATCTTCGGAGACATCATCTTCCCAAACATGGATGCACGCATTGCACAATGCACGTGTCTCACTCCTCGATCAAATTCCTTTACCAACGCGCACCCACATGTAGGCTATGCAATGTATGCATGCACATAAACTTAATCAAGGACTCAATTGCTGCATGGTGAACATGACAGACTTCCAAAATCTATTATATATATATATGATTTTATTTCGCGCATTTGCTATAGCGCCCCTTCAAACCCACTACTCAGAGGCGCTCCCGACTACAGCGTGGGAGTTTCACGCCGAAGCCCACGAGCATTTGCGCGCAAAGGACTTGCCTCTATAGTATACGCGGTAGATTGAGGTGGATTTTAGTCTGGAACCCACCACTATAGGCTACACCACCGCGCCCCACAATGTATATATATATATATATATAAAATCCATGGGCGGAGACCTGGACGGAGACTTGGGAGACGGAAAGACGCGAGATTTTTGACGGCCGAAAAATTTCCATCTTTTGCCGGTCAAAATTTCTGACAATCTTTTTTTAGTTATCCGGTGAAATCTTGACGAAATTTTATATTTTCGCCGCCTTTTTTTAGTCGTGACGCTCAATGATGGGGGGGGGGGACAAATGCATGGGCCGCCCCCCCCCAACACCTCCATTGGGGGGCCGTCCCCCTGTCCCTCCCTATAGGTCTCCACCCATGATATAATCGTACCTTGACGGGTGATATCGTCCCTCGTCTCGAACCGTATTTCAGCTTCGTACGCCACTGTTCATATCGTGTCTTAATTGCCATGTTATTTTATACTTGAATCAAGAGATTGTGATTATATCTTTGGCTACCGTTAGATAGGCCTATAATATAATTAAACCGTCTGCGAAGCCGCTGTTCTTATAAATCTACACAATGTATTGTATTGTATAAGCTTATATACAAAGACTATGTTGAGAAAGTCATTTGCAAATTTCCTGATGTTTTGGTTCACTTTCGATTTCTGCAAATCATCCCGTTCAGCACAATGGTTGATCTGCATTTGTAGCGAAGCGACCTATTGGCCAGACGATTTCGAAATATTATTAGGTCAGGTTTTCATTTCGTTAGTTGAACCGACTTGAACGAACGAACAACGACGGCGTGCCTATAGCCTAGGCCCTGTAGTCTATAGGCCCTGTAGCCTACTGGATGAATCAGACGACTGAAGAATGCGGAAGGATCGGTCGATTAATTATAACAGAGTAGGCCTACGTTGAATGTGCAGACACACATGTCGATCGCATGTTATTGTCGGGTATGTATACATACAATTTAATGGGGACTGTTATGTATCCGTTCTTCGTTCATGATCATTGTAATGATATGTTGCTATAGCCTATGGTTACAGTCAGAGCAATATACGGCTCTGGTTACAGTTAGCCTAAAGCTCGACAGAACCGTTTGGTATAACCTATAGCCTATAGGCCTATACCAGCTGTCCCCCGCCATTACCCCGGCTTTGACTGAATACCTTGACATTCGTTTATTATTCAGCAGCTTCTCGGGTTTAGTCACTTAGTGTAAATGCATACATGTATATAGAAATATACATGTATACAGGGGCGGATACAGAAATTTTCGAAGGGGCCAAAATTTTGGAAATTTTTTGTCGTTCATCTTTCGCCGGAAAAAGCTGATGACCTTTTTTAGTCATTCGACGTTCCAACTTGCCTTGAAATGTATAGCCTACCATTTTCCCTGCCCAAAAACTGATGACCCTTTTGATCCCAATTTCTCCTCCGCCCTTCTCCTCTCCTCCTCGTTCTCCTCCTCCTTCTCTCGCATCTAGATGTTTATTCTTCGTATTACGTTTGCAGAACAGAGCAAATGTTATCTATTTATTGACTGATGGCCTACTACTGGTCGTCGCCTGAGAATTATCTTCGCGTAGCCTATCTCCACTTTTGTGAATTCCGAGAAAATCGAGTTTGAAATTTCGGAACTTTGGACGGAAATTTTAAAAAATGAGTGCCATAAAACTTAAGGCAAAGACGTCATATTAAAGCATCGACATTAATTAAAGGATGTTGCATTAAAATTAAACTGAAACTTAGAATGGTTTTGTGAACTTTTGGAAAATGTTGTATAAAATGAATTTAAATCAATTGCAAGTCATCCTGACGAGAAAAGAATTTGAAAAAATTCAAATAATAAAAGAAAGCAATACAGAATCATTTGCGACTTTGTTAGTTTCAATTTTCGCAAGTTTAATACCCTTTTTAATAAAAGAACGTTTTTTTATTCCCTGGACAAACGACACTATGATACAACGAAGTGGGATCGATGTCGTATCTCCTTCGTCCAATCAACGACGAGCTTTCTCGGACATACAACAATGCACTTTTAAACCGTGGATGCGGCACTGGAGATACGGCAAAATAAATTGGAGATATACGACAAGGCAATCCTGATACATGGACATACGACAAGTAGTTTTCGGTGAATATCTTTAAAACGACTTGTCGTATCTCTTAACTATTAAAAGTGATGAAAGAGAAGCAAATTTTTGCTACAAATCAAGTCTAAACTCGATTTTGAAAAAAATGGACATACGCGAAGATAATTCTGACTACCCCGCAGTCGATCGAGTCGTGGGCTACGATCGACTTGGCTCGTGCGACGATCGACTCGATCGACTTCGTCGACTCGCCGACCTTTCTACGACTCGATCGACTTGGCTCGGCCGACGATCGACTCGATCGACTTCGTCGACTCGCCGACCTTTCTACGACTCGATCGACTTGGCTCGGCCGACGATCGACTCGATCGACTTCGCGTCGACTTGACCTAGTTTTGTTTCTTGCTCACCATCTTTAGTTACATGATCTTAAAATGAAATTATACGATAGCATGCTAGTAGATCTGTATCTGTGTCATAAATCTGTGTGACGTAACAATATGCCTAATTTCGTATTCTCAGTGAATTTATAGATTTGCACTGTAATCGTAGTGATGTCACAATAGGCCTCGTTTTAGATTATGTAAATGAAACTCAATAATTATCACGGTAGATCTGTGCAATAATTGAAGTTAGTCACAATAGGCCTAGTTTATACTCCCAAATGTACTTCTATAATAACAGATCATTATCCTAATCGAGGTTAGCCACAATAGGACTATTTCATTCTCAAAATGAACTTCTTTAATAGTAGGTCTGTATCATGATCTAGGTGACGTACCAATGGGCCTAGTTTTATATTCTCGAAATGAACGTATAATAGTAGATTTGTATAATAATTAATCAGAGCGATGTTGCATTTAAACAGCCCCAGTTTTGTATTATGAAAATAAAATAATATGACAGCAGATCTGTATCATAGTCGAAATGACGCCACAATTATAGACCTAATTTCGTTTTTTTCAGTGAACTTATTTAATAGTAGAATTGTATTATAATAGAAGTGACGTGACTGACGTCATAAAAGGCCCCGTTTTATATTCGCAAAACGAGCATAATATACTGGTAGATCTGCATAATAAACGAAGTGACGTCACAATAGACCTTGTTTATATGCTCAATATGCACTTCTATAATAGTACATTTGTCTCATAATCGAGGTGACGTCACACTAGACCTTGTTTATATTCTCAAAATGCATTTCCATAATAGGTCTGGTACATTTGTATCATAATCAATATGACGTCACAATTGGCGCTTTTTTAAAATTCTTGATGTGAACTTAATTATAATATAATAGCAAAATTGCATCATAATCAGAGTGACGTTACAATAGGCATAGGCATAGTTCTGTATTCTCAACATTAATGAAATAATATGACGGCAGATCTGTGTCCTGATAGAAGTGACTTCATAATAGGCCTAATTTCGTTTTCTCGGTGAACTTGTTTAATTGTAGAATTGTATCATAGTCGAAGTGACGTCATAAAAGGTCTCCTTTTATATTCTCAAAATTAACATCTACATGACTTGCATATACAGACATATAATAGTAGATCTGTATCATGCTCACTCAGGAGCGGATCCAAGGAAGGGGCCAATCCGGCCATACCCCACCCCATTCAGAGATTCGCATATGATTCCCTCCATCAGGTTTCAAGAATTAAGCTGTAAATCAACGCAACGGGAACAGGAAGGTGAGAGAGAAAGTAGGCCTAGCACATGACTAAAAAGTCATCAGATTTTAACAAACCGGAGTCGCCACGGGTTTTTAGAAGTTTTTTGGGCGAAAGACTAAAAAACGATTCTTTCGGCGGAAGACCAAGGAAAAAAAATTTTCGGTTCAAGACCACAAATTTTGTCCACCCTTCCAAAATTTTTTTATTCGCTTCTGTTACCCTGTATTCGTTCAACTCAAATCGAAAACGCACGTCTATTATAATAGTCAACTTTCACAGTTCCACTATTATAACACGAAATCGACAGCTGCCAAAAGTTCGTTAGCTGAACTTGTGTGCAAAAACTGTATAGGTCACTTTGAGACTTCAAGAAATAGTAGGCTAAGTAAAATATTTCTAAGTCGGGTCGAGTAGATGAAACAACGATCGACTCGACTTAGCAAGACTCACGATCGACTCGACTTGCAAGTCGACGATTTTTCGATCGACTCGACTTGGCAAGACTCACGATCGACTCGACTTGCAAGTCGATCGAGTCGACAATTTTTCGATCGACTCGACTTGGCCGAGTTATGATCGACTCGATCGATCAACTCGATCGACTGCGGGGTATAATTCTGAGGCGACGTGGTTACACAAAGAGTTGATTAACTATATTTCATTATCAATTTTTGATGACCTGAGTATTAGTAGGCTAAAGTCTTAACAGATTGTAAACAGAGGCAGAACTAGCTAAACTCCCTCTCTGTTCGATCACAAGCGCATGTTCTTTGAAATAACTTCCATAACCCTGACGTGACCTCCTGCTCAAATTGTATAGGCTAGCAGACAGGCCGCTAGCTGCACTGGACCAGCTTATCAAAGTGGTTAAATTATGAGTCAGCTCGAAAACATACAGAGGTAAAAAAAATTGAATTTTACATTTTAAATAGCGAAATAGGCCTACTCGTGAGGTTATAATTACAATAATATCCCTACGCTTTTTCTGATCAATAGAAGTGGGCTTCATGAAAAGATTCTTGATTAAATAGGAGCTGGATTGAGACTAATAAGAAGCTGGACTGTTGAATAAAATAAATTGTTGCTCCAATGGAAGCTGTAGGTCTATAGCCTGTATTGATTGAAATAATTCATTCAACTGCCAATATTGAACTTCAACATAATTATGCGCGTTTATTAGGCCTATAGGCTAATCATGCGCGGTTTTGGTATGCGCGGTTTTAATTGTTTGCGCGATTTTGCGTGCGCCGTTTTGATAGCTTCGATTACTATAGCGGGCAGCCAGTCACTTGTCACATGATTCTCGAGCATTTGCTGGTTTCACAAACAAAATAGCGACCGCGACGGATAGTTTATTTCCGCTACAGTCGCATTTAATCAGTGGCGGCGCCAGGATTTCAGTTTGGGGGGGGCTGAAGCCTCGACCGAAATCTTATGAAAATTTTTATTTTCGCCACCAAAATTTCTGACGACCTTTTTTTTCTTTTTTTTTAGTCGTCAGCCCAAAATCGTGGATATTTCACTGTAAAAAATTTCGGATGGTCCTTTTTTAGGGGGGGGGCTGAGCTCTTGTAGAGGGGGCTTAGCCCCCCCAGCCCCCCTAGCGCCGCCACTGCATTTAATGAGTCAGAAAATCCCCGGCAACTGTACAAAATAAAACGAATAAACTTATAGGCCTATAGCTACTCTTACAGTGCGTGGTGTAATGCTGTTATAATTCATGCAAAGGTATGCGCATAGGCGTAGGCCTACGAGGCGGGGGTCCAGAGAGGGCAAATACCCCCCAAATTTCGGGCAAATGTGTTTTTCGGGCAAAAGAGGCACGGACGGGGCAAAAAAATCGGAAATTTTTTCGGGCAAATCAGGTAGCCTACGAGACAGAGGATTTTTTCGGGCACGCATAGGGTTAAAAAAAGGTCGTCAGATTTTTCGATGGAAAACAAAAAGGTCGTCAGATTTTTTGGACGGGAAAATGCTTAGAATTTTGGGCGGACGACTTAAAAAAATGTAGTCAGATTTTTCGGGAAAACATTTTTTTTGGCCCCCCCACTGTCGAAATGTCCCGGGTATGCGCCACGCCTTCGGATTGATCTGCCTTCTGAATTCTGCTCATTTTCGTTTCTTTCACCATCATTACTAATCACTCACCATCATCCTCATAAATCATAATCCTCAACATGTTTAATCTACAGGCTATGGTAATTTGCCCTAATTCCAGCCATGTCCCCAATTCCAGCCGCCCTTTTGTTTCACTGCAACTTTTAATTTTGGAATCAGAAAATTATAACGCACCCATTTTTTGAATACGTAAGAGCGAGGCTATCAACCAATCACGTACTTCGGTCAGAGTTCACACCTCGGCGTGACAAATTCAAGTAAATATTTGACTACAATTTTTCAAAAGATTTTTCACATTTTCAAAAACTTCATTGTACGATTGGTATAATAATATACGAAGTGCCGTAATATATTATATTTTATCTGAAAAACGGTAGCCTACACTTATAGATATCTGAATGCAAACTGTGTGCATAATTATTGTCTATGGTCTACTGACTAGTGCGAAGCCGGGTATTCCTTAAGTAGTGTTTACCATGGTGTAAGAAGGGATGGTGTGCGCACTTCTTATACAGGCCATACATTGTTTTTGGCTCTTTTTATTTTAATTCAGCAGGTGGCGCTGCTGTCCCCAGTTGATGGTTGGCAGCATACAATATATAGAGCAAGAAGTATAAGAAACGTTCGAAACATGGAACATATGGACAAGGAGAGGGCAGGAACATAGCAGGGAGTATCATTTGGAACATCTAAGGAGCGATGAGGATCAGGTAACATTGCAGGGAACATAGAACGTCATACGGAACACCAGGGAACATAGGCCTAAGCGAATATACAACAAAGAGCGTGGAACGTAAAGAACATGAAGCATCACAGAGAACATTGTTCAGAGAATATATAGGACTAGGAAGACGGAACATGCATGCATTACGGAACATGCCACAAGAACTGCAGAACGTAAGGAACATGGACCATAAGGGGAAACATTAAGGAACATGGAATATGGAAAGTGCAACAAGGAATTGGAACACAAGGAACATGGACCATCAAATGACATAAGGAACATGGAACTTCAGGGAAAAACAGAATCAGTGAAGAACAAGGAATGCGGAACACATAGAACAGGGAACATCACGGAACATAAGGAACATGAAACATCACATGGAACACCAGAGACATCAGAAAACAAAAGACGCGGAACAAGCAACAAGGGCCGTGGAACATAGGCAATATACAACAAGGCCCATGGAACATAAGGAACCTGGTATATCACAGGGAACATCAGGGAACAAGGAACACAGAGAACACGGAACATCAATTAACAGGGAACAGAGGGCACATCACAGAGAACAAGGGAACACGGAACATCGATAGGAACATCAGGGTCACAGGACATAGGGAACATGGGAAACAGTGAACACATAACATTACATGGCACAGAGAACATGGAACACAGGCGAAATGGAAACAAAGAGCAAATGGAACAGAACATAGCAAAGATAATTTGTGTCACCCTTCTCCTTCGTCCAGCCATGAGACTGGCACTAAGGAACAAACATGCAGTGAAGAAGTATAGGTATGTATGCCATACAATATCATGAAATTCCACTAGGCTTATGGGCGAGGTCCATCAATTGGTGCATGCTACGCCATCTAGCGACCTTAGCCATAAATTTCAGCCAAGTGCGCACACCATCCCCTCTTACACCATGGTGTTTACTACGCCCGAACGCTACGATTTTTATACATTCTGGTGCCTAAGACGGTAAAACTGTATTTTAGCGTATTTTATTATCTCAAAATCGATATCATGTATTTTAGCGTATTTTATTATTTAGCGTGTGTATTTACATATTTCGTTGATAAAAAAAAGTTACAAACAGACAAAATTGAGTGATATTGAAAGCTGGATTGGTGAAAACTTTTTGGTGAAATAGCTGAATTGATGAGAAAACACTTGAGAAATGGAAGGTGGATTAAGGTATCTAATGGCTGACATAGCAGCTGGATGGACAAAAATAACGCTCGAGAAATGGAAATGGAACTGATGAAAAGATTGCTTGAGAAATAGAACTTGGATTGATGAAAATTATTACCCTTAAATAGAAGCGGGTTGCTGAAAAAATACTTAATTAAATGAGAGCTTGGCTGATGACAAATAATTGTTATTTAAATAGAATCAGGATTGATGAAAAAAATTGTTGCTGCAACAGAAGCTGGATTGACGAAAGTGAAACATGCCAAGGTAGAAGTCGGATTGATGAAAATACCCGCGGAAGTTCGAAAACGCACCCAAACAATAAAATACGCTATTTATTTTTAGCTAAGCGGTTTCGAATAAAATACGCTAAAATACAGTTTTACCCCTAAGACCGTAAGTATTCAAACGCACCTATTCCCGTTGTCCGGAGACGTTCCGACGATTTTATATTAATTTTATAAAATGTATAAGCCGGTGTCACGAAATAGAGTATCCCCCGTATTAATCGTATCCCCCCAAATTGAAAAAGTCGGAAAAAGCCATTTCCGCTTGCATTTTTTTGCAAATTAATTTTCATCTGCTTTGTTTTGAACAATGACACTAACAGGTATGTTTATTTCCTACTAGATAATTTGTTTTGCTTTGGTTCTAGAGCACTTAAAACATTTGAAACACTTAAGAACACTCAGAGTCACTGAATAAATTCGAGTTGCCTTTTTCTGTACACTGCTTAGGACACTTAAAACAATTAGAGTCACTTTCAATTTTGATTAGAGCATACAAATTTTGATTTACGCATTTTTCAAAAAGGGGATAGAATGGTTTATCCCCTCGGATAGTATAGACCGGTTAATTCCATCCAGGAGGATAGATTAATTCATCATCCCGGATAGCTTTCAGGGGGGATACTCGTTTCGTGTCGCCGGGCTTGAACCTAATTCCAGCCGGGGACCGGAATTGAGACAAGTGTGGCTGGAATTGAGTCAAGCACGTTGCTTACCCATATTGTTTAGGCCCAATTTTTGTAAAACTCCTTATTATTGTATAATTGTATTTTATTATTCCCGTGTAGGTTATGTGTAATAAGTGTTTAACTGTGTTTTCATTATTTTTTGACCATTTTATGGTCATGGACAATCAAGAGTGCATTTTCAATCAAATTTTTCGTTCACTGCCTTTCACCAAGCCAAATTCTATTTAAGCAAAGAATCAGTCTCGATCAATCCAACTTCCATTTAAACAGAGCTTAATTAATTAAACTCATCAGCCTAACAATCCAACATCTATTTAACCAATACAACTTCTTTTTTAAGTTCTATAACCAGTAATTCGATCTAGGCCTAGTTTCATAAACCCAACTTTCATTTGCCCTAAAGCTGTATATAATAAAAATACTTTAAAATGTAGCTGACCATGGTTAACAATGAAATAAACTACAATTATTGACATAAAACAAGAATAAAATACACTCAAATAGAGTTTTACCCGAATTTCATAATTATTCTTGCTAGGCCTAGGGTCTAGAGGCAGAGACCTTAATTTTTTATTTTAATATTATTTACAGACTTCATAAAAAGAAATAAAAATATAGTGTCTACACTAGTCCTAATATGCCTATTATAATATTTCTATTGACACAATGTCATTGAAATTAAATGCCTTTAATGGCTGGCTGGAATTTGGTCATATACAAAACAGGCTGGCTGGAATTTGGTCAACCCGGCTGGAATTTGGTCTCAAATAGGCCTTGTATATTTTTCAATCCTGTGATTGCTGTTTACATTTTTTATAGTTGCTGAAAAATGATTAGCTTTATAGAACAATTTTCCTTTCATATGATATATCATGCAGATAAATCGGTTGAATTTTTAAATGATGAATTCTATGTAAAACAAAGGACCCGGCTGGAATTAGGACAAGTTACCCCAAGTTACCCTATAGCATCTCCATGGAGAGGAAAGTGTACTTCCAGCATGTACTAACTACAGTTTTGTTACAGATTTCATTGAGTTCTTGTGATTTACCTAGCAGTATATGCCATTCAAAATGGTCGCCCTGATAACACAAAGCCTGAAATTGCAATGAGTGATATCGGAGTTCAGACGTGTAGCCTAATCTTCTTCGGCGCGTCGTAATCCTTTAATATAGTAATCGTGATCTTCAGGCTTCTAAAGCGCCAATCGAAAGCCAAGCGCGGGGCACCAGCTTGTTCACGAGCGCGGTGTTGAGTCGAAAGGGTCATCTGTAAGAGTAGTCCAAAGGACACCCACATAATCTATAAGCTTATACATACATGTATAATTGTATATAATATATAGGCAACAGTATATAGGCGTAATACAGAAAGAACTATTTGATCCATTTCATGCCATTATGGCTTTTGCAAACTCGCTTCTCCGACATCGCTGTCGTTTTATGAACTTTTATCATATATTTTCAGATGTCGACATATACAGTAGTAGCTGCGAGCCTTAAACATGCGCAGTTACCTATTATGATTTAGAAGTAAAGAGATTAAAGCCTATACTTATTTTCTGGTATCGATATATATTTAGCCTATAAATTAGCCTGTTTGTTCTTTGCTGCTCAGTTACAAAGCTCACAACCGGCGCTAAGATGTTCTCACCGGAAGAGTTGGACATTACGTCAGTCAATCCGAGAAACGAACCAACTCTAGATGACTGCACTGACGCAGCTGCAAAAGTGGCTCCTAATGTCTCAACTGTATCTAAAAAAAAGCCATTGACGAAAATTGATGGGAAAGCAAATCCTAACCGCAATGCAGCCGGAGCTATTTTCTTAGATGATGGTTACACAGCCGCTAATTTGCCTTCCAAGAGCCACATACATGTACTTCACACAGCACCTGCAAGGGAAATTTCAACAACTCGACAGAGTCTGCAGAAGTCGAGTGAGATACAGAAATCAGAGATTAGGCCTACTTATGATTATCAGGTTGTCGTTAAGCTTCACGACACGCCGAAGGACATGAATAGACAGACCGTGTCTGAGTACCTATCCGATATATCTGCCTTCAAACTCACTGAGATGATCGTCCGAATAACAGAACTTGATCGAAGCACTGGAACGATTGCAGTCTCTGTCAAATGCCCAACGCAAGAACTGCAGACGAACTTTCTAGATGCGGTCAAACAGTCTGGTCACTCGGTGTGTGCCAAGCAGAAGACGTCGGTTGGAGGGAGCACCAACGGTGGTAAATGTACAGAACCACCGACCATCAAATTGCGTGTTACTATGATATGCTGTGGTGGTTTAAAACAGGAAACCATCGATAAGGTAGCGGTCGTTGAATACATAAAAATGGTAACGGGTGTAACATTGGCAGCGAGTGATGTAGAGAGGGACGGATTGAGCTGTGCTGCAGCGGATAGATGTGTCTACCGAATTACTTGCGTTGACGAGGACGCCGCGAATGCATTGACTGACTCGATAAATGAAGCTTCTGATACAACAGGTATGACTGCTGCTCCCCTGACGAACGATGATCTGGAGATTCAGGGTCTGTGGGATGAAGTGTTTAACAGAGGACGCGAGCAAGTGACCCTACATCACGAGAAAGCATCGGAAATCTCTGCGGAACTCAATAGGATAGACAACGATAACAGGGACAGAGGTAGGAAACGGTTTATAGGTTTGGAAGAACACGAAAGAAGGTTGGCAAGGAAAGCCCCTCTCGAGAGTAAACTCCAGGAATTAAATTCACAAGAACTGGAGTTTGCCAAATATATCGACAGGTTACAGTTACAGATTTTCGATTTAAAAGGCGGCACGACTTTGAAGAGAGCCGTTCAAAGACTGAGAACTGAATTCAAATTGGAGATGGACCGATTCAGAAGCGCTCTGCCCATGTACGCAAGAAAGACGTCGATCGTCGACACAGTTCGTAGCAACCGAGTGAGCATCATTCTGGGTGAGACGGGCTCGGGAAAGAGTACGCAGATCCTACAGTATCTGCACGAGGCCGGCTTTACGAACGAAGGGCTGATCGTCTGCACGCAGCCTCGAAAGGTCGCTGCCCTCAGTCTAGCCCGTCGGGTGGCCGAGGAAATGGGTTGCCAGGTTGGTCAGCTGGTCGGCTATCAGGTTGGCATGCAGAGCAAACGAAGCGAAGAGACGAAACTTCTGTATGTCACCGACCATATTCTCCTCAATGAATGTCTCAAGGATCCGCTTTTCTCGCGGTATGCCTGCTTAGTGATAGACGAGGCTCACGAGAGGAGCATCTACACCGATCTTCTGCTTGGCTTCATCAAACGAAGCCTCGCAAGAAGAGACGACCTCAAGGTCATCATAACATCGGCTACGATCGATCCAAAAGTTTTCATTAGATACTTCAACGGTAATTCACCCGTCGTCGAAGTATCTGGAAGGGCTTTCCCAGTGGATATCATCTACGAAAAGGTCGATTGCGGAGATGAAGATTACCTTACGGCAGCTGTTGATAAGTCACTGTGGGTGCACGAGAATAACGGTCCTGGCGATGTTCTCGTCTTCCTTACGTCTCCTATCGAGACGGAAAAAGCATGTAAGATGATAAAGAATTCAACCCAGCCATCAGTGATAGCACTGGAGCTGAACGGTAGGCTGCAACTGGAAGAGCAACAGAAAGTCTTTGATCCAACTCCTCCTGGAAAGAGGAAGATCGTTTTCGCGACAAACAGTGCCGAAACGTCGGTTACAATACCGGGAATCAAATACGTGATTGACACAGGAAGAATACGAGAGATGAACTACGACGCGAAGAAAAACATGAGTGTTCTCGGCCTCACTTTGACCACGAAGAGTTCGGCCGACCAGCGCAAGGGGCGAGCAGGTAGAACAGACTCTGGCTACTGCTACCGGCTCTACACGGCAGACACTTACGATCAAATGCGGCCTAATTCAGTTCCGGAGATATTGAGGGTTCACCTTGGCCAGGCCTTGCTGAAATTGTTGATGCTGGGCATTGATGATCCAAGGAATTTTCAGTTCGTCGAGTCACCAAAACTCGAAGCAATCGAAGAAGCGTTGTCTGTGTTGGAGGAGCTCGGAGCTTATAACATTGAGGTCGGGATAACGGAAATCGGAAAGAAGTTGTCGCAGATCGCGGTGGAGCCACGACTTGGAAAGGTTGCACTGCGTGGAATCGAAGAAGGAATCGGATATGAAGCCATGATCATTGCGGCCGTGTGTTCCGCCGGTGGAAGTGTCTTCTTTCGCGGAGGATCAGCAGATGACAAACAGGCTTCTGATAGAGCAAAGACGAAGTTCTGCGACGAATGGGGAGACATGATCACAGGCGCCATGATCTTCAAGGAGTGGGAACAGCTACCGTTGCAGAGCAGAGGTGGTTGGTGCAAGGTCAACAGCATCAACGGTAAAACTATGAAGGTAGCGAAGGATTCGCTGAAGGAGATCTTGCAGACTTTCCAGCAGGACCTGAAACTGAGCGTCGACAAAAAGTTTTCAGACGATCCAAAGCTGAACGAAAAACTGGCGAGAATCCTTCTCGACTGCTATCCGTCTCAACTGGCCAGGTTTCTCGGCCACGAGAGAATCGGTTACTGCTTGGCTAACAACCCAAAGCAGACCCTACGTCTTCATCCATCCTCATCTCTTCTCTACATGGAGACGCCTCCGACATGGGTCATCTATCAACAGATTCTCAACACTTCAGACATCTTCATGACGAACGTCACTTTCGTAGATGAATCTTGGATCGACGAACTACTTTCGAATGGAAAATTGAAGATCGACTTAGATCAGCTTCGGGAAGAAATTATCTGTCCCGACAAATTCAGTGGAATTGGAAAACAATGCATCTTCAAACTTTTAGACAAGAAGGCGCAGGCGTTGAAAGACTTGGAAGAGGGAATAAAAAAGGAATCGTCATCCGGTGAAAGCGCAAGACTGTCAATACAACTTGATTCCAACCGAAAGTCAATCGTGATATACGCCAACCGAAATATAAGGCAAGTGGCGAATGATAAAGTTCAGTCGTTCTTGGACGAGGTTAGAAACTCTTTGAGAGATGAGACGATTGAGGAGAGAATTCGAAAGACGTCGAACGTGAGGTTTGTGCTGGGCAGTGGACTTCTGATCAAGTCCATCTTGATGCCTGGTGAAAAGAGACAGTTGGCCATCTTTTGCAGTCAAACGCAAACCTGTCGAATGGAAGGAGTTTGTGAAGTTCTTCAGAAGTACGGGGAGATTGAGAGCTCAACGGTGAATCGACAACCGAACTCTCCAGTCTTTGGTTATGTCTCTTTTAAGAACGCAAAAGACGCGGAAACAGCTTTTAAAGATAGGTCGTCGCACAGCGGATTTCGAGTGGAGATTTCACTGAAGGACACTGCAGTTGTTTCCAACTCGAGATCTGCTAATTTCTCTGTGAAACTGGAGTTCTGTCGGCGACCATTGACAGGATTCGGATACGTTCAGTTTAACAGTGATGATGTGGCAAATTTCGTCCTAAACAAGACATATTCTGTATATATAAACAAAAAGATTGGTCAAAACAGAATTGTTGAAGCAATCGTTAAAGTATCAATATATCGAAAACACCTCGACCAGATAAGTCTGAAAGACATTCCACAATGGGCGACGCCAAACATGGTCAGATGTGCGCTACAGGAAGTCGTTGGTCCTCTGAATCCTGGTCAAGATATGCTTAACGTTGTGTTTTTGAGGAAGCCAGCACCGGACCCTAACGAGAGTCAGATAATCTACCAGATGTTTCGAGAACGGATCATGCAGGAACTCATCGATTCGGGAACGTTATCGACCCGGGATTTCGAGGTCCAGATGAATGAACCAAAGGACAAAGACTTCACCATGTTTGCTTACCTCCGATTCGAGGATCCAGACAAGGCTGCGGATGCAGCAAATATCTTGAATGGTTTGAGTTTTCTCTCTCAAGAAATCGAAGCGAGACTCGACTTGAAGGCTTCTTTTATTGTTTCGGACAAGGTGTACGGGACGTGCAAGAAGGACGTTGAGGATGAGATCGATCGACTGAACCGAGCGTCATCGTCGGGAGTCGTTCAAATAAAAATGGAGCGTCGCAAGAACGGCAGCTACCTGATCCAGGTCGCGACTTCTGAGCTGGAAGATCTGAAGGAGGCAAGGACGCGACTTAATGAACTGATATACGGTCACCGCATGGACATGGATTCCAGTAAGTATGCGCAGCTGAAGACGGAAGCTGCGATGAGAAAGAGGGAAGATATACAGAAGAGTGCAGGAGTGAGAATCCGATTGGATGATAGGCAGAAGGCTGCTTTCATCAACGGTCAGCGAGAATCGGTAGAGGCGGCAAAGCGTCTATTGGATGAGTATCTCAGTCAGACAAAAGCAAATGTCGGCAAGGAAATAATATTATGTCTTAGAGACGGTGGATATCCGAGAGGTATCATGAAAACACTTGTCAGCCAGTACGGGTCAAACTTAGAGAAACTGAAGAGCATGTGCTGTGCCTTCAGTCTGGAGTTGAATCTGAAGAGACATGCCATTCATTTTCAAGGGACACAAGAATCCTACGAGCAGCTGAAGGCATTGATTGAAGAACTGGCGTCACAGATCCCCGGACCACGAATCGAACCTGAACCAGCGCCAGACTGCAGTGTCTGTCTGATCAACATCGACTATGACGACTGCTATGTACTGGAATTCTGCGGTCACTACTACTGCAACGAATGTGCTAGAAACCTCGTTGGAAACGGACTGTCCAACAACACCATTCCACTCCGATGCATCGTTGACGATTGCGGGAAGGACTTGGTACTTAGGGACTTCCGGAATCTCCTTCCGCGAATGGAAGAAACGTTCGATCCGGCGATACGGTCATTCATGGCGACGTGCGATAAAGAATTTGCCTACTGCACGACGCCCGACTGTCCGATGATCTACAGGAAGGGGAAGGTTGTAGGACAAGAGTTCGTGTGCAGCGAGTGCCACGTCAGCATCTGTACGAAGTGCGATAAGTCCTTTCATCCGGGCATCTACTGCAGCTTCGACGTTAAGGAGGGCGAAGAAATCAACATCTGGTTGAAGGGCGACCCGGAGGGACGAGCCCTGTGTCCGAAATGCGGCGTCGGAATCGAGAAGAACGGTGGCTGCAATCACATGCAATGCAGTGAGTGCAAGGCTCACATCTGCTGGAAGTGCAAGAAGCTCTTCCCCGAAAGCAGCGCCTGCTACCAGCATCTCGGTACAGAGCACGCTTGAATTTTCGAACACTGCTAGTGGTGCCGTTCCGTAGAGTATGGATGACCCGGCGACCTTTTCACTCTTTCAAAAAGAGAGTCATGTCCTTAGGATACAATAAGGACGAGTTTAGGTTGACATTCTGTCATATAATTAATTGAACGATTTGAACCAATCAATAATGGAAGGAAAATAATAAGAAAATGGCGAATGCTAGACAAAAATAATAATAGTTTGTAAAGAAAAAGAAATGTCACTTTGGCCAGGTTGGCTTAATTGGCTTTCGTTGATCACTATGCCATAAACCTCCGTTATTTGTGGCATTTAACGGAACAGCAGAGAAGAAAGCAGAATTTTACAATGTTGACGAAATATGAGCACATAATTGATTCCATAGGCTAATTATTAGTATCCATAATTCAGTTTGATTGTTATTAGAACAAGAACTTTACCTTGCACAGTAGGCCTGAACCGTGTTTACACCGTTAGACCTACTATGAGCTTAGATCTCTACGCCAAAATAACGGCTAATAATTCGATTTGCCATTGTGAATCTTGCCAAACTGCCTTAGAACTTAGCAACGAATTATGAAACTCGAAACCTTCTATGGCATGCATGTTCTGATCGAGTTACGAGCCTATTTACAGGAATGACTCATGATGACTGTTGACCCTTTACTAGCCGAGGGTATAGGAATTCCCATACCATTTACTACACTTTGGTCGGTAAAGGGTTAAAAGACTGAGTGATGATGATAATGATGACGATGATGATAGTAATAATTTATAATAATTATAATAATGGCATAATAATAACGGTAATAACATGGGCGGAGACCTAGTGGGGGGACAGTCCCCCCAATGGAAGTGTTGGGCGGACGGCCCATGCATTTCCCCCCCCCCCAATCTTTGAGCGTCAAGAGTAAAAAAAGGTCAACTTTTTGGGCGGCGAAAATAGAAAATTTCGTCGAGATTTGGCCGGATGACTAAAAAAGGTCAACTTTTTGGCGGCGAAAATAAATTTTTTTTTCGAGATTTCGCCGGTCGTCAGAAATTTTTTGGAAAATCTCGCGTCTTTCCGTCCCCTCAATTCTTGGCCCAGGTCTCCGCCTATGGGTTATAGTAATATTAAGCTAGTTCACCCTTAGAACTTCCGGTGAGGCATGACGGGAAAGGTCATAGGTCACCGTTCATAAAGAGCGATAATGGGAGTTGTTATTAACGAAGTGTTGCGAATAACTGCTGACTTATTCGTTGGAAAGTAGACGATCTGAAGAAATTTATAAAAGAAAGAGGCCACAAGACGACTTATCGAGTTAAACGTGAACTCGTTGCTGTGGCATTTGCGTTGTATCAGCAACAATTGCCAGTTTTTGCTTCGAACGTGGACAGCTCGGAACAGGTCGATGTCCACTACAAGACCCTCCTAAGGATTGAATGGAATGGTGTGACTTGCACGCTACTCGATCCGAATTATCTACAGGATGGATGGCTGCTCGAGTCCACAGGAGTTACGAACTAGTCTCCTTGCAGCTACGTTAACATATCTGCGTATCTCGTCGATCATGACCAACGAGCACTGCTATCCAGACTAACCAATGATTACAAAGGTTTTTTTAAATATTAATTTCAAATATACTACTATTATCACGAAGACGAACGGCGGCCGATTTTGTTTTACTGTAGGCCGTCCTGGGCGTTTAGACTTTGCAACATTTATATCTGGCTAGTAAAACATTCAAGGATATGTGATATTAAATTTCCCGAGCCCAGTTATCTCAAAATCTGTGCAGGGTGGATAGAAGTTGGCAACTGAAACATGTTGTGGCACATCCGAATAACATGTCGGGCCGTATTGACCCATATGCATGCATGACAAGGCCATAGCGAGGGTTTTGTTTCAGGGGTGTTTACTCAATCTTGAGCAATCCGACAAGCAATCGAATCAACTGATTCCAATTTTTTCCTCACTACATGTCAACATTTAGGATGTAGTTAATCTATGCCTGTGGACTTGTCTGTATCTTTTGACTTTTTCAGTTATTTCATCACATAAATGCTCTACTTTCCTTTAGTCAGCATTAGCTTTGTTAATCCTCATACACCAGTCCAAAAAAATTTTTTCAGTTCAAGAACGTTCTCAAATCTTCCAATGTAAACACTCAGCTGAAATTATTCAGAACTTCAGCAGCTTACACATCTTCATCATGATTAGATTAATTATCGTCGTGATTTATTCTATTGTAAAATTTAACATAGAAATAAGTGCTTCAAAATTAAATCCTCTTAGTATAGTTCTTACATTTTGTGTTAGTAAATTCATTATTTAATTTTTACACTTTTTCATTGGGAGGGGTGTTCAAGCACCCTCCTAAATCAACCTTGATGCATCATAAACAATTTTTTACACATATAACTGATCTTTTCACCAGATTTAACTGATGCTGAGTTTTAGAAAAGTAACAGAGAAGTGTAAGATGAAAATAATGTACTGAAATGTCTTCCACATATTTTTTACAGGAAAGGTATTCAGCTATTGCGCATTCCAACAGGCCTGGATCAAGGAGCTGTGGTATAACGGCTTGTCGGATGAAAGCCCTTTCTGCTTCTCGAAGTCTGAATGCATGCCATCACAAAGGATTCGAGAAATTGCTCACAAGCCTTGTCGATCATCGAGGAGAAGACTGACGCTGTGAAAAGTGCCAGTTGCTCCTGTTTTTCAGGGTAGGACATTTATGTGTGGATTTCTGCAAAGCACTTTTATATGTAACATTTATATGAAACCTAAGATGTTGCAGTCTTTCCCAACTCAGTTGGACCTTTATGAGTGCTCGTGGCATTCCCCCTTTCATGTTTACAGAGACAAGGGCCAAATGCTTTATCAGGCCGGGTCCCTGAGTGTTGCATCGTTAGTTATTCCTTCTGGCATGTTACAAGGGAAGTAAAATTAACAAATTAATTAAATGTCATATATTAAAAATATATGAAATATTTGATTGCCAAATTTTTTGTGTTCAACCGATTTTAAAAGTTGAATATCTTAATATAACTTGGCATAAAATAAGTTGGATGTGGGTAGGGATGGAACCGCCTGCATATGGGTGAATAGGCGCAGGGTGCAGTGAGAATGTCATTATGCAATGCCGACCTTAGAAATAGGCAAAGTAGGCAGTTGCCTAGGGCATCACAGTCTTGGGAGGGCGCCGCGGCACTGGCGATTTTTATTTTTTACACTATATTCTTTTAAATTCAAGACTTTCAAAATAGTTTAAAACAATTATTGATTTAATTGCGCCTGTTCAGGCAGGCCTAATTCAATTTCAAGCACTGCATAAATTTTATATCGACTAATAAAATTCAATTTTTAACGGCATTCCATACTCTGTGCTTTGTAGTCTATGACTATAATTATAGACCTATAGGCTTATACTGATATAGTGACATCTTTTGACTGAAATTCACTGAATACACCAACAACTGAAGAATTGTTGTTTGTTTGTATGTGCACTTGTTATAGCGCCACTTCACTCTCTCCACTGAGAGGCGATCCCGATGACAGCGCGGACACTGCATCGGAGTTTCACGCTGAAGCGCTGAGCAACTGTGAGCGAAGACTTGTCCAAGGTCCCTACCCGGAGACTTGAGGTGGATTCGAATCTGCAACCCGTCGGCTGCAAGGTGACGAACATACCCACTACACCACTGAGCCCCACAATAACACTGTTATTAATAGTCGTGTCTTATTGTTGAATGCTTAGGTTTTAATCTTTTGATCTTAAAAATTAAATTAATACGCATTTTTAAAAACTATTTCAGTCAATGTGGCAACTGGTGAAAGAAGCTTTTCAAAGTTGAAACTAATAAAAAAAAACATGCCTTTGGGCTTCTACGAAACAGGAGAGACTTACTGCCTTAGCTACGCTGTCTATCGAGAAAGATGTTGTCCAAACATTACATTATGCAGATATTAAAAGCACATTTGCACATAATACTGCAAGAGCAGTACTTATTGTTAAAGTAAAATAATAGACTCTTATCGATAAACTGAAACCTCAAGGAGATAAACTGCAAGCAGAAAGATTTCTGTAATCAGCGCAGCAAATAATAAGAAAATGTCTTTTCCGGTAATTCCATTTTTTTTAAAATTCTAACCTTTTACCTTTTTATATTTTCGGAAATTCAAAGTATCCAGGGCTAAGTGTACTAATGAACAAGCTTAATAATAAAAATAGCTCAGTTATGCACAATGTTCTGGCTGGTTTCTGAATCGCTACTCATTTGGTTGTCGTGGGGTTGACCGTGGAGTGGGGTCAAAGGGCGCCAAATGTTTGAATTACCTAGGGCGCCATTTGGACTAAGGCCGGCCCTGTCATTATGATTTCTTGTTTGCTTACCATTTTTTTAAATTGTTGCGTAAATGAATTTGCTATTTTGGTTTCACTTTAGACTCGGATCGACATGCAATCACGTTGGAGCCCTCCTCTTCAAACTGGATTATGAATAGCAGCAAAGCTGACATCAAAGAAGCCGTGCACCTCTACAACCAACCAATAATTGGCTAGCACCATCCGTCAAAAGTGTAGAACCTGTTGCGGCAAAAGACATAAAGCATTAAGTGCACCTACACTGCAATCCTGTATTAATTCGCACTAGTGAATCTGTGTCAATGAATTGCTCACACACATCAACCCTCTGTTTTACATGCATTATGACGTATTACAATCTCCCAGAGTTTTTATTTTTTGTTTCAACTGCAATATGATTTGATCTTTAGCGTAACAGTTAGAACAGCTAACAATGTCACCAACTAATGGTGCAGCACTGTAGGAATGATCAACCAATCGGTTCTGTTGATGACGATCATCCCTTGGTTCATTTGAGCCGCTGTGACAGGCTGTACGATCCAACACATCTGCAACATTGGAATCCATGACATCAAATGGACCTTGTGTCATGGAACTTGAGTTGCCTCGACATATTTCAGCAGAACTTTCTCCACCAGATTCCATGTCCAATTTGATTCTTTTTGGTGGAGGTCTTCGCTTTCTATCTTGCACAGCATATCTGAAATCATCAATGAAAAATAAAAAAATTGTTAATAATGTGAAGGGATTGCTGCCTTTTATATGTGGTTGTACAACATGAATGACCTTAGTATTCTACTCGTGACTTATTTGGATATGTTTTCAAAATGTCACTCGGGCAAAGTATTCGCAAATTACACCATTGGTTTTGAAACATGTGCACGATCTGTTCGAAAAAGAATATCCTATATTGCTGATAGTGATATGCGAATTAGTTATCTATGTGAAGTCTGATTTCTAGCATGACCACAATAAACAGAAAGTGAGAACGATCCTTGTCTGTTGACGAAATTATTATTCTGTGTAGAGTAAGATGTGTGTCTCTCTCTAGTCACTACTACTCACTAGTAGTCTACGATTCCTCGGAGTGATGTCAGGTGGTGAAGTTCTTATAAATTGAAGCAACCAGGCACAATTTTTGCACTATGCTTGATGAAAATACTTTAACACATTACCCTGATGCAGTACTCAGTATTTTTCAATATTCCATAAAAGCATGCATTTGTAACATGATATTATAGACTGCATGAGTAATAAATTACATCAAAAGTTTAGAACTGTAAATCTAGACATTATTCGAAAGTTGCAAGTCACAATTAGGCCAATAATTATAAGTATTTCTTGAAATCTTGGATGGGTGAAACACGCTGGGTTCCTCAATGCAGAAAGGGTTGAACACCACTGGCCTAGGTTAAGTAAATTAAATTAAGTCGCACAAGATACGCACCCCATTTTAAGATTTGACCACGGATTTTCCTCAGTCAGGCGACCATCAGGAAAGTGCTTGGAACAAATATGATGGTGTGCAGATGGTTTCCAGTTCCCTCCATCCACGGCTTTCCTGTTAACCTGAAATAGTTGCATATGTATTAATAATGAGTACATTTTCATGTTCAGAGCTCCATTCCCAGAACCCCTGCTAAGACTTTCTTCTCTTGTTTCATGACTATTCGATTAGCCATGCTGTTGTTTGGTGCACCTCTGAGCAGTGCCCTTGAAGAGTTTTCCAGCAAAGTTTGAACATTTCAAAGCTCGAACCATTAATATAAGAATAATTAGATGTATGCATAAAATGAAACTGACCAATACCGGTAGATAGGTACGAAAAGTGTTACAGGCCACAGATGAAATGCGGCTTAGCATACTGCTAAGTAAATAAAGTAAGTAAATATATTCTTTATTCAACATTTAGTGCTATTACTATTCCTTTATTGAAACACTCATTGACACATGCAACAAAGTACAAAAGCTGCAGTTTAGAGTTAGGATTTATAATGGCAAATAATTGCCAATAAGGAGGCTGAGGAGTGAATTAACGATTAAGTTCTGTATACTATTATAGGAGTATAAACTAGTATTTGTTCACTTAAATACATCATAAAACACCCGTGGGATAATAAAAATTTCGTTCTTAGCTGGCAAGATAAAATTATCCGGCAGGGTCGCAGACCCTGTGGAATGTGGAATGACTTTAGGTTGGTTACAGAGACACAGAGAGCATGGAACTCGTTCCCTTTCTTTTCTTAATGAAACGCCTGTAAACGCACTGCGCTGTACATGTACAAGGTATGCAACAATTTTAATTAACATCAATCTTGACTACTACCAGAACAGACAGCCTGCAATACACGGTACTAATAGCAGCTTACAAAGCACGTCCGCCCTACAGGGCTCGAAATCGGGTCCTCGTGCTCTCCATGCCAGTGTGTTATCCAACGCGCTACCCTAGGTAACAGGAATTCAGACAAGTAAAAGAAAGTATAATTAACATCTTACCATTTTGTCCATTCCAGAAGCCACGACTTTTCTTTGGGGAATGTAAATAATTCAAATGGCGCTGGACATAAACAGTGAACAACACCCTTGTTGCAACCATCGCAGATTGTTTTTCTCCAGCGGCAGAGCTGGTAATCTCCACTACCGCAACTAGCTACCGCACACATACACATTTCACTTTGGCACCGGTTAAACAATCTTATAAAGAAATTTACTACGAACTAATATCGATTGTAATCGCTTCAAACTAGATCACGGCATCTCGATAATGGCAGTGTTCTGTTTATTCCCGTTGACCTATGCCCCGGAAGCAGAAGTAAAATAGCTGCGCATGCGCATTGCTAATGCTGAAGTGGCTTATTTGCGCAATGTAAAACTCAGAATTTCTAAGCATCTGTCAATTTTTGCCAAACGCCGTCCAACGCATTCAATCGCACTTTTCCTACAAACTCTGAAGACGAGACTTGCATCGCTAGACAAACTTCCTGCTTCTAATAGCAACATTTCCTAAATCCCGAGGGATCATTGATCCCTCGAGTCGTTACAAAAATAATAACAATAAATACAATGGTGTAGTCCTAAAAAATGAAGTGGGGGGACGCCTGGAAATTGAAGTGGGGGGACGCCATGGAAATTGAAGTAGAAACTGTAGCAAAAAGTGCAATCTTGCAAGAATTTTGCAAAAAAGTGGGGGGACGGCGTCCCCCCGCGTCCCCGCCCCACTACACCACTGAATTATAAATAGTACAAATGCTAAACAATAGGCCTACTCTGCCACACAATAACTTATTCCGTGCCATTTGTATTCAGAAAGTAGGCCTATAGGCCCTACTGGTACATTACCAGATTAGGCTAAGTCGTCAGTTGTAAAATAATCGAGCAAATGTCTGTCGTTGTTACAGGTACGCTACTATACTCTGCATGAGTTTCACGTCAATTGTCAGCTTTGGCTTTGGAGTCGATAATTATATCACGAGTAGGATGTCGGCAGTTGGGCTAAGACCGCCATAAGCAAAACGCAAGGATCATATTTCCCATGTTGGAATTCATTAGCATTTTTACTGTAGTTTTGGAAGCTGTTTCCAATCAATATTCTATCAAAAAAGGTCTGCCATAGTAAATTCTTGGTTCGTGCTAAATTTCCCGTATTTTTTAACTCCAAGATCGACATTTACATTGCTCAGATAATAAATATATTAATCGATATTTAATTTTTTTAACGGTAATTTCACTGTGTTTCCAGCAGATAAATCGTATTTCCGCCAGTCCTTGAAATGTAAACAAACTCGTTAGGCATGGCTGTTGGCCGTCTGCTCAAAACTAAATTCAAAAGTTTAATTAGCCTACTTCCCCCATATCGCATTTTGTTAGCATTTCTACCACATATTCTTTAGTAAATAATTATTAATTAATTGTTATTTATATGTGTTGTTGTGCAGCTGGTTATATTAACAAATTTATTTATTTACTTAAATACACGAAACCGGAAATTGAGTAACCATAGAATAGGCCAAGTAAATGTAAGATGTCTAGGTTCAGAGAAAATGGCGCCGGGTGGGTGGGAACCATTGAGATGCATGATATATATAATATATTCATTATATAATACACCTCGAGGATCCTGGGTGGCCGAGTGGGTTGTAGCCCGCTCGCCGCGCCGGCGACGCGGGTTCGATTCCCCGGTCGGATCTTTACATACTGCGGGTTGCTCGGTCGCAATATAAACGTGGAGTCGACGCTGATATCATCTTCGTAATGGAAAAGAGTCGTTAAACCCATACATTTCATTTTTTATAATACACCTCTATCATGGTGGGAACTAGCCTCACTTTCAAAATCAGTTTCTCGTTCTGACTTAACCAGAGGCCGGAAGTCGACATACTGTTTGTTATTTATACTGTGGTTTTACATTGCACACTGGAGTCTGAGACTATTTCGATTGTAAATGAATCTCAACGCAGACTTTCAAGTCGTCATATATGACATCTGTTATTTAAAGCACATTGACGCTGTAATGTAGGAATATGTAAGCGAATCATACATACAACACAACACAAAATTAGTACAGCACGTGAA
>OX457039.1:36841844-36859344 GCA_949752735.1 Lumbricus terrestris
GACAATGAAACAGATCATGCTGGGCATCGTGAGCAAATTACACGACCAAAATTAATGTGACTCATATAATCATGTTATGGTGGTGTACATGTACAATTGTACATGCATGTATATCTAATTATCTATGTATGATTATTTCTAAGCTAGACTCGTTAGACGCCGTCATACGATAGCATGAAAACAGCGTATACATGTATGTAGGTCTATATAAATGTAGGTCTATATAAATAGCGTATTTAGGAATTTCTGTGCGCGGTGTGTGCGTGCGTGCGTGCGTGCGCATAAGATGCCAATATTATTCTGTCACTGAAGAATGCCATTAAGTGCAGAAGACAAGACAGCGAAATTTGCGCGTCCGAATTATCACAGCAACAGTACTGTCTCGTGCACTGATATATATTCTTCTCTATAGTCTAGGCCCGTTAAAGGAAAGCAAAGTTAGGCAATTATTTATTTATTTATTTTTATTTCAGAAATTTATATAGCGAAGCATATAACGGCAACCGTAACGTAATCATCGTAATATGTGCAACCGCATTACTCAACGCACACGTAGCGTAGCGTATAGCTATAATTAAGCATAACCATAATCATGGGTGGAGTTTATCGTAATCTCGAGACTTCTACAGCGCCCACAAAAGCCAAGTCGCGGGAACCAGCTTTATCAGGGGCTAGGGGCTAAGCTCCCCCCAAGAAACGGAACATAGTCATGTTTTTACCGTGTAAATGGTCTATTTTTCGGGCTTATAGCCCCACAAGCACTTCCAATTAATGGCTAAAAAAGGTCAACTTTTTCGGCCGGGAAATACATAGTGATTTTCATGAGATTTGAACTTGACGACTAAAAAAAGGTCATCAACTTTTTCGGCCGGGAGATACATAGTGGTTTTCATGAGATTTGAACTTGACGACCAAAAAAGGTCATAAACTTTTTCCGGGCGAAACGAAAAATTTTTCTCACGCCTTCTGGGCCAAGTTTTTAGCCCGCCCCCCAAACGGAAACCAAACTCCGCCCATGAACATAATTATAGAACAACTGGAGCGGCTACATCCACAGAGGAGTATAACCTCTATAACATGTAGTTTTTGCTATAACGCTAACGTCTTTAATAGTCGATCGGTAACCAACCAACCCAATTATGCAGTCAATTACGATTCCCCACCACTTGCATATTCCTCATGCCACAGCGTTATAAGTCTGAAGCCATTATGCTATAAATACATATATAGGCCTATGTATTATGTATATATACGTTCGGCTTGCAAGACAGGTCGGTTCACTGCGAACTCTCATCCGCCGGATGAGGTCATTCCCTCATGCTTCAGTGAAACACAAGGACTATGAAGTGCATATGAACATGCTATACAGCAGCTGTCAACTATGCAACAGAGTCCGTTGACGGATTCTGTCTGCGCGTGCGAGAAACCACAGCTGTTGATTGTCCATTAAGCAACGCCTGTTTCTTATTTTCATTCACAACAGATGAAGTTCTTCTTAGTGAACTCTGTCTGCGGCATTTATGCAGCGCCTTTTTTAGATTCTTCAACGGCGTTTATATGAGACTATTTATCCTTGCTATATGCCGCGAGAATGATGTTATGTTTGTTACGCCTCGCCTCATGAGTGACGTCTCATGATTTCTTCAGACCAATTCAGAGCACCCCATGGACTAATAATTAATCAGCTGTATAGCCAGTGGCGTAGCCAGTTATTTTTTCATGGGGGGGGCAGTGGGGTGGCAGCTTAAAATGATGGGGTGGCTACCGTTGGCAATTAAAGCGTGCATCGGCATCGGTATATTGCCATAGACTATGTATTTTTAGATTTTGGATGTATTACAGTATTGGACATAATACGCAAGCAAGCCTCACTAGCTTGTCTGTCCCACAGTGCACTAATAGTGGCCTGTCCCACTTTCCCATCACCCACCCTACAAGAAGTTGTACAGGAAGTTGTATAAAAAATAAAATAAGTCAGAAATTATATAACATTGTTTAATTCTTTATCACTCGTAAGAGTAAAAAGTAAAACAAACGCAGGGATTGGGAGGGGGGCAGCTGGGGGGGCAGCCCTTTCATTTGGGGGGGCGGCTGCCCCCCCTTGCCCCCCCCGTAGTTACGCCACTGGCTGTAGCACATGACATTGTTTGATGGACTGACGTCAATAATGATTCGCATCCACACTAAATCTTGTCGATTCAGATGGGATAAACGCTGCAGTCAGAATGCGTATTTTTATTAGAGAATTGTTCTTTGTACATTTCGTTGTAATATTGGACAGATTTCTTTGAGTTGCAGATGGTGACGATTATAATTGCCAACAACGGAAATAATTATGTTACGTAGAATTGTTATGTCTATAGATTTTAATGGCGCATATATATATATATATATATATAAATATATATATATAAATACTGCATACAACTTTAGAATATATCTACAGGGTGCGCCAAAAAAAGACCCCCTAGGTTTTTTGCCAATATTTTGACCAAAAGTAAGAATTTCCAAATGAAATTTTTCAGGCTTATAGGCAATTCATATTTACACATAATGGCCAGATTTCATCAAAATATTTCAAACGGAACAAAAGTTATATCACTTTTAGTGAGGTCACCCCCCGTTTTTTGACGATTCAAAAACGAAGCGCAACAAAAATTAGGTTTTTTGCCAATATCTTGGCCAAAAGTAAGAATATCGAAATGAAATTTTTCAGGCCTATAGACAATTCAGATCTGCACATGGTGTTCAGATTTCATCAAAATATTTCAAACAGGACAAAAGTTATAGCACTTTTAGTGAGGCCACCCACCGTTTTTGACGATTCAAAAACGAAACGCGACAAAAAGTAACAAAACACGATTTTATTAAGTCTGATCTCAAATAACTGTTGTCAAATGAACTTGGTAGTGCTTCACAACTTGTGTTCAATGAGCCCACAACCAGTGCCAAAACTTCTTTTGAGTCCCTTTGCAAAGTTCTTGATGGACCTGTTGATTAATCTGATAGATTCCTTATTTACCAATTTGATTGTCATCTTGCTAAGTGACTTCTCAGTGACGCGCAGCTACGCTGGTGCCCTGTTTCTTTTTAAATGGTAATAATAATGATCATCTGGCAATATCAAGGCTATTTGATAACAATTATAATATTTAAGATGAGACTTAATAAAATCGTGTTTTTTGCTACTTTTTGCTGCGTTACGTCTTTGCATCGTCAAGAAACGGGAGGTGGCCTCACTAAAAGTGATATAACTTATGTTCTGTCTGAAATATTTTGATGGAATCTGACCACCATGTGCAGATTTGAATTGTCTTTAAGCCTGTAAAATTTCATTTCGATATTCCTACTTCTGGCCAAGATATTGACCAGAATAATTAGATTGGTTTTTTGTTACTTTTTGTTGCGTCGCGTTTTTGAATCGTCAAAAAACGGTGGGTGACCTCCCTAAAAGTGGTGTAACTTTTGTTGAGTTTGAAATATGCTGATGAAACCTGGCCACCATGTGTAAATATGAATTGTCTATAAGCCTGTAAAATTTCATTTGGAAATTCTTACTTTTGGCCAAAATATTGGCAAAAAACCTAGGGGGGGTCTTTTTTTGGCGCACCCTGCACACATGCAGTAACACAACTTTTTTAGAGGCACCTTGTAAGAACCACTTAAGAGCCACCGATGCGTCTGTGGCTACCGAACAAAGTAAACTATAAGAACACACCTCGTTAAATGGATGAAGTTTTTCTTAGTGTTGCCTTCTGTCCGTCTATCTTACCTCGTGTCTGGTCTTGCCTCGTCTCGTCTTGTCTGCCCGTCTGTTCTTGTGTTCGTCTCCCCCCGTGCGTTCCTCTTGCCTATAGATGTGTGTGTTCGTTCGTGCGTCGGTGTGTGTGCGTGTGTGTGCGTGGGTGTATGTGTGAGTGTTTGTGCTTGTGTTCCTGCCATTGCCCCTCGTCCATGCCATCGAAATCGGTCATTTGCGAGAGGAGGCGGTCGTTTTCTTATCTGTGCCGTCTTGACTGAGCGCCTCTGAATGATCCGATTCTGCAGCACTAGTGAGTCGTTCGTCCAGAGACCGATTTTTTACACTTCGCATTTTTCGTCTCTCTCTCTCTCTTCCAAGGAACAATTACTGACAGCTGAGTGGAGACGGAAACGCCGACGACGACGACGAAAAGCACCAACGACGACGACGACGACGACGACGATGGAGGAGGATCGACGCTAAAGAAAAAGACGTAGAAATAAAGATGTCGAGGTTCGCATTGATATACCGGTTGGAGAAGAATGGACGCAGGAAGTTTAGGATGGACAGAAGAAAGGAGATCTCGAGTAGTCAGAGGGAGGAAAAGACAGAGGAAGTAGGCTATAAGGCACCGAGGAACGATCGTACCAACTGCAGAGACTGCAGGTTACTCTGATGATAGATATGTACCACAAGTCGACGACCTTCTGCTTTCACGACCCCCCCCTCCGCTCCCTCTTTTTTCCCTCTGCCAGTATTAATTGCGTCTTGTCTAAGGCGATTAATCAGACGCTTAGACAATACAGTTTTACTTTCAATTCATGCTCTTCATAATAATAATATTTCTTTATTGAAGAATCCGGTTGACAGATCGCAACCGGTTACAGTGTAGGCTATGCTACAGTTGTGCAGTTGAAACAATTCACAAGAACACAGAATAAAATGACAGAAGACATACATCTTAACTACTAGCAGAACAGACAGCGTGCAATAAACGGCGCTATAATAGCAACCTACAAAGCACGTCTATCCTACGGGGTTGGGGGACTCAAACACGAGTCCTCTGATCTCCATGCCAGTGTGTCATCCAATACGCCACAACACCCCCTCCCCATCCATCATAACAGCAATAGCAGCAGCAACAACAGAAACTGGTTTGAAACCTGCGATCGGATCACATAAGATATTTATAACAATTTAGTCTTCTCCTAAATTTGTAATAAGAATTCAAATTGCTAAATAAACAAGGAAAACATTCATGGAAAAATCAATGCATACAGAGCTGAACGTGCTAAGAAAGGAAATTTCAGTTATTAGGCTAGAGTTGTACAAAAAGACTAAATGCGCCTTTGTTCATAGTTTAATTTTTTTAAAGGTAATTTTTCGAGCCTTTGTTCATAGTTTAATTTGTTTAAAGGTAATTTTTCGAGCCTTTGTTCATAGTTTAATTTGTTTAAGGGTAATTTACGACTGAAGTGCGCAAAAACTGCATGTCCTATAAATTCCTTCAGAGTAGTTTAATCGCAGGGTAAACGTCCGCTATCCTCGAGTCTATGACGCTAGTTTAGCCGATGTCAGTAGACGTCTATGCTACACAGTCTATGGATGATAGCATCGATTCCAATTATCCATCTGCTTTCTAATTACGACAGCAGCTGGTTTCGGACGTGGAATGGAATTAAGCGAAGTGTCCGGAAGTCCGTATCGGCTCCCCTATACCCTACCCCCGTTCGTCTTCTTCCCCTCTGACAAACTCTTCCAGTTCAAACCCAAGTCCATCCGTCCGTCAAGCGGAGTCCGTCCCTCCCTCCGTCTGTCCGTCCATCCGTCCCTCCCTCCCTCCGTCCGTCCGTCCGTCCATCCATCCGTCCCTCCCTCCGTCTGTCCGTCCATCCGTCCCTCCCTCCGTCCCTCCCTCCTTCCGTCCTTCCCTCCGTCCCTCCCTCCGTCCGTCCCTACGTCCGTCCCTCCCTCCGTCTGTCCGTCCATCCGTCCGTCCCTCCGTCCGTCCTTTGGTCTGTGTTGGGTATACATTCGCCTGGAGTTGTACGAATGACCGACAAACTTCGCTGAAGATCAATAGAAAGACTGACGACGATTCTCCTCACTCATCAGTCGCTCTCCCCCTTCGTCTGTCTGTTCTTCCGTCCGTCCAGATATCGTTTCCTTTCCTCCTCCTCCTCCCTATCCTTTGTCTCCGTTCCTCTCCTATCAACGGCTCATCAAACCGGCGGCGGCGCTGGAGCGATGAGCGTGCTCTCCCTAAACCAGAAACCGATTGATTGTCTCTCCACTTTTTCCATAAGCATTCCATCGACCGTTACTAAATGTGCTCTGTCCCCTTCCACCCTCTCTCCGTCTGTCCGTCCCTCCCTTCCACCCTTAATCTTCCTCCACATCTGTCTGTCTGTCTTTCTGCCTCTGCCTTCAAGCAAATGCTCAGATTCAATACACTAGATTACAAGGAGTTTGTTTAGGGTAATGGAATGGGCTCCTGTGGAACTACGTCTAATGCCTGTAGAGCCTTTGAGACAACGTTCTACTCTGCTCTTAAGACGTTCTCTTTAGCCGTGGTTGGGTCGTGAGCGCTTCTGAGTAGATACTCTTGAAGAGGCGCTATATAAATGTCTGAAATGGATGAATGAATTGTAAACACTCTGGCACAACGGATGAAGGATCGCTTCCTCCCAACGATCCACTCAACCTTCCATTCAGCAGATGGCATTGGTCAACCGAGCAGTTATAGGAACATTAATTGTGGACGCCTTGCATGGCTGTCGATTGTTATATTCGACTCCAGTAGTAATCGTTATTTTTGCAAACATTCGTTCATGTTGCAAATCATAATCATAATTATATTGCGTTGTGTCGATTTGCAAATAAACGAAGATTATCATTATTTTATCATTACTATTATTCTCACCCGAGGTACAGAACGTTCATATGATTCTTCAGGTTCTTAGAGACAATACGAAGATTAACCGACATTCTAGAACCACCGAGCCTCGTCCTGGGCTGTACTCAAGGCTATATACGCGGGTATACAGCGTATTATGCGTATAGAATACTCACCTCAAAAAACGAGGGTACACGAGGGTATACAACGTAGGCCTATACCCACCTCAGTAAGACCAAGTGGGTATACTTATAAGCAAAAATCGCGACTTACGAGGACAAAAATTAATAATAGTAGAGCGTTTACGCTGTTCTAAAGGTTTTCCGGGTGAAAATGCCGAAAAAAGCTTCCGATGACAAGTTGACAACAAGTCGTCAAAAATTTCGATGACTAAAAAAAAGGTTGTCAGAATTTTTGGGTCAAAAAAGTCTATTTTTTCGGCGGCAGCGTGTACTCACCTCAAAAGTTCTGAGTACAGCCTTGGTGGCCCTCATCCCCATTAAAGCCCACAAATGTGGATTTCAGTTATTATTATCATTATTATTGATATCATTGTTATTATTATTATTATTATTATTATTATTATCATTATCATTATCATTATCATTATCATTATCATTATCATTATCATTATCATTATTATTATTATTATTATTATTATTATTATTATTATCCTTTTAATATTTTCAACGAACAACATCAAAACAGGAAGTACAATAAAATAGGGAAGCAATAACTAATATTATATATCCTCTGGGACCGGCTCAGCTAAAGTTCCTCGAAAGGCCACCGAGTTGAAACGCTGAACGGTCATAGAGAGACGTTGCAGCAAAAAGCAGGTCTCTCTCAGTTCACCAGAGGACAAAGTTAGGATACGGCCTAGATCCGACAAAAAATTTAGGCCATCAGAGCAAATTGGACCTAGGGTTTCAAGGGCAAGAGGGACAAAGAAATGTGTGTTAAGAAGAGCGACGTATTTATTGTTTTTCCTGTCAGCTGCTATCTCGGCTGCCGCACCCGCCGTCGTTGCCGTTGCCTGGAGATACGAAGGTGCAAGAGTGTCAATTACAGTTGCATCCCACACAAGATGGCGGCCCGCACGCCATGGAATCAAGGACAGACCGTCTGGTCGTCTGCCATCTGAGCGTAGTAGTCCTGGCGGTTCTTTTATGGATGGTATACCTGCTTTTAAAAGGGAACGGTGTATGATGTCATTGATGGTGCTATGGCGAGCGATTCGACCGAAGCCGAGAGAGCAGGACAGGCCGTGGTTGCCTCTGGCGTCAATCTGGGCTCCGCAGGCGCAAGTGTGTGGTTCACATATTGCGGCTCCAAGTCGCAATCCGACGGCCACTCGAACGTCCTCGTTTTCCAGTCGTAGTCCACATGCTGTTATCGGTAAAGCATGGAGCCAGTCGCTAGCGTGGGGCGATGACACAGCCTTCAAACGCGCAATGTTATATGCATCTGTTGTGTTTTCAAGCAGTGTCTTCGCAGTGTTTTCCAGCATTATTATTATTATTATTATTATTATTATTATTATTATTATTATTATTATTATTATAACTGGAATGTTAGGTTTAGAATTCGATTTAGTTTTTACAGAACAATTTTAGTTAGTTTAGGGTGGCCGGTTATTATTATTACTATTATTATTATTTCACTTATTTATTTATTTTTTCCCCGAGGTAGTAAAGATCCCTCAGGCTGTGAAATATTAAAATTAGTTTGTATACGTTCTCGTCTCCAGCGTATAATAATATTATAGTGTTCGAAGGTGCCTTATTATTATTATTATTATTATTATTATTATTATTATTATTATTATTATTATTATTATTATTATTATTATTATTATTATTATAACACATTTATTTCTTCAAAAACTAACACAATCACATGCAGACAAGTAAAAATAATCGTTTTCAACGTTAGACCTTAGGCCTCTCAATGTCAATAATTATTATTATTATTATTATTATTATTATTATTATTATTATTATTATTATTATTTATAATAATAATATTATTATCATCATCATCATAACTACTACTACTCCTATTAATAGTAGTAGTAGTAATAATGATAATAATAATAATTTATTATTATTGCTATTATTATCTTTCTTTCCTCAGCCTTCTTTTCTTCCTTGATCCTTCGTCCATCCTCCCCTCACTCTCTTCATCCCTCGTTTCTCTCTCCTTCCCTCATCTCCTCTCTTCTCTTTCTCTTCTCCTATACCTTCTCTCACATACAACATGAACAGTTGAACACAAACACAATCCTTCTAATCGTCCGTCTGTTCGTCCGTCCGTCTGTCTCTCTGCACATTTCTTCTTCACCTTGGTCACATGATCTAAGCGCAGATGCATAGGATTCATGATCCTCACTCCGACGTCGCACATATATTTATACATACACCGTGGTTCAAAAAAAACTAAGCCAAATTGTTTTGCATATATCTCTAATACCTGATGACATATCACGCTAAAATTTTCCAAATATTTAGAGAATTGGACCAAGAATATGATTCAAAAATTTCATGAGAAAAAGTTGAACGGATAAAAAGATATGAATCTTTCAACTTCATATGCCGAAATTTCAGTTTACAAGCAATTTTCGGTTAGATTCAACAAAATGTAAGCCAAACTGTTTTTCTTACATCCCTTATGTTTGATGATTAATCATAGCCAAATTTTCCCAATATTTAGAGAATTGAATCAAGAATGGGATTCCAAAATATCAAGTCACAAATTTGAACGCATAGAAAGATATGAATATTTCAACTTCATCTCCCGAAATATCAGTTTTCAGCAAGTCTGTTATCGTATTCGTTGCGGTTTCGGCGCTTGGTCGTTCCCATTAATTTTAGTCTTCATTGATCCCGGAGTAAAAATGAATGGAACCTATTATCGCGACGTTCTGCTGTCACAACATCTTCTACCTGTAATCAGAAATCCAGTCCCAGACTGGCCCAGCCCACAGAGCCAAGGAAGCCATCGAAATGCTGACAAAAGTGACGCCAGACTTCATTTCTCCCACATTATGGCCTCTGAACAGCCCAAATTTGAATCCTGTCGACTATAAACTGCGGAGCGTGATGCAAGACCGAGTCTACCAGACAACAATCCATGGTATAAACGATCTGAAGCAATGCTTCTTTGAAGTGTGGGATCGCCTGGACCAGAGGATAATCGGCGATGCTGTTGCGCAATGGTGCCAGCGCCTCCAGGCTTGTGTGCAAGCAGCAGGAGGAGGACATTTTGAGCATCTTATTTAATTCAATAATCAAACCATACCGTTGGAATAATATTGGTGGTTCAATTCTCTACATATCTGGAAAATCTTAGACTGATTAATCATCAGGCATTAGAGATATAAGAAAAACAGTTTGACTTACATTGCATTGAATCTAACAGAAAATCGCTTGTAAACTGATATTTCCGCATATGAAGTTGAAAGATACCTATCTTTTTATTCGTTCAACTTTATCTCTTGAAATTTTGGAGTCATATTCTTGGTCCAATTCTCTAAATATTTGGAAAATTTTAGCGTAATATGTCATCAGGTATTAGAGATATATGCAAAACAATTTGGCTTAGTTTTTTTTGAACCACGGTGTATAATACACATACAATGTATACATATATACATATATAGTTTTATATACATATATTATATATACACATATCTATAGGCTATATATTCTCAACCAGACTAAGGAAGATGGTCGGAGGATGGCATATGGAGAAGGAGCAGCACATAATTGATTTCCATGCGGATCTTCTCCATGTGCCGGTGTCACGATATAGAGTATCCCCCGTATTAATTGTATCCCCCCAAAATTAAAAAAGTCGAAAAAACCGCTTCCGCGTGTAGTTTTTTTGCAAATTAATTTTCATCTGCTTTGCTTTGAACAATGACACTAACTGGTATGTTTTTTCCGACTAGATAATTTGATTAGCCCTGTTTTTAGAGCACTTGAAACATTAAAAACACTTAAAAACACTCAGAGTCACTGAATAAATTCGAGTTGCCTTTATCTGAGCATTGCCTAGTACACTTAAAACAATTAGAGTCACTTAAAATTTTGATTACAGCATAAATATTTTTATTATGCGCCTTTTTCAAAAATGGAGATAGAATAGTTTATCCCCCCGGATAGTATAGACCGGTTAATTCCATCCGGTGGGATAGACTAATTCATCCCCCCGGATAGCTTTCAGGGGGGATACTCCGTTTCATGACACCGGCGTCCGTCGCTTCCTTCCCACTTCCAGGTTGTCTCCGATTTGTTGACGAGCAAAATTGTTGTTTGCAGTTACCCGTAACACAATACTCCCACGGTCAATTGTTTTTCCACCGCCCAATTATAGCCTGGTCTGAATGTGGATAGGGACTGGAACTCCACATCCACAGGGCAACTCCTCTGACCTTGTAAAACGTATGCCCTTCTGTTCGTCCATCTCCGTCTGTCTGTCTGTGTGTTTGTCTGTCTGTATGTCTGTCTGTCTCCGTCGCTCTTGTCGTTCGTCTCCTCCTCCTCCTCCTCCTCCTCTTCCATTTGGTCAGCGTATATTGACCTTCCATCTCTATTTTTATGCTGTTTTGATGAAGAATGAATAGGAATGCTTGATCTTTTCAGTCCATCATCATCAGGAGACATCCGATTGGATGGCAGTTGGTGCGAGAACTTTGTCGATGATTTTCTCCAAACAATTGCAGGCGACATTGCTCACACTGCAGCGATGTTCACAGCCGCGTTAACTCCGCCACTAGTCGCAATCTGCCAGTGCAAGTCCCAAGCATGGATAAAGGAGGAGGGCGTCGCTAATGGTCTTTGTTACCACAAAGTGACGTTAAATTGCAAACACCACCACCACAGTCGCGTTTTTGATGGTGCGCTGAACGTGCTTTGCAAAATGCATCTGCATGCATAGGAGGCCTTTATGTAGGCATACGCACATTAACTGTACCTTAATCGGTGCACCAGTGTACCCATGTCAATGGAGCAATTTACTTAATAAATAGAACTCATGGCAGTTGAGCTTTGCGTGGATGCGATCTATTCCTTAAAATGCAACCGCTCATAGAGCGATTCGGTAAGAAGCCCTACACTACCGCAGGCGGAAAGGGAGACAAAAAACGAGGATCGAACGAGAATCCATTCAATTTGTCTTCGTGGGAAGAACAGTCGTGCGTTCACTTCTCTGTCGCCTGCTTCTCCCTGAAGGATCGCTGAGTTCGTTAAGCATCGTCAGGGGGTTGGGTGGAAGCGGAGGGAGGGTCTCTTCCATCCGATCTTTTCCGACCATTAATCCTTTACCACTCCGCCTCCCCCTCCTCATCCTTCTCGGTTCTTACCAGCTATTCTCCTCCGTCCATTTAATTAGAGGAGAATCAATGTCATCGTCACCGCAGCATGGATGGAGGATGTCTTCTCATTATCATTACATCATAATATATAACAGTGCTGGAAATTGATATCATCGACCATAATATCCATGTATCCATTTATTTTGCTTAAATCCAGCCACGTGTACTCGCCACCATCTATCGACCGCTGACTGGAAAAGGCGCCATCTCCTAATTACCATTAGATCTAAGCCTATGATATATATAGGATTCTATTCAAATATTAACAAAGGCTACAGTTATTATTCTAGAAATGGACATGTTAAATTTGTTTAGATTGCGACAGGTTAAAGGTCGACAATTTTCTCCTGTCAGACCTATGGTCCATCTGCACATTGAACGAATGCCTTTGATTGTGCGTGTTGCTGCCAAATCTTTAGTAGTTCATTATAGGTAATATGTCGTTTTAGGAGCCTTTGACCTCCACCTTTTTTACGACAAATTTAATGAGAAAATTAAGGTGAGGTGGGATGGGGCTGGGAGGAAATTTTCCCGAAAACCCGAATTTCACGGGTGCATAGCGTACCGGCGGAGGTCGGAGTGTGGTGGGGTGTGGTGGTGTGGTGAGGTGGGGTTGTGGCCGGAGCGGGTCGAATTCTAAATTTCCCGGGCAACGCTGGGTACCCCAGCTAGTGATAAAATAATTAAAAGATGCCGGGTTTGTCAACTTTGTCGCCATTGAGACTGACAACTAATTGATTACAATCATGTATCCTTATTGTAAATAGTGTTATTTGTCATTATGCATTCCTTATTGGGTCAACTGCTCTAAATGTCGTACGCTTTTATAGGCCTAGACCGCCTACGTATAAGTTCGACAATGTGCTATTGTAAAAAAGTACGACAAATTTAATTAGAAAATGAAGGCAACGATGTAGTAAAAAGGAACTGAAACATTTGATTCAGCAAAGATCAAAAATTTTAATATTGCAGCGAAAGTTCAAAAAGCCAATACGTTTAACTTAAGGCGCCTGTCTCAGTGCGCAATGCGCATGTCTAATTACAGCGCAACATGACTTCGATACACATGCGCTGGCTTCCACCCTGCAGTCATTTGGAGTCAATAATCAGTTGGATAAATGTTGCAGACGGACGCGGGGTTCTGCTCGGAGCTTTTCCATTGAAAGCTTTCACAGCTGTAGACCTCGCATCTATAATAATTATTATGGCCTCTACGTCATGCTGTTCAGGTAGAAAGCGAAAGTACTGATAAGCTGTACGAAATACATAGCTCGATCCTCTATTGTCTCTGTACATGTATATAGTCTTCGTCGTCGTCGTCGTCGTCGTCGTCGACATCAACACCATCGTCGTCACTGCCACCATCACCACCACCATCGTCGACATCAGCATCATCATCGACATCGTCATCGTCGTTGTCGTCATCGACATCGTCATCGTTGTCATCTTCATCATCTTCCTCCTCCTCCTCCTCCTCTTCCTCATCGCCATCATCATCGTCGCCGTCGTCATAGTCATAATCGTCACCATCGTCGTCGTCGTCTTCATCATCATCATAAACTGCAGCAACATCATTAGCAACAGCAGTCCAAAAGCATACAACTACATTGTCACTATAATTACAATCTTCTTCTTCTGGTTCTCTGCCGCTAGGCAGGTTCGGCTGTCCAATGTCGCCACTCTTCCCTCCGCTGGGCCTTCTCTTTTAGTATTTGGTAACCAATCTTCGTCATCATCGTATCCAACATCATCTGTCGTGGTCTTCCTCTTGTTCTTTTCCCCTCCATTTTTCCTTCGATCACCAATTTTACCAGGTTGTCTCCTCTTAGCGTATGCCCTATCCATTTTTACAATCCATAATTACAATAGGCTATCATTCATAATCATCGTTGATGAACAGATCGACGAACTTTCTAAAAAGCTTTTGCGCTTGTTAGTCTGTGATGCATTGTGGGAAGTTTGAATCAACTTTCTTCTTGACATAATAGGTCACCACTAAAAACTTTGAACCTATGTTCTGTTATCATTGCCACCGGAAGTTCTTGATTACAAACGGAAGGCCACTTTTAGATCAGCGATATACATTTATATCGATAGTGTTCGTCCTAGCAAAGAAATCCTCCTCAATTCATTGACGCGTGTCTTAGCTGAACATATATTTAATGGCATCATATCGACCGTTAGCGCCACACATAATTATGATAAACCTATATAATCACACAGCTACATGTATGCATTGTATACTGCGACCAATGCATATCAGAAATACTGTTGACATAATTACGTGGGTAATATTAAGTTGATGTTACAGACAGGCGAGTGGATGCAACGCTAATGAGGTTGCGAATCGTGGAATTCTTGAGATCATTCACTGAACTTTATGCTTGAGGCCTTGACAGAGAGACAGACAGATAGACAGATAGACAGATAGACAGAGAGACAGAGAGACATAGAGAGACAGAGACGGAAACAGAGAGAAAGAGACACACACACACACACACGGAGTAACTATATTCCGAGCAGTGAATGTGGTCTGTGCAAACACATTGACGAGACTCGTACTAATTAAATAAGATCCTAGATGCATTTTTATTGCATGGCAGACCGGGGAAGAACTCGGCTAACGAGCGTTGTGCAAACTTACACAGCAGCACGCAGCGTCCAGCAAACATCCTCTGACGAATTTATCTGTTGGGGGACGATAATGGAATAAGAACCGAGCATGCAGAATGAGGCAAGCACGCGAGCGCATGCACACAGACATGCATACAGATACGCATACAGCTATGGAGGCAGGTATATATAGGCCGACATACATGTATACACGTCGTGCAAACAGACAGACAACAGAATGCATATATGCAATACAGACATGCATATATGCAATACAAACATGCATATATGCAATACAAACATGCACATGCATATGCAATACATATAGGAAAGAAGAATAGACGAAGAGAAAACTGACAGGGCATAATTATTATTAAGCTGATAGTTTGCATATTTAGACAGACATGAGGGCATTCAAACAACTTTCATAAGTAGGCCTACATACAGGCACATACACACATACACACACACATACATACATACATATATACATAGACCTACGTTCATATACGAATACGTACGCACCTATACGTATGCGTATACAGGCACACATACACACGTACGTCCATGCACATAAATAGACATACAACATGCAGACAAACAAGCAGACATACAAAGAGACTGCAGGTTTCATAGTATATAGAGATTTGACTGGGTCATGAATGTGTGGGTCAACTGGGTCATGCATGGACCATCGTCGAGTAGGGGGGGAGGTAACGATGAGATCTGATCTAGTGAAAGACCCTCTTCGCCGCATCGACATGACATCCACGTCAATGGCGGCGGAGGAGGATGAGGAGGAGGATTAGGAGGAGGAGGAGGAGGAGGAGGAGGGGGAGGAGGAAGAGAAGGATGAGGAGGAGGAGAGGAGGATGCAGAGGCAGCAGAGGATGGCCAGTGGTTTAGCCAACAACCGACCGATCGAACGACCGCAAAGGCAGAGGGAGGCAGAAAGAGAGAGACAGACAGACAAACAGACAGAGTGCAAGCGGGAGCCAGAGAGACTAAAACGGAGGCAGAGGAACGCAGAGAGAGGCAGAGGGAGACACAGAGAGACAGTGAGCGACAGAGAGATACAAAGAGAGGCAGAGAGAGAGAGACAGATAGAAGCATAGAGAGACAGAGACAGGCAGAGGGAAACAGAGGGAGGCAGATGGAGGCAAAGAGTGACGGAGTGAGACAGAGTTAGACAGAGGGAGTCAGATGACGTTTCAACGCTGATTTATACTTTGCCCGCCATACAAACGACGACGACCGGTCATTTGTATTTATATGGTCAAGACACAAACAAACGCAGCAGATGACCGCTACCCCGTCGTCGTCATCGTCATCGTCATCGTCATCGTCCATGTCCACTGCAGTCACGCGTCCATGTGTATCACCGTTGACCGCATCATCATCACCACCACCATCATCATCATCACCATCATCATCATCATCACCATCATCATCATCACCTTCATCATCATCACCATCATCATCACCATCATCATCACCAACAACATCATCATCATCATCATCATCATCATCATCATCATCACCATCATCATCATCATCACCACCACCATCATCATCATCATCATCATCATCACCATCATCATCATCACCACCACCACCACCACCACCATCATCATCATCACCACCACCACCACCACCACCACCACCACCATCATCATCATCACCACCACCACCACCACCACCACCATCATCATCATCATCATCATCCTCATCATCATCATCACCACCACCACCACCACCACCACCATCATCATCATCATCATCCTCATCATCATCATCACCACCACCACCACCACCACCACCACCACCATCATCATCATCATCATCATCATCATCATCATCACCATCACCACCATCATCACCATCATCATCATCATCATCACCATCACCACCATCATCACCATCATCATCATCGACCCGTGACAGTGATGCTCATACACATGACAGCAGCAGCAGCATCTGCTGTCGCTGCTTCATCGACCGAGACGGACACACATCAGGGAGATTTGCTTACCTCTCGTCTGACCCGGTGTCAGCAGACAATAACAGACGGATGCCATCAGAAGGACAGCGCACGTCGTTGGAGACGGAAGCAGCGGCCATTCAGATGCAGATGCTGATGCTGATGCTGATGCTGATGCAGATGCAGATGCTGATGCTGATGCTGATGATGATGCAGATGCTGATGCTGGTGATGATGCTGATGATGATGCTGATGCTGATGCTGGTGATGATGCTGATGATGATGCTGAAGTTGATGCTGACGACCAGCGATGATGATACTTCTCTCGGCGATGGTCGTCGGACGGGGGTTGCATCTTCAACATCTTCGGCATCTTCAGCATCTTCAGCATCTTCAGCATCCTCGACATTTTCGGCATCTCCATGACTGAAGACGAACAGAAGATGGACGATGAAGAACTGTATACTAGTATAAACCCTAGCAGCAGCCGCCGCAGGTGAAGAATTAATGGAACGTCGTCGATTGCGGCTTACATGGGAATGCCATAATAGCCGAGGAGGATAGGAGGAGGATGAGAGGAGGAGGAGGAGGAGGGATGAATTACTGCAGACGATATGGATCGATGATCACTTGTTGCAGATGAAGAGCAGTCTGCTTGATAATTATGGATGTAGCCTCAGAGGCAGACTCAGCCCACGTCGGTATAAAACGTAGGCGAGTTCATTTGTCTTAGCATCGAGACATATTATTATGTGGACTAATGACCAATCAATCCTCTCTTAACTTCTCACCGACGAGAGTGCACGATCAGTTTATATAGCTCATCAAACTGCGTTGGCTGTTGGTGGTGGGGGGGCATATGAAGTAGAAATCTTTAAACAATTTCTGACG
>OX457039.1:36865219-36912719 GCA_949752735.1 Lumbricus terrestris
TTAAGAATAGACTTCGCACATCGATGGGCAATGATAGGTTGTCCCATCTGTCTCTGATGAGCATAGAATGAGACCTTCTGCGTGAAATTAACTTTAATGATCTGGTGACCGAATTTGCCAAGAAGAAAACACGCAAAGTTTCACTAATTTGACATGACTTCATAACCAAGAGAAAACTAATTTCTGACACTCTCAGGCTTTCACGTTTCTTTCAATTGTTTCTTTGCTTAAAATAGTTGCGTGAAATTGTATCTGTGGGCAATGCACAGTACTAAAAAAGTCTGTAAAAAAAATTCTCCCTTGTGTGGTGGAGGCCCCTATGTGGTGGAGGCCCGTGGGCACTGGCCCCTTGTGCCCACCCCTAAATCCGGGCCTGGCTCCACGACAATCCTTGTGTTTCTCTTACTGTTGCCACCATGCACTTGATGATGATGATGATGATGATGATGATGATGATGATGATGATGATGATGATGATGATGATGCCCTTTAAATGATTTTAGCACAGTTGATAGAGATTGTCTTTTTAAATTTCTTTTTTACCACCAAATTTCATACCACCATCTTGATCACCATCGCCATCATCGTCGTCATCGTCGTCATCCTTCTCCTTTTCCTCCTCCTCCTCCTTCTCCTTTTCCTCCTCCTCCTCCTCTTCCTCTGCTCCTCCTCCTCATCATCATCACCATCACCGTCGTCGTCGTCGTCATCATCACCCAACAAAAACGAATTCCATTGGAGAAGGATAATTGAAATATGTGAGTGATCATAGAAATTAAATCGCGCGGTCGATAAGCTGCATATAATCGTAGAAGACACGAGAAAGACAATCTTTGTAATGGTCGCCGGCCAGCCATTGACGCCTTAGTATATAACAATAAATGTGACGCTATAGAAGTTCTCGCCGCAGCAACTCTCGTCATCCTTCCTCCCAGTAGGCCACATTTGCCATGATACTACACTGTGTCCGGATGAAAAGTAGTACACAACTAAAAGTGTCATAACCCGGTCAAAACTTTTAGGATTTGTCTGAAAGTTTTAATACAGCAACAGTGACCATATGTACACGAGATCCCAAAGTCGTTTGCAAATATTCGCGAGTTTGCCAAATTTATGAGCGTTTTCCGATGGAGCACTGAAAAATTAAAGTTTCCAACATGGGCCCTCACATAAGAGAGTGAAGTTCGGCTACAGTTGGTGTTCAAAATGTCCTCCTCGTTGACGGACACACGACCGCAGACGTGGACGCCACTGTTTGATGGCCCGGTCGATGATCACGTGGTCAAACAGCTGCCACTCCTCAATCAGACGCGCCCTACACCCTACGGTTATCGATGTCATGAATACGCGTGAACGAAAAACGCGCTCCTCCAGGAAATGTACCTGGTACTCCGGATCGAGGTCTGGAGTGCTGGGCGGCCACAGCTGCGGGATATGAAGCCGAGTGTCTGCTGGACAGCTACTGCGTCTACGGTCATGTGTTCGTGAACAAGAAGAACATTTTGAACACCGGATATAGCTGAATTTCACTTCTTTTCAGGTTTCCATGTTGGAAAGTTCAATTTTTCGGTGTTCCATTTAAAACGCCCATATATTTGACAAACTCAAGAATATTTCTAATCGGTTTTAGGGTCTCATGTAAATATGGTCACTGTTGCTCTGTTTAAAATTTCAGACAAATCCTAAAAGTTTTGACCGGGTTATGACACTTTTAGTTGTGTACTACTTTTCTTCCGGACACAGTGTAGATACAGATGCTTAGACATGGTTATTTGTGGGGACACGGTGGCGTCGTCGGTATGTTCGTTGCCTTGCAGCCGAAGGGTTGCAGGTTCGAATCCCACCTCAAGTCGTCGCGTATACGAACCTTGGGCGAGTCCTTCACTCGCAATTGCTCAGCGCTTCGGCGTGAAACCCCGATTCAGTGTCCGCGCTGCAGGTGGGAGCGCTTCTGAGTAGTAATCTTGAATGGGCGCTATAACATGTGCAGTTACATAGGCCACATAAGATACGGTAGGGCGATAATCGCATACCTCGCGTTGATGTATGTATCTATAGGCCGCAACCAAAATAGCTTCTTCTTCCACTCCGGCGCCGATTTTGATGCCTCATGGTAAGGCTGGTCAATCCGCCGTCGTTGTGGGTCCTGGCCTCAGAATCGTCATTCTTGTCTTACTTATTAACTGACACGCTGTGTTACAGAGTATGGAACACATATGTATGGATCACATATACACGATGTCTCAACCGGAAACCAACGAACTGATAGCTGAATGGCGATACATTGTCGACAGTTACGGGTACAGTGATGTGGGTCCAGGGCGCAGGTGATTATCTTGATCGACCAATTGATCGATTGATTTATCGATTGATTTATCGATTGATTTATTGATTGATTTATTGAATGATTTATCGATTGATTTATTGATTGATTTATCGATTGATTTATCGATTGATTTATTGATTGATTTATTGATTGATTGATTTATTGATTTATTTATCGATTGATTTATCGATTGATTTATCGATTGATTTATCGATTGATTTATTGATTTATTGATTTATTGATTGATTGATTGATTGATTGATTTATTGATTGATTTATCGATTGATTTATTGATTGATTTATTGATTGATTGATTTATTGATTTATTTATCGATTGATTTATCGATTGATTGATTGATTTATTTATTTATTGATTTATCGATTGATTTATTGATTGATTTATTGATTGATTGATTTATCGATTGATTTATTGATTTATTTATCGATTTATTTATCGATTGATTGATTTATTTATTTATTTATTGATTTATCGATTGATTTATCGATTGATTTATTGATTTATTTATCGATTGATTTATCGATTGATTGATTGATTTATTTATTTATTGATTTATCGATTGATTTATTGATTGATTTATTCATTGATTTATTTATCGATTGATTTATTGATTGATTGATTGATTGATTGATTGATTTATCGATTGATTTATTGATTGATTTATTTATCGATTGATTTATTGATTTATTTATTTATCGATTGATTTATTTATCGATTGATTTATTGATTGATTTATTGATTGATTTATTGATTTATCGATTGATTTATTGATTGATTTATTGATTGATTTATAGATTGAATTTTCGATTGATTTATGGATGTTTTACCATAGACATGCCTTAACTTGATGATGACATTGCGCAATTTTATGGTTGCCTTCCCGTTCTTTGCTTAATTAATAGCAGCTGCAATGAAAATAAAATATATAAATACTTCGATGACTGGATCTTTTAAGAACCGGTTTGTGATATTATCAATTATTCATTCGGACATTTATATAGCGCTCCTTCAAGTAAAAAAGCTATTCAGGGGCGCTCCCAATTCCAGCGCGCTCAAAAAGAACAATTTTAAGCTTAGTAAGGAAGGATCCTGGTAGAGTCCCATGGTGTAGGCGTAGCTCAAAAGGAAGGCCATTCCAGACCACTGGACCAACCACAGAAAAGGTTCGATTCTTCATGGTAGTAGTACGAGCAAAAGGAACTAAGAGGATTCTCTTATCAGCAGAGAGTAGCTGACGACGTCCTTGGATACCCACTGTAAGGCTGTATAGCTCTCGGAGGTAAATTGTGGGGAGGCCCTGACAACATCCCCATACCAATGCAGCTACTCTGAACTCAATACACTGGCGAATAGAGGAGAGCCATCGAAGTACCTCAAGCTTGTTGAGACATGACCATATTTCAGGATTTGTCCAATTAGGCGCGCAGCAGAGCTCAACACTCGGCCAAGACAAGTCAATCTGCTGGATGCATGGGAGGCCAAAGTCGAGCGAAAAGCAATAGTTTTGTATCAATCAGACTTCTATTTTAAACGCATACTTGTATTCTGACTTGGATGTGCCCCTAGTTGCCGGAATCCGGAACGATATCTCATAATCTTCAATTCGTAGTGAGTTTGCTCTTGAATAAGCAAACAATCACTAGACGGGTATCATAATCTTTGTACTGCGCCGTATTGTCGGCGCCGTTTCGTCGGGGTACTTTGAATTGCGCCGTTCTGTCGGCGCCGTTTTGTCCTGCGCCGTTTTGTTACGGCGCCATTTCATATATCTGCTGATCTTAAATTCGTATTAAACAGTACTGTTGAGGTTATGATATCAATCAATATTGAAGGCTGGTATAGATCTTAAATTGTGGCTTTAATTGATAGGATTTTGCTGACCGACGCCGATGTTGGAGTAGACAAGGCGATGGGTTTCTACGGACCGTACGGCAGAGGACACGGGGCAAACCTGCCGATCAACTACCAGCTCACGAAAACGAACAGCACTTGCGACAGCGGTTGCATTGGTCGACTCGTCTACGAGTGGCTCGATAGCATGCCGACCAACACCACAGCAGACTGGTTTGTAAGTGTCTGTCTCTCTGTCTGTCTGCCTACCTGTCTTTGTGTCTGGCGTCTTTCCATACCTGCCTAATGCCTACTTCTTTCTTAGGTTGTCTGCTTTTCTAGGCATGTTGTTCGTGCCTCCATTGGCGCCATTCGCCACGTTGCCCGGCTTCTCTCCTTCAACTTGTTAAAACCGTCTTTCATCATCCAGTCCAATAACATCATCCTCGGTCTTCCTCTCGTCTTCTTTCTTACCATTCTTTCCTCAGTTTTGATTCTTAGGATGGTGTCTCCCCTCACGATGATGGCCAAACCAATTTCTGCATCAATCTGATAATTATTGTCCTTAAATGTCGCACTTAGTTAGGCAATACCACTCTTCCATAAAATCCGTCACTTGAGGTGGAAAACTTTTCCAGTTACCCACCTATTTCGAGGTCGGTTTTCCATGTCCAAACTTCCCGAGCGTAATGTTTCATAGCTCGACTTGATGGTCACCAGGTCACCTGGTGCCGTCAGCTCTTGGAGCTCTGGCGACATTCATGATGTATCCTCTCCCGTGTCTCCTCTCTCTTGGTGCTTCTCTCAGCTCCTCTAGGCTCATGCCAGACTTTTCCTGTACCTCATCCAACCATCTCTTCCTCGGTCTTCCGCGTCTTCTCCTTCCCTCACCGCATGCCGTCATCAGCTCCTTTTCCAAACCGTTAGATCTCATCACATGGCCGAAGTAGCTCAATTTCCTCCAAGTTGCTGTTTGCTGCAGTGTCTCCTCTCTCTCTATTCCGAGCTCCCCGCGCACCGATTCGTTAGTTCTCTTCTCCGTCCATGAAATCCTTAGCATTTTTCTCCAAATCCACATCTCGCACGCGTTGACTATATGACTATAATTATGACGACTTGATGACTATAATATATTATTCACATATATTAAAAGTCCAACCTTGTCTCGTCCATGCATGGAGCCGATGGGCACCAAGTCAAAATAGCCCCGTCAAAATAGCCCGATCAAAATAGCCCCGTCAAAATAGCCCGGTCAAAACAGCCCCGTCAAAATCGCTCAGCGACACAATAGCCCCGTCAAAATAGCTTCCGTCAGAACAGCCCGGGGCTATTTTGTCGGGAACCGACGAAGTCGCGGAAGAACACGCGATGTTCGTAAAGATGTAATGCCAAAGAAATTGGTGCAAAAGAAGTTAATTGGAAATCGATTCAGATGTTCCAATGGCAACATCGATAGCTATGTGCTTTGCAAGTAGAGATTGACATTTAGCCTAGATGTTTTTGGCTAATATTTTCCACTTTTATTGGAGCTAGAACACTTTAACGGTATATATAGTATAGGCTACAGTTTGTTCGTATTTTAATAACAAAGCAGTTAAACATTTAATACTGATAGTTTCGCTAAGTTGTCGTACACGAATGCCTTAATCTTAGTAGTTTGCTCACGTTTTGCGATGAAAACTGTCAACTTAAGTTTTCGTACTAGTATAGCCTACCCGGTAGTTTCGGTAATTTTTTTAAAAAACAGTGTTCTTTGCGTCACTTCTAACATTTGACATTTGAGCCATTCTGGAACTGAATTGTCGGTTGCGTCTATGACTGGACTATTTTCACGGAACTGTTTACATGGGCTGTTTTGACGGAGTTATTTTGTCGGTTACTGATTTTTTTCGGGGCTGTTTTGTGGGTGGGTGATTATGACGGGGCTATTGTGTCTTTGGGCGATTATGACTGGGCTATTTTGACGGGTCACCGGAGTCGATGACATTGAAAGTTCAAAGGGGACAGGCGTCACGGGACGAAAGGGAGGGTTGATTGCGATAAGGTTTAAACTATATTTAATTAGTGAAAGTTCACACCTGAGAACAGTTCCAGAGAAGCGGGGCAAAAGGTCAGCATAAAATTTATTCGCTTTTTTTAGTTCAAACTGACGAATACATAAAATAACAAGACCTCAATGATAACAAGTTAAACACAGTGGCGGCGCCAGGATTTCAGGTTTGGGGGGGCTGAAGCCCCAAGCCTTCCTCCCTCCCAGAGACGCAACTAGAACATTTTCTTCCCAGGGCGGTCATATTGCAATCGCGCGAAGCACATACCGACCAAGGGTTTTACAAGAAATTGTGCACTGGCACAAACGCGCTCCACATTGCAAGATGTAGTTGGAGATTGAGTGGGTTATTTAAACGAAGTCAGCAATAATTGTTGAGGTTTTTGATTTTCGGTGTATCCGGCCGCAGTCCTAGATTAAGTTCCGAATTATCATAAACAAAGGTGTTCAACTATGGTGGCAAAAGAGAATGGGAGGTCCTCAAACGCGTCCGTGTAAAGTCTATGCCGTGCCCGCGCTGTTCCATAAAAAAAGAACGCTTTTAAGTGCTGTAATATGCCGAGCAAATTTCTGTCCAGGGTAACGGCCTCTGTTGTCATAGACCCTGGTCAAATCGGATCCATCCATCATACCCCGAAATTTCAGTCATCTGAGTTGAGTTGTTGACCGAGCTGAGCAAAGGCGATATAGTACCTTGCTCTTAAGTGCTGTAATACGCCGATCAAATTTATGTCCAGGGTAACGGTCTCTGTTGTCATAGACCCTGGTAAAATCGGATCCATCCATCCACATCCCGAAATTTCAGTCATCTGAACCGAGTTGGTGTATATACAGTGCGTGTGCACACAGTAGCCCGAGTAGCTATGTGGTGCAGACAGTGAGGTAATGTAAAGTCCCTATTGTCTTTGACATACCAATATGCAAGCACTCAAAAACCACGTTGACTAGAGTTCCATGTTATCACAATAAGAGGTGTCCAACACCGAATTAATATTCAGAAATTCCACAATACAATGGTGTGCAATTCAGTATTATCGTATAAAAAGTCAACCATGGACACAGACTCGAGATCCATGTTGTCACAACAAAAGGTGTCCAACACAGCATTAATATTCACACAAAAATTTCCAATAAAATGGTGTGCAATTCAGTATTATCGTATAAAAAGCCGGTCTTGGACACGGACTCGAGTTCCAAGTTGTCACAATAAAGGTGTCCAACACAGTATTAATACTCAGAAATTTTTTCAATAAAAAGGTAATCACAATAATGAATGGATCCGATTTGACAAGAGTCTATGACAAATGAGGCCGTTACCCTGGACATTCAATTAAAATAATCACAAATAAAAATAAATCACAATAATGGTGTACAACAGCATATTAATATTCAGAAATTCCACAATACAATGGTGTGCAATTCAGTATTATCGTATAAAAAGTCAACAATGGACACAGACTCCAGATCCAAGTTGTCACAATAAAAGGTGTCCAACACAGCATTAATACTCAGAAATTTTACAATAAAATGGTGTGCAATTCAGCATTATCGTATAAAAGGTCGACCATGGACACGGACTCCGGATCCAAGTTGTCACAATAAAAGGTGTCCAACATGGCATTCATATTCAGAAATTTTCCAATAAAATGGTGTGCAATTCAGTATTATCGTATAAAAAGTCAACCATGGACACAGACTCCAGATACAAGTTGTCACAATAAAAGGTGTCCAACACAGCATTAATATTCAGAAATTTTCTAATAAAATGGTGTGCAATTCAGTATAATTATCGTATAAAAAGTCCACCATAGACACGGACGCGAGTTCCAAGTTATCACAATAAATTAAGGTGTCCAACACAACACTAATATTCAGAAATTTTACAATAAAATGGTGTGCAATTCAGTATTGTCGTATAAAATGTCGACCATGGACACGGACTCGACTTCCAAGTTATCACAATAAAGGTGTCCAACACAGTATTAATACTCAGAAATAAAAAAAGTAATCACAATAATGGGTGGATCCGATTTGACCAGGGTCTATGACAACAGAGCCCGTTACCCTGGACATTCAATTAAAATAATCACAAATAAAAATAAATCACAATAAAGGTGTCCAACAGCATTCACAGGACACTATTATAATTATCTGCCTGCATATTACTAATGACAGAAAACAGTTTAAGTTTCCTTAGTACAAAAATATGCATGCTTTGATATATGCACACAATTATTTTATGTATATATAATATATAATATATATATATATATCTAATTATCTGAACACAAATGTTTTACTTCTTAGTTGACCATTATATCAAACGTAGGCCTACATTCCCAGGCAGTGGTGGTATACACAACAAGAATATAATAATTATTATACCGAAAATAACAAGAGCGCACACATTTGAGGTGTGTGAGAGAAACATGATGCAAATCTGACAACTACATTGTTGTGTCAAAGGCATTTCTGGATAAAACGCATTCTTCTGGATAACCAGCAGTCTGTAATATTATTTTCATGCATGATGTGCAGTACTATGGGAGACTTTAAAAATTTCACGTACTGCAGAGCTGTAAATGTACTTTAAATAGTTCAGCTCACTTTTGGTAGGGCTCACAGCTTCCATTCAATACAGAAGAAACGGTTTACAGTAGGCAGCTACTAAATGCAACAAAACTGGTTCACTAAATGTGTTGCATTTGCAATACAATGAATGAAATGACCTATAAAACTTAATATATATATATATATATATATATATAGAATATGTATATTATATATAATAAATTATATAGTTGATTTCGATGCCATTGACCATTGCCTAGCTTTCTTATTAAGAAATAAGCCGTAATGAATATTTTCTGTTTTTTTTGCTTTGGGGGGGGCTGAGCCGCATTTAGAGGCTATAACCCCTAGCCCTCTGACGACGCCACTGGCGCAAGCATCTACGCTATGATTATATAGTTGATTGCAGGAAGGAGAAAACCCTAAACATTCCTTTGTGACGATGATTAATTTTGTGAAATATGCGAAAAATCAAGAGAAAATACAACTTTGCACCATTTTTTGAATGACTAGGCAATTTCGATATTTCTATACGTCTAATACTTATAAAACGGTTTCAATCTGAAACGAGGTGTCTAAGAGCCATGTTGTTTCTTCGACAATTTCGACAACCCTGTCCCGTTGTATGGTCAAAAGGTAAGGGTGCAAACTTGTCACCAGTTTTCATAGACTGAGGCCAAGAAATGAAGTCGCTAATTTCATTCTCAAAGTAGATTTCGATGCCATTGATCATTGTCTAGTTTTCTTATTACGAAATGAGCCGTAACAGAAATTTTCCGCATTTTGCTTTGGGGGGGCTGAGCCGCATTTAGGGGGGCTTAGCCCCCTCCAGCCCCCCCTGGCGCCGCCACTGGTTAAACATGAGTCAATTTTTATATAACACTGTACAATTATACATGGGCAAACTATTAGGCACCGGACCGTCGTACGGTTGCTCCCTTTTTCATCCACCCACCCTCTAGGAGTCTAGGGATTGGAAGGTTGATTGGCTGTGACGTGGTGTGTGGCTGTAAATGTAGTAACCGTGAATTGTTGTTGATTCTGTGAAAGACCGGTGATCAAGATCGATCTCGACAGATGTCGCAAGTCGACGGCGAAGAGATGTTTGTGAACATCTTCAACATGCTAAAGATGACTCTGCCAGGAACAGCGTTCATCTACTACGGCGAAGAGATTGGAATGACCAACGGAACGAACGTTGGCATCGATCCAGCCGGAATAGGTTTAAAGAAGGCTGTGAGTACACCTGATGATGATGATGATGATGATGATGATGATGATGATGATGATGATGATGATGATGATGATGATGATGATGATGATGATGATGATGATGATGATGATGATGATGATGATGATGATGATGATGATGATGATGATGATGATGATGATGATGATGATGATGATGATGATGATGATGATGATGATGATGATGATGATGATGATGATGATGATGATGATGATGATGATGATGATGATGATGATGATGATGATGACGACAGCGATGATGATGACGTTGATGACGACGCTGATGACGATGATGATGACAACGACGACGACGACGATGATGATGATGATGATGATAGTGACTATTCGACGGTGACTGTTTTCTGGGGATCAACTGCGATGAGGTATGATGATTATGGCAGTAATGATGATGACGACGACGATGATATATGATGATGGTTATGATAATGACAATAACGATAGCAATGCCGATTGTTGCACAGTATAGGCCTAATTAAGTGAGTGTTTTGTGTAATCGAATAATGCATTATCAGTATATAGATCCATTCCGTATATAATAGTAATAATTATAATTATTATATGGTTGCGGTGAGCATTCAACTTCTACATCGTCTGATCGATGGACTCATGACGTCATTCATCTCAGTTGCTTAATTACAATCAGAATTGCAATCAGCAAACTCTTGGTAGCTAATTAATCATGAATGGAATTAACCACCAGTCTAATTAATTATAAGTAATTTATAATCAATAAGTAACTGTTGGGACGATCATTCGATCCGCAGATCTTCTCTCGCGATGGATGTCGAACTCCGATGCAGTGGACGAAAGACGCAAACGTTGGATTCACGAAGCATTCGGAGACATGGATCCCGGTTCCTTCGGCAGCACACTTGAATCCGTATAATGTCGAAGTAAGAACAGAACCTCGTCTGGATAATCATTGCAGAAACTGTTTACTGTTATAGCGAACGAATGATGCATGGCGATGCAAAGAATTCATGTTTAGAACAGGCAGCTGGATTAAACAATAAACATGAATGGGCGTATAAATAATAGTATTCTGGTCATTCAGACCACTCTTTCGGACAACCCTTTTGACTAGACACAGCACTCGTAAATAAGCTGGTGCCCTGCGCTTTGTTTCGAGTGTCGCTTTAGAAATTTGGGGATTAAGATTATGGTTGGCACCTGATAATTACGGACGGTGCTCATAGGAGTAGGAGACATTTCAGCAGTGGTGAGGGGGGGCAAAATTTTGCTTATCCCGAAAAAAATGAATCCGGGATAATTGACGTCGTGCGCTAATAGGCCTATATGTCTCTTTACAAAAGCAGAGTTTCTCTTCTTGCCCCCAAACACAAGAGGAAGGAAGGGGCAGAGGGGCAAATAGGTCTACCCCAGACCCGGCTGCTTTTAGGGTTCAGGCTGGGTAATTTTAGGCCCGTGTGCAAAGTTAATGAAGTATATGCATTTTAAGGTATAATATTTCTTACACTAACTACAGTCAGTTTGAGCTTCAAATGAACAACTGGATAAATTCGCAATTGTATATTGTTTTGTATTGTATCGTATTTAATCATCTTTAAGCGATCTAGAAATCTTAGAGATAGCACAACAATATCAAGCTTCTGGAGCTGCTGGAGGTATAGCTAACCAGATGAACTTAGTTTTGGAAGTATTAAGGGAGTGGCGATAGTAAGAGATTCAATACACCCCAACTAAGTATACAAACTATAATGAAAGTGAGCCACTTGCCGCCATTTAATACATCGTAAGTTGTGCCCGAACTTTTATTATTTAAATTTGTTTCTGAATTTTATCCTCAAGCGGGTCTATAGGCTTAAGTTAGTTTAAAGACCCGTGAAAGCTCTGCCTATAGGGGCCAGGAATTTCTCTCATCGGCCCTGCTTCAGCCTGCTAAAAGTCTCAATAATAGGTCGTTGTAGGTCTATGTCTGCAGCTGCAGAACATGTTGGCCTATAGCTGCAACGGTCAATTTGATGGTCGCAAGCTTATCTTGTCTATCTTGCTCCATGGCTAGTAGAATTCTCCGATGTCATTCAAACAGTGAATTTCATGATCTGTAACACTTGGCTTGGATGCTGTGAATTTCCCCAAATGCCATGAATTGCCGCGATTTTCGGGCATATTTGGGCTCGTGAAATGTCACCATTTTCCGCCATTATTTACAAAATGCTATACCGTGAAGTAAGAACTTTTCCCCGGATTTTTGATTTCCCTATCCATGGTGGTTGCGAGCTAATAGCTTATCTAACTCGATTCGGGCGAATTGGAACTGGGAGATAATGTGGTGCGACAATGAGCGCTGAACTTCAAGTATAGTATGTTTAATATTTTTCCGGTCTTCTTTCCCGAAAAACAGACTTGCCCGAAATTTGGGGGCATTTGCCCACCTGGACCCCCGCCTTCTACGCCTATGACGGTGCCGATCATCTAAACTCGAAACAAGTATCAAAGCTGGACAATTATAATGAGAGTGATGACGACTATGAGGAGCAACTTCTGAGCAAGTATCGTTTACAACAAGTTTAAACTGTGAAACCAGTAAAGAAACAGAGGTAGGCCTACAAACTGATGTGCAGGAAATCGGGTCAATCCACAGCAAAATGAAACCGAAAACTTATAAAAAAAACTTTTTTTATTTCGAGCTATTATAAAGCCGGTCACTGACCTTTGGGTTGAAATCACAGAAAATTAGTCTATACCAGACCAGTTTGACGAGAAAACTGGTTTGGTTATTCAGTTGGTTTGCTAAAACATTGCTTTCTGCTAAAAGTTCTCCAAGTTCTGGGGAATTTTGATGAGAATTCGGCATTTCTGAACGAAGCTCCTGACCGGACGACTTGCGATATATTATAGCTGAAAGCTGCTGAAGATCAATCTGTTGAATGTAATTGTTGGCTTCTCCTGTTTGCCATTCTTGCTTCCATGTGTACAGCTTTCCGATGGTTTTTGCCATAGGCTCAGAAGGCGTCGAAAGATGGTATAATGGCTCAGCTGAAAAGTCTGATCAAGCTGAGGGCCGATCAAAAGAGTCTTCAGTTCGGAAAACTGCACAAAAGCAACCAAGACAACGTCTTCTCGTTCGTACGAGAACACGAAGGGTTCGACAGGTACATTATACAAACACTGATGACTACGATCACAGACAAATGGACAGCAACAGAAAGACAGAAAGCGAGGAAGAGAGGTATATCCATGGGCAGAGAGAGAGACAGAGAGAGACAGAGACAGAGAGGCGGAGACAGAGGCAGAGACAGAGACATAGACAGAGATATGGACAGATACAGAGATATAGACAGAGAGGGACATAGAGAGACAGAGAGACACGCAGAGAGAGAGACACACAGAGAGAGACACAAAGACAGACAGACAGACAGAGAGACGGAGACGGTAATGAAGACGGATGGAGAGAGAAAGAAAGCGAGAAAGTGTGGATGTGCGAAGAGAGAGAGAGAGAGACAGAGAGGGAGGGAGGGAGGGAGGAAGAGGGGGAGGGAGGGAGGGAGGGAGAGAGAGAGAGAGAGAGAAGGAGCGAAGGAGATAAAGAAAGTAAAGGGAGGATGGAGAGAAAGAGGGGAAGGACGGAAGCGGAGTTAGAAAGTTACTTTGGAATAATTTCCATTCTGATTAGGTTGCATATAACGGTTGCATGAATGAGATGAGGAGAGGAATTAAAGAAATAAACTTTGGACAAAGATTTGCGATATTTTTTAGGAACAGATACTTTAGTATAAAACGCAGAAGAAGACGAGAACACGAGAACAACAATTATTGTATTCAATAACCTAATAATTATGTGCTTCTGTAGGCTATGCATGCGTAACAATTAAGGGGTGCACGCTGCACAGAGATGACATGGTCATATAAAATATACTCCTCCCCTGTTAGTACTGCGCTATGCGCGTCGGCGATCGTCCGTCCCCCACCCCAACCCACCCCAACCCACCCCACCCCAATAAAACTTGATTTCGTTAGAGACAGGAACTAGATTAAAATAAATACTGCGACATGATCTGCTCTTCTTTTTAGGATCCTGGTTGTCGGTAGTTTCGGAAATGATACTGGAAGCACTGTGGACTTGACGAAGTATTCGCCGGACATTAGCATTCCAACTTCGGCAACTGTCGTCTTCGTTACGAGTCCGGACATGAAGCAGAAGGTTGGAAAGTCGGCTGATCTGAAGTCGGTTTCACTGAGCCCAGGTCAAGGGTTCATTGCCAAGTGGGCTTATACCAGACCATAACAGTCTTGCGCACCAGGATCCGGCGGCAGACGACCCTTTCCATAACTATATATGCACATTCTCCTCATTCCATTTTCTTCATTCAATTGACATGTAGACATTTTTTACCTACTTGGGTAATGCATAATAATTATTTGAAAAGTGAATTAACTTGTATCCGTTTTACCGTGTCTTTGTGTGTACATATCTAGGCTACCTATGCTCAGTCGTCGGCCCAACTATTTTGAACTGTATACGAGACAATGGTCCACAGTCCACACTCCACATTCCAGTGGCGGCGCCATGATTTCGGTTTTAGGGAGGGGGGGGCTGAAGCGGAGGTATTTTTCCAATTTACATTTTCATTCGGCTAAATTTCTGACGACCTTTTTTAGTCGTTTGTTCGAAATTTCATGAAAATATTTAATTTCCCTGTCCCAAAAAACCGGATGACCTTTTCAAGGGGGCTTAGCCCCTGGCGCCGCCACTGCCACACTAGCCCAATTTTCTATTCAGCTCTTCTGGCGCCGCCACTGCCACACTAACCAAATTTTCTACTCAAATGTAAAAGGTCTTGTAACGCAATGAGAGGTAAACACTTCGAAGACTTGCTATGAAGGAATCTAGGAAAGAGAGAGTTTAACTGAATTGAGATCGAGAGATGTAGGCCTAACATTGCACAATAGAGCGTGAGAGAGGATCTATGAATTGAAGGCGTCAAGAAACCGCGTCTATATCTAAAGTGCAAATGAAGTCATCATAAATTCACCCGAACCCATGAATCTCTGGATCTGCTAATCAGGCCGTGATTATGATTATCAGGGGCGGTTACAGAAATTTTCGAAGGAGGGGGCCAAAATTTTTGGTCTAGGGTCTGAAAACTTTTTTTCTTCACCGTAAAATCTGTCATACACTACATTTTCCCCATTTACTCTCTGTCTTATGTGTCACCTTCCCACGACCGTCGTGGTTAGAGGCTTACGAAACTGACGGGGGGGGGACAGGCCACGTCCACTTTCCCGCCAGAATAGCTGGTGAGAAAATAAGGAAACTTCTAAAGTGTCTCTCTTCTAAGGGGTCCATGGCCAGATTTGCCCCTCCTCTGGATCAGCCCTGCTGTTAATGATCTCTCTTCGCGGCTCTAGGGTCACTGGTTCATCGCCAAGTGGACGTATACATGCATGTGGATATGGGCAGTGTGCGAGCAACTTCTAAGCAACGCGCCTGAATTAAAGCGTGCAGCTTCATTATGTGTAAACATACAATGTAGACTTTTTGGTATCAGAAGATAGATGGGCTATTTACACCTTCGTGGCATATAATTATTTACACATGCATGCAGAAAGCGCATTATGTGCATTATGTGCAAAGCACAGAAATAGTATATAATAATCTATGCATATATATTATATATAATATATTATATATAATATATAATATATTATATATATATATATATATTATACGGTAATGATGTATTATTTGATCGTCGCCCGCTATATATCGGGGCAAATAAAAAAAATGTAGGCTGATGCCCCGAACGTTTCCCGCCGCAGTATAGCAGTTATGCGCAATATATACCTTACATGGCATCTTCTGCTATAGGGAATTCTTCTGCTTTAGGAAATAGACAAAATCCTCAAACTATTGAAAGGCTGCCAACGACGGCTGCTTATTGGCATAAATGTGAGACGCGGGGTGTATATGGGTATATGCTCGGTGCCTTGAAGCAGGAAGGTGGCGGGTTCGAATCCACCTCAAGCCGCCGCGAAGGGACCTTGAGCAAGTCCTTCACCTTCTACCTTCACAATTGCTCATGTGCTTCGGCGTGAAACTCCGAATTCAGCGTCCGCGCTGTATTCGGAAGCGACTCTGAGCAGAATCTTGAAAAGCGCTATAACAAGTGCGCAATGCACATACATACAAGATAAAGAAATTTTCGACGGGGGCGGGGGGGGGGCAAAATTTAGGGTCTTGGGCCATGAAAATTTTTTCGTCTTGATCGCCGAAAAATCTGTAGACCTTTTTTTTAGTCATTTGTCTCGAATTCGAATTCTAGACAAAGATACCATTTTCATCCGCCAAAATAGTTGATGACCTTTTTTCCTGTTTTTGTAGTCATCAGTCATCCTGGTCGGAGTAATGGCCTCTCTGGTATCCTGCCTTTCTAGCTTAATGGCTTGTTGAAACAAAATGGGGGGGGGGCCCACGTCCCATGCACTTTTCGAATGGGGGGGCCATGGCCGGATTGGCCCCCTGGATCCGCCCCTGCATACATACATACATACATACATACATACATACATACATACATGCATACATGCATGCATGCATGCATACATACATACATACATACATACATACATACATACATACATACATACATACATACATACATACATACATACATACATATATACATACATACATACATACATACATATATACATACATACATACATACATACATACATACATACATACATATGTACATACATACATACATACATACATACATACATACATACATACATACATACATACATACATACATACATACATACATACATACATATATACATACATACATACATACATACATATACATGAGAGACGCACTTAACCTATAATCGGCAAAGGCGGCTTTTCTCTTTATACTTTAGAAAAGAGAACATTTAAGAGAATTCAAGTATGAGACTTGGTGCGAGAATAAGAACGCTTGTTTTCTCTGCCAGGCCCACGCAGACAACTTTTTCCTTGGAGTGTGTGCACCTATTACTTTCAGGGATCTATAGAAATGCATCAATAGCATCTGCTCGACAACCTGTATTATCATTTGGCTGCACTGCTGACAGTTACTTACTCGTATAATTGTTGCTAAATCGTCCAGGCTGCTCACGGTGAAGTCATCTAAGAATATATAGTTATATAGAATGTGTAGGCTATTCGCAACAACACATGACTGCATGTTAACTTCCTTTAGTTTCATCTCTCCTCGCATACACGCAGGCAATAGCTATAGTTGCAATATACACAATTACACATAGGCCTACAAGTAGGGCCGCATATATCTGCCCATGACCAGACATAGGTTGTACTCTTACAGTGCTAGTACCAAGCCTGGATAAAGGAGGAGGGCGACACTAATAATCAGTGTCGTTAAACAGCAACAGCCATTTAGGTCATATATAGGCCTAACGCAATTCATAACTGACGTAGTAGTGTGGTCCACAAACCATAGCCAAAAAATTGAGTTTGTAGAATTCTTTCTCCACAAGGCTTATTTTTTCCACTTGGGTTAGATAGTCTCCCTGTAAAATTTCAGCCTGATTGTGCAACATTTAGAGGTCAACCCATTCTGAACATTTTACTTGAGTGCTAATAATGTCTTTACGTCATGTTAACCGTCGTTATTAGACTAATTATGGCATCGTCGAATATGAGGTCCTACCCAGAGCACTGGCTATTGGGAAACCAGTCTCTCTGTTATCTAGGCCTACTGCTAGACCTGGGAGTCGACCCCAATAAGTCGACCCCAGTCGACTTGGTCATCCCAAGTCGGGTCGGGTCGTTTCTGCTCACCGCAACTGACCCCAAGTCGAATTTTGTAGATAGAAGTCACTTGAAGTTGTTTTTACCTCAAGTCGACTTAAACCGACTTGAGACACAAACATAGTTAAATTTGTCACTTCAAACCAATGATTGTGACAACATTTAGACTTCTAAGCAGCTTTTGTTGCCTATTGTGTTACAAGAATGAATGAGGCCTTGCTAAACAGATACTTATATAGGCTAGGCTACTGCATTATTTTGCCGGTAGGCTATCGTGCAGACTGCCCTCTTCCCATCGATTCATATAATTTGTAATTTTATGCTTAAAAGTCACGCTTAGGCATGCGCTTAATTGAAATGGTGAAACAAAATGTTACTAAAATATTAGCACGTGTGCTTATCAAGCAATCAGTAAACTTCTAGTGATCAGTGATTTCGGCGCAAAGGAAGCTGGATCTATACAAGGCCTATAATAATTCGATAGTTTGGCGCTACTTTGGAGCGCTGCATCTGAAGTTGTCTGCAGACGGAAAAACTATTGTAGGGCGAATTTGACAATGAGAGACTTTACTGTCAGTGAGTAGACCTAGTAGCTGTAGTAGCCTACTGTAGGATGATGCGCTTGCAATGCTATATGCTAAGTTGCGAAATGATGTTAGTGGCCAAATGATTATGAAAACAGTATTATCATAATTATCACGCCATTCAGTGCAACCATGCATGCAGTCCGCGGTCTGCTATTTTATCTTAGACCTTGCGCTTTTTACAAATTTATTTAATATTAATATTAAAAAATGAATGGACAAGCTAAAATTCACAGGCCTAATAATTTGCCGTCGCATTGTCTAGGTTACTAGATGGCCCAAAGCATCACAAAACTACCAAAACTGAAAAACAAACAGCTTGAAATGGGTTTAATAACACCTTAACAAATTCATGCATCAATTAAATGCCGAAACCTCACTACTCATTTTTGTAGGCCTAAATGAAATTAATGCTTGCAGGAAAATTGGCTTGACTTCTTGCATTAGTATAGCCGTACGTAGCCCTAGGTAATGGCTAGTACCATGTCAGAAGTCGACTTCAAGTCGGAGGTCGGTTGTTTTGCTGCCAAGTCGGGTCAAGTCGTTTTGACGCCGAGAAGTCGACTTCAAGTCGACCTCAAGTCACTTTAGGGTCAAGTGGGGTCAGATTAGCTGACCAAAGTCACTCCCAGGTCTACCTACTGCAAGATTACCACACAGCCTGGATGCACAGAAACTGCTTCAGTTTCATCACGTCACTAAAGGGAGACCCATCCGGAAAGTTGCAAAAGGCCTGTGATGCAGCTGTTTGTATTTGGGTGATTGCCTGAATACCAACACAGAGGGTTGACTGGTGTGTCAGGAAACTGTCAAAGCTTTATCAATACTATAGTACCTAACTCTGAAGACTCACAGACAACTATAAACAGAAAGTGACAGGATGAAGACGACATGTTCAAGAGTGATCTACAAAAATTGTACGATGTTGCCTCAAAGAATGTGATGACAGAAATCCAGCAAGAAAGAGAATTCCTTCGAATGCAAAAATAAGACGTATTTTCCATGAGTGGAGTAGACCTAAAAACAGCAACAAAAGAGAGCAGAAAGAGGCAACGCCAGGAAAAAGAGAGAATGGTGAAAATTGATATGAAGAACGAAGACAAAAGGCAGTAATGAAGCAGTAGGTGAACTTTCTGCGTTGCCATCTAGTCAAAATTCAGAAGAAGAATACTATTTGATTTAATGCAATGATGAGTATCAGACAACCTAGTCATCGTACGAGTACATAGACTATTCGTCTACACTCTACAATAGCTGCATAAACAGCTGCTACTAACTGCCCCATTATCAAAAAAGCTGAAAGAACATTTTCTTTAGCTTAGTTGTTGGTGCTTTGTATAGTGTTGGCCTTCCAGACCGTTATGCTGTGTTTGTAGATGGAGCTGCCACACTGGCGATTGGTTGTGACATTAATTTCAGAAATCACATTTTCTAGAAGTTCATAAAAGAAAGACAAGAAACAGCTGCAATGGAAGAACAAGAGTGCACACTGGCAGGCCTGCTATTACCTCACTGAGAAGTCAAATGTTGCCCATGCAGAATCGACGGATAAAAGGAAAATTTGGACAACATAGATATTATAGTTCTCACTGGAAATTGCCAGGAAAAACTCTTGGCAATCCAATAAATGGTGAGTGACATACAAGACGGTGACTCTCAGGCCAGTGTTGAAGTAATTGAGAAATGGAATCTCCCCCAGCCAGGGCTCAATGTCGCTCAGGTCGTACATTAACCATTGCGGAACAATTTATCTACTTCTGTTCAAATAACATAAAAAGTGTCAAATGGGTTGACCTCTAAATATCATTTGTTTTCATTGAAATTTTTTGTGATTATTATAATCATGATAAGGAACAAAACAAGCTTTGTGGAGAACTGAAATCTGCAAGATGAATTTTGTGGACCACTCTACCAGTGACGTAGCGTATCATTGACCAAAAGTGAATATAATAACATTATCATAGCTTCATTTATACACTGCATATTATATTGAACTGTAACGTAGTGTAAGAGGAAGAGACAGAATGTACGGTATACAGTGTAAATGCATTGCATGACTATGCATGACAACATGAATCTCTTTCTCGATTGACCATTGACCCTGACTGACGTCATTCATTCGCATCTATAATATTGCCGCCGAAATGACATGGTGATGACGACGACGATGACGACGACTACGACGACGATTGTGAATGATGATAGGACCAGATGCAGCACAACATACCAATATGCCCTTTCTATCTGTTCTTCGTGTATAAGAGGTGCGTGGAGTGCATCTGCTTGAACGGGTGCACTGGTAGATTGAAGAGACAGGCAGAGGGAGTTGGGTGGGTCACTGGATTGTTGACTGAGTCCATTGATTCGAACGATAATTTGAATTAAACTGGGAATTCGTTTGTAGAAGGCGATCAAGTGTCTTCAACCAAACGTCAGTAAACTCGTGTTGCTAGGAGACCATAGGTCACATGATCTGCGCCTCCCCTACTCCACTTGCAGTGACCTCTTGACCTATGACGTGCCGAACTGATTGGCGATTGAGCGCCTCTTTTACATCCAAGTACTGGGTTCGAATCTCAAGGTCCACATTGGTGATATAATCATATAGGCAAAAAACTATGGAGGTTATAATATGCCACGTGGCGTTCAGACTTCGCCATTTTGAACGTCGTCCGTTTTGGGAACGACTCCCTCAGCGTAGACCATTTTAACAGTTTTGATCTTAAAACCAAATTTTTTATGAATGATCTCATTATTTGACAATAAAGTTGAACGCAGAACGATGAAAAGAATCCTATGACGATAGAAATTGAGTGAATATATAATGATAAAGTGACTTTGAGAAGGTGATCTATCTTTATGTTTTTGGATGAATGTGCCTACACTTATACTACGTCGTTTCGAATGTACAAGTAGGCTGTAGGCATGCCTCTGAGATTAATTTTCTTTATCAAAAACCCATGTAATATTAATATGCCTAATGCGTGTGTTTCGTTTTTTACTCTGCAACTTAGGCCTACTGTAATTATACTTTGCTTGGTCTCCCCGTTTCAGCTACATTTACAAAGCAGAAGAGAGCTTGTATCGGAAAAATTATTACTGCTGCAGTACGATTTGAGCATGACCGGTTTTGATGACGTCCATGCATATTGGAAAGTTGCTTAATCAACAGCTTCAGCAGCGAATAAATTAGAACGATGAAAGAATTTTGTCAAGTAATTAAATTTAAAAAACTTACTGCATACGATGAATAGCATACAAGATAGCGCTATTAAAGGAAGAGTTAAAAAGAAATGGACTAACTTGTGAAAAATAACCCGGTTTCAACCTCTTAACAGCTTTCTTGTCTCTATCCTCCTTGTGCCTAAGTAAGCAGCGCTGTGCGGCAGCAGCAGCAGCAGCAGCAGCAGCAGCAGCAGTAGTAGTAGTAGTAGTAGAAGTAGTCTAAGTAGAAGTAGTAACGGCAGCAACAGCAGTAGGCCTAGAAATATTATTTATAGCAATAATAGCAATAATAATTGTATTTTTGAGGGATAGACTAATAGCATGTGACTTCGGGCAAAATAACCTAATAATGGCGCATGAGGGATAACTCTTACACCGGGCGGTTTAAAAAGTTAGGCCTATAGGCTAACAATACTAGCTAGGCCTATAATTAAAACTGTAATAATAAAGATAACCATTGTAGTTTTGTCGGTAAACAATTGCTCAGAGGACCAAGAGTACGAAGGCTTCACAGCTAAGTATCGAACGCATGCAGATGTAGTAAGTAAGGGATACAAGAAACAGTGAAAGAAGCGATGCTCTTATAAGGTGTCTCATACTTCTTCTACATGTCCTTCTATCTGTCTGGCTCTGTCTCTGTTTCTCTGTGTGCGACTGTCTCGGTCCGTCTCGGTCTTTTTCTGTGGGTGTCTGTCTGTCTGTCTCTCTCTCTCTCTCTATTTCTCTGACCAGTTGTTCCCTCTTGCGAGGACTTCTCTCAGACTTTTATGTAGCGCTGCAGTTGCTCAGCTCATTAATCCATCTCGTGCCAGAGGTGACAGAATCGGCGCCCGGCTTCTTGTTTCCGGTTGCAGGAGCAGCAGCAAAGGAGGATAATTTGTCGGCATCTAAAGAAGAAGAATGGGGAGAAGGAGGAGTGGATGAGGAGTGGAAAAGGGGGCGAGGAGTAGAAGGAGGAGGAGGAGAAGAAGGAGGAGTAGAAGGAGGAGGAGGAGAAGGAGGAGGAGAAGGGGAGGGGATGGTGATGCACGGTCGAATGACGATCGTCGTCGGCTGCTGCTGCTGCAGTCGCCACAACTCAAAGAATGGCTTTTAACTGATTGTCTCCATGGCACGCAAGCCACAGAACGACATAACACACACAGACAAACAAAGGGAGATCATGACTGTGTCTGTTTGCCTGTGTCTGGTTGTATGTGTCTGGTTGTATGTGTCTGGTTGCATGTGTCTGGTTGTATGTGCCTCCTTCATATGCGTCTTTGTGCGCTCTTCTTCTATTATATGAAATGTATCTTATTCTCTTATCGGAACGTGTGCATTTATATACGTCAATTCAGATATGATCTATTTGGTTGGTTCTTTGGAGTAGTAAGAAAGGAAGGAAGAAAGGAAGGAAGAAAAATGAAGGAAGGAACGAAGGAAGGAAGGAGGGAAGGAAGGAAGGACGGAAGGAATGACGGAAGGAAGGAAGGAAGGAAGAAAGGAACGAAGGAACGAAGGAACGAAGGAAGGAGGGAAGGAAGGAAGGAAGGAAGGAAGGAAGGAAGGAAGGAAGGAAGGAAGGAAGGAAGGAAGGAAGGAAGGAAGGAAGGAAGGAAGGAAGGAAGGAAGGAAGGAAGGAGGGAAGGAAGGAAGGAAGGAAGGAAGGAAGGAAAGAAAGGAAGAAAGGAGGAAAAAGGAAGGAAGGAGGAAAAAGGAAGGAAGGAAGGAAGGAAGGAAGGAGGGAAGGAAGGAAGGAAGGAAAGAAAGGAAGAAAGGAGGAAAAAGGAAGAAAGGAGGAAAAAGGAAGGAAGGAAGGAAGGAAGAGGTAAAGGAACGTAGAAAGGTCGCTGCTATGTTTGATGGTCAATCAATACATCAGTAACACCCATTTGCATGCGTTTACATCAGAATTGCGTGTTTCACTTTACGCTTTTGGAACGAGCGAATTTTCATCCTTCCTTGTGTCAAAACTAACCGATATTAGTATTCAAATCTAATCTGATCGTGTAAAATATAGTCTCATCCGTTCTAAAATAATAATAATAATAATAATAATAATAATAATAATAATAATAATAATAATAATAATAATAATAATAATAATAATAATAATAATATCAAACCAGATTTTGTCGAGTAATAATAATAATATCAAGACAAATAGAAATATGCAATATAATAATAATAATAATAATAAAAATGATAATAATAATAATAATAATAATAATAATAATAATAATAATAATAATAATAATAGTCTATATATATATATAGCCTATCTCTCTCTTTCTATATATATCTCTTTCTTTCTCTTTGCTCTTTCTCTCTTTCTCTCCCTCTCTCCCTCTCCCCTTCTCTGTCTCTTTCTCCCTCTTTGCTCTCTGTCTATGTCCCTGTCTCTTTCTTTCTCTCTCTCTCTCTCTCTCTCTCTCTCTCTCTCTCTCTCTCTCTCTCTCTATATATATATATATATATATATATATATATATATATACATATATATATATATACTAGAAGTGTAACCCGGCGTTGCCCGGGAAATTTAGGGTTTTAAGCACTACTCCACTGTGGTACCCAACGTTGACCGCTAAATTTAGTGTTTTCGCCAACCCTCTACCCCACCCCGCTTCCTCAAAAAGCCAAACGTAACCCGCCTCTGCGGGGCGCTATGGAAATTATTACTGGGCTTGTATGACGTCATTCGGGCTGTAGACTCCTTTACTAAAGCTCGATACTGCTTACCAAAGAGTGAGCGATGAAATCTGTCTTAAAACGCTAATAACTCGAGTTCTAAAGTGAAATTTAGGGTTTTAAACACTACTCCACTCTGGTATCCATCGTTGACTGCTAAATTTCGGGTTTTCGCCAACCCTCCACCCCACCTCGCTTCCCCAAAAAGCCAAACTTGACCCACTCATGCGGGGCGCTACGAAAATTATTACTGGGCGGGTATGACGTCATGCGGAGTAGACTCTTGACTTACCCGCCAGTGTGATCATTTACTGATGAAATCTGTCTTAAAACGCGAATAACTTTTGTTTTTAAACTGAATTAAAACCTGAAAATAGTTGCGATGACCTTATAATTTGGGTAAGAATCGATTTCAATCTTTGTTTTAAACCGACGCTGTTTCATTTCCGAGCCTATTCTGCAGGGGAGAGTCAAAAGCGAACAAACAAATAAACAAACATATGGAAAGTGTTTCGGAATTATAATATAGATATATATATATATATATATATAGTCTATCTCTCTCTGTCTATCTCTCTATCTCTCTCACACACACTCTCCCTCCCTCCCTCCCTCCCTCCCTCCCTCCCTCCCTCCCTCCCTCCCTCCCTCCCTCCCTCCCTCCCTCCCTCCCTCCCTCCCTCCCTCCCTCCCTCCCTTCCTCCCTCCCTCCCTCCCTCCCTCCCTGTCCTCTCTCCCTCCAGCTCTATGTTCTTCCTCTTCCCTGCATGTCTGACTTCCTTTCTTTCTCGCTCTGTAACAGTATACTTCTCGATCTGGTAGCGTTCCGTCATTCGGTGAATATAATAATATCTGTCAGTCTGCGTGTCCATAATATGGATCTGTCAGCGTGTCAGTCGGTTGTGTAGCCTATGTGTCTGTCCGTCCTTCTGTCCCCTTGTCTGTCTGTCCGTCCTTATGTCCCCTTGTCTGTCTGTCTGTCTGTCTGTCCGTCCTTCTGTCTGTCTGTCTGTCCGTCTGTCTGTCTGTCTTTCTGTCTGTCTGAGAGAACCAAGTCTCTGATTCGATGACTTGTAATCTGAATAATTTGCGTCATCGTTACACGTGACGTCGCCAGGTGACCTCTTCAACTCATGCAGTCGGAGGTCGGACTCCAACTGGCGTCGTCGTCGTCGTCGTCGTCGTCGTCGTCGCTGGCATTAAGTCATCTTTATAGGGACTGCCATCCGTCGGTTGGTCGGTCGGTCGGTCGGTGAATGGCGCTGGTGGTCAATGGAGTGTCGGTCGGTCGGTCGGTTGGTTGGTTGGTCGGTGGCTGTGGCTGCGGGTGGTGGTGACTGTTAGAAGCAGAGGACAGCATCGGTGAAGAATCTGATATCGTTAGAAAGAAGAGCAACGGTGAAAAATGACAACGTCTGATGTGTTGCTGTTGTTGTTGCTGCTGCTTCTCTTCGTCGCCTGTGCACCTCTGGTTGTCATTGGTACAGGCACAGGTATATACATACCGTTACTCTCTGCTGTCTCTTTGTGATCGAGTTAAAACGTCGCTGTTCAAGAATGACGCTTATAAGTAGGCCTATACTATTCCCGGATATTCCGTAAAACAAAGGTGGAATTTCAGAAATTATTATAATCTTTTCATCCATATAATAATTTTCCTTTTATTTAACAATCCGGTTGACAGAACGCAACCGGTTACAGCGTACAATTATGCAATTGAAACAATTCACAAGAACGCAGATCACAGAATACACAAATCTTAACTATACTAAAGAACAGACAGCCTGCAATAATCGGTGCTAATAGCAGCCTACAAAGCAAGTCCGCCATGCATATAGGCCTACAGGGCGCGAACTTTGCCTCTTGCTCTTTACGCCAGCGTATCCATTGCGCTACCGGGCCACCCCTCAATGACCATGGCCTATATATCGCGTGCGACAACAATTTGACAATTTGAGTATTTTTTTAAAGCGATATTTTAATAAGTTACGCTTAAAAGAATGCTAAATTGATATTAAGAACTAAGAAGGATACTCGTATGAAATTTAGTAGGCCTGCATTAAAAAGACGCCGCTAATTCACAATTTCTGTTTTGATATTCGAGATCGGTTGGTTTATAATTCATTTCACTGGCCTTAACTTCAAATCTATGCAAGTCGCATATCGTTCAGTCACATCATCTAGTTTATTCTAGTAAGCTATAATCATTATATTGAAACACTAAGACGGTTGTTGGTTATAAAGTTTCCCTCTGATGTACAATATTTGTAGGCCTATATAATTGTAATAGAGACATTTAGTCAGCCTATATATAGTTGCTAGTTTTGTAGAGGATTTAATTAGGAGTTATGTAACTGTCACGTGTGATTGATCAAATACGTTCGATTTTTCGCGGTCAATAAAATTCAGCGTATAAGAATAAGAATTGTTAGGCTATGTACAGAGCAGACTTGATATTACAAACTATTTTGAAATGTTGGCAAAAAATTTCGGCTATATGATTTGCATTAGTGATTAGTCCCAGGATGATTTAGGTTTGATTGCTTATAATCATTGCAGATTCCAGTTTCCAGATGTTGACGAAGGGTCAGGTGATGGTCATCAACTCTGGTCAGCTGGTCCACCTGGAATGTGAGTTCCTGGCCAGCAACTTCAACCTCTTCGACAACCCAACCTGGTGGCGCAAGGCCCAACGATACGAAGAGACACAGGTCAACATGATGGGCAACATCATGGAACCTTTCGAGTCAACCAGGCGCTTCAGGGTCTCTTTCAACGGCCAGAAATCTATCTACAAACTCACTCTCTCCATATCTGGTATTACATCCATTGTTATCATTTATCGCTAGAGAGATAGTTTCTATTATATTATACTATAATTTATTATATTATATTATATTATAATTTATTATATTATATGGGACATGTGTATTGAGCTTGGTCCTCTGCAATGATTGGCAGCTTCGTGAAGTTTGATAATTTGAAATATCTCAGCAGCAGGGTTAAGGTTCGGTTAAGGTTCGAGCTTTGCATCCCAAACAGCTAATAACTGACAAATCACTTGCAAACAGCTAACAGAACTAAGCAGCTAATAGAACTAAACAACTACGACAACCAAGGATGACAAAGACATGAATTCCTCTAAATCTGTAAAAGCGGCGTTTGCATTGAACATATTTAGTTTAGTATGTGAGGCGCCCTTGTAACGGTATGGCTGTGTTACGGCGCAATAGAAATCGTCATTGTTATTATTATTATTATTATTATTTTTTTTTTTGCCCCGAGGTACTTATGATCCCTCAGGGACTTACACCCTAATGCTAAGATAAAAACATCTGGAACGGCACCTAGTCGTCGTTGAAATCCAGTGCGGGAAACGAGCCGCGGAATGCCACCGCATTAAATCGCTGGATTGTAAGAGAAAGACGTTGAAATAAGAAAGACGTCTCGCGAGCGTCTCCAGAAATGGCGCTGAGGTTCTGTCCCAAAGATAAAAGAAAGGTCATGCCTTCATCACTCACCGGGCCCATGGTTTCGCAGGCCAAAGGAACAAAGTGATGGACGGTTGCGAGATGAGTGTATTTTGCGTTCTTCCGAGTAGCCGCCATCTCGGCCGCAGCCCCAGCCTTTCGAGAAGTGTTCGGCAAGTATGAAACGGCCAAGGTGTCTGTGACCGTTACATCCCAGACCAGGCTGCGTCCCGCACGCCAAGGGATAAGAGTGAGACCGTCTGGTCTCTTGCCGTCGGATCTCAGAAGGCCAACAGGTTCCTTGGCTGAGGGGTAGCCGGCTCGAACCAAGCTTCGAAAGATTAGGTCGTTCAGGGTCGCATGTCGAGACGAGCGTCCCGGACCCAACACGCAGGATAGACCATGCGAACCCTCTGCCGAAACAAGAGAGCCGCAGACACAGCTGTGCGGTTCGCATAGAGTAGCGCCAAGGCGCAATCCAACAGCGACTCTGACCGCCTCATCATCGAGTCTCAACCCACAAGATGTGATGGGGAGAGCGAATAGCCAATTACCCGAGTGCGGGGCGGAGACTGCACCAAAGCGTGCTTGATGGTAAGGGTCTGTGAGTGTGGCCTTCAGATCCAAGATGACTCCGTCTATGAGAGGCTTATCCCAGTATGATTGCTTGTGGATAAGGTTGCTGTCTACTTGCTGAACTGAACTTATACCCTGCCATTGAGTCAGCATGGTCCCGTATCGTGGGTCGGCAGGGAATTGGTCACCGAGCATAGTGGACTGAAGCGAAAGGGTGCCCGCAGCTGAAGCCAAAAAGGCTGGAAGTGCAAGCGAGGCAGCCAATCGGATTCCCAGTCCACCAGCTTTGATGGGTAGTGAGGCCTGAAGCCACTGACCATCCGACAAGGACAAGTTTAAGACCCTGCACAGGCCCTCACGCAGGACGGAGTCATACCTTTCAAGACCCGGGTGACCAAAGCATGGAGAGCATCGCAGAATATGGAGAAGTTTACAAGAGCTCAGTGAATGTCTCAGAAGCACTAGAGCGTCGTGCCTAGCGATGAGCTCCAATCTCTCCAAGGCCCGTGAAAGCTCACCGGTGCGCATCTCCAAGACAGTCTCCAGTGCTCCCAGCGCAGACAGAGGGGCACCTAGAAGAGTCGCCATTTCCGGTTCTACATGTGAAAAAGAACCTAATGGACTATGTGCTTGCGCAAGCCCGGGATCATAGGTGATCACCTCACATTTGGAGCGGTTGAGTTGTAAGCCGAGCTCCCTGCACTTGTCCTCTAGCATTGCCACGTCATCAGCGACTGTCTGGGCACGTCCTCCCAGGGTGAGGTCATCCAAGTAACCAAGGGCCAGAGGGGATGACAGCTCAGTAAGAATAGGCTGGAGTGGGAGGCAAAAGAGTAATGGGCCCAACGGGTCCCCCTGCTGTGGGCCAACCTGGGAAAGGAGACTAAAATCCCCATACTTCAAATCTGATGGCTCGGAATAGGCAAGATGGCAGAATGGCGCCAGTTCCGGTAGCAGCGTGTCGATGGATTGCAGCATCCGATCTCTGTACAGGGAGTTGAACGCGTTGGAAAAGTCCAATTTGACCAAGATTGAACCCTCAGGCATGTCTTCGAGAAAGCGTCTAGCTGCGTGTGCTGCTGCCTCACATCCACCCGGCACGCCCACCCCTACCTGCCGAGGCAACAGAATGGTCCACGACCCTTGGAACGGCAAAGGCGTTGGCACATTTTTATTATTATTATTATTATTTAAATATCTTTCCACTGAAACTATAATCAAATCAGCTTCATAAATATCGTTACTAATTCTACAAATTCTACTGAGCCGCCGAGCTCCTTTCATTTTACGGCAAATCTCTAAACTCTCAGCTTAGCTCTTAATTTTTGCACTCTCACTGTTTATGAGAGTAACAATTGCTCGTATATCTTTATATCTCAAGGATCTTGCTCAAGAGGTGTCTGAATGCGCATTTTGTCTGTCATTGACACTTTGAACATTTTCATTTTTTAGAAATTTGAATTTCTTTGCTTTAATAGTAAAATTATTAATTTACGCTGGCACTCTGTTTCTTTTTTAAATAATAACAATAATGATTATCTGGCAATATCAAGGCTATTAAATTTTGATAAGAATTATTTGAGTTGAGACCTAATAAAATCGTTTTTTCTTTCTTTTTTTTACTTTTTGCTGCGTTATGTTTTTGAATTGTCCAAAAACAGCGGTTTGGTATAACTAAAAGTAAAATAACTTTTTTGTTCTGTTTGAAATATTTTGGTGGAATTTGGCCATTGCACGTAAATATGGACCTTTTTATAAGCCTGAAAAGTTTATTTAAAAATTCTTGCTTCTGGTCAAGATATTGGCAAAAACCGTAGGGGCGGGTCTTTTTTGGCCCACCCTGTATATGTGCGTGTGCGTGAGTGCGTTGTGTGCGTGGGGGCGCGTGTTGCCCACACACAAACATACACAGTATTACACACACACATACACACATATTGTGGGGCGCGGTGGTGTAGTGGGTACGTTCGTCGCTTTGCAACCGAAGGGTTGCAGGTTCGAATCCACCTCAAGTCGCCGCGTAGGGACCTAAGGCAAGTCCTTCACTCGCAATTGCTCAGCGCTTCGGCCTAAAACTCCGATGCAGTGTCTGCTCTGTAGTCAGGAGTGCCTCAGAGTAGAGAGCTTTAAGGGGCGCTATAACAAGTAGGTTACTCATACAAACAAACAATATAAATATAAAATATATATATAGGCCTACGAAAACTGATAGCGACTAAACATCCAGGGCCCGTATGCACATGAGGGCATAACTCGTATATTTGGCTTAAATCTGGCCTATACGGGAATACTGGGTTATTTCCGTATGCACGGCTTGAGATTAGCGAATTAAACTAGGTAGAACGTTATTCCAATTCCGAGGAAGGAGTACGCCGGCTACTCCCATTGTGAACAATAGACGGCCGACGTTAGCTGGACAGCGCGAACAATAGGCAGCCGTCGACATTTCCCTAAGGCCCGTCTTTAGGTCTGAATCTGTTTACCCCACGCTGGCACCGACCGCATATAAATATCTTTCACGCATGCGCGCTCAGATATAACCTATTGAATTGGGGAGAAGAGCAAGCGTCATGCATCGTCGGGTGCAAGGAATGTGTAGATTAGTTATTCTCGTTGCTATTTTTTCTCGTGCATACGGATACATTCCAATGGCTATATCGGGAATTGCTAAGTCGAGTTTAGGCACTATATGTGATTACCTTATGCCGTGTCCTGTGCATACCATCCCTGAAGTTCAGAGCTTCAGAAAACCTTAATCTAAGCTTTCTCGTCGTTCAAACTATCGCCTAACTAAAGAGAGAATGAACAAATGAATAAATGAATAAATGAATAAAGTGATAAATGAATGAATGAATAGATGAATGTATGAATAAATGAATATATGAATAAATGAATAGGCTAAATGAACAAATGAATAAATGGATAAATGAATAAATGAATAAATGAACAAATTAATAAATTAATAAATTAATAAATTAATAAATTAATAAATTAATAAATTAATGAGGAAAGGAGATATGAAAAAGAAAGAAGCAATAAACGGATATGTGACTAAGCAACTAAAAACACCGCTGCCATAGACCTAATGTTTTCTAAATTCTATGCATATCTGCTGATATGAAACTACATATATTTTTGCAGATGTGTCTCTGGAGGACAGTGGCAACTATTCATGCGAGATCAGCGCTCCACTCAATTCCGTCCTTGGTCTCGTCACTCATTACCTGTTCGTCAGAGGTCAGTCCAATGCAGTTTCTATTTATATATATAGCGGACAAATCATTGCTTGTTTTATTAACTGCTTCATTCATTTATTCAATTTATTATTTAAGTGGAAGTATATAAGCCAGTTAATTTAGGAGTGGCGTTTACGGCTTTTCTTAATCAAACAGTGGCTATATGCTCTTGCTTCTTGTGATGCAATGTTCCCTATGCTTCATTGTGTTTAAAATTAAGAAATAAAAGCAACCCTTGAACAATGTATAAACTTTTTAAAACTATTTTTCTGTTCATCTTGTAACCGTGTTGCGGCTTGTCAACCTGATTTTTGATTAAACGAATATAATAATTATATATATATATAATTATATATATGTATCTTATCTTATCTTATCTTATCTGACCATTTATAAAGCGCTTCTCGCAGCAAGAGCCTTTCAGAAGCGCTCCCAGTGCGTTTAACTCCGAGAAAAAAGACAAGTTTTTAGACGAGAGAAAGACGAGGATACACTACCAGAGAGAATGGCAGAGCGAACTGATGGGGGAAGCCCATTCCATAGGGAGGGACCAATGCAGGCAAATGATCTGGATTGAGCCATGGCAGTCCTGACTCTGTATACTATGCTTCGAGGATAGCACGGTCTAAAAAAGGTAGGCAACACGTGCACCTATATCTGTCGTTTGGCTTGAGGAGTAGACTTTGTGCAAAGACAAAAGAAAATGCGAGACCTTCACCTTGTCAGCGGTAGGCTAAAGCAGAACTCAAAATCTATTCCCTGCTCGATGGGCGACCAGAGCAGTAGTGAAGACACAACATTGTGATATTGTGATATATTGAAGTACGGCGAGGCCACGAGTCTCAAAAATACTAAATTTCCAGCTCTGCCAGAATCCACGCAACTAGAAACCAAGGCATTTGCTTGTAAAATAAAAACAGGTTTAGAGACATTTTATTAGAGCATTCATAGGCTACATGCACACATGTACGGTCATAAATATTGGCCTACACGTACATTATGCATAGCCTAGCTGCCTACTACGTATGTTATTACTTTCTAGTTCCGATTGCTGACCTGTTTATCGTGGAGGACAACACGACAGACTTCATTCACTACCAGCAGCGCAGTCTGACCTACATCGAGAACAGTCCGGCCATCTTGCGTTGCGTGGCGTTGGGTGGTTACCCGCCGCCAGACGTCGCCATCTACCTCGGTCTTCGTGACGTCACCAACCAGTTCGGCCTCTCCTATTCAACGCATCTGACCGGTGAAAAGGGACTACGCATCATGCACTACGTCACGGAGCGCTGGAACTATCGCTTCTCCGCGCATGCGCACGACGACGGACGTCAGGCGAGCTGCGCTGTTTCCGTTTCCGGTCTGGCGATGCGAACTAAGGCAGTTCGGATCACCGTCTATCGTAAGTGTATACCAATGACCAATGACCAATGCAGGTACGGTTTCAACCCCTTCACGTTTTATGTGGTTGTTTTGCGCTTTTTGTCTTATATAGGCCCTATACACTCGAGTGGGAATCCAATGCATCTGCTGGCCATTAAAGTATTAAACGTAGACCTATCTGCAATAGACTGACTAACATCGTCCATTCATTTCCTAATTATTCGTGTTTTCCATTTCCAAGTAGGCCTCTACCTCAGTCTTTGCGGTATAAGAGTGCTGCGTGAATTTCTCGTTTGGGCCAGACTTGACCTGAAGTATGCTTGGTATAGGTTGCTTGTCGTAGGATATTCCAGAGGTTTAATAATCCTTCTGTAATGTCGCACGTTACTATCGTATAGCCTAGTATCTACGACCTCATAATTATTAACAACCAAAGTCGGTATAGAGGGCAATACAGTTCTTCCCTTGAAACGAACGGATTTATAGAGGACAAGGTCTGTTACTAAGACACGAAACACATAATACGCCTCGGTTGCCGTCGCAATCTTTGGAGATTTTAAGGCGCACATGTCTTCTTCTCCTTATGTAGCGCTACGACTTACGAGAGGGTGTTTGTTGGTCGCTGCAGTGAAATGTTTTCGATGGTTTTCTTGGCGCTGAATAAATTTCGTATGGAATTCATAACAAGATTCCTCCGGAACTACAGTTTAGAGCGGAGGCCATCGGGTGGGGGGAGGAGGAAGAGAAGGAGGAGGAGGAGGAGGACAAAGAGGAGTAGGAGAAGGACGAGGAGGAGGAGGACAAGGAGGAGGAGTTTGGTCGACATTAACGGGAGAATTGGAAAGTGTTCGAAGCAGCAATCAACCAACAGTTTATTACTCAATGAACAAACGCATTAAAGAGACGGACGGAAGGATAGATGGAAGGATGGAAGGAAGGAGGGAAGTAAGCGAGGAAGATGGATGGACGGGTGGAAGAATGGAGAGAAGAATAAAAGGAAGGAAGGAAGGGAGGGAAGGAGGGAGGGAGGATGGGAGAGAGGGAGGTAAGGAGGAACGAAGGGAGGATGGATGCATGGATGGAGGGATGGAGGGAGGAATAGAAGGGATGGAGGGAGGAAGGATAGATGGACGGGTGGAAGGTTGGAGGAAAGGACAGAAGGGAGGGAAGGACGGAAGGGAGGAAGGGAGATAAGGAGGGAGGGAGGATGGAAGGATGGAAGGAAGGATGGAAGAATGGAAGAATGAACGGACGGACGGCAGATGGATGGACGGAAAGAGGGATAGAACGGCCGAAGGAAGAAAGGAGGGGTGAACGGATGGATGAGTGGGCGGATGGATGGATGGAAGGACGAAGACTGGCACATATCCGGAGTGGGCAGATATATGTATGAATTGACAAAGATGAAGAGACAGCGAATGAAGACAGATAACCAAAGAAAACAAGTAAGACGGAATCATTCGCAAACAGTTTACTACAGAATAGAACGAGGCACTGAAAGTTACCGCCACACACGAATAGATGCAGTCAGACATATTTAAAGAATCGAGGACAAGGTTAGACTGAAGAGAGACCGAAAACTTGTATACAGAACTCTACACCAAATAATGTGCTAAATTTGTCTGCCATTTGACCGCATTGGATCTAAATAACAAAACGACAAACAATAAAATTAATTTTTTTATCTGCCAAGTCTACAAAAGCTCTACATAATTATGTAACTAATTGATACCTGAGAGCATTACTTAATATGATTATATGTATATTCAATATCACGTTCTCGAAGACAGTTTGGATTGAGAAACAACAAACAAGAGAGAAAGAAATATGAATATTGGTCTAATTTAGATTACCATATCTAACAAGGAAACAGAATGAGAGGCAAATAGTCAGAAAGCGATAGACCGAGAAAAGAGAGACATAATGCAACAGAGAGAGACAGAGAGAGAGTGAGTGAGAGAGAAAGAGAGACAGACAGACAGATACACATACAGACAGACAGAGAGGGAGAGATGGAGAGACAGACAGAAACAGGCAGAGAAAGAAAGTAAGACGGAAAAAGAAAAAACGAAAGAAAGAGAGAGAAAAAAGGAAAAGAAAGAGAGACAGACAGACAGAGAGAGTGTGAGAGAGACAGGCAAACAGACAGAGACACACACAGAGAGAGAGAGAGACAGAGACAGACAGAGAGAGAACGAAAAAGCGAAATGGTGAAAAACGATCGAAATAAAGATGACGTGTTCGTTCTTCGTTGTTACAGCGTGATCTTCTCTCCGTCGTGCATCGAGCGTTGAGCGATTTAGCATCGATTGTGTCTGGTAGGCAGAGATGGGGGAGAGATGGGGGTGGGGTGTCGGTGGGGGTGGGTCCGGTTGACTTGGCAATATTACAAGGGGGTCCATCGATAGATCGAAACACGCCCCAGATAAATCATGACATTAGGAAATTGTCAGAGCAGCGCAGTGGGAGGATAAAAGGAATGTCGGGAGGGAGGGAGGTAAGTTGACAAGCAGGCAGGCAGGCAAACATACAGTTAGACAGACAGACAGACAGACAGACAGACAGACAGACAGAGCAGCATATACTTGATATACGACCAAGCACCCTAAGGAAGACAGACGGATAACAAGGAATGCAGTAGCGCATAAAAACTCTTCGGTATTTGCTACAAAACCAACTGAGTCCAAGTTGACATATTCCGCTTCACTGCAGGAATTAGGAATTAGGGACCGTTTCTCGGAAAAGTTTATAATTATGTTCATTTTTCAGTTTTCAGTTGGCCTATTGACTTAGCAGCGTATACGCTCTTAGAAGGCTTGTTGGCATAGGCGCAACCACACTATGGGACCCACGGGGCGCGATCCCCACCCCCCACTTTTGAGTGGTCCCCTAACTTTATTATTATGGTCCCCCAACTTTTAGGACGTGATTCATTTGGTCCCCCCAACTTTTAGGACGTGATTGCACCTATGCTTGTTGGTTAGCAAAGTTAGAGTTGTGCATGATTGCATCGTATGACCGTTGTCTGTACTTTATAATAATACCTTTAAAAGCAGTGCGCGAATTCTAAGAGTTTGAGCTTCCACGCAGTCATGCTCGCGATCATTGAGCCATAGCAACTCCGTCACAACCGCATTTGCTAAGTTCTATAGCATACGTTTGTAATTATGAACCTTTGAAAGAGGACTATTTCAGAATGCAAGTGCAGTGCGTTGCATTCTATATTGACCGGAATTGATGTGTTGTTTATGTCTAACAGACAAATGGCCGGCAAGTGCATCTCTATCTGTTTGTCTGCACATGTCATATGCATGCTTGTATTATAATGCCATGGCATTAACAATAGGCCTAATAAGCCTGCGTTTCCATTGTCTGAATTGCCAGACTCATCTTTCATATAGCTTTGATCACCGCACTTTTGTATTTCCGGTGTAGCTTATCCATGGTTAGGTCGCTGATTAATGGATAACAAATTGTTCAAATATTCATGCGAAAAATAAATTATTAAATCGGCCGAACAATAGGCTACGTGCGAGTTGCTGTTCTGTTTGGTAGCGCATCACGCATGCATGTGTAATTCAAACAATGTGGGTTCGACTCTGTTGTTCGGATTCCAAACGTGCGACAGTTACTGTAGGTTGGACAAAGCTATTTGCCCATAGGTCTATGTTTTTCTTTATCAAACGAAATTGCGGAGAAGTTATGATCGTGCACACGAAAACTCTCACAAAGTTGGCAGACCTACGTTTAGAGAATGATAATATAGGCCTAACCTATAGGTTAAGAACATGGGCGGCCGCACATAGGAGCAAGAGGGGCATTTGGCCTTGTCATGGAAAATTGGCACTAATTTTTCTAACAAGAACAATTTGGGGTTTTAACAAATTTATTTGCAGTAATAACAGACAAAGTGAAACTCACAAAGCTATATATATATATATATATAATTATATATATATAGTATTTATAAATCTATAGCCTACTTAAAGGAAACATATGCTCTTAATTCTCTGTCTTGCCCTTTTCATGCTCTTATAGTCTTACTGAAACTGTAGCCATGATCATTGTGCTTTCGCTCATTGAAATAGTATTCGGAACTACATGTAGGCTAGACAGTGGATTTCACTCGTTATAGACGTCATTGAGTTCAAGCTGAACGATTCAGCAAATTTGCTTAAACAGCTATTGTCATTTGTGTGGCTCATGTCCAATTTCAGGGACTTAGGCTATTTTCTTTCAGCTCCGGCGGCCGTCATCTGTTTTTGTTTAATTAATTTATGATTATATATTTATAATGTATTATAATCAGCAGGGGTTATTTTAAGGAATTTTCTCAACTGCACATAAATGACGTATTTTGAGACTGGACATAAGAAATTCCTTGACCAGGGATTTGTCCCCCAAAGCTGAAGCAGCCTTTGGTGAGCGCTCGTTAATAAGCTGGTGCTTTGCGCTTGGCCTTTGACTGGAGCTTTAGATGTTTGAATATTAAGATTTTCCGACTTTATAAAAATTCATATTAAAGATCAAAATCAATTGTTATGACAATGTTTGACTCAAAGTTCATCATGGCAAAATCTCCAAATGAATTAACGAATGAAATCAGCTAGACGTTCTTAGACGTTTAGACTTTTCAATATCCTTAATCGACTAGAGATCCCTTAAAGATCCCTTACAGATCCTCTGCTGTTGCTGGAATTGGAAATAGCTCAGAAAGATTGTTAAGTGTAATAAAGTTAAATGATCCTATGTTTCTGGACACTTCCAAAGCTTCTCTAGTAGGCCTATGTAAGGGTGCGTCTAAATGTTGCTTTTCTGCTCTGAAACCCTGGTCATTAAGATCAACATGATATTGTTTTGCTAAAGCTAGCAGACAAGATGAGATATTACCCCAAGAAATAAAATCTTTGAGCTAATTTCAAATTTTGTATAAAATATAACCCACTAACGGCAAAATACGATGTAAGACCGATAAATATCATTAGCAAACCTCCCAAATTGTCATTATTGATCGATAGGCCTATACTGACACCCACATCAACACGAATAGCCTATGCACTGTTTAGGCTAATAGCAGTTTTAACCAGGAGCCGCGTCGCCGATCTACATGTAAATTATAATTTACCACACCACACCATGACTTGGCTTAGGGTACGACTGCTGGAGATTTTATATGCTACAAGCTCTGGTGTCATTCATTCATGAGAACCAGAATGTATGTGTGAACATAGCCGCAAACTTGGTCCTGGGTTTGTGGAAACGAACAAGCGACCGAATGACAATAATTTCCAATGCACGAGCACCTAGCTGGGTAGGGGTTTTGAAAGGTGATGTACCAATCCCATTTTCGAATTTTGTTTAATTTCCACACTGCACTGGTGGTATTCTAAGTTGTAATTTAGCGAGGTTGCTCATCATTTCAGTGCTGATAGTCATGGTTTAGACTTTAATAAGTGTCCCGTCCCATTGTTTAAATATTTTTTACAACATTATAATGGCAACGTTTAGACTGTGATCTTTAAAAAATTGCTCACAAATTTCAAGCCAAAAGGCATGGTTTGAGACTTCAATAAATGCCCCTCCCCATTGTTTACATTTCTGAATTTCCACACTGCAACTGTCATCTGAACAAAATTGCTCTTTTCGAATGCTGACAGCTATGGTTTTTAGAGTTTAGAGAGTCTCCTCCTTATTGTTTAATTTTTCATTTGCAAGCTCTTAATCTGGCATTTAAAACTGTTATTTCAAAAAATTACTCATAATTTTCTTTCCTCGTCCATTGTTTGAAAAAAACCGCCATTTGCCCACTGCTGTAGTAGCATTTTAGGCTGTTACCTTGACAAATTCAATCATAATTTGGTACTCAGAGACGTGTTTTAAGACTTGAATAATTCCCCCTACCTGTATCTTAAATTTTTTAAATTTACACAACGTAATGGTGGCAGTTTAGGCTGTCATCTGTATCAAAATTGATAATTATGGACAATTCTGGATAACACCGTAGAAATCTATAATAATGTTTGTGATAATATTTCTGAAATAATTGGGGGATATAAGATATAAGCATCTCCGTCGCCACCACAAGTTCCGGGTTCCGTTCCTCGATCATATCCCATCTAAGTCTACACCCCTGTGCGAGATGCTAGTTCAATAACATAGGCCTGCGTGTATCTTTCAGATTCTGAGGATGGTGACTTTTGGATGGGATCACATAAACTCAAAAATGGTGCGTGTAATATGGGGATATATTGAGAATTTTGAAGAAAATCTGAGTATGCATTGACCTACAATACTACATCATGTATGTATATATAATTATAATTTTTTTATTGGATAGCCTGTGTGGCTGAAAGGCTAGCTCAGTCTGGATGTCTGCCTGATTAATTCTTTTCTTTTCATCGCCTGTCTCCAGTTAGATAGGCCTACTTGGGTTGCTATATTATAGTAGACTATTTTGCTTTATGCGTCTGACTGTCTACGTTCCTTCCTGCTTCAGCTTGTCAGAGTAAGCGGCAAAAGCAGGAGAAAGTAGACTACGATGGCCAAGAAGTTGTTATTATGGTATGAAGGATAACCCCGGCCTTTACAACTTTATCAGGATATCAACCTACAGCAGGCCTTGAATCTGCATCCGCCCATACATTTAGCCTACTGCAAATTCTTCTGTCTGCAGCCTATATGTGTGATTTTTAGCAGAACCTTGTCTTAGATTACATCACCCATTTTCCCCGCTCTTACTTCAAGCACACGGGTGACCTTCGCCGTATCGGTCTAATGCTTGACTTGAAAACTGCATGTAATCACCATATCTATTATAGTTCACGTCAAATTTCAACAGGCCTGCTCTTTTCCTGAACATAAATTATATCACCCAAATAACCCGCCTCAAAGATGTTCACTTTTGGCTGTTACTAATTACTATCATGTTTGTGTCCAACTTTTTACCACTAACTTCCCGTCGGTTCACGCAACTAGGCAAAAAGTAACTGCACAAGATCTGATTTTCAACTGCACAAATCTCTTTCTCAACTACACACTTTGTGTCCAGCTGCACGTTAAAATAACCCCTGATAATCAGGATTATGAAAGTTATTCTTGTAACCAGTGTCATGATCATGTCGTTGTCATCGTCCTCACATCATCGTAATCATGATCAATTTTGGTCATGATATTGATTAAGGTTATGATCTTTTCGTCCTCGTTGCCGTCATCGTTTCCATCCTTCTCATGGGCGCCCGCAGAAATTTTTGCAGGGGGGGCAAAATTTTTAAGTTGGCCACGGTTAAATTTCCTAGTCGCAAGAGCTTAAAAATTGCAAAGCTGGAAAGTGAGAATTAACATGGGTATTTTTCAAAGAAGTTTCTTAATGCATATTTCTCAGTTTCATTTTGTGTAGACCTATCATTTTCAATATGAATAGTTTTCTAAGAGCGAAGAAAGTTATTAAAAATCAAAAGTAGCCTACAATGTTAAAAAGTGGGTTTTAGAAGGGGCGCTATATAAAGAATGAATGAATAAATGAACGAAAAAAGGTATCAGTTTTAAAGGGTCAAGTGCTCCATCAAGTTACTTCTATATTTTAATTGTAATTGTAACTGTAATTTCTAAACTTCTGAAGTGCTACTAGAAGTCAATTGTAGGGCACCAGCTTATTCAGAAGCGCTGCATCGAGTCATCATGCAGTTCAAAGGGCAGTCAAGAAAGAGGTTTGAGTCCTGTATCCAGAGGGTCGGATGTTAATTCAGGTGTCGTTTAGGAAGGTGAGAATCAGAAGAATGGGGTATCAACTCTTTTGAACAGAGGAGACGTTGGTTTTGGGAGAAAATCTCGAGGCATGATAACCATGCAGAGTCAATTATCCAAGTTTCTCTACAGCTTGACCTACCTAAATTCTGTACTAGCTGGCAGCATGCAAAATGGACACAATGCAGCCTGACTTAAAGCAGACTTGATTCCATATATAACGCTGGCGAATATGTAGATCCCCATTACTTAATTTCAATGGGCTGTTGATAAATTTCAAATTTGTACATTAGTGTAATTTATTGATAATTAATTTTTGCGTAGTTGTGAAAAATTGCATTAGCCTACACAGGGGCGGATCCAGGGGGGCCAATCCGGCCATGGCCCCCCATTTAAAAATTACATGGAACGTGGCCCCCCCATTTGGTTTTAAACACATGTAGTGGGAGAGAAAAACAGGACATCTGGCCCCCCCCCTATTAGAAAATCGTACGGGACGTGGCCCCCCGTTCGGAAATGGCATCTTCTTTTCCTAAAAAATAAATGGATGACTAAAAAAAAAAAAAAAAGGTCAACAGTTTTTTTCGGCGGATGAAATGGTATTTTTTCCCGGAAAATTAGTCGATGACTAAAAAAAAAAGGTCATCAGTTTTTTCGGCGGATGAAATGGTATTTTTTCCCGAAAAATTAGTTGACTAAAAAAAAAAAAAAAGGTCATCAGTTTTTTCGGCGGATGAAATGGTATTTTTCCCGGAAAATTGGTCGAAACAAGACCAAAAATTTTGGCCCCCCTCGAAAATTCCTGTATCCGCCCTTGAGCCTACAGCGAGATTCCAGACCAGTAGGCCATAATCGATAGGAATACCATTTGTATGGGCACCCACGGGAGGGTTAACAGTCATTGTTACCGTTTTCAGGAAGAGCTTGAAAAAATGCAAGGCAGAAAATTAAGAGCTTCTTTATTTCAAAAGAGATTTTCATTAGGCCTACTTACATTTCTGACTTTCACTGAAGTGTATCATTCGTAATATTAGCATTTCAATGGGAAGAAATTTCTTAGACCCCCAAAATAGTAGTTAGAAAACAGGTTTCAATTTTCCAGGGGGGGGCAAGTGCCCCCCTTGCCCCTATGTGCGGGCGCCCATGATCCTTCTTATCATCGTTACCGTTATGGTCGTTTTTTTATCATTGCTATCATCGTCAACAACGTATACAGATCAACGACATAATCCGTTAATAATAATAACCTAATAGGGTTATCGTTGTTTCGGCTCTGATGATTGACAGGTGAACCCACGTGACGTGGCCGCCGTGGCGCCACCTGTTGAACGTAGCAAAGGAGAAACGACGCCAGTGCTCGATGCTTCTGAGAGCGTTACTCGATAGGGATGAAGGACCTATAATAATTATTATACAATTATTATGTGCTTGTGTGCTAAATTATACAAATTAAGTATGTCTATTATGCACACCTTCTGAGCCCACAATCTCTTAAATAGGCCTATACCTGCAGTGGCTTCATGCTAACCGGTCACGGGGAACTGTATGCTTTAGTTGCGGATGATCTTCCAGGCAACAGTGAATTGCTTGGAAGATCATCCGCAACTAAAGCATACATGAAGCAGGCCTACAACTTGTTACAACGCCTTACCGATTGTCACCGCCACTGTTTGTACTCCTCTGACAGTGCCAGTCCCAAGAGTGGATAAAGGAGGAGGACGACACAAATCATTTTTGATATGATTACACAGTGACGTCGTTAAACAGCAGAAACAAGCGATCACTGTCTCACGAGCAAAGTTAATTGGACGGATAAATTAATTTGTTGGCTAAGTTTACTAGCTGTCTCTTCCTCTGTCTCTCTCTGTCTGTCTATGTCTGTCTCTGTTTCTCTGTGTCTCTGTCTGTCTCTGAATATAGGCATGGTCCTAAACGATTTCATGTTGTTATTGTTATTGATGATCAGAGTTGCTTTTCACACAGATGCTCCGATAATCAGTTGTGAGACGAATTGGGTTCATCTGGGTGAGAGAAACGTTTTCGTCCGATGCGCGGTCAAGTCTCGACCACGAGTGACCGCTGTCTTCTGGGTCATTGACGACAACGGCACAACGGTGTCCGAGGGTCAAGTGGTCAAGGAACACTGGACACTGATGATGGTCAGTGTAGAAGAACACTGCAATTGCTTTAACTTACCTCACTAAACGTAGTGCTTGAAGGGTTACAAAGTCATACAGCTGGAGAGTGCTTTGAGTGTTTGAACACACCCCTCCCCCCAAATGAAAAAGTGTAAAGTGAAACAATGCACTTACTAGCACTTGACGTAAGAAATATAGTGTATCGGCCTACTTTATAGGCCGCTCAGAATACGACGCTTTCCCAAACTTCTTAGCGACTTAGTCAGTTGAATGGGTTGCCTGTGGGAATCTCTCACGGTCGACTAAACATCCCAAGAAATAAAATCCTGGCTGTGGCCTTGAATTGCTGTTGTGCAACATTTTTAATCTCGTGATATCCAAGAAACCTCAGGACTAAAGACTAGTGTGGTCCTTAGCTCCATGTAGAAATATTTTTGGGGGAATTTTAAGCGAGGCACCCTCCTAACTTATACCTTTAGGTTAAAAAATATTAACACTGAAAATTTCGGCGGATTTTTTTAGTTTTAGGGGTCGCTACCGGACGTAACATATATCAATGTAAAGACACAGGCGAAACATGGAATATCGTATATTGTGTACCATTACTAGTGTACATGTATGGTTCAATGCTCAAATTGAAATAAATTCTGGTGGGCAGTGGACCGTGCTGGAGGTGGACTAGTGGCCTGTGGACTGGTTTACTATTTGGGTCAAAACAAAAAGCGGACATAAAAATGTTTTTCCCAGTTAATGTTTCCATTATTGCATCAGAGTCTTTCTGCGATGATAGATTCTTCACAACCAATGGCAGACTCTGCTTCTGATCCTCATTATTTGTTTGACGCTTGTTATACTTGTTCAAGAGTGCCACTTCACGACTCATGCTCTGTAATGTCATTTACAACTATCACTGAGCTCGCAGTGGCTTAATCTACTTGAAGTTCTTGTTGTTGGACCATGTATCAATGTCTCCTTGGAGAAAACTTGATGGAATGCCTGTATTGCTGAAAAATCTCGTGTTTTCCGTGACAAAATCTTCCAGTCGCATGTAGCTTATAGCAGTAGGTTCCAATGTTGTTCTTTGTAGTGGATGCTCGATCCAAGTTTTGTCCAGAGTAGTAACCACACTTGGTATAAATGGAAGCCCCATAATCAAAGAGTGCAAAAGCCAACAATTCCTCTGAAAGATACCAAAGTCACCAAACATTTCTTCATTGCAACGTCTGCAACTGCACAATTTATCTCCCTGTATTTTGTCAATGTGCTTAAAGATCTACACTCTACAGGTCAGGTCGAGGAGCATAGATGGTGCATAAGGTGCTTGAAACCAGGCTTTGACTTATATACCAGGCAGATGTCAGCTATACCCTTTATTCTCTTCTTGTTACCTTGAATTATTTCTTGAACATCCACATCTTAACACTGTAAATATACTCTTGGCTATCAACCTCGCTCAGTGCAGTACATGCAGCTGAAAATCATCATGTTCTTACCTTTCGGTGAACGAAGAGAAAACATGACCATTGCCTCCAACTTAATGTAGGCCTATATGATAGCATCGTGCGCCTCACAACGAATCCTTGTCCAGTTTGTGTCGAAACACAGATTTGATTTGATCAACAATACCCCAAGTCATAACCACTTCATACACTGCAGACACTGAAGATTTTCCTATCCCGATGATAACTTCTCTAAACCGAGAAGCTGGTCATCACCACTCCAGAAACGCGGACATGAAGATGGTCTGCTATTTCTTTTCTGCAGATATCTTCCAACAACTTCCCATCCCAGTGAATTATTAGAGGAACTCCTGGTTGGAATTCAGCCTCCAAATTTGAGATTGAACTCTGTGAGATCATTGCCAAGACATCATAGTGCAAAAGAGAGCAGGCCTACAAATGTTGAATTTCTATTACTCACTTTCAACATGGCATTGTCAAGGCTTAGGCCTATTATCACCTTTGTGTTTTCTTTGACAATGGAGAAATTATGCAATATACATGAAAAAACCCAAAATGAAGCGAAATTGCTATCAAAAGATGCAATGGCTGTGAATGCGTTATACAAAAATGTCAATAAAATAAGTAAGTAGGTGACAATCATGATGTCGGGGATGTTAATAAATATGTGAGTAGTTGTCTATCAAATTCTATCATAGCGATTAACATGGTTGGAAAGCATATTACTGAAAATTAAGCATATTCAATCACAAAGCCCAAATTAATTCTAAACATGAACTTTGACCTCTGGTAGCGACCCCTAAATGTCCTCATATTCTGTCCAAAATTTTTCTCAATTTTTTTCTCATCAATAGAAACCAAATTATAGGGTGCCCCGTTATAAAATCAGACTTTTAAAAATAAGGACCACCCTACTAAAGACGCTCTTATGAACTCTTATGATAAGAACAAGATGATGATAATGATGATGATGATGATGATGATGATGATGATGATGATGATGATGATGATGATGATGATGATGATGATGATGATGATGATGCGATATAGTCTTTTGTGAAGATCATGAACGGCGTCGTGCTACTAACCCACACGATCCTATAGTAAGTAGAAGCATCTTTTTCTCATTTGCCAACCTTCTTGCCATAGCCGTGATGATGATGATGACAGTGATGATGATGATGACAGTGATGATGACAGTGATGATGAGGATAGTGATGATGATGATGATGATGATGATGATGATGATGATGATGATGATGATGATGATGATGATGATGATGATGATGATGATGATGATGATGATGATGATGATGATGATGATGATGATGATGATGATGATGATGATGATGATGATGATGATGATGATGATGATGATGACAGTGATGATGACAGTGATGATGACAGTTATGATGAGGATAGTGATGATGATGATGATGATGATGATGATGATGATGATGATGATGATGATGATGATGATGATGACGATGATGATGATGATGATGATGATGATGATGATGATGATGATGATGATGATGATGATGACGATGACGATGACGATGACGATGACGATGACGATGACGATGACGATGACAATGACGACAGTGATGATGATGATGATGATGATGATGATGATGATGATGATGATGATGATGATGATGACAATAATGATGAAGTCGATGCTGATGTGGAACTGAATTGTTGTTGTCCTGCTTCAGGACCACGGCGAAGGTGAGATGGAGGTTCATCTGTACATGAGAAAGGCGAAGTCGGACAGCTTCCGCAAGTACACAGTGGTGGCTGAGAATCGAGTGGCCGTCAAGTCACAGGACGCATTCCTAGCGCAGAGTAAGTATATCGATCATCACCTGCAGAAGCAGAAGCGACCATTAAGTCTGACATGTGGTGGCGCCATATAAATTGCTCTTGATACAGACGCACAGGCGCAATTGAAGGGTGGCATTGAATATATAATTATATATGTATATATAAAATGTGTGTAACTGTGTATATATGTATATATAATGTATATTGTGGGGCGCGGTGGTGTAGTGGTGGCGTCGTTGCCTTGAAGCCGGAAGGTTCGAGGTTCGAATCCACCTCGCCGCGTAATGACCCTGGGCAAGTCCTTCACTCACAATTGCTCAGCGCTTCGGCGTGAAACTCCGATGCAGTGTCCGCTCTGCATTCGGGAGCGCCTCTGAGTAGAGAGCTTGAAGGGGCGTTATAACAAGTGCACATACAAACAAACAAACAAATATATATATGTATATATAATGTGTATATATATATGTCAATGCAGTTACTCGGGTTTCAATTAAATTTATGGTTATGGTTATGTCCCACTTCTTGGTGTTGGGTCGGTCAAAGGTCACCGATTAAGGTCAAGGTTAAGGGGAAGGTAGCAAGCATCTAAGTATAGCCCTACGAGCAATTGATCTGGGACTCACATTTTCGTCCATCTGTATATATGATGTGTGCAAGGGCATGCTGCTAGAAACACTCTTCTTGCCAGTCATGAACGAACTTCTTTTATTTATACGCAAAGTATTATTGTGAACTTCGATATCAGTTGACTAGTTCCTAGTCAGGTCTGTATTATTATTATATTATTATGAGCTCTGCTGTTGATCTTTCCATTATGAAGCGCTGGCACTTTGCTGCCTTAAAAAATTAGGTAACGCTATACGAGCAAACTCAGCAAAGCAACTTTTCGAAGCTATCGAATGCTATTAATCGCGCTGTTGTTTTGTCCGATCAGTTGCTCATCGCTTTCTTCCTATACGTACATATGTATGCTTGTTTGTCATCTTATCATTCTTATGAACGTCTATAGTAGGCTACTCTGTTCCGTGTTTCTGTTCTAGAAAGACCGACTGTGCTGACCACATCACCGACGGACGCGACCCATAGGTCAGCCTACGCCAAAGTAGAACTTGTCCATCACGGATACTACCACATCCGAAACAACCACGTCCAGAAAAGTCAGACGGCTGCTATGCAACACGCAGATCGTATCAAGTCGTTATCATTGTTAGTGACAGTGGCAGCAGTAGCAGCAGCACTTTCGTCCAATGTCTGTTCTGTGCTATAGACACTGACCACTATTTCAGTTATACGTCCACAGCCTTAGAGTTTAAGACTCTTTAAGTCTAAATGAGACGAAT
>OX457039.1:36915219-36920219 GCA_949752735.1 Lumbricus terrestris
TCAAAAAAATTTGATGATGAGTAATTGGTCCAAAATGATGATGACGACTAATTAGCATGTCGCCTGTAATATTTTAGACTAGTTAAGTCAATACAGTTGATATGCACTAATTGTATTATTTGTATATGATCGCTATCGAGAAGAAACGTAGAAATGCATATAGAATTATGAACATAGAAATAAAACTAAGCAGCTCATCGAGACTCGGATTGATCCCTCGGGGGAGGCGCCGCCATTTTCTCATGAGACCTCCATCAGGGGGGTCCGTAGGGGGGTCCGTAGCTCAGTGGAGAGAGCGTTGGCCGGTAAACTGAGAGTCATTATCGCGACCCGGGTTCAAACCTCGCTCAGGGCAAAAATTTATTTGAATTTTCTGTTAGCTGCCAGTGGCGCTTTCTGTTGTGTTGTTTGCCTCGGGTCTGTTGAAAAAATAAGTTAGCCCCTCCCACTCCTGGCTTGGCCGATCAGGAGCGTTCCAACACTTAGGCCATTAGTGTTAAGTTACCGAACCTGTTGTAGCCGACCTGCGTGTCGTGCGAAGCTGGCCGTATTTCGTATAACCTTGTACCTGTAATCGTTCTGCGGTGTGTCAGATTGAATTTGAATAAACGAATATTATTATCATGAATAAATGGCAAAATGTACATTAAAAGTTCTTGTTGCGCACGGTAGGGGGAGGGCGCCGCCATGACCGACATGGCATAGGCCCTACTGGTCAATTCGGCCATCAGCTCATCGACAACCAACTGATAATCAGCTGTCTTTCGTAAACATTTGAAGGGTTAAGGTTAGGGTTTGGAATCCACGCCTTATGTAATACCCATCAATAATGTATGTCGTATAAGTTGCAGCATTGCTGCAGTTTTCTTCTTAAATGAAAATTTTTATCTTGAAAAAGCAAGTGTCACACAGTTTCACAATATTTGAACTCCTGTTCCACGAAGTCAGCTTCTGCATGATACATTTTACGTTTTTGTCTTTCATTGAATTAATGATACTTCACCAAAATTTCGTGGTTAGCTGCATATCCGTAGTTCAGCATTCCGTTAAGTAGCAGGGCAAGCAAGGCCTGGACTATATATAGTTGTAGTGCATAAGAAACATATCCAGGTTATATATGCCATCAGAACCATCAGATTTGCCACTGATCATGTGACCAGGATTAAGTTCTAACATCTAGTGCATTTCACTGAAGACTGGAGTGTTTGGCATGGACGTATACTATAGGGTGGTGTTTGCAGTTTAACGTCACTGTGTGGTAACAAAGACCATTAGCGACGCCCTCCTCCCTTATCCAGGCCTGGGACTGGCAGAGTGCAACCAGTGGCGGAGTTATGGACGTAGGATTTTCAGTTTCCAACTCATTCGTTTGCCGAATTCTGCCGCCTGATGACATTGTAACTGCTGTATACGTATTACCTATAGTTATACTGCTATATGGTACGCATAGAAGTATCACATGGCAGATGAATTTAGAAACTCACGTATACCGAAATAAAACTCAACCGCAGACTGCAGAGGACACGAACCAACGAAAACTGGAAACCACCGAGGAAGGTAATCTTTTTATTATAATCAGTTTCTATGGCAACTAGGGAAATTGCAGCTGCTGCAGCTGAGACGTGTCTAGAAACGACCAGTTCACAGATATAGGTTTAGGCTAAGTAGTCGTCTAGCTGCTGCTCAACATTTGGCATACGATTATGAATCAGTCAATCCATCAATCAATCAATCAATCAATCAATCAATCAATCAATCAAAACCTTTTATTGAAGTCGTATCAAGGCACAGAGCACAATCAATAATGGAAATCAATATCGACGACAATTGGGTCCCTTTAGTTGGGATCAAGATACCGCTAACTATCATAGTGTCCGATACAACCGGCAGTTCAATAGGCCACAAATGACAGATTCGGCAAGAATAACTTAGGCTATACTGAGCGAATCCCGCTCAGTATAAGATGCATGATGTTGACACGAAAGTCCACACGGAAGAAGTCTACAGGGAAGTGAACACGGAAGAAGTCTACAGGTGCTTCTATGTTCAGATGAATAATTCATAGACTAAGCAAAAATATGGTTTCCAGGGCGGAGCTAGTCTGAACATCGGACAGAATTGAGAAGAGGACAATGAGGCAGGACGACAAAGGACATCAATGAATGGACAGAGAAGAACAAGGCAGAGAAACAAAGGCAGAGGAGACAGACGAAGGGAGAAGACAGGACAGAACGAAAATTCTCCCGAACCGACTGAGAATGAAAATGTTGTGCTGCTGGCTACATCTTGTAATCAGAAACCTGACGACGATCGATAGAGTGCCGCCGCCTGTCGAACGACTATGAGAGCGGAGGATGAATTGTTGTAGCGCCTTTTGTCGTCCATTAATCCGCCGCTGTCTGTTTGGTGGTGCGTACAGAGGCGTGAGAGGATTAAGATTTGGATCAGTAGAATCAGGTGATCAATCTCGACCCATACATGTGGTCATTGGCATAATTATGTTCATTAGCAACAGAATATTACATTGCGTTTGGATGAGCGGAAATCTACAGTGTTCTACACGTGTCTGCATATAAAAATAATAAATCGTAAAAATAGTATATAAACTAAGTTTTAAAAATGTTTCCTAGACGCTATAATGTCCGACAAGTCTGTAAATGAACCTATGCCAAAATTCAAAGAACAATCATATATTATATACTCGGGCGCAGATGGGAAATACTAATAATGGAGACTTATTGTTGAAACTAAATAACTGTGTAAATGGTGGTCAGATAGGATTTCATTAACAAACATGAAAAATATAATTATCAAAAGTGAATTTTTAAACAGATTCAGTTGTTTACTGGAAATTATCTTCAGTCTGTGATTGAAAAAGTAAGAATAATAATTGGAAGAAGATCCGAAGCGGGATAAAGGCGCTACACAAATAGACCGAATGCGAGAAAGTTGTTTGCTATGAAATCAGACTGCAGCTGCATCACGCAAGTAATTACAAGTCTAATTATAAGTTATAACACTGTCTGAAGACTCCCAGACTGTCTATACTCAGCTCAAAAAGTGGAGCATATTCGTCAAACATTGAAGATTGTAATAACAGTAGGCCTATCGATGAAAGTAAACAAGAAACTGGTTGGACAGCGTCAGATAGCCAATTACCGCCGTTGATAATAGGTCTAGTCTCCCGCGCCGCTGCTGCTGTTGCCAACCGCTAAAGAGTTAGGAAGGGAGGGTCACTCGACCGAACGGTTTATGTTGATGGCTACTTTCTTATGATTATTATTATTATACTCATCCGTATAATTACCTGCGTTTTTCCAGATCATTGTCACTGTTGTGTCGCATGCATTTTGTTTTGTTGGCGATGGGTTCTCTCGTTGTTGAATGCATAGGCCTACTTTGCCGCGCCAGTAACAGTTCTGCTGAAAGAGGTCAACGAATTTAGACAGTTATAGGCCTAGTTAAACAGTCATTGACTGATGCTTGACTGGCGTTCTTATAATGTTGTCTCAGCTGATGGAGGAAGCCAATAACACGACACTTCTCGTACCCAGGGGCTTCTATCCCCCCTAAGCAACCGGGCGCAATCCATTTTCTCCCCCCCCCTTTTCTGGACCGGCCTTCCTCTATGTATGCAATATAATGCAATCTAGCGCATGCCCTGCTTTAGTGTGGGAATGAAGGTTTGTTTGGAGAGGGACAAACGAGCATCCAGCAGACGATCGCCGAAGCATGTGTAGCGCCGAGAAGGGACCTGGTATTGGGAAGGAATGTGCCCCTCCCATAAGAAATTTTTGCGATTTCCGCATTGCAATTTCAGCATTTTAAGCTGACCTCTTAGCAAAATTGGTCTACTGTTTCAGTGGAGGAATTGCTGCCAAAATTGGGCAGCCATATGTTTTGCGCCTCTGGTCAGTGTGCACTCGAGAGGCGTTACATAAATTTTTAGAGCACAATGCAATACAATAAAATACAATGAAGGGCCTACATTGTAATCCCACGTAATAATGATGTTGCTTTACTAAGTGTTCAAGGACCAAATTCGATTGTGTGAAATTTGAAAGATAGCATTGGAGAGAAGACATTTTTAGTTGTGTAAAATAGTATTTGTATTAACATTATTTTTTTCAATTATGATATGATTGTATTATTTATTAAAATAGTAAAAACATAATTATAATCATGCAATAGGATTTTTTTAAGTATATTATAGCTGTTATAGCAGTTCATGTAATTCAAAAATGCAGATACTCAGATAGCAGCCTAACTAAAAACTCAAAGTGAATAAAGTGTATACATTTTGCTAAAAACTATTAGGCCTACCATTTTGTCCAAATTTATATGGAGGGAAGTATTTTCTGGGGGATCTTCCTTTACTATCTTCCTTTAGTGATGCCTAGATTGAACGCTGCCCTCCATGTCCGACCTTCCCCCTCCAACCGACGTGAATTTTGTCTGTCTTCTGATTCCCCCCCTATTTTTCACTGGGCGCAAGCTGCGCCCGCCATGTATAGGGATAGAAGCCCCTGCTCGTACCCACTCAGGTCCACTCTACCACCATATTAAGAAGCGTGGAGTTTGAGTCACTGAATACCGATCAAAGGATGTTTTACTGCGAGCCGCCCTGAATAAAGTTGAGGCAGTCATTCCATCCGTGTCTAGTAGAAGGTGAATGGGAGCAGCAGTGGGGGAAGGTGGCCGACTTTTGGCGATCAGTAAATTATCATAAATGGCTTCTGACACGATGCTATGACAACCTATGCAAAGTGTTAATGGCGCAGTGGCAAGTAATGTAGACCCATGCGTCTTTCGTTTCACTTGGCGTCCCTATTGCCAGGGCTGTTGTGCAGTTGTACACAAAATGTGCAGTTCTAAACGGATTTGTGCAGTTGTAGAAGCACTTTTGTACAGTTAAAACTAGCAAAAAGTCATTGTCCTCCGATTGGAAGTAATTTACCATGGAGAGTGGGAAAGAAAAGAAGGGGTTGTGCAGTTCTAAA
>OX457039.1:36925219-36955219 GCA_949752735.1 Lumbricus terrestris
TATTTCTCCATAATGTTGGTATGTGTCTCCATATGTTGGCGTTACGACGTATGTCTCGGATTCTTTTGAAAATCCCTCCGCACTTATCCAAAGCAGTCTAACCTTCAAATGCCGTATCACGCGCTCGGATACACAGAGCGCTGCATGAGACAAAGAAGTAGCGCGAAGACGAGACTGATCCAGGCGGTAATCCGGTCGGATAATACCTTGAAGTGCGCCTTACTTTAAAGCGTCTTCTTCGACTGCGGGTTGCTGTCTGTATTTCCTGTCACTTCTGATTCGCCTGTCTTCTGTTTAAACCAGACACGGCTGATCTAATCTACCCACAAATCCCGGCCATTTATCTGTATACGACCCACAGGAAACAAGACAGTAGGCCTATAAGTAAGTAAGACGGCACAAGCTATTTTCATTTCCGATGGATGGGTTCGACAGTAATAACAAGATGCATGTCTTTGTGCTTAACATGCGATTGGAAGATGTCAATGGGTTAAAGTTCCCAGAGATTTTGTAGCCTATGGTCTCTGAAGTCTTAGAGCTGGAAGGCGTTAACTTGATGAATTTGCATCAGGCGATAGTGAAATTAAGCGGTGTTTTTCGAGCACTGCTTTTAAATTCCAGCTGTACATATACTGCAGCCATGGGCCGCTGTGCTATGGTGATGCTTTTGCTTTGCACCACTTACAGAGGGTGTTCCAGGGCTTTTAAAAAGAAATTTCGAGAACTGCACAACCCCCTTCTTTCCTTTCCATCCTCCATGCATCAACAACTGTACAAATTCATCTACAGCTGCATATTTTGTGTAGATATGCACGTTAAAAAAGCCCTGGAGTGTTCTCTTTGCTGGTCTCGTCAAAGGCGCAAGCACGTTCTAAAAGATGGGGAGGGTCCTGTTGAGACATCCGAGTGATGGAATTGCGAACACGGACGATGCAAAGTCGCGATTGCCAAAGACGAGAAGTCCATAACGACTGTAAGCGGGGTAGACCTATAGTGTTTGGGTATTTCCGTAGGCCTACTATGTTGAAGTGTTGTAAGCTTCCCATGGCAGAAGCCGACGCAAGTTTGAGTTTGTTTGTATGTCAAAATATAATTAATGGAGTAACATTTTTGGCTCGATCTTGCAACGTTTTGCCTTAATTGTTTTTCAACGACGATTTAGAAATAGAAGTAGGTCTACATGAACCATCTCGATCTGTGAAAAATTTGGCAATAATCTATTAGACCTATGCGATAATAAACTGAGATTTTTTAGGTGTTAGAAGTCTCGGCATTAGAAATTGAAATATTCTAGGCGTCTTCTGCGAGCCATTGTCCGATTTATTGACTCTACTAGCTGGGCTACCCGGGAAATTTAAGTTTCGACCCGCCCCCGTCCACAACCCCACCAGGGCCACCACACATTATAATACGATAACAAATTGTAGAAAAGCCTATAGGCTAGGCTACTATGCAGCATTAAGAATAAGGAGGATGTGTAGGAATGCTTCAGAACTTTTCAGAAGCAAAGTGCATGACCAAGTTACGTGACCTGATTTAGTCCGTAAGCCGACGTCATCCCTAAGCTCATGAATCCGAACTGACTTATGAAGATGACAGGGCCTTCATTTCTAGAGTTTTTTTATTAAGCGCATTTATCTGCTGACCTTTTTCACTGTCAAGTCTCATAGTTGTTGTTTATTGTCACCGTTTTGGTAAATTGTTGACCTCAGTGAGTTGCGTTTATTTATTGATTTATTTATTTCTCCATTTCTATAGCGCCACTTCGATTTCTCCACTCAGAGGCGCTCCAGACTACAGCGCGGACACTGCATCGAAGTTTCACGCCGAAGCACCTGAGCAATTGCAAGTGAAGGACTTGCCCAAGGCCCCGACGCGGCAGCTTAAGATGGATTCGAACCTGGAACCCTCCGGCTGCAAGGCAACGACGTCACCGCGTTCCGCGTTGTTTCCAACAATGACTGATATTAAAAGAATATGCATATAAGGCCCTGCATCGGGCGGTGAAAGTCAAACAACGCTGGTCCCGATTTGCAATTGGACGAGGGTGACTCGGGTGGGGGGGGTGAACACCGCCAAAGCCACGGTGATCGCTGACAAGATTGTGTAATGCGGCCAATCCATCGATAGAAGTTATTCGATCTAAACTGCAGAGCTGGACATCAATTAGACGATGATTTAGATTCAGAATAAATTCCTCCAACAATCTTTCACACGGAGATGTATTCACACAGAAGCTAATCTGAATGGCATTCCCAATGGTACGCATGCAAGTAAATAGGTTTTTCATATCTGATCAGATTTGCATCCTTTCGTTTTCTCCTCCAACATTGTTTCGAGTGTCATCTCTTCAAAGAAACCCGAGATTGGAACAAAGATAGGAAGATATTGCGAATTGCAAAAGAAGAACCGGTCTGCAATTCTTGTTGATAGTGTTTTTGTTGGTAAGTCAGAAAAGCGCATCCTGCCTGCATTGTATATTTACATGATGACAACTCCGAAATTTTTACATGGAAGAAAAATCTTGTGGAACGTGTGTTCTTGTAGAGCTCTCAGTCATTGCATATGGATCAAAAGAATGGTCGATCAGCGGCGCCCGCAGGCGTACGCACGTACGCAAGTGCGTACAGCGCGATGACTAAAAAAAGGTCATCAGTTTTTTCGGCGGATGGAAAAGCTATGTTTTTGTTTTTTTGGTCAATTTTGGTTGATGACTAAAAAAAAAAGTCATCAGTTTTTTCGGCGGATGGGAAAGGTATGTTTTTGTGAAAATTTTGGTTGATGACTAAAAAAAGTCATCAGTTTTTTCGGCGGATAGGAAAGGTATTTTTTGGGAGAATTTTGGCTGATGACTAAAAAAAGGTCATCAGTTTTTTCGGCGACTTTTGCGAAAAATGTTTCCCTGTTCCCCCTCCATCGAAAATTTCTGTGCGTACAAGAAAAAAAATCCTGCGGGCGCCGCTGTGATCGATTATGATTAATTCAAATGGAACGAATGGTCACCGCTTCTATAACCAGTATGTTACAGTCATAATTGTTAGAAATTCTGGTTTCACACGAGTGAATGTGATGTAACGCCGAAAAATGCGGAGAGCAATCACATTCAACCATTACAATCATCACAATCATCACATTCAACCATTACAATCATCACATTCAACCATCACAATCATCACAATCATCACATTCAACCATCACAATCATCACAATCATCGTCGTCGTCATCATCGTCATCAGCGTCGTCGTCGTCATCGTCGTCGTCATCATCGTCGTCGCCTCAGTAATATGTCCGCATGCAAAATTGTTGAAGTGTGCTAATCAAAAGATCTCGATGCCATAATTATGATGTTAAATGCTAAATGCTTTATGCTAATTGCCAAGAATGGTAGCCTATAGGACACTTTTAGATTCAGAGTTATTGGCATAAAACGTATGAATGCATTCAGGCAGATAAGAGCTTTTATAGGGTGCAAAACAAAACGTGCAGCCCGAGATGAATTTGTGTCGTTGTAGAAAGCACTTCCGTCCAGTTAAAAAAAAATTTAAAGACAGGTCAGTTGTCATCGGATTGTGAGTGATTTAGACGTATACCATGGAGCATGCATGGAAGGCAAGGGAAGGAAGGGAGTGTGCATGCAGTTATAAAATTCCTTAAAAGACGCTCTGCGTTCAGGCATTCCAAATAAGCGCTGTTGCTCAGACTTCAATTTGATATTACAGGCATTTAGCAGAAAAATTGGAGTGTGTGGTTACAACTATTTTTACGTCACTCGACAACCAACATGTTTACCAACATCCTGTAACATGTTTACCAACATCCCGTTCTTGCATGGTCACATGCGGACGATTGCAGACCTTCGGACAATCCGATGACTACATCGGCGAAAGAGATTGGTGCTAAAAATGCCATTATCGATGGCTTTGCGTGGAGCTATCTTTGCCTGAACGCCGCAGTCGAAGGCGCCAATCGATGACATGATTCCATCTCGAATATTGTGTATGGCTTGTCAAGGCAGCAGCAGCGGTGGATGCGAAGAGGAGATGGAAGAGGAGATGGAAGAGGAGATGGAAGAGGAGAAGGAAGAGGAGAAGGAAGAGGAGAAGGAAGAGGAGAAAGAGAAGAGGAGAAGGAAGAGGAGAAGGAAGAGGAGAAGGAAGAGGAGAAGGAGGAGAAGGAGAAGAGGAGAGGTAGGAGGAGAGGACGAGAGCTGCTGACATAGCTCCCTGCAGCTGCAGGGTCTCCGTTATCCCTTCGAGAGTCCCCGCTTCGTCGTCATCATCATCGTCGTCGTCATCATCGTCGTCGTCGTTGTCGTCGTCGTCGTCGTCGTAAATGCCATTCTCGGATTTTCTGTGTATGTGCGAAATGACATTGCTTTCGCTGTCGCTAATAAAGAGCGGCTCGTACTATTGCGTAATTGTAATTTCGGTTCAGGTTTAATGCGGCGGATTTACCGCTATATAATTTGATGGAACATATTGCGAATGTAGCCTATATATATATATAGGCCTATAACATATATTGCATATATAATAGTACATATATATATATGCAATATATGCATATGGACAGGATTCACCGCACTATTAGACTGATTAGTGCATGGAAATGAAATATGGGAAATAACAGTGAAGTCTTTTATAATTTCAAATGCTGATTCGTCTTCATGCAGTGCATGGGTTTGGTGCTTTAGCTTGACTTTGATAGAAATCAAAATTTGACAGCATATGAAGCGTTCCAGTGTATTTTAGCCATGGGAATACCGTATACGGGATATTCATTAGCCGGCGACAAAATCTGATGACCTTATTTTATTCAGTCATCCTTTTTTAGTCAAGCCCTTCGATCCGTTTCGCTCTTCCGTGGTGAACCGATTGCAATTACCTTTTTCTAACGATTAGGCCTATCACTGCACAAGATTGCTTTTACTGTTTTACAACTGCACAAATTCATTTACAACTGCACATTTTGTGTAGAGCCGCAAGTTAAAAATACCCTGCGTGGGCGTCAAGTTAATTTCACGTGACACTAACTATGGGAACAGTTTTGCAGTAATAACTCTTTGCATAATAATGACTTGATATGCAGTCATGTTTATCAAAACGTAATATTGCACTTGAAATGCGTTGCGCGATCAATATTTATGAACAATGGTAAAAGCGTGGTAAAGCTGAAAATGAATTTGGTCAGCTAACTTAGACCAAATTGAACTCTTTAGAACTGCTGCAAAAACGGAGTATGAAGATTTCTGCAGAAAAATTAATATTGATTTATGGTCCGGTGGAATTCAGTGTAGGCCTATTTTCATATGCACTTCGTTAATGAGACACGACCAGCTCGAGACCTAAAGCTCAAATTAGTTGATTCAAAATGAAACTATGCATGCTTGGGTTTTATCGGATGAACTTTCAGACGCGGTGATAGGGTGGCAACGAATTCTACACAAGATATTATGTTAAGGTGCGCATTCAAACTGTTGAACAATAGGCCTAATTAATAATTGTCCTCTAAGGTTTTTCTTGTAATCACACCCACAATCATAGTTGTTCAAAGTTTCCGTTTTTATTATTAGGCTACTTTTTTTTAAACCGTCTTTTTTCGTTTTTAATCTTCCTGTTGTTTTATTCCGTTTTTATTTTTTATGTAAATTTATTCATTTATTTAATGTCTGTAATAATTTTCATTAATTTTCATTAATTTTATTTTTGTCTGATATTTCTTACGTTTTCACCGTGTAGTACGTTTACTGTCAATGATGCAGTAAGTTAGTACAGATGGAACATTCTAACCAAAAGAGTCTTCCTCTGCAGGAGGTTAGGCCTATATCAGGTTTCGGCAGAATTCGATCGCATGCGCACTCGGTCAAAGGGAAAATACTGTTTCTATTTTGGTTCTTTTAAGGTTGACAGTAACGCAAACAAATGCAGAAACAGAAGCAAAATGTGCCCCGGATTCCCCAGGACAGCAGAAAAGAGTTGAGTGTTGGTTTGATGGTGCATTTGCTCCTAATATGCATGGGGCCGCCTCTGCATGGGAGGAGTATCGGAGCAATGCGCATGATCAGTTTATAGCTTATTACCGATTGCAGCTTGTTCCTGTCCTGCTGCCCAGCAAACCCAAATAGCAATAACAAGCAGCCGCTGTTTTCAGCTGCTTTGCAACGAGTCTCGACGACGTCATGAAACATGCTTCTGATTTGCATTTCGATAGATTTGCAAGAGAGTTGGAATATCGAATCATCGGCCTAGCATGTAGATGCATGTAGGTTATCGGTCGTTGAAGTTAAAGTGGTCGTATACAGTAAAGAAACCATGCTGTTGTCATAACTAGAACGCATGTGCAAGACATCATCTACACGCGCACTCATAGTGATCAATACACGCCTGAATATTTAACAGCTTCCTTGTTTATTTATTTTTTTACAAAACGCTTCTTGACGTTCCATAGATTTGTTGTTCGGTTCTTAATTAACAATGCACCATAGATTTACATTGCATCTTACATTACATTTTACATCACATTTTACATTACATTTTACATTACATTTTACATTACATCTTACATTACATTTTACATTACATTTTACATTAGACTTTACATTACATTTTACATTACATTTTACATTACATGCAAAACTGAAGGTTCGATGACACCTAATTCAAGTGCAAACTTGTCCCTATGGGTCCTCAGAGCAATGCCTCGGATGGTAAACAGCAATACCCCAGTCACAATCCAAAATGCCTCATCACCCTCTCTATACTTACCAGCCTCTTCATTGTTCACCACCGCATTATTGAAATGGTCATTTATCTAGCGTCTATTTTTGGATGTATACGCTACTTTATCTTGCTCGCGTGAAAGCCGTGTCGAAGGCAAAGCTAATACTGCAGCGGACTGCGACGGCGATTTTTCGACCGAGATCTTTGGTGTTAGAGAGATTAGAGGGAACGGAGGCGAAAGGCAAGATTGTCAACCGCCACATGTCAGAGTGCAAAGGCAGCATCGCATCGAACTTTTCATCAGTTCCTTACCAGATTAGACTTCGTCGGGGGATGAAGGCGTCCAATATAAACAAATATTTATTGGATTTTTCTGTCATTCGACAGCGCCATGCATAGCGGCACAGATGCGAATCTTGTAGCAATCTTCATTTCATATTTCTCTAGACATCTCGCAGCCTTCGAATGTGTAACGCGATTTGATTGGACGAGAGAGGAGGGAAGGGAGGGGAGGGAATGAGTGGAGTGGGATGAAGAAGGAAGGTGGAAGGGAGGGAGGGAGGGAGGAACAGAGAAAGATGTAATTTGATGTAGGAAAGATGAAAATGCAAGACTAGAGGATTGAAGATGGAAGGAAATGACAGGGAAGAAATTGAATAGACGAAAAGGAATTGAAGAGGAGATAGAGTCGAAGAAGGAAATAGGAATAAATGGATGGAAGTAGAATTAAGATGAGAATTCTCAAGAAACGCCCGAGAAAGAGAGAGGGACAGAGAGAGAGAGACAGAGAGAGATAGAGATAGAGAGAGACAGAGAGAGAGAGAGACAGAGAGAGAGAGAGATAGAGAGAGACAGAGAGAGAGAGAGACAGAGAGAGAGAGAGAGAGAGAGAGAGAGAGAGAGAGAGAGAGAGAGAGAGAGAGAGAGAGAGAGAGAGAAGGGTTAAGGAATTGGGTGATGTAAGTAAACGAGTATTAAAAAATCTGTTGTCAATGACAGACGTGCTTAGAAATATTTCCGTGGAAAGGTTTAGTTTTTTTTCAGAGAGGAGGATGAGACGAAAGCAGAAATGGCAAAGACGAAGCATTGGCCATAATATAAATAGATATAAATTATATACATGTATATGAACAGCAGACGACGGAAAAGAGAGAAGACGAGCAGAAGGCAATCATCGCAGTGAATGATTGCATCGCTTGAGTTGACACTTGATATGTTATTGTTGACTCAACAGACAGTTAAGATGTTCAGATGTGACCGATGTTAAGATGTGACCGATGTTAAGATGTGACCGATCGATGTTCAGATGTGACCGATGTTCAGATGTGACCGGAGCAGCGCTTTCGAAATTAAAGAACTTCATCGTCGCTGTCGTCGTCTTCGCTGTTAATCGCACAGCAAAACGGTTTATGTGGGTCCGATATAATTATAACCAACTTATTATGGCATCGAATGAAAGTGCAGAGATGAGTCTGTCTGTTTGTGGGTCCCTCTGTACGTTGTCCGTCCGTCTGTCTGCTTCTCTGTCTGTCTATCCGTCTGTCCACTTGTCCGCCCGTCTGATTTTTGTCTGTCTGCAGATGTCCATCCGTCTGTCCATCTGCCTGCCAGCCAGTCATTCTGTTTGTCTGTCTGTCTGTTTGTCTGTGTGCCTGTCTGTCTGTTTGTCTATCTGTTTGTATATCTGTCTGTATATCTGTCCATGCATTTGCCCATTGTCCGCCGTCTGTCTTTTTGTCTGTCAATTCGTCTGTCTGTCTGTATGTCTGTTTGTCTGTCCACCTGTCTGTCTGTTTGTCTAGATACTGCGCACAATTTGCAGTGGCTGATTTCTGCTGATTTGATTTTTCCTCAGCCATTTCGTCGACATGCGTCAGTCGCTGCAGCTTTCTCGGCTTGCGCATGCGCAATACACAGGAATATAATGACGATTCGCATTGATATATACATGCATAGCCTACATATTTAGATCTATAATGCATATTTATATACATATAACCCATATATATACATATTTGTATATATATATTTGTAGACATGTATATATATTTGTATATTACTTCATTTTCCAGTGGTGCAGTTGTTTCAGATGGAATCCGAGTATTGTCCGATCCTCAAAGGAATTCGTGGTTCTGTAGATTAGGGCGATGAAGCGAACGGCACATACAGGCGGAAAGGAGAGGCGCTGAGGAGAAGGAAGAGGAGCAGGAGGAGGGGAGAGAGAAGAGGAAGGGGAGGAAGGGAGAGATGGAAGATTGGCCAGACATAATAATATAAGAAAACCCTCTTCGATCGGCGGGCCCTGCTGGGTCTCGGACGCCCTGTCGCCCCCGAGCCGTTGTTCGCTCTCCCCCGAGGGGCAGACAGCGGCGGCGGCATTTACCAGCCGCGCCGACCGTTCAATATTTCAGTAGCCCACACTTTGTCCATCCGATGGATAAAAATCAAATATCGTTTGAACTGCAAGTGGCATATATGTATATACACTGCAGTCTTCTTCCTATATTCTACCACCATTCCCATCCTCCACCTTTCCGATTCTTATTCCGTTTCCAATATCCGAAGTCGCATCTCAGAGGATTTCGGGCGAAAATGGAGGAACACTGGCCGCGCAGGGTCTCTGAAGTAATAACTTCAATATTAGCCGGCAGAGATATCTCACGGCTGAGAAAGATTTCTGTCTTGATAGAATCTATGAAAACTGGACAACACTGATCGCCATAAAACATAGAAGACATTGACAGCCTCAAAAGAATACCGGTTATAGAGTTACTAATGTAAGTATATATGGTGAACTGCATGCCAGACCAGTGAGACCACGTTTACCTTTAAGAAACGTAACTCCTAAACAAAATGTATTATGAATGGAAGGCCTAGGCTACCTTTTGTTAAATTTACACAGGCCCTGTTATCCTACGTTATAGGGTCCAATATACTGTAGCCTACAGTAGGCCTATAGGCCCTATTCGACATATCAATTCTACTCAACAAACACACAAGCATATGTAGATCTAACTACTAAGTCATTTTGTCATTCATTTCGTTGTCGTGGTAATTTTTATTGCTTCTATAAGTCCTGCAGGATCATACAGAAGTAACCATTAAATTGTAGAGATAGGTCTAAATGCATTCATTTAGAATATATATTGACTGGAATTGCGTCTCTAAAAGGAGGCTTCAAAGGACTCTACGTCTCAGGAGACGTGTGTTGCTAGCAGTGGCGTAGCCAGAGATTTTTCATGGAGAGGGTTTGTTTTTTTGTCTGGCCGGATACCCTTTCTGAAGCCAACCCAACAGTATTACAGTAAATAACAAGGGAATAAAGTAACAAAGGGAGTCAAGTAAGAAAAACAATTGTTACTATAAGCAATTGTTTTTTTTATTTTATTTAAGTAGATAAATAACCTTTTAAAAAATTTCTTTCCTCGGCCAATGGGGGGTTTAACCCCGAAACCTCCCCTCTTGGCTACGCCACTGGTTGCTAACCTATCCAATTTCTGGCAGGAAGACACAACTCAATAGATGAGCGTATCCATCCACCGCATTCATTCATATCATAGTAAACAACACACTTGCTACCGGCGAAGGTGCAGCGAATAATATATCAATACACATACATATTTTATTCGCCTATACGTGGCCAGCATACTTTATACTAAACAAGACGCACACATGAGCAAATGCGTACAGGGATGAAAGCATTGTTTGCACGTTTAGGCCTACTCGATTTCAACAAAAGTGTCTACATCTTTGTAGCTTTCTGTTCTAAGTTATGAAGCACTGGCTTCCAAAAAATTCAATCGCATATCAACCTCGATTTAATCTATGCAAAAATAGTTTAGTTTATCCGAGCACAACGTTAAATTTATTCGATCAACTCGAAAGATGTGGAAAATAATACTGGAACGCGTACTGCCTTGTCTTCAACCGCCCTCGATCCGAGGATTGGTCGCTTCATTGACAAGTTTTCTCCATGTTACAGTTTTTCGTATCCTGTATTAAACATGTGCACTTTACATTTATGGCAATGCATAAAGATGGATATCTGATACAAGAATGAGTCTGTAATATTATCTCTTAAGAATGTAGTGTTTTGCACTGAAACGAGATGAGTGTACCCTATAGCTAAATTCACTTGTTAATTAACCCTCGAATGCCCAAGGGGGGGGGGTCCGACTGGACCCCAGGCCTGTTTATCCTTTTCAATCGTGGCATGGTGTTATCAGGTCAGGAACCCCTCTGAGAAGTTTCTCTTGAAGCGGCGCTATACAGATTTGCAATTGCGACTACGATTTAGTCTACCATAATGCGACTGGTCCGTCGATAGCTGGAAGTGAGAGCAGCTGACTTGCATGCGTACGCGCCGGACGTTTTATAGCTTCCTTCGGTAAATGACGCAGGGAAGCATATTTATTTTATTTATTTATTATTTTTTTCCTCAACCAAAACAACACACAAACATGATACAATTATGGCAGTGAATAATACATTAACATGAATTTGGTGAAGAGGGGGAGACCCAGAAGGGATGTAAAATCCCGCTAATAGGGCCACCCATAATTCATGTAAAATATAAAAGAAAAAACATGACAGAACATTCAATTGCAGGAATAAAAAAAATGACGAGGAAGAGAGAAAAACAAATTAAGCAATCGACATTTCTGTATATAACGAGAAAAACAACTCTTAACTAATGACTTAACTAAAGACTTAACTAAGGGCTTGGCGAAACCACTGAGCAGAAACCTTAACCATTACATATCAGGAAGTGTTTTAAGTAGATAAAGGCGAAGTTTATGCTTAAATAATCTTGTGTTAGGTAGGGAATGAAGATGTGTAGGGAGAGAGTTCCAACATTGGGAGCCAGTATATTGTATAGAGAATCGACGAGTATTATTATGTGCGTAGGGAAGGTCATAAACAGTTAATTTTCTAGTTGAATAAGAGTGGCGATCAGAGGTAAGGTTAAAGAAATCATTAAATACAAGTGGTAATAGGCCATGGTTATAACGGTACATAAACTCTCCTATTTGCAAGTGCCTAATTTGATCGATCTTTAATAATCCAAATTCCTTGAAATACAGAGCGGTGTGGGCTCGGCGAGGAATATTAGCTATAAAACGGATTGCATATTTTTGAAGGGTGACTAGTCTGATAAAATTAGATTTGTAAGTAGACGTCCAAATTAAATTACAGTAGGTTAAATAAGGATAAATAAGAGAATAGTATAGCATAGACCGGATAGAGACAGGAATCAGTTTAGATGAGCGAAATAGCACACCAACAGTCTTAGCAATTTTGCTAGAGATATTATTGATGTGTTCCTTCCAATTTAGATGCTGGTCAATGTATACGCCCAAAAATTTTGTGGATGTTACTTGGGTGATAGGAGTCCCTTCAATAAGTAGAATAGGAAGTTCATTGGGATATTTTTTCTTATGGGATCTGAAGAGGATGTAGTTGGTTTTATCCAAATTTAGAGTAAGTTTATTTGATCGAAACCAATCAACGACTCGGTGAAGCTCAGAATTAACAGTGTCGAATAGGGTATCAATAGATTTATCAGAATGAAATAAGTTGGAATCATCAGCAAATAGTACAAAATACATAGAAGGCGATACATTAGGTAAATCATTAATATAGATTAAAAATAAAAGAGGTCCAAGATTAGATCCTTGAGGGACACCGTGAGAAATAAGTTGTAATGTGTATAACAAGATTTTTACGCTATTATTTTACACCAGGTGGTGCTATTGTGATATAAGTTACATCAATCGATTGCAAATTCATTTTGGATCACATAGAACTAAATTCTGTAACGATATTCCAATCGCTTCTCAAGATATTAACATGAAAACGATAGGCTTCCTTCGGTAAATCACGCAAGCAAGCATAAAATGTGTATAACGAGATTTTTACACTCCTATTTTACACCAGGTGGTGTTATTGTAATATAGGATACACCAATCGATTGCAAATTCATTTGGGATCACATAGAACCAAATTCTGTAACGATATTCCATTCCCTTCTCAAGATATCCACAAAAAACTCTGGGGTCCGCGCGGACCCCCTCGTTGGGCCTTCGTGTACCAAAAAATACCTTGGGCACTCGAGTGTTAATGTAGATCCCTTTTATGTAAAACACATAGGAACATGTGAGAATAGTTTATTTCCGCTGATACTAGATATTATTTGCCGAATATTGAAAATGCAAATCCACGGACGTGGTGTCAAATATTCGCAATTCTATGGCAAGACTTTTTAAAAGAAATTTTTAGAACTGCACAAGCCGTTCTTTCGCATATCCTCATCCCCGATAACAAATTACATCAAGTCGGAAGGCAATGACTTTTCCCATTTTTAATAGCAGAGGAGTGCTTCTACAACTGCACAAATCCATTGGCATTCAGAGCCGTTCATTCTATGTTCAACTGCACGTCAAAACGCCCTGTTTTATGGAAATTTTGCGACTGTATTAATCTTGTATAGGCCTAATACGTCGTTAGTTCGTTCGTTCGTTCGTTTATTCGTTCTTCGTTCGCTCGTACGTTCGTGCATTCATTTATTCGTTCTGCGGTTCTTAGTTAATTCGTTCAATCGTTCATTCGTTCGTTCTCCTTTTCGAATTCTAAAAGTCGCGAGAATCAATGCGCATTCTCTTCGATTGATTCTCGCGATTGTTTACGCAATTTGCGAATTGCATCACCGCATCAAATGATTTCGTCGTCGTCTCTATGAAGCCATTCGCGTTGCTGCTGCTGCCGGAGATTATACGTCCAAGTGCCTAGCGTGCACGGGTGCAGACTGCAGGGGCTGTCGCTCTGTCTTTCAGACGCAACTAAGCACAACAAAGACAACAGGCTGCAGTGTTGCCTCTGGGGTTTGTTGTTGTCACCCAATATGCTTCGTTGCATTCGCTGCAGAAGTCGGAGGGAATGGAGGCGGTGGAGGCGGTGGAGGAGACGGAGGAGGTGGCGCTTTGAAGAGTCGTGTCGTCCAGTAACTCCGTTTGCATGTTTCAGGCGGATTTGTCGGTTTCTGCTCTTCATTATTCATTACCATGGCACCTACAGGCAGGCAGCATTCGCCCGGCCGTCCAAGTATGGAGGAATAGGAAAACGATAAATACATGTAGAGGGGAGGAGGAGGAGGAGGAGGAGGAGGAGGAGGAGGAGGAGGAGGAGGAGGCTAAGAGGATGGAAAGACGGAGAGCGTGAGTAAATCGGATGAGGAGAAGTAAGAGCGATAAATAGAGAAATCAGCTGAGGAAGTCAGAGAGAAATAGTCGGAACTGAGAAAACCAGATCACAATAGAAGGAAAGAGGAAGAGGAGGAAGGTGAGGAGTAAGAGGAGGAGGAGGAGGAGGAGGAGGAGGAGGAGGAGGAGGAGAAAGCGCAAGAATAGGAATGACATCCGTTAGAATCTACATCTCCAGTAACTAAGCAAACAAATCCTCGCTTTATTAGACGCCGCTTATCAGACCGACAGGAACACACACACACACACACACACACACACACACACACACACACACACACACACACACACACACACACACACACAGACGTACACACAGACGTACACACAGTCAGACGGACTGAAGGGCAGAAGCCGTATATGTGATAGACTGCAGAGCACTGCGTTGGTGGAGCAGAGTCCGCAGAGAGAGAGGGAGAGACAGAGAGAGAGAGAGACACACAGAAAGAGACAGAGACACATAGAGAGACAGAAACAGAGCCAGAGAGAGAGAGAGACAGTCTCAGACAGACAGACAGACAGACAGAGGGAGAGAAGCCTTCTTTGTGCTTATAGCTTGAATGAAACGCTGCACTGTTTACCCTCAGCATGACGACTACAGTAGGCGGTGCACTCGTCTCTGCCGGAGTGCGTGCGTAGGTGTGTGTGTGCGTTTGTGTGTTTGTAATTGTATGTGTGCGTGGGTGTGTGTGTGCAATGCCACTGCGTTGGCTTCCACCTCCTTCAATCAAACAGTCAACAGGCGAAATACTAACCAGTCAATCAATCTTTTGCACGTTCGTTTGTCTTGTGACCGACTGCAGACAGGACTTAGGTATAAGCAAAGCCACTTAAAGAACTCACAGAAAGCCAGACATTCGTCATTTCTACATTCATATATATATAATTATATATACGTGGATATATATATATATATACATACATAAATATATAAATATATATACATATACCTTAGGGTGTGTCTAAAAATTAAAATGTCGATGCTAATATCGACCAATATGATTTTGTGTTCCACCTTCAGAAATATAGATATCTGCCAAATTAGATGAAAATCTGAAGAGATTTAGGACTTGCTCAAAGCACCGGAAGAATAGCCACTTAGGCGACATTGTGACACATTGTAATTTTCACAGATCCAAGCAAAATTGAACGCATAACCATCAGATATAAGGCAAAATCCAAAGAAGTACTGTAAGTTGTCATAGGATATTCCTCTTAGTACATTTGAAAAAAATCTGGCCTTACTTGACCATTGCAGAACAAATTGTTTCTCTCCCTTATTTCTGACTAGGACTTCATTGAAGGACTGCATAAGAGTCATTCTGCCAGATCATTCGTCACTCTTAGGTCGGTTCAGATATGATGATTTAATTTTGCCTCACTGTGTGATTGTTCTGACTACCATTGTTGCGAGTCTCAATCACGAAGAGAGTAGCCCAATCCGAGGATCTGGAATATTTTGGTGGTGGGTTAGATACAGTAGGAAGCCTCTCATGATTTCATGATAATCAAATTCGTTGCGCATGCTGTGGTCTATGACTCGTAAAAAGCTGTGGCCAACCAGGGTCTCTGAAAAAAATCAAAGTGTCGGAAAAAATACTGTTAGGGAGACAGGTAAGACTTCTCTGGCGTGGTTAAGTATGGATTCCCCTTAGGCTTCATTGTTTCATGTACAGGTGAAATGGTACTTTGCGTTAGACTAAGTTGCTGCCACAGAGAGTGGCACCTCGAGTAAAGGATTCCATACCTTTTCAGTGTAGGATGGTCAAGACTATCTTCTCTGTGCTCTGACGTTGCTGAATGAAAAATTGATAACTGAAAAGCCACAACTTGATCATGTAAATCGCATATGCCATCCAACGCCGTCGGTGAAATGCACCTGGTTACCTGAACTTTATTCCCTTTGGTGGAATTCATCTTTGGAAAATGACTTATAGCTCTAGTAGCTCTTGACTAAAGACTTCCAATACTGGAGTCCTTGCAGAATCATGCAGTGAGACACTTTTCCAGAACAATTTCAGAGGCATGGTATCGATGCCATCGATGGCAAGGTTCAAGAGGTCCTTTCCCAATTTCGTTTCGAGCTTCATGCATATGCCGCCCTTGCAACTCACATGGCCAGGATTTTGTATTCCAATCCCCAGCTTCAGATCTCAGCCAACAAGAATCTGACATGGTCACATGATAGGCTAATAGCTGTCACTGAGTGGAGTTTGGGGATGGCCAATAGCTTGGTAACATCCTTATGAAATATACCATTATCATCCTGTCTCTGTAACATCTGGCATGATCTTATTATTCAAGTGAAGAGTAAGGGGAACTGTGGCTCAGAAGAATCTCTGCTGCCAGGGCTGCAAGATCATCTCTCTCAAATTGAAACGCACAATTGCTTCTGTCTCTTATACGTTGTCATCCAGACTCTGATTCCTTGGTGTATGCGTAAATTGAGCAGTACCTTGCATGGGAACCTCTCCTTTGTGAAGACAGCTTTGCATAGCCGAAGTGATATCAGTAGTGCCTATCAACTAAATCTCAGTTTTTTTAAATCAATTTTGCATTGCTTCTGCCATATGATACAAGAATTAAAAGCACCACTTCCCAACATTTGCAACACATGACCAGTGACAAAACAACATCACATCAGTAACGACATGATCATGAATGTTTATTTGCTGGGATCTAGTCACTGAGAAGGGTTCTATAGCATGCAGCTCGCATGTATTGAAATCGTAGATTCTAATGCTTGCAATGCAACCGTGTTCCTAACTTCAGTCCTCTTGAGCAAGTCCTAAATGTTCAGCTATCGAGATATAATTTCAGATATTCAGTTTACACATGATTTGGCACAATAATTTCATTTGGTCGTTAAAAAATCTTTTATTTGAAAATTTCACATGTACCTTAAAAGCACCCTAATATACCTAAATATATAGATGTTTATCCAGCGTGCATATGAGCTTGTATACTCATAGAATAAATGTATATAATCATAGCTTGCATATATATATATATATATATATATATATAGTATATGCATGTATATGTGAGACTGCTGAAAGGTCAGTCAGCATCCCTCCCGCTTTCCCTCATACTTCTGTCTCTCTTGATTTCTGTTCGGTCTGCTTGCCTGTCTGCTTCTGTCCTTTCTTCGAATAATCCATCCAAATCGTGCTAGTCTTGATAGACGGACCCTTCCTCCTTTCGTCCCTCTCTCCCTCCCTCCCTCCCTCCGTCCGTCCGTCCGTCCCTCCCTCCTTCCCTCCTTCCCTCCTTCTCTCACTCGACGTTTTTGCCATAAGGCCGTTTTTCCATTATTTCTGCAGAAAAGGATTAAGTTTAATATTAGCGTCGAACATAATGCACGTTGGTCTCTATAGCGCTGCTGCTGCTGCTGCTGCTGCTACTGCTGCTGCAGCTGCTGCTGCAGTCGTTGATCCATCAATTTCGATCGATATCAATCAGATTGCAGCTTTATTTATAGCAGCGTAAGGATATTGTAAATTGCATTCAATGCACAAAGCTCCCTGCATCACATTATCAGTGCACTGCACTAATTGACCTCCAATGCTAAAGTGTCATAATAAGCAGGCCTACATGTGTTCTATACTATACAACAACATATGGCGAACGCAAACGCATGCAGCATAACAACATAACAAGGTTTTGCATGCATAAGTAGTTCAGAGACACTGCAAGCTAGCCTGTAGTGCTCAATGGCCTATTATATTACTCTTATAAATAGATCTTACTCTTGAAGATGCTAAGTAAAGTAAAGTAAAACAAAGTAAAGTAAAATAAAGTAAAATAAAAGTAAAGTAAAATAAATAAAGCAAAGTAAAGCTAAGTAAAGTAAAGTAAAGAGTAATGTCATGTGTAGGCCTATCAATAATACGATGACTTGCAGCTATATAAACACTTTATAGATCTATAGCTGCTGCCCATTTCGCGTATCTTATCAATGCGCACTCGATTCTAGTGTTGTTTAAGTCCAAAAAGCGCAGAGAAGTAGGTATATCACTTTTCCAATGGGAAATAAAATGTTTTCACTTAAATTTGACCGATAAGGCCTAACGAGTTGCAGTGAGTCATTGCAAGCCATTTAATATTTATTATTTCGATAATATTATTAGGCCTATCTCTGTTGTCTCAGCGTCCACTGAAAAAAATGCATAGGTTATACTTTAAAACAAGACTGCATAACCTTAAGACCTATGGTATACCGTAGGCCGCCACTAATATTGTGCAAAAAGAAGGAAGTCAGTAATGGACGAATTTTGAATCGTTGAATATAACACGTTTTTATGTGTCCTTTGTTGTGAATCTGTGGCTTTTGGACTTTTGGTAAGCAAGGCTTACACGTTAGTTCAAATAAATGTAAATGTAGGCTACACGGATTTTATATAGCGACCGTATATGGCCTCGACCCTCATCGGTCCGTGAATCTTGATGATGATGAAGGGAACACAAAACAAGCTTTTGTGTATCATCTCCATAGCAAGGGCGGATACAGAAATTTCCGAAGGGGTGGCCAAAATTTTCGATGTTGGGACAGAGGAAAAAATTTCGTCTTTATCGCCGAAAAATCTAATGGCCTTTTTTAGTCATTTGGCTCGAATTCCCAAGAAAAAAAGATACCATATGTTATCCGCCAAAATAGTTGATGACCTTTAGTAGCCATTTAAAGATACCATTTTATCCGCCAAAAATAGTTGATGACTTTTTTAGTCGTACGGACCTCGCGTACGGACCTAGTGGGCGTGGGAGGGGTTACGGAACTGCATGCTCATGGGGGGGGGCACGTCAGCTTTCCAAGCCAGAATAGCTGGTCGAAAATAAAGAAATTTCTAAATGGGTGACCATGGCCGGATTGCCGCCCTCTGGATCCGCCACTGGCAGGAAGGCATGTGGAGAGTCTTAAACGAAGGCAATACTACCCATATTTAGGCGCGCAGCAGCGTTAGGTCTCTGTATTCACTGGAGGCTGGAACTTTAAAATGCTTAGGGAGACTGTGAGAGACCAGCGTAGTTGTTGTTGCCAAAGTCAATCGCATACAACCCTGATACCGATCAGCGCATGTATAGGCCTACCCAGGGCCTACTACGCCATGAGGGGGATGGAAGCAGACTGCTTCCAATTTGGGCCAGGGGGAAAAGGTTTCCCCCCTAATGATAAAGTTGAGTAGGCCTATAGAAGATTTCTTCCTGAACATTTTCTCCCGGTATTCCCCAGCGTCTGCCATGGAATTCCTCCTGGTAAATTCCCCGAACAATCCCCTCCCCGTCATAACACTGGGTAAATCTTCATTTAAAATTATTTGACTTTTGCTTAACACTCTCATAAATTTGTCCTTGCGCTTCCATCTCATTCGCACCCATCAGGGTTTGCCACGTGGGGGGGGGGGGTAAGTAACCTGATCCAACTTGTGCCAGAGGGAAATTCCCCTCAAATGATAGATGGGCATAAGAGATTTCCTTCTGGACATATCCCCCCGCATCTCCCTCTGTATCACTCCTCCCCCATACCCATGGTAAATTCCCTTGAACGTTCATCCTGCCATCTCAAGGGTACCAGATAGATATTCATTTAGTATATCCTTTGCTTTGCAGTCACTAACATTAATTATGTCCCTGCATGTATATGGTGCTCACTCTCACAACTTATAATTAATTACATTAATTGTTTAAAAAAATTAAAGTATATTTTATATCTGCTGACACTACGTTTGTTTTATAATATATTATAGGTCTCAAATAAAATGAACGATATCTTAAGAATGAATTTTAGTGATATGAGGCAAAGAAGCAACAGTAAATTAGTACTTTTGTTTATAGTTAAGGTTTTTAGTCTGTTTAAGTAAACATTAATCAAGCAATAAAAGCTTGGTTGTTCAGCAATTAAAGTTCAAAATCAAGAAAAGCAAATGGCTTATAAATTACACCCTCAAACATTAAGGCACTATTGAAGTCTGTACAAATGCAAATTGCTTACACTTTGTAGCCTACATTTGAGGGAAATGTTTGAGGGAACTGTCCTATTGAAACGCTCTGTTGGAATCCAGAGAGGAAATTACGGGGAGTAGTCCTGGGAAATGTCCATGGGATTTGTCTGGATCCCAAAATGGATGTTGCTGATTATTGTACAACTGACAGTAGACTACTCAATTTGATATACCAAAAGAAGTTGATATTTTACTGAATGCTGAACCTTTCCAAACTTCACAGGACCACTACAGTGTTTAACGCACTGTTAACCCATAATAAGAAAATTTAGAATGTTACCATTATATTGTGCAAATAAAAAAATTAAATAATGGGGAGGCGACATTTTTTATATCCTAAACCACGTTTATGAGCATTGAATTGAAGAGCAATTTTGTGAAGATGACAGCTTTAAAAGGTGCAATTACAGAGTGCAAATCTAAAAAAAGTGAAATTTTCATGACTTTATCGTTCATAAACAGCTAGCAAACAAGAGTGTAAAACATGCGCTCTAGCCAATGCCAACAGCAAAAAATGCGTAATTTTCTGGGGCTCCGCCCCAGACCCCGCTGGTGGAGCTTACGACGCTCCCCCAGACCCCCTAGTTGCTATGGGCTTCGTGCATTCGGCACTGGCAGCTTCACGCCTTCGGCGCTTGCAATATAGGCAAAAAGTTTCTGTTAGGGGGGATTGCTTCCAGCATACAAGGGGGGATAGTGGGCCCTGGGCCTGCCCTCAACCAGGAATGGTCTTCCTCTGACACTCCGCTCTCTTTATAAAAATCCATCTCATACTGTCATCTCTCATCTTAAGACAGTTTTATTTGACCTCGCTGAGGTTGGGGGCGCCTCTGAGTAGCCACCTTGAAGAGGCGCTGTATAAATGCATCTAATGAATGATTGAATTACGAGCGTGCTGACTGTGTGAAGGGACAGCGAGTGACGGATTTTATGCTGTAGAGTATCAATGTTTCGCTTCATGAGAGATTAGGATTCAAACTCGAAGGGAAGCGGCATTTTGCCGCCATCGCCACGGACTCGAAGTTTCTGGCTGGTCCCAGGCTTCTACGTAGGCTACTGATTCAGATAGAGAGGGGGCCAGAGGGTACATTAGTTCTGTGAATTACGAGTCATGCTGGTCAAATGGTTACTCGTGGCCGCTGAGTAGGAGGCGATCATGAGTTATTATACAACATAGTCAGCATCCATTTCGAATACTGCGACAGGAAATTGATAGCGTGGTGTCCATTCAAACGGGCAGCGGTATTGAAGGATCTCACCTAATCCAATTCGTCGAAGGATTAACTGGGTCAAGGCGTTAAACGGTTGCAGACTTGCAGTAAAAAAAGTGTAGCCTACATTTAGACCTACATTTACAGAGATGGGTCAGGGTATGATCGAGGTATCAGATCAATTCTGGTTTTCAGGAACATATAGAGAGGAAGGACTTCGCAACTCACAGTCTACTCGATGTCTTAAAATGGATTTGAATTTTAGTGAACGGGTAGGAGCAATAGATCTATAGAAGAGAACGCAAGCATGACCTAATGACGCAGTCTTTTTTAACCACAGAACCTAGAACTGTTTAATTCCACTTCAGTCTCAGCCAGAACTTCTAACTTCTTCCACATATCAAACTTTGTTTCAGAAATCATTCAAGTCTTTTTAGCCGTATAGCTGCATGCATGGGCTTTGAGAGCTCCTGCGTGGGTTAAGTTCTTTGAAGGGGCGCCGTATAGCCTAAATGGGCGTTTCCTGAATAGTCCACTTTAAGAGGCGCTATACAAATGCACTGGATGAACGAATGAATGAATGAATTATACTCCATGGAATAAATGAATGAGTCAATGAACGAATGACTCCCGTTCACATTGATCTCTGCGCTCGATAATCGCACTAATTCTGTTGCTGACCTTATAACCTATAATTATAATTCTCGTCTAGAACTTACTTTCGGTATAAATTCGCTTTGCAAAGTCTGCTCTGACCTTCAATTCTCAGCTAAACTCGTTACTTCACAATGTTCTTGAACTTCCTTCTTGGACTCGCTCTGGTATTTAAAGCGATGCTGAAGGAATGTAAACATAAACTAGGCCTTTGTATGTCTTATCTTTCTATTCTTAACTATGTTCACAACTATAAATGGGCGTGAAACTCCGATGCAGTGTCCGCGCTATAGTCGGGAGCGCCTCTGAGTACATAGCTAGAAGGGACGCTATAGCATGTGCACATGTATACATCCATTAACATCCCGCCGCTGCAAGTTCTGCCTTAAAACTAATATGCCTATACACTGAATTTTCCTTACATGCATGTAGCCTAAGCTCATGCACTGTTGTGCAACTTATCGTCTGGCTAAAACTCTTATGTCTTAATCATAATCTCTAAACTTCTGAAGCGCCACTCGAAAACCAAGCGCAAGGCACCAGCTTATTCACGAGCGCTGCATCAATTCAGAGGAGTTGTCCAAGGAACTGCCAGAAGGAAGTCTCTATCCGGTTGCAATGAAGTTAGTGCATGCATGTGGGAGAGTGTCAAACCACGTTTCAGAGAAACCAAAGCCTATAGGTTCCTATCATTTAAACACTAAACAGATTGTAATTTGTTGTGACTTAATCGACCATGTATGAAAGCGCCTCTCAGCTATCGCTTAGAACTAAACTGTGCCTGAGATGATGCCAGCAAGAGAAAACCGAAGATCTCAAGGCCTCAATGTCTGTGAAAAAAATGGTTCCAGCTATAAATAACTTAATAACTGAGGCCCTCAAAAGAAAGTCTCTATGATTGAACAGCGACGCGCGAACGCAGGGAACGGACCAGAGGACCAAAGGCCCAAAGGACCAGGGGACCAGAGGACCAGAAGACCAGGGGACCAGAGAACTAGGGGACCAGGGGACCAGAGGACCAGAAGACCAGAGGACCAGAGGACCAGTGGACCAGGGGACAAAAGGACCAGAGGGTCAGAAGACCAGAGGACCAGAGGACCAGAGGACCAGAGGACCAGAAGACCAGAGGACCAGAGGACCGGGGGACCAGAGGACCAGGAGACCAGTGGACCAGGGGACAAGAGGACCAGAGGGTCAGAAGACCAGAGGACCAGAGGACCAGAGGACCAGAGGACCAGAGGGCCAGAAGACCAGAGGACCAGAGGACCAGGGGACCAGAGGACCAGGGGACCAGAGGACCAGAGGACCAGAGGGCCAGAAGACCAGAGGACCAGAGGACCAGGGGACCAGAGGACCAGGGGACCAGAGGACCAGGAGACCAGAGGAGTGGAAAGGGGATCAACTGTTGCATTATACTGCATTGTATTCAAAGTATCTTAATGCATGTATCCAGGTAACATTCTATAGACGTATACATGTAGAGGCCTATATATAATTTCTATTATATATATTGTCTGTGTGTGTGTGTGTGTGTGTGCGCGTGTGTGTTACCATATACATGTAATCAATGCAATGAATTGATGTTTGTGCTTAAAATAGTTCTAAGACCTAATTCTCTTAATAGACAATACTTTACATTTAGATTAGGAGACAAGTTTGTTAGTTAGCTCTGTGGTTGTGTGTGTAAGCGTATATGGCCATATTCTGCCGCTTGTTGTTCTGTCTCTCTGCTTTGCTAGGAAGAGGATGAATGACTCTGAGGGAAGGAAAGAAGAGGGACGGAGTGACAGAGCAACAGAACACTAGAAACAGACAGGCAGACAGAAAGACAGACAGAAAGACAGAAAGACATTCAGAGACAGAGAAAGGGACAGAGATGGATACAGAGACAGAGAGACAGAGAAGAGAGACAGAGAGACAGAGGCAGAGACAGAGCGAGAGACAGATACAAAGACGCACAGTAAGACAGTGATAGAGAGATAGAGAGAGATAGAAAGATAAGCAGATACGATAGTGTAGAAAGGAAAAAAAGCATTGAAAAACAAGAGTCTGTAAACGCACACACACTCGTATAATGTATGATATATATATGCATATATAAATATGCATATATATATAAAAATATATTTATATTTATATGTCTATGGTATTTAAATTGCGTCGTTTGCAAGTACAACACGTATGAGCAACGATGTATTACATAGTCAATTAGATTCCATATTAAATATACTGGACCAGGTATATGGAACTCGTTTCCTAGTCATGTTCAACAAGCTTCCAGTTTACAAAGAGCAAAAACATTACTGCGCAACTACTTGGTTAATGACTGCAAAGATATTTAACCTTGTAGGCACTGATTTTATGTTATTATTATTATTATTTGTTGTGTTTGTTTTGCGTTCTTTAGTTAAGTTTACTACATTAATTGTCATCTCATGCTGTTCTTTTAGCCTATTGTTCAATTCATTATGTCAACCGTCTAGCCATCTGTTAAAATTGCATATGTAATTAGGTGTCCCTGTTAGCGGGATATTCATCCCTTAGGGCCTTCCTTGTTACCATCCGATTATGTGAAGCATGTTATACTATGTCTATTGTGTATGTTGATGGTTGGTTACAATAAATGAATGAGCATGAGCAAAAGTCACCGCCGAGAACGGCTTCGTGTTAAGAAGGACGGCGCTTAAATATTCGAGTGTCGGTCGTTTTATATATTAGCGGTCGTCAGGTGAGAGAGTTCCATGGCAGGCGAAGCTGCATCTAGTTAAACTGCGTATAGCCTACTCTATGCCCATGGGCGCCCGCACTCAGGAGCAATAGGGAGCACTTGCCCCTCTGGAAAATTGAACTTTTTTTAGCTATAGGCTACTGCTTTTCTACTATACTAAATTTCTTCGTGTTAGAGAATTGATAATATACTAATGATGGACAAGATGAAACCAAGAAATCTACATTTAGAAGCATACCGATGCTTCTGCTCCAGCCACGATAACCACCCATGCATGTCGTTAGTTGCAGTAGTCAAGCCTGATTATATGACTATACATGTATGACAAAGCTATGGCGTTACCTTCTGATCTGGGTTACAGGCGATTAAGGTGGTAGCGTCGTGTGCAACTTTGAAACAGACATATTTTGGCAGACAGGCAGACATATATAGACAGACAGACAGAAATACACAGACAGCTATAGACAGACAGATAAACAGACAGACCGCCAAATAGACATATCATTACGAACTCATTAGGCATAGAGACGCATGATAGAGACTGCTTTCCTTTTCTTTCCAATATTCCTCCTTCCTTGTCTTCCTAATTGTTCGTGCTCGTCTTCTTCCCATTGTCTTGCAGACGAAGGAAAAGATGGTTTGGCGACGGAAGAGGAATTCGTCCTGCTCGCCTCCATCCATCGTCGTCGTCCGTGGATGAGTAGGGCGCCCGGCAGCAGCAGCCGCAGCCGCAGCAGCATCCTCCGTCTGTATACCTCCATCGTCAGCGTCCGCATCCATCGCCTGCCGCAGTATCCGTCGCTCGTCCGATCGAATGGAGGATGGACGACACTTCTTAGTTGTCCGTCGTAGTCAAGCTACTGCTGCTGCTACTGCTGCTGATGCTGCTGGATAAACTAAGTCGTCGTCATCATCATTATCATCATCATCATCATCATCATCATCCGAAGATGCACCTCTTACCAGTGGACCTGCTGCCTGTTTCCCTTCTGTTAATCTACGTTACGCCCTCAGCGCCGACGCCAACCATGGACCAACAACTACAGCAACAACAGCAACAACAACAGCAACAGTTCTTCCAAGGTAATGTCACTAATTTGATCAATAATCTAATCATCAATCTAATCATTAATCCAATCGTTAATCTATCGTTGATCTAATCCTTAATCTAATCATTGATTCACTCCGGCTCATAGTCTACAGTCGCATTGTAATCGGTTTATAGTTTTCCATTTCACGGTTTCATTTGCTGTGTAGGCACTAGACATAATAAGCTAAATGCACATAATAAGAAACATCAGGACGAAGTGCAGGATCTCAGTATGTTACAGACATGAGTGAATGGATAATGTATGTAGGCCTATAAAAACCTTTTATTTATATAACCCATTTTGTGCTCCTTATCAATGCACACTCTAGTCTAGTGGTGGTTAAGTTCGATAAACCTGCAGAGAGACAGCAAGACAGAGAGAGAAGCCTCACTTTTCATTTACGGAAATCGCATGTTTTCCACTTAAATTTGACCGACCAGCGAATTTGATTAACGCATTGCAACTAATTCATTTCTATACCTTTGCGAGACACAGTTATACAGACTCAGCGATTGGTCGAGTGTTGGTAATTAAGGAAGTAACAGCAGCAGCATCATTTTGCAGAATGCATTTAGTATAAGCCACTTATATAATTGCATGTAGGCCTACATGTAGCCTATATATATCCATCCATATATATGTCAGTGCCGCATACAATGTACGTGTCCCTCCCGTGGGTCTCGGTCTACGCCTCCGATATAAGGCATTCCAATAAATATTCAGACCATGGTGGCACTTTATTTATGACCAATTATCGTAGATGATTCGTTCATTTGGTGAGTGTTCCATCTGGGAATGACTCATTCGAAGGGGTTTTGAACAGACAAATATTACGGTTTCTGCGCGTAACACTAATGCCTATACGGGTAACTGTCATTAAAATTTTGAACGCTGCAACATCATCATTCTTTTGGTCTGTGTATCCATGGGCGAAGACTTAGGAGGACAGAGGGGACGGTCCCCCAAAGTCTGTGAGGGAACGGAGATGCTTATATCTCCCCATATTTAAAAAATATTTCATAAATATCATGTGAATAAGCTGGTTCCCGCGACTTGGCTTTTGTGGGCGCTGTAGAAGTCTCGAGATTACGATTACGATTTTAGATTTCTACAGTCATAATTATGTACTGTTTAGAGTTTAGACTATCCATGATAGTGGGCAATTTTGTTAAGATGACAGCTTTAAATAATACTCATTATGTACAGCGTGCAAAAAGCCCACAAACAATTGGGGACATTTATTGAAGTTTTAAACTACGCATCTGAGTCCTGAAATCATGAGTAATTTTTTTATTAAAATGACAGCTGAAAATGCTACGGTGCAGACCCCACAATTGTAAACAATTGGGGAGGAGGCACTTCGAAGTCTTAAACCATGACTTTCAGCATTGAAAATGATCAATTACCACCACTACAGTGTGGAAATTCAACAAATTAAACAAATGGGAGGGGGCATTTATTGAAGACTTAAACGAGATATTAAACGAGATGCGGCCAATGACATTCGTCTTCAATTGTGATTATGCATGATTTCCCTAATCAGGCGATGCTGGCGATGATCGTAACCTAATGATTGTGACGATGATGAAGACATTACAATAATGATGATTATGATTACGAAGACTACGGATAAACACATAGGCGGAGATGTTTTTCAGTAACAAAATTATGAGAACATTTTTTAGATGACAGCTTAAAGTGCCACCATTACACTGTGCAGATTAAACAATTTCGAAATTATGGATGGGTCCAGAGACCCCTGCCTTGCTCGGCGCTTCACGTCTTAGCAATCGTCTTTCGGTCGTTCGTTTGTCTCCCTCCAAGTCAAGACCAAGTCTCCGCCTATGTGTTTATCCGTAGTCTTCGTAATCATAATCATCATTATTATGATGTCTTCATCATCGTCACAATTATTAGGTTACGATCATCGCCAGCATCGCCTGATTAGCGAAATCCTGCGTAATCACAATTGAAGACGAATGTCATTGTACGCATCTCGTTATCTCGTTTATATTATTGTTCCATGTTTTCCACCTCTCTCTCCCCCCGACCATTTCTCCTCTTTGTTTTTACTTCATTCACTTTACTCATCTGTTTCTCTCACCTGAAGTTGTTTCTTGTGCACTCTGTGCGTGCACTGTCCAATTATACCCAATCAGCCATCAACGGCACTGCCCCCGCCCCTTCCCCGGCCCCATTCCGCCACCGCCCCGCCCCCGCCCCCGCTGCAAGAATTGAATGAGGAATGCCATAATGGGTATACACCTGTGCTGCTGCTGAGGACAAGACATTCTCCTACGTCGGACGCTAATGCAGTTGTTTGTGAGACGAGGTTTTAATCAACGCACAGGTGTATTCAGGTGCATGTAGGCCTACCGACCGAATCCAAACTGAGCAGATTAGGCAACGTACGTGTATCTGCTGGATATATATAGTTAATTAAACTGTGATGCGCGTCTGTGGTCTGTGCGTCTCTCATCTTCTTCGATCTTTTTCCGCCATTCAACATTATTAATTGTGGTCTGTGGTCTGTGGCATCAGGGTTTCATCAGACGTCTCCTGTCTTTGTCTCTGTCTCTGTCTCTGTCTTTGTTTCTGTCTCTGTCTCTGTCTCTGTCTCTGTCTCTGTCTCTCTCTCTTTCTTTCTCTCTCTCTCTCTCTCTCTCTCTCTCTCTCTCTCTCTCTCTCTCTCTCTCTCTCTCCACTGGCTCCCTCCGCCTCTGCATCTTTCTTTGCTCGCTTCTATATACTAAGACTGCAGGTGTGTCAGTTCACACTACATCAGCAACATACGCATATTATGTCGCTATACTGCCGCAGCATACTCAATGTTACTCATGGGCATCGGATGAAACTCGTGTGGGCTCCATGCATACACGTCCCACATGATGGGTCTAACATGCGTTCCAATAGCGTTTTAGAAGCTCTAATGCTAAGCAAGCAGGTGAAGAAAATCAAAATCCTGCTGAGCTAACTTAATCAAATTCTCCATCGATTCCTTGACAGGCGACGATGCCTACGTACGGACCAGAAGATGAAGAAAAGCAAATTCCTCTTCAGCTATAATTGAGAAGCAACCATGACATAGGTTTGAAGACTTGGCCATTCTTTTCATTGACGTCGGTGCATGTGCACTAGCGGTGGACAGCCGTCTCCGTCACCGTATCACCAGTGTGCAGTGGGTGTACTCATTGTAGCTGAGTTGACTAGAGGTACAGATGGAGCAGAAATCTCAAATAAAATGTCTGTCCTGGTGGAGGGAGGGTTTTAGCCCCAACCAATCGCTTGGCAGTCCAGCAAACGGACCACTGGACTATCGTATACACCCAACCAACTTTATATGAAAAGATTATTGGAAGGCCACTGCCTCTTAGTCTTAATTGATGACCTATTGATGACCTCTGGAGTTACTTTGGCTGTACCTAGATAGCCTTCGTCCTTCAAGTCACTTCGTTTATTTAGAAGACCTGCGGAGTGCATGCTTCTTCTAACTTCTGTACCAGGGCTAACCTCTAGAGGGCGCTATAGAGACTCGTTACAAACGGTTTAAGTGCTGACTGCTTTGGCAAGAAACTGAGTCTCAAGTTCTGAAACTCAACGCATGTGCAGCTGCTTCATGAATAGTGGCGCTATGTTTTTTTAAAAAGAAGTAGAGCTAGTTTATGTAAACTTATTATTTATTAAGTGTGTATGGATGTATTATGCAGATTATTGTATAATATATATCTAAGTTTTTACGTAAGACCATCTAGTCATGTTAGCTAGCACGCAAACTTTAAAAATCGGTGCTTAATTTGTTGCATGATAAATAATTATAGCCTAACAGCAGGACATGCTGTCATTTCCACTTAACTTTCACGCCAGTGTTATATCGATAAGTCTACCAAACACAGAATATCGACGAGTATATACAGGGTGCGCCAAAAAAGACCCCCCAGTTTTTTTGCCAATATCTTGGCCAAAACTAAGAATTTCGAAATGAAATTTTACAGCCTTAAAGACAATTCATATTTACACATGTGGGTCAGATTTCATCAACATTATACCATAAAAAACAAAATGTTATACCACTTTTAGTGAGGCCACCCGCCGTTTTTTGACGATTCAAAAACGTAACGCAACAAAAAGTTGCAAAAACATGATTTTAATAAGGCTCATCTCAAATAATTGTTATCAAATAGCCCTGATATTGCCAGATGATGATTATTACTACCATTTTAAACAGAAACAGGGTGCCAGTGTAGCCGCAGGTCACTGTGAAGTCACATAGCAAGATGACAATCAAGTTGGTAAATAAGTCAGATTCATAATTTTGCTATTAAGACAATGAAATTCAAA
>OX457039.1:36960219-37030219 GCA_949752735.1 Lumbricus terrestris
CAACGCGTCCATGGTATATTCAGTATATTGTAATATAGCCTATATAGGCCAACTATACCCCGCAGTCGATCGAGTCGTGGGCTACGATCGACTTGGCTCGTGCGACGATCGACTCGATCGACTTCGTCGACTCGCCGACCTTTCTACGACTCGATCGACTTGGCTCGGCCGACGATCGACTCGATCGACTTCGTCGACTCGCCGACCTTTCTACGACTCGATCGACTTGGCTGGCCGACGATCGACTCGATCGACGTCGCGTCGACTTGACCTAGTTTTGTCTATTGCTCACCATCTGCAGTTACATGATCTTAAATGCAATTATACGATAGTAGATCTGTGTCATAAATCTGTGTGACGCAACAATATGCCTAATTTCGTATTCTCAGCGAATTTATAGATTTGCACTGTAATCGTAGTGACGTCACAATAGGCCTCGTTTTAGATTATGTAAATGAATCTCAATAATTATTACGGTAGATCTGTGCAATAATTGAAGTTAGTCACAACAGGCCTAGTTTATACACTCAAAATATACTTCTATATTAACAGTTCATTATCCTAATCGAGGTTAGCCACAATAGGACTATTTCATTCTCAAAATGAACTTCTTTAATAGTAGGTCTGTATCATGATCTAGGTGACATCACAATGGGCCTAGTTTTATATTCTCATACTGAACGTATAATAGTAGATTTGTATAATAATCGGAGCGATGTTGCATTTAAACAGCCCCAGTTTTGTATTATGAAAATAAAATAATATGACAGCAGATCTGTATCATAATCGAAATGACGCCACAATTATAGAATATAGACCTAATTTCGTTTTTTCCACTGAACTTATTTAATAGTAGAATTGTATTATAATAGAAGTGACGTGACTGACGTCATAAAAGGCCCCGTTTTATATTCGCAAAACGAACATAATATACTGGTAGATCTGTATAATAATCAAAGTGACGTCACAATAGACCTTGTTTATATTCTCAATATATGCACTTTTATAATAGTACATTTGTCTCATAATCGACGTGACGTCACACTAGACCTTGTTTATATTCTCAAAATGCACTTCCATAATAGGTCTGGTACATTTGCATCATAATCAATGTGACGTCACAATTGGCGCTGTTTTTTTAATTCTTGATGTGAGCTTAATTATAATATAATAGCAAAATTGCTTCATAATCAGAGTGACGTTACAATAGGCATAGGCATAGACCTAGTTCTGTATTATCAATATTAATGAAATAATATGACGGCAGATCTGTGTCCTGATCGAAGTGACGTCACAATAGGCTCAATTTCGTTTTCTCAGTGAACTTATTTAATTGTAGAATTGTATCATAATCGAAGTGACGTCATAAAGGTATCCTTATATATTCTCAAAATTAACATCTACATGACTTGCATATACAGGCATATAATAGTAGATCTGTATCATGCTCATTCAGGAGCGGATCCAAGGAAGGGGCCAATCCGGCCATGCCCACCCCATTCAGAGATTCGCATATGACGTGGTCCCTCCCTCCATCAGGTTTCAAGAATTAAGCTGTAAATCAGCGCAACGGGAACAGGAAGGTGAGAAAGAAAGTAGGCCTAGCACATGACTAAAAAAGTCATCAGATTTTAAAAAACCGGAGTCGCCACGGGTTTTTAGAAGTTTTTTGAGCGAAAGACTAAAAAAAGATTCTTTCGGCGTTAGACCAAGAAAAAAAAATTCGGTTCAAGACCACAAATTTTGTCCACCCCTTCCAAAATTTCTGTTTTCGCTCCTGTATTCGTTCAACCCAAATCGAAAACGCACGTCTATTATAATAGTCGACTTTCACAGTTCCACTAATACGAAATCGACAGCTGCCAAAAGGTTCGTTAGCTGAACTTGTGTGCAAAAACTGTAAAGGTCACTTTGAGACTTCAAGAAATAGTAGGCTAAGTAAAATATTTCTAAGTCGGGTCGAGTAGATGAAACAACGATCGACTCGACTTGCAAGTCGACGATTTTTCGATCGACTCGACTTGGCAAGACTCACGATCGACTCGACTTGCAAGTCGATCGAGTCGACGATTTTTCGATCGACTCGACTTGGCAAGACTCACGATCGACTCGACTTGCAAGTCGATCGAGTCGACGATTTTTCGATCGACTCGACTTGGCCGAGTTATGATCGACTCGATCGATCAACTCGATCGACTGCGGGGTATAAGGCCAACTGTGCTGTGATAATAATGCATCGTCGTTACGAGATTCAGAATAACACGTTGACATCGAATTACATGAAGCATTAAGACTATTTTAAGAATCGAGATCAGACCAAAATGGTTCAGCTAAGAGCAAAAGAACTGATGGTACATAAGGACTCTCTACATGTACATTGTAGGCAGCCCTACTAAAATTGCGAACTTAAGGAAATACAAATATGACCAACATTTAAATGATGTTTATTCTTAATTTCTTTGTATTAATGCAGTTGCAGCCGTTCATGTCTGTTCAAACGCACTGGACTTCCATACGACTGCTCGACCTGGGTGCATTTTGTGCGTGACATGCACTGCAAATATCGTGAAAAGGAAGGAACATACTGGGAAACCAGAATTTCGTCTCACGTCGGAGAACCTAAGCGTCTGTGGGCAGCGTTCAACGATCTTCTGGGTGGTCGGCGTGACCGCACTGGTCACTCATCAACGGAGTTTACAGCAGACGATTTCCTGGCGTCATACACCACCAAGATCCTCGACGTTCGTCACTCCACGGAGAATGCTGCTCCTCCTCACTACCCTCCCACCGACTGTTGTCTGCCAGATCTGGACGAAGTCACCAGTGAGGAAGTGCGTCGCCTCATTCTTGCTTCTCCTGCCAAGTCATGTGAGCTGGACCCTCTACCGACCTTTCTGCTCCAGGAGCTAGTTGACGTCTTGCTACCACTCCTTACGGTCCTGTGCAACCGATCAATTCGGGAAGGTATCCTGCCATCGTCACAAAAGCAATCTATCTTGATCCCAGCATTTAAAGGAGACGACTTGGACCCGGCCAACCCGGTGAACTACAGACCGATTGCAAACGTTTCGTTCTTATCCAAGATCATTGAGAAGATGGTGGCGGGTCAGCTCATTGCGTACCTGGAGAGAAACAAATTACTTACACCTTTCCAATCCGGCTTCAGAAGGTTTCATTCCACCGAAACTCTGTTGCTCCGACTCCTATCTGACATCTATGGAGCCATCGACAGATCGGAACTGACCTTGCTCGCCCTTTTCGACGTCAGCGCAGCTTTTGATACTGTAGACCATGACATCCTACTTAAGCGGTTGAATGTTTCGTTTGGGTTGTCTGGTAATTTTCTGGAGTGGATCGGCTCTTTCCTGCATGGGCGCACTATAGGTGTGGTCCATGGCTCGACTAGGTCTCGGTGGGTCCCTGCCCCATATGGTTTACCTCAGGGTTCAGTTCTTGGTCCACTCTTATACATAATTTATACCACTGGTCTCGACCTGCTTCTTGCAGAACATGGTGCCTTTAGCCAACTCTACGCTGACGACACACAGGCATACATGCACTGCCTCTCATCTAACGCTTCCTCTACAGTTAGGGCTATGAGTCAGGTGCTCATTGCCCTGAGAGCATGGATGGCATCAAACCGTCTTAGACTAAACCCTGCTAAGACTAAATTCATTTGGCTGGGCTCCAGGCAGCAGCTGTCTAAGCTTGATCTGATTCACCTCTCTGCTGAATTTCCCGACTATACTTTCTCCACCTCAGTCCGTGACCTTGGTGTTGTGCTAGACCAGGAACTTACTTTTGTACCTCACATTAATCGTCTCAGTCGCTCCTGTTTCTATCAGCTGCGCCAGCTTCGCACTGTCGCTCGCTCTCTCTCAACTGGTGCTGCAACTACGCTTGTACATTCCTTTGTCTCAGCTCGTCTTGACTATTGCCTATCCCTTTATGCTGGTTTACCATCTGGTCGATTATCTTCTCTTGACCGTATTCTGCGCGCTGCAGCACGCCTCATTGGTCATCTGCCCAAATTTGGTCATGTTACAAATTACATGCTGGAGGTTCTGCATTGGCTCCCAGTCCGTCAGCGCATCGAATACAGAATCTCGTCCTTAATATGGCGCTGCCAGCTAGGTCTTGCTCCATCTTACCTACTCGATCTTTGTCGGCCTGTGTTAAGTGCTCGGACTGGTCGGTCCCTACGCTCGGCTGTTAGGGAAGTACGCTTTGTCCCATTTGCTCGTACCTCCATCATGCAGAGTCGTGCTTTTTCTGTGGTTGGCCCAGTGGTATGGAATGCCCTCCCACTTGAGCTGCGCCTGTTCCCTAGATCACTCTCTGACACATTCTATAAGCACTTAAAAACTGTTCTGTTTGTCCGTACTGGAGTCGGGAGCGCCTCTGAGTAGTTTCCTTGAAGAGGCGCTATATAAATACTTGAATGAATAAATACACACACACACACATATATATATATATATACAGCCAATAAAGTAGCAGGCTATAGATAAACTATAAATATATAGTTTATATACCCATAGGCCTACTTACATATATATCTAGAATTATGTATAATATATATAATGTGCGTTAATATAATGTTGGTGTACAGTACAAACGAGAGAGAAAGAAGATCGGTGCTGATTTTATGTTCTTTAGAATCTGCATGCGCTTAGAAACACATCGCTTTCTACAGAGCCCGGTGTCTAATAGATGTTTAGACGGTAGCTGTGTCTTCATGTGCTGTAAATATTCACACATGCAACGTCCTATTCGTGAGATACTTATGCGTGTGTTCCTGTGTGTGCGTGCGTGTGTGTGCAGGTGTGTGTGTGTGTGTGCCTGCGTGTGTGTGTGTGTGCGTGTGTGCGTTGCCCGTCGGGTCTCTGTGGAATTTCGAAGGGCCTTTTATAGACATGAAGACCGACATCGGAAGCGACGTCTCATGAACAGCAGATAGAGAGCCAGAGCGCGAGAGAGATAAAGAGACAGACAGAAACAGACATAGACATATATAGAGGGAGAGAGATAGGAAGAGTAGGACACAAAGAGAGGAGAGAGAGAGAGAGAGAGAGAGAGAGAGAGAGAGAGAGAGAGAGGCAGAGAGAGAGAGAGAGGGAGAGAGAGGCAGAGAGAGAGAGAGAGAGAGAGAGAGGGAGAGAAAGAAAGAGAGAGATGAACAAACAGACAGACAGATAGATAGAGAGACAGATAGACAGAGCCAGAGACAAAGACAGAGACAAAGACAGAGACAGAGAGAGACACAGAGACAGAGAGAATGTAGCAACAACCGAATAAGTTGACCAGGCAGAGACGAGTAGACCTAAAGAGGGATATATACAGATATATACACACATATATACGTATACATATATATATATATACACACACATATACATATATATATACATATATATATACGTTTACATATACAGTAGGCGTGTGTATGTCCGTTGAGGGAAGATGACGGATCGGCGCAGCAGACGACGACGACGACGCTGGCATCGTCTCGTTCGTCCGAATCTCCCAAGGGACAGCATCTGGGTTCAGCCGACGACGCCCATGCCTGCAGCAGATGCAGCGATGAGGGACCGGAATAAGGGACGGTATACGGGGGCCGGAATGGGGCCGGAATGGGGCAGGAATGGGGCCGGATTGGGGGCTGGGGAATCGTGATGGTGGCAGGGAAATAGACCTGTCAGACTCACGAGGCTCGGAAAACAAAGATATTGGCAGAATAACTTGCATCGTCAGGCGCCCAACTGCAACACTGCGCCATCTAATATCTGTACGGAGTGTTACAGTTGGAGGATGATATGCAGAATGAACGATGACATCAGACCATGTGTGTGTGTGTGCTAGTGTGTGTGACACTGTGTGTGTCTGTGTCAGTGTGTGTATGCGTGTGTGTGGGTGTGTCTGTGTCTGTATGTGTGTGCATGTGCGTGTGCGTGTGTGCGTGTGTTCCTGCATGTGTGAATGTAGACACCGTCACGCTGTCTGTATATATATATGATGGTCATCAGTCGCAGGAATGATCACCCAGTGCGCGAGAAGAGGCAGAGCAAGAAAGGAAGGAGGAGGAGGAGGAAGAAGAAGAATAAACGGCAAGCTTAGGAGGATGAGGAGAAAAGGAGAAGATAATGAAGAAGAAGAAGATGGAGATGGTGAAGAGGAAAACACAGGACAGAGAATAAGAAGAAAGCGATGGAACTGGCGGAAATAGAAGAAGAGGGAAAGAAAAAGTAGAAGAACAAGTGGAGGAAGACAAGAAAAACAAGAAAAAAGGACAAGAACACGAATGACAGCATCATCAACAACAACAGCTACTGCAGCAAGATGGAGAGGAGAATGAGAAATAAAGAACGAGAACAGAGGAACTTGAACAAAACACGCAGGTGAAGAGGTGATAACCTTACTTACATGTAAGTATGTTTTAAAGAAATAAGAAAGAAAGAACATTAAGAGGAAAGTAAAGCGAAGGAAAAAGATGAAAAAAGATGATAAAAAATAGGACAGAACGAACGACAGTAGGACACGAAAAGAGCAGAGAGATACAGAGAGACAGAGAGGCAGAGAGGTAGAGAGAAAGAGAGATACAGAGAGGCAGAGAGTCAGAGAGATACAGAGATACAGAGAGGCAGAGAGGCAGAGAGAAAGAGAGATACAGAGAGGCAGAGAGGCAGAGAGTCAGAGAGATACAGAGATACAGAGAGGCAGAGAGGCAGAGAGGCAGAGAGGTAGAGAGAAAGAGAGATACAGAGAGGCAGAGAGTCAGAGAGATACAGAGATACAGAGAGGCAGAGAGGCAGAGAGGTAGAGAGAAAGAGAGATACAGAGAGGCAGAGAGTCAGAGAGATACAGAGATACAGAGAGGCAGAGAGGTAGAGAGAAAGAGAGATACAGAGAGGCAGAGAGGCAGAGAGATACAGAGATACAGAGAGGCAGAGGGACAGAGAGAGACAGAGATACAGATATGCAGAGAAATAGATAGAAACAGATATACAGAGAGATAGAGATACACAGAGACAGAGATACAGATACAGAGAGACAGAGATACACTGAGACAGAGAGACAGAGATACAGCCAAATACCATTTTATTAAGGCAACAACCGTTGCACATTAATCGCACAAAAAACACGGACTAACAACATTAACATTAATGATTAACATTAATGATTAACATTAATGATTAGCATAAGAGAAAGAATAAACAGTATATCATAAGAATAAGAATAAACAGTATAGACAGATTGAATACATATAGCTTAACTAATGATCTCAATGCAATCATATGATGGGTGCTGCTAGTCAGTTATGAATGAAAAAGAAAAACAAACTTGAGATTTCTAAACTGAAGTGATCATACTGGCAAAAAAGGTCAGAACAGCCGCAACAGCAAATGTGACAAATGCATGGCTGTTAATAAGGGAACACTACGGTATATGATACTTGGATCAAATCAAAGAAATCATGCACCAGTAACCAGAATACTTAAAAACAGATCTCAGGTCAATACAATTCAATGATCATTCTTCAGTTAGATATAACTTAAGAGCTCTCTTAAATCTGCTCAAAGTTGGAAGGGAGGTTACATCAAGACTAGTGGTAAAAAGTTCCATGTGATTGGGCCCCATGGCATTTAATGGAAAACAGATTCAGATTGATTCTAGCAAAATCATGTCGGAAATTAGTTGCATGTCTAGTGTAATGTTGATGCACAGAGAATGCTAGTTTAAAATAGTTATCAAAACAAGGTGGTAACAAATTATTGTGGTACCGATACATGAAGAGGCCAGTTTGGAGCCTATTGATGCCCGATATACACCGTGGTTCAAAAAAGTAAGCCAAACTGCTTTCCATATAGCATATCTCCAGCGCCTGATCATTAATGATTCTAAATTTTTCCCAATATTTAGAGAATTGAACCAAGAACATTATTCCAAAATATCATGTCATAAATTTGAACGGATAGAAAGATATGAATCTTTCAACTTCATCTACCGAAATTTCAATTTACCAGCAATTTCCTTTTGGGTTTTGTAACAAAGTACTTCGAACATGCCAAAATCTTTAATATTTTGTTAAGAAACTTTAAGTAAATGGTTTATCTGGCTCTGTGGGCTGACACTGTTCTGTTGAAAATGAAAATAGCATTCTGGTGCTATGGACTTCTGATAACAGGTGGAAGATGTTGTGACATCAGAACGTCACGATAATATACACTGTTAATTTTTACTCCGGGGTCACTGAAGACCAAAATTGGGAACTATCAAGCGTCGAAACCGCAACGAACTTGCTGAAAACTGAAATTTCGAGAGATGAAGTTGAAATATTCATATCTTTCTATCCGTTCAAATTAAATTTATGACATGATATTTTGGAATCCTATTCATGGTTAAATTCTCTAAATATTTGAAAAGTTCTAGTATGATTAATCATCAGGTATTAGAGATATAATAAAAACAGTTTGACTTGCTTTTTATTGAACGACGGTGTAGTTAGTATACGGTTAATTTTGACGGTGTCAGATCTGAATGGAGACAGATCAAAGGTACAGAGAGAGCGACAGACAGACAGACAGACAGACAGACAGACAGAAGACAGGGAGACAAAGAGAGACAGATGCAGAGACATAAACAAAGAGTGAAAGAGTGAAGGGTAAAGATGAGGAGATAGATTACTGGACAACAGTTGGCAACTCTATAGATGGCGCCAGTCAGCTGGATGAAAGCGTGCTCTGACAGATTGTCGTTAGCGTTAAGACGCCTCTGGTAATTGCGTCAAATGTCTTCCTTGCACCAGATGACTGTCATCCGATCTGTCTCCATTCAGATTAGCAAGACGACGACGACGACGACGACGACGATGACGACAACGACGACAACGACGACGACGACGACGAGGAGGAGGAGGAGGAGGTGGTGGAGGAGGAGGAGGACTCTCACACCAGATGACTGCTGTTTATGACGGAAGCCAACTGCACCAGTGTAGCCCAGAGGCTTGCATATAAATTTAGTCCTATATTAGATTATGTATGAGTCTGAGTCTGATGACATCGGTGTGTCTGATGGCGTGAGAGGATCATTATTATGCAATGTAAGAATTCATCTGTAGTCAGTCTTGACATCAAAACGATGTCATTGATGGCATGACGTCAGCTTGTAGTCAACTATGACATCAAAACGTTGTCATTGATGGCATGACGTCAGCTCTTGCGAATCATTGATTTCGGATGATCTGGTCAGCTGCTCTCCGATTCGTCGATAGCCTATGTGTACAGTTCTAAAAATTCCTTTAAAAGAAGCCATTCGAAGACCTACATAATAGTGATAATCATGGGCGGAGTTTGGTTTCCGTTCTTGGAGGGGGTAACTTATGAGTCTGCACCTTCATGGGAAGGGGGGGGCTAAGCCCGAGAAAAGATACTGATAAACTCTGTCCATGATGATAACAACTTAAATGGTCGTTCAATGTCTGTTTTCTTCTGCGATTTCAGATTTCAATCGCAACTACGATTCCTTCTGTGAAACGGAGTCGTTCAACGCGACATGTGACACCGGAAGTGTGATCCTCATAACGCATGCGCTGTACGGTCGCATGGAGTTGAGTCGATGCGCGAAGATCGACTACGGACACATCGGTTGCTCGTCGGACGTCATCGAATTGGCGGACACGCGCTGTTCCGGACGGACGTCCTGCGAAATAACTATTCCGGACGCACTGTTTGCCAGGACGAAGCCTTGTCCGGAGGACCTGAAGCCGTACCTCAACGCAGGATACAACTGCATACCAGGTACGATGAAAGTATAGCGCAGGAACATTGCGAAGTCTCGACCTGTTATCATTGTTTACCATTGCAGAGTGCAGCTATAAATATAAAGCCGTCTCTCTTGCATCAGAGTGAGTGCTATCGGATTTGCTGTGTCTGTTCTATAGTGCATGCATGGCGTCGAATTGCTACTGTAACAGTGTAGACTTGCAACGTATAATGCAAGCAGTGCTATCGGTGCAGCAAACTCTCCTCTATTGGAGTTGAATTCTTGGTTGAAGTGGTTGCCATTTATGTCCGTTTTTAAAAATGCGTGTTAGTATACGTGCAATCGTGCATGTATGTGCATAAGTGTATGTAGGCCTTTGTAGGGCTCTGTAGGCCCTATATGTAAATATATGTATGAAGTCACCCATATAATTATTTGTACGTTACATGTTATGCTATGTATACATTTATGATGGATGCTTGTATACACTGTATGTGTGCACTGCTTATGTTTATGTACAGTTTTGCCTTCGCATTGGATTCATTGAACAGATGGCATCCGTACAAGATGACGTTGACTCACAACTGGTTCTTAACCCTCTCTCATCGCTCAAACTTCCTACTTTTCTCTACAGTCTATTCACCTTCAAGTCACTTTGAAACTCATGGCTCACTCATTGTCATTTGCAGTTATGCACAGCGACAACTCGTTGGTTCATTTCCGATCTTCATAAATTCAAAACGAAGACACAAACAAGCACACATCATATATAGACCCATTAATTATTAGTCAATGTATGCAGGAGTCATTCTACTCTCAAATCTCTCACCAACGACATTTTGGTTTGCGATTACAATTAGACAATAGACAACTTCTGTGTCTAACTTAAATCAGATGTCCATCAGTCAGAAGGAATGTGCAGTCCCAGTGGCGTCACCAAGATTTCAGTTTTTGGGGGGGTTAAATCCTCGCCCTAGGAAATTGTCTATTTTCATCCGCCAAAATTTCTGACGACCTTTTTTATTTTAATTTAATTTTTTAGTCATTCGGTTGAAATCTCGTGAATGTGTTTCATTTTTAGCGAGCCTATCGTGGAAATATTTCAGTTTTACATGTAGAAAAACCCGGATTCTTTTTAGCCCCGTGTTGCCTTTTATAGGGGCTTAGCCTCCCTAGCCCCCTAGCGCCGCTACTGTGCAGAAGAAGATTGAGTATAGATAAATCAGAAACAAGGCTTTGAAAAGAGCGATAAATAATTAGTAGAGAAATAAAACTAGTAATTTGTTCTTTTATGTCTATCGTGATACCTAAACTTACCCGCCATCGCTGACCCGTGCTGCGTCATTACTCGTCATTTGACGCCCAAACAACTCTGACTGAAGCACAGTTGTCTTAAATCAGCGTTTTTCTCTTCGTGGCATATAACCATAACTGCGCTCCAGAGACACGCGTGACGCACTGCTGCTGCTGACCCTCTTGGACGACATATACTTCTATTTAACGCATGCTCCTCTCTCATCCTCTCATATCTGTTTCTCTATCGACGCTGCTGCCGTCTGCATCTCTTGTTCCTTTGTGCAAACATGCATGTCGGACAACGCTAAACTATAAGTATAGGCCTTATGGTCAAAATTAATTGAGAAGTCTACTTTTAATTGTAGCTCAGTGGTTTTTAATTATATATTATCACTGCTACTGCTACTGCTTCTACTATGCTACTACTACTACTACTACTACTACTACTACTACTACTACTACTACTACTACTACTACTACTACTACTACTACTACTACTACTACTACTACTACTACTACTACTACTACTACTACTACTACTACTACTACTACTACTACTACTACTACTACTACTACTACTACTACTACTACTACTACTACTACTACTACTACTACTACTACTACTACTACTACTACTACTACTACTACTACTACTACTACTACTACTACTACTACTACTACTACTACTACTACTACTACTACTACTACTACTACTACTACTACTACTACTATACTACTACTACTACTGCTGCTACTGCTGCTGCTGCTGCTGCTGCCGCTGCTGCTGCTGCTGCTACTACTACTACGACTACTACTACTACTACTACTACTGCTGCTGCTGCTGCCGCCACCACCACCACCACCATCATACCCCCATTATGACCACAACTGCAACTACTACTAATGCTACTAATACATAATCATTAATATCATTGCTGTTGCTATTATAATAATCGCTAAGTCTGCTAAGACGTTTGTAAAACGTGAGTTATAATGATCAAATTCATTGCAAATGCGCTCCTGAATTATGATGATATATTTTAATTCTGTAACAGTTGTAACTTCAGAGATTTCAATGTCCACATGGATAGAAGTCCTTTGACTTTTGCTACTCCGGCAGAATTTGCGACAGTGTATACATGAATAAGTAGAAATGCAAACGAGAATAGTAACAGTATACAGGGTGCGCCAAAAAAAGTAATCCCCTACGGTTTTCAGCCCATATCTTAGCCAAACATATGAATGTTTAAATGAAACTTTACAGTTTTAAAGGCAATTCATATTTGCGTACTATGAGAGAGTTCAGCTCCTAGAATTGTAATGTAAAGTAACTTAGCTTTACAGAACCAAATAGCAATCTTAAGATTCTCACAGCTGAATCTAGAATCTGAATCCTACATCAACCATGCAGTGACTCACTGACTGCGAGAGTAAGAGACAGACAGCCAGACAGTCAGAGAAAGACCAGTGATACAAGAAGCAGGTCATGGAACCTAGATTCAGATTAGGATCTGAAAGAGGAGAACATGTGATGACAATGTCCTAACGAAGAATTATTACTGTGTACCTCGATCGACTTCTTTAGAGCATCGGTTTCAAAGATAAGCCGATATCAAACCATTAGAGAAGATAATGGATGGATCTCACATGTTGCATCCAGGATCTTCTGGGAAGGTCCTGCCTCCCATTTTAAGGAACGAATTCATAGGTTAGCATAAGTAGGTAAGGTAGGGCTGAGGCCACACCTTTGGTTTGATTATTATGATGTCAATCTTGAGATTCAAGATTGGACGGACCAATAGAGAAACACCTTTACCAGGTTACTGACAATAACTTAGAATAAGTAAGTGAGTAGGAGAACAGACAGAGAGCAGAATCACGGGAGCAGTCGAGGAGAGGAGATGTTGAGAAGTAGAGGTGTAGTCAGGATAGCAGTCAGGTTATCATGAAGTACATTCGGCATTAGACTGTCATGTCTAGTGTTCAGCAGACACTAGGTGTTGCCTAGCTTGAGAAGTGTAGATTGGCCGTTCTTGTAGCGTGGCAATGTTCGTAGCTGTCTCATCATCGTCGTTGAACATTCGTGTGCAATTAAACTGTGTACTCATCAAGTGACATTCGTGCAGAGAATGCAGTAAAGACTTTCATAAAGAAGCTCATAGACTTCATATAGAAAGGCATCTGCAATCTGCCTGATAGACGATTCGAACTATACAATTAGTCGAATAGGAACTATCTTATACATGGTGCAGAACGGGTTTGTTCCGCCGTTTTACCTCTCACGCCAAGCGAGTTCCTCAAGCACTTCAGTGACGATCAACCAAAGAGGAGATGAGTGATACAGATTCGAATCCAGCTCAACGAACCACCATTCTTCACTTCTTAAGATGCCGGCCGCTGCTACACCAGTGACCAGCACAGACCAAAGTTCGAGGGGTACACGTACCCTTGAGCTACGACACCGAAGAGGATCAACCAGCACATCACATCTTCTGCTCATCTGTCGGTACATTTCAACTTTCGTTAGACGGCAAGAAAACCGATTCTGGTCATCACCATCATAGTCTTTCTTCTGCCGGACCATCCAACCGCTCTTCAATGTCTGTACAACCGCCAGCCACTTCTGCTCTGTACAACCACCAGCCACTTCTGTTCCACTCGAACCGGTTCATCTGTCGGTTCAACGACCGCTGCTGTGATAGCGTCACGGCCGAACGCTATGACAGTGATGTGGTCGGTTCCGTAATGCAGTCGTCATCGAGAATGCATCTACTGAATTCAAGGGTAATGCATAACCATTGACAATCAGCATATTCCGTCGTTCTGTTCATTTTGCTGGCATGCATTTCTCATTGGTAGTCATACTATCTATTCATTACATCTCTCTTGACTTTCGTAACAAACTTTCGACTGTAACCAAGCAAGTTTCGCTGCGCAACTTCGTAACGTCAAGCTAAGTAAGTGTAAACAACTCCGTCATTTAGTCAGTCAATGAGTTCAGTCAATGAATCCATCAAGCAATCAATCGATCAATCGTTAATTAATTATATGCATAGTGTTATATGTAGACGTGCATATTTAACCTGCTGTTTTTAGCGTTGTGCTTTTTGCCTTGCAAAGTAGAATTTTAGAAGTGGTCACATTAGTTCAGACACTTACATTGTATCTGCAGCATTCAGATGATGCATATCAGATAACGCTCTCTCCATGCATGTACTGCGGTTGTCTGCAGTTGCAGCGCGCATCGTGCCTGCTTTATTACATCTGTATCTATGCTGAGAGCCGGAGATAGGCTTTTGCACGTTGAAAAAAAAGATTATCTACTCTGACCTATTTAGCGTACCGCTGCAAATTTAACGCTGCATGATTTCTCACATACAGCTTCATGATCTGTCTCTGGGCATTCTAACTGGCCCTAGCTATTGAATGAGTTTGCTTTACTGTATGTATGTCAAGTGATCCATGTCGGCTTGTTACAAGTTAATGTGCAAATGAGTTTCTGAACACGTAGAGTTTATGAGAATCATGTGTCTTATTCGACGTTGAGATGTCAAGCTTTTGAATGTGAAGCAAGATTTATTTAGCGCTATCATGGGAGGTTTTATACCCCAGATCAGCAACATGTGTCGAGAATCGTTCGAGTTGAAGCCGTGCCAGGAAGCGCACGCAGAAGCATTGAGTTTGAAGAGTCGCACGCGTTTATTCAGATTTTTTATATATTTTTTTAATGAGTCACATGACTAAGGTTGCAACAAGATGTTTTGTGAGACAAGGTTGATTCAGTGAACGCGCGTACAAGAGCGCAATGCACGTAGCAAATTAGCAGGCTATGACGACGTTTCCATAGACCTATTTGAAGTAGGAAGTAAAGTAAACCATCGCAGTCAGTAAGATCCGGCTATGTCAGCAATTTATGTATGTTCCACAAGTCATGCGGAAATAGCAGCAAAATACAGTCAGCAGTTTACACTAAGTTCAGCCAGTCACCCAAGGTCCCAAGCAGTTAATTCCATCATGCAATCTGATACGAGCAGCGCATAGGACTACACACATGAGGTCGCTAAAACAGTTCAGTATAGCATGTATTAGCTTTGTCATTTTAGTAGGCAGCGTGTTGCTTTGAAGCATTTTTCTCGAGTTTATTAAGCTTATGGCTGTTGCTTTTCATGTTATTCTATACGTGTGTGTGTTTTGCAATGTTTTATGTATCGCTATGATGGAATGACCGAACGAGCTGAGACAAAGACTCTTTGCCAGTCACGCTGTGAACGTTACACAAGTGCAGCGTCTGCTCATCTCAGCCACGGTCATCGGATCAGAACATTACGAAAGACGTGATGCGAACTCTGTTGTCAGAAATATCTTCACGTCGTTTCACAACTGATTCCACTATGTTACCGTCATAGCTATAGCTTACCTGATTTTAGTGTGCATTTTTGCCATTGTTCGAGCACTGTAGGTATCTGAATGAGTCTATTATTGTGCATTTAGATTATATAACCATTTCTTCAGTAATCCACAGGACAGTCGAACAATCTAGCTACCTGTCAATCTCATTGCATTGGTGGCACTAATCGATCATTCTCACTAGTTTCACGTAGACATGTGCATGTTACAATGTGACAAATTTCTATAGCTCCTAATTTTGCCAATCCATGTTTGCTGAACGAGGACGTTCAAATTTTTGAAAGTTGGAAGGACTATGAGAGAGTTCAGCTCCTAGAATTGTAATGTAAAGTAACTTAGCTTTACAGAACCAAATAGCAATCTTAAGATTCTCACAGCTGAATCTAGAATCTGAATCCTACATCAACCATGCAGTGACTCACTGACTGCGAGAGTAAGAGACAGACAGCCAGACAGTCAGAGAAAGACCAGTGATACAAGAAGCAGGTCATGGAACCTAGATTCAGATTAGGATCTGAAAGAGGAGAACATGTGATGACAATGTCCTAACGAAGAATTATTACTGTGTACCTCGATCGACTTCTTTAGAGCATCGGTTTCAAAGATAAGCCGATATCAAACCATTAGAGAAGATAATGGATGGATCTCACATGTTGCATCCAGGATCTTCTGGGAAGGTCCTGCCTCCCATTTTAAGGAACGAATTCATAGGTTAGCATAAGTAGGTAAGGTAGGGCTGAGGCCACACCTTTGGTTTGATTATTATGATGTCAATCTTGAGATTCAAGATTGGACGGACCAATAGAGAAACACCTTTACCAGGTTACTGACAATAACTTAGAATAAGTAAGTGAGTAGGAGAACAGACAGAGAGCAGAATCACGGGAGCAGTCGAGGAGAGGAGATGTTGAGAAGTAGAGGTGTAGTCAGGATAGCAGTCAGGTTATCATGAAGTACATTCGGCATTAGACTGTCATGTCTAGTGTTCAGCAGACACTAGGTGTTGCCTAGCTTGAGAAGTGTAGATTGGCCGTTCTTGTAGCGTGGCAATGTTCGTAGCTGTCTCATCATCGTCGTTGAACATTCGTGTGCAATTAAACTGTGTACTCATCAAGTGACATTCGTGCAGAGAATGCAGTAAAGACTTTCATAAAGAAGCTCATAGACTTCATATAGAAAGGCATCTGCAATCTGCCTGATAGACGATTCGAACAATACAATAGTCGATCTCGAACTACCTCAGACGTCGCTGAAATCTTTCTTATAGTACAATGGTCAAATTTAAAAAAATATTTCAAACAGACCAAAAGTTATATCACTTTTAGTGAGGCCACCCACCGTTTTTTGACGTTTCAAAAACGAAAAGCAAAAAAAAAGGTTTTTTTGCTAATATCATGGCCAGAAGTAAGAATTTCAAAATGAATCTTTACAGGTTTAAAGACAATTCATATTTACACATAATGGCCAAATTTCATCAAAATATTTCAAACACAACAAAAGTTATACCACTTTTAGTGAGGACACCCACCGTTTTTGACGATTAAAAAGCGTAACGCAACAAAAAGTAACAAAAACGTGATTTTATCAAGTCATATCTCAAATAACTGTTTGGAACTGAACTTGATAGTGATTCACAACTCGTGTTCAATGTCCCCACCACCAGTGCCAACACTTCTTTTGAGTCTCTTTGCAAAGTTTTTGATGGACCTGTTGATTAACCTGAGAGATTTCTCATTTACCAATTTGATTGTCATCTTGCTAAGTGACTTCTCAGTGACGTGCAGCTACGCTGGTACCCTGTTCCTTTTTTAAACAGTAATAATAATGATCATCTGACATTATCAAAGCCTATTTGATAACAATTATTTGAGATGATACTTAATAAAATCGTGTTTTTGCTACTTTTTGCTGCGTTACTTCTTTGAATCGTCAAAAAACGGTGGGTGGCCTCACTAAAAGTAGGATAACTTTTGTTCTGTTTGAAATATTTTGATGAAATCTGGCCATCATATGCAGATTTGAATTGTCTTTAAGCCTCTAAGATTTCATTTCGATATTCTTACTTCTGGCCAAGATATTGGCCAGAATAATAAAATCCGTTTTATGTTGCTTTTTGTTGCGTGACGTTTTTGAATCGTCAAAAAACGGTGGGTGGCCTCACTATAAGTGACATAACTTTTGTTCTGTTTCACATATGGCAATGAAATTTGGCTATTGTACGTAGATATGAATTACCTTCAAACCCGTAAAACTGTATTTGAAAAATTTCTATTTTTGGCCAAGATATTGCCAAAAATTCGTCGGGGATTACTTTTTTTTGGCGCACCCTGTATATTCAAAGTAGTTTTCGACGCATTTATATATAGGCCTACGTTCGTTAGTGCACGCGTCGGAATAGATTGGGTCTATATATACTATATATATATTTGTATAAATATATATATTTGTGTATATTTATATAATTCTATACAGCGACGGCGCAGATGTCGTTGGTTGTAGGTTCAGCGACGATCGTTTATTTGCGAAATCTGTTATTCTGTTTTGCATCGAACGATATCCGTGTTTGTCAATTGGCTATTTGCTTAGCAGAAAACGCACAGCTTCTCTCTAATGCACCAGCAGCACCAGCAGCAGCAGCACCAGCAGCAGCTTCCCTCCGTCCCCATCCCACCAACCGACCGTCTGTCCGCCCTACCGACCGACTGACTGACCGACTGACTGACCGACTGACTGACCGACTGACTGACCGACTGACCTCCCCCTCCCACTGATTTCTGTAAGAAGACGGTTGTATCGAGTCTTACTCGGCGATCAATTTCGTTCGTCGAATCCTTCTCGTCACGATCATTTGCCGCTTTTAATCACGCGCCCATTTGACAAGCACGTGTCTAGCACGAGATGTGGCTCAATATAACCATAGCTTATATACATACATGTACGTCCTCCATCTGCTTTTGCTGGATTCTGGGCTCGCTGGTGTTTTAAGGTTTCTACTTGGAATACGCATTTAGCTTTGAGATTGTTTTCAAAGTGTACAATGCCAAAGGAATTGTCGACATTCACGGACGATCAACGGTTCTCTTATTGCTGAATACACTCAAGGCTGGCTATAAATAGTCTCTGCGTCTTGAATACTCGACGCAGCGCTCGTGAATAGGCTGGTGCCCCGTGCTTGGCTTTCGAGCAGCGCTTTAGAAGTTTGAAGATGACGATTACGAGTATATATGAATTCTTATTATATAGATCTATAGAAAGCAAAATGGTTGAATAGAACAGCTTCAACGTCGTTTGCCTAATTTACCTAAACATCCTTTTACCGTCTACAGCAAACGCCTTGCTAGTCCATGCGTTCAGCAGTGGTGATACTGGGGAGGACATGGCCGGATTGGCCCCCCTGGATCCGCCCTTGCTTACACCCATGCTCCAATGTGCGCCTCTTCACACTTCGTCTCTGCCAAGCGTTGCATCTCTTTCGCTTTTGTCATCATCAATGCACGGCATCGTCGTCTACACTCTACACCGACCGACCAGTCTCGACTGCAGAACACGCTGCTCTGCGCTCACATGCGGCAGGCCCTTACTGATGCTGACTCTGACATCCTGCAGACGGTTATGATGCTTTCTGGACGAACATGCACCCCCGTCTGACCCCCGTGCTACTGCAGTGCTTCACAAGACTGTATCAGCTACAGTGTAGCTGATACACAATGCTATGTAGGCCTATACGGTATATGGCCGTTGTGTTCATATGAGAACTTCCAACAGTTAGCATATATCTTGACTAGATCTATATGTTGCATGTTCAAAGTTTCTCATTGATTCATCGAGTTCACGGGAAACAGCAGAATGCATGAGTGGATGCGTTTTGTCGACTGGTTAAATCGAGAATAGATTTACTTTCTTAACTTTAGCTACTTAGAATGTGTGAACCGGCAAATAACTGAACAATTCAAATGGTTGACTTATTGCAGCTGTAACGGAATGATATGGCCACACTACGGCTCAATAGTTTGGTGGTAATAATTATCTTCCAGACTTCAAAGCCGAAATCAAGTTACTCATTTGCATACTATATTTCTATTGGTTGCAATGTGGGTTATTGCCCTATATGTCATCGAATCAACAAGTCGAGTGTTTATTATAAAAATAATATTAGCATATGAATATTAATATATGTCAACATGTACAGCACACAAAACCTTTCTCTAAGGGTTTGGGGAAATGTCAGATTTAACACAATCCTCTGTTAAATAGCCTTACTTAACCAGTACTGATTAAAGTGACTTTAAGTTTAAGGGATATAACTTTAATACCTACATGTACCCTCCCGCGTTGAATTCTTTAGTTCTGGTAGTTGCCCACCAACGGCCTGCTTTCATCGTATTCACACCAACGGCTGATCTCCCGACTGTAGGCTTCATTTCTTCGTTGCGATGCATTGTCGTTCTTTTCTTCTCAAATGTCGAATATCTTTGCTGTCGCTGTAAACGATTTGAACAGTTCCTGTTCCGTATCGAATTTACCAACTATTGCGACCTTCGTTTGCAGTTCAATGCAACTTTTGTAGTTTATTTGTCACTTCGCAATGTCACGAACAGTAACCTTGTAGATCTATCATATACACTATAAACTTCAGTGTATACACGCTTTTACCGGTAAGTAATGCGCTATTTCGATCGTTCGTTACGTTCTTCAACCTTCAGTATTGTCCACACTTTAGTATACTAAACGTTCGTTACTCCGTCTTCCGATCGTCCCGAATGTCACGGAAACCACACGATAATATCCGACAACAATTACCAACAACTCGCGACCGTTCTAGCATCGGCCATTCCACACATCTCTCTAGCCTCTCTATATCCTCATTGCGCATGCGCAGCAGCCGATCCTTTTATTCGCTTCCCATTGGCTGACGCCGTGACTGATCGTTGTTGTATTCCGCAATGTTTGCCCCTGTTTAATATATATTTTGCCCCTAAGTAGACCTACTGGTTATAGCACTGGTCAATTAATTAAACAGAGCAACATGAAAGTTCTCAATCAAATTATTAACTAATCATTAACTAGGGCCTCTTCCTAACTTAACATGTGTAATTAACATTCAACAATATGTATAGCAGGGTAAGAACGTATGGGTGGGATCAAGGATATCGCTACAGCAGCAATGAATGAAGAAACCTGTAATTGCCTGAAGTGTTATCATAATGGAAAGTTCAATGTAGGAAGCGAACCGAAATGTTCCGCGTGTATATTTCTATTCTTTGTATTATTATTAGAATTAGAATTATGAGATTACTTAGAATGTGTGTGAACCGGCAAATAACTCAACAATTCAAATGGTTGACTGACTGCAGCAATGAATTAAAAAACCTGAAGTGTCGTCATATTGGAAAGTTCAATGTAGGAAGCGAACCGAAATGTTCCGCGTGTATATTTCTATTCTTTGTATTACTATTAGAATTATTATGAGATTGAGATCTTGTCATTTGTTCCACGCATCGACGGTCAGTGATTTGTCGACGGATGCAAACAAGATAGACTCGTCTTAATCACTTCAAAATAGCCGCATTATCATATATGCCCTATCTGCTGTACATGTAATTTTGGCAACAATTAGGACAAGAACCATGGCGATGACTAGATACGATGGGACTGTAACGACGACCATTTTCTTTTCTATCTAACGTGCAATTACGTATAATTCTCTGTTGATAATGATGTTATTATTGTAGGAAATAATTTACGATATAGGAACGCATGTCCTAAGTATAGTTCTCAAGTATCATCATTTTGGTTTCATGCAATTAGGAGTGATTATGAAGCTGTTCTTATAAGAAGCAAAATGCTTGAAGGACAGAGAGAGAGAGAGAGAGAGAGAGAGAGAGAGAGAGAGAGAGAGAGAGAGAGAGAGAGAGAGAGAGAGAGAGAGAGAGAGAGACACACACACAGAGACAGAGACAGAGAGACAGAGAGACAGAGAGACAGAGAGTAAGAGAGGCATATAGATATAGACCGAGACAGCAGGAGACACAGACTAAGACAAAGACCGACACAAAGACAGAGGTGAAGACAGGGCTTTTTAGCGTTCAGTTGTACACAAAATGTGCAGTTCTAAATGGATTTGTGCAGTTGTAGAACCACTTCTGTACAGTTAAAACTAGTAAAATAGGCCATTGTCTTCCGATTGGAAGTGATTTACCATGGAGGATGTGAAAGAAAAGAAGGAGTTGTGCAGTTCTAAAAATTCCTTAAAAACAGCCCTGGGTGAAGACAGAGTTGAAGACAGAGGTAGAGACCCAGACAGATACAAAGAAGGACGGGCGCATGGAGACAGAGAAAGCAAGATACAAAAGAGACAATGATAAAGACATAAATTATAATAGTGACCAATACGCAGACGAATACGAGAACAGAGAGGCCTGCAACCAAATGTAGCGAGAAGAAAACAAGGACAGAGACAGATATACATGAAGACGGAGACAGATACAGAGAAGTAAACAGCCACATGCATGAAGCGAGAGTTAGAGACAGAACGAGAAAGACACATATACTGAATCAGAGACAGAGACAGATCGAGACAGATACATAGAGATACTAAGCCAAATACAGAGAGACCTGGTTGTAGTTGATGGTAGGAGCGATGCGACCGATGGATGTACAGATGTGCTTACTTCTAAATTAGATCATCGATCATTTTGAACGAACTTCGTATCAGGATTAATTCTCAAAACGCGAATAATCGGGATCTTCATCATACACATCATACGAGTACATGTGCTGACCGTCGACTGAGTCGAGCAGGCAATCTTCACTTCATTCCTCTCAAAAGTCCCAGATGCAAGTCTTAGACTTGACGCCTCAAGAATTGTCCGGAGGCGAATTGCAATGCAAGAGTCTGCTAAAACACGAAATCCGTATACATCAGGTTTTAAGATTCTGAGATGCAAGTATATCTATCTGTCTGTCTGTTTGTCTGTCTGTCTGTCTGTATGTCTGTCTGTCTGTCTATCTATTCTCCTAGGTTATACATCTATATGTGTGTTTTTCTGTCTCATCTGAGTATGTACTATGTAGGCCTATACGTAAGTTGCAAGAGTGTGCGCGTAACGAGTAGCCAACGAGTGTGCAATGCATGCACTAGCTGTACAGATGGATGAATGGACTGCTAGGCTGCAGGGCCAAAGGAGACATCGTTAACCGTTTACTGATGACTAACTCTCGTGCAGAGTGACCAGTCCTGTTGTTGTCCTAACACCCGGACAAAGCAGCAAAAGACTCTCTCGTAGACAGACTTGAAAAATCAACCCTGCAGCTGAGACTTGAGAGACACATAGGACTTTGTGTTCATGCGGATTGAAGCAGAGTTAAGCCGTGCATATTTGATTGAGATGCAAAGACAGAGGGTGATGAAAGAGAAATAAACCGTGTTTACTACGAGTACCGTAGTAAATAATGCATGAAACTCTAATGATGCCTACATTATTCCTCTAGATGCACAGCGTAATTAATTGATGATAGATTTGTTACTTCGTTCGATTCGCATTGAAGTTGTTGTCGGTGATATTGGTTCATTGATCGTAATTGAATAAATTGGTTTTAAATTGGAGAGAGAGAGAGATTCGCTATTGACGATGTGGTTCTCTGACAACCGAACCCCTCCCATCCCCATCCCCACCCCATCCCCATTCACATAGGCGGCGCAATTGACTTCTGTCCTTTCCCGATCGTTCTTCTTCCACTCCCTTCATCTCTTTCTTCTGTGTACCCACCATACCCCTCCCCCATTCGCGCTGTTCCCCCTTCCCTGACAATCGATGAGCCTGGCAATTGATTTCTGCTTCGTCTTCTTTTCTTTACATAACGCACTCGCTCTCTGTCGGCGCCATACAAACTGATTGCAAATTAGAAACATCATTTCTCTTACTATCCTCTTTCTTTCCTTCCTTCTTTCTTTCTTTCTTTCTGTCTGTCCGTCTGTCTGTCTCTCACTGTCAAACTACCTATCTATATGTTTCTATCTCTGTCAGTCTCTTTCTTTCTCTCTCGCTCTGTCTGCCGGTGCATTTTTTATGTATATATATATATATATATATATATATATATATATATAATTATATATCTCTCTCTTTCTGTTCAACTATATCGATCTATTTGCCTTTATTTCTCAATCAGTCTTTCTTTCTTTCTTTATCACTTCTCTGTCTCTGTATCTTTGTATTTCTCTGGCTCTGTTTCCCTTCTGTCTATGTCTCTGTCTCTGTTGCTGTCTCTGTCTCTCTCTGTCTCTCTCTGTCTCTCTCTGTCTCTCTGTATCTCTCTCTGTCTCTGTCCGTCTCTCTGTGTCTCTGTGTTTCTCTGTCTCTCTGTCTCTCTCTGTCTCTGTCCTTCTCTGATTCTGTCTCTGTCTCTCTCTGTGTCGCTCTGTCTCTGTCTCTGCCTCTGTTTCTATGTCTGTCTCTGTTTGTATTTCTGTCTCTCCCTCTCTCTCTCTCTCGTTTCAGTGAGTCGAGATCGCTTCAAAGGCGGCTGCTTTCCTCGACGTACGTGTGCGGAAAGAAATAAAACGCCTATAATAGCGACATCATTCTGTCCGCTATGAATTCAGTTAAGTGTCATCGATTGCCAGAGAGAGGAGGACAGGGAACCAGTCTGGCTCCCGTCGTCGTCGTGATGACGACATGAAACCCGTCATTAGAACCAACAGTCAGAATAGATGATGATCTAATCATTCCATGTCGAACGCAGATACGCGTTTTGCGTCCGCAGGCTGCAGCGGTCCATGCCACGAGAGCAGAGAAGCATCAAAGTAATTGCACGACATGGACTGCGATGGACATTGGACAAAGAATTCATCCATTCGATAACTCCAATATCTTCACTATAAATAAGTAGGCCTAATAATAAACATTACTCGCGTGTTTAACCTGGGTATTAGTCTAATAAAGACTTGTAAAGGACCTTATGAAGGCACTTAAATGGTCATAATTTATTATAGCAGCAATCCAAACAAACCATAACGAATTTCATAAAGAATCTGTTACGCTGCTTCTCCTTCTTCTTCTCCTCCTTCTTCTCCTTCTCCTCCTTCTCCTCCTTCTTCTTCTCCTCCTTCTTCTCCTCCTCCTCCTCCTCCTCCTTCTTCTTCTTCTTCTTCTTCTTCTCCTCCTTCTTCTCCTTCTCCTCCTCTTTCTCCTCCTTCTTCTTCTCCCCCTTCTTCTCCTTCTCCTCCTTGTCCTCCTTCTTCTCATTCCCCTCCTCCTTCTCCTCCTCCTCCTCCTCCTCCTCCTCCTTCTCCTCCTCGTCGATTCTCTGACGCCGCTGTTGTTTATTTGTTGCAAACATGTAGATCTGATTCTTTGCCTGTATAAAGGTTGTAACACATTGCTGTGCTAAGCCTCGCTTTCTGAATGCTGACTCTACTTTAACTATAGCTGTAAGCCTGTAACTGCCTTCCGCATGGGCGATGGCCCAGCAGAGCATTGGAGAGCTCAGAGCGAGAGGTACCGAGAACGAGGCCCGTATACTATAGGGCGAACGTGCTTTGTAAGCTGCTATCAGCGCCGTGTATTGCAGACTGTTCTGTTATTAGTTAAGATTGATGTTAGTTAAGATTGTTGCATAACTTGTATACATGTGCATTTGCAGGTGTTCCATTAAAGAAAATAATAATACTATTATTATTATCTTCAATATAATTATTATTACGACTGTCGTTTATTCATACTTGTTTGAAACATATTTATTCAATTCATACGTTTCTTCAGTCAACAAAATAATAATGTATCTAATTCTAGAATCTAGACTAATTATAGTGATGCAACAGGATACATTCACATCGCTGCGTCATCGAAATAGAGCGCTCGTAGCGCTTATATATAGCAAGAATAAATAGGACGTATACGCATAATAAATTAGGATGCTGTAGGTCCGCGTTATCCATTAGGCACAGAAGACACGGTGTGCCGTCGACTGTCATGGATTCATGGTCAACGCAAGTCTGAAAATGATATTATTCTGAAAAATAAGAAAATAAGTTCAATGATTGAATTTGACGCGAAATGAAAAATGTAATTTCAAATTCTAATTCAGTGCTTTTTAAATTGTACTGAAACAATTTCACCTTAAGGCACTAGCTTACGCTGTGATATTAAATTATGAACATAACAAAGGTTAGCCTATATGAGATTGTTTAAAATTCAAAACTTGGTGCGCTCGTGAATCATGATTAGACACGAGGTAAAATAATTATCCCTTACTATTATAACCTACATAGCTGGCCGCTGAGGGTCGGCAAATGCGTATAGTCTATAGATAGGGCCCTATACAGTCAAGGCCGTGGCCAATATTTTGGGTTTGGGGCGGGGGGTGTTCCTCGATCTTGAGCAAGCCGACAAACATGCGAATCAACTGACTAAAGTAGCTTCCACATCATCATCATCATCATCATCATCATCATCATCATCATCATCATCATCATCATCATCATCATCATCATCATCATTATGATTATATCATCGTCGAGATCTAATCTATTGTAAAAATTTCACATAGAAATAAGATATTTGAAATTAAATCCTCCCATTAGTCTTTAATTAGATCTACATCGTGTGTTAGTAAATGCATTGTTTCATTTTACGTTATTTCATTTCTGGGGTGTTCAAACACCCAACCCCAACCCCAAATACGCAAACGGCCTTGCTTGCGATGACCTTAAGCCAGGGGTCTCAAACACGCGGCCCGCGGGCCCGATTAATGCGGCCCGCGATGGCCATCTGGAATTTTATTTTTTTAAAGAAGAAAGCCTGAAAATGCGAATCTGCAATTCTTTTTGTGATGTGATCCAAGGTTCAAATTGTTTTCTACTTCTTTGCTGTGGACATTGAATCTGCAACAGCAGACAATTAGGTCATACAGATGCAGTTAGTGACCGTCAATCACTGTCAGAAGTACGGTGGCCCAGGCCCCTTACAATATTCACCGAAGTTGTTATTCCGGTATTATAATTCTACACATTTCTACCACAATAAAAAAATTCCAAATATGCACATGGCTCGAAGATGCATGATGGCAATGTCTAACAGAAGGCCTAACAACAATTATGTGAGCAGCTTTTTCATCTCAATGATGGGCATGCCTTACAAATAGGGGGCATAACCATTTTTGAAGCCGTTGGCCTACTCCGATTGGTCGCATCTCAGAAGCGATTGATGCCTTCTTAGCTGGGAAACGTTGTCGAAATGAGCAGCTGTAGCCTATACCACACTTGTGCATTAGACCTACCTCTGAGACAATTAAAGCTGCTCCAGGTTTAGTTTTAGGTATTGCTAAAATAATGTTCAATTGATGGGCTTCATATCATTATGACTCTGAATAATATTTTGTATGTACTACCATAATTTATAGTAACACGGAAAATATAGTAGCCTATTACGTAAATTTGACATGACACTATCATTATTATACTCTATTAGGTCTACATGTATATGCTGTCATGATAGTTTCTCGTGCGTGATATATTTTCATGTTGCGGCCCGCGAGTCTTGTAAATTTTCAAATGTGGCCCACATGATGACTTGAGTTTGAGACCTCTGCCTTAAGCAGTACATAGGCAGTACATTTTTGCTCGATGACTCAGACCGTGGTTAGGAATTAAGTAACGTCTCTAAAGACGATAAAGTGAAATGAAGCGAACTTAAACTTGCGCTGGCAAATGACAATGCACTGCATCCTATTTATAGAGTTTTTTTTACTGACGATCGATACTTCGTTCATTGCTGTGGTTGCAGCTGCAATAATTCACAACACATTATATATATATACTTATTATTATATATAAATATATATTCTTCATCGATTAGTTAGAAATTGCAGTTTTTTTCCATTGTGCCGTTTAAATAGATCTATATTTAAAGCTCACTGTCGCTCGTCGTCATTAACCTAAACTCAACGGCTATCTCAAAGATAGATGAATAGAAGAATCGACGCAGAGAAAGCAGGTAAAAATCAACAGACATAGAGTGATATAAACATAGGAGTAGGCCTATACGTGCGAAAAATGACGGCAGAATCTCTAGAAATAGACCATATGAACCGTGACAGAATTATTTTTAAAATCACAAAGAACGGCAAACAAAAAAGAAATAATATCGAAGTCGGTTCGTCAGCTGTTGTTAAAAAGAGACAAAAACATGGTTCGATCAACTGACAGCTAACAATCACAAAGCAAAAACATAAAGCGACGAAGGCATAATAGTCACATATATATATATATATATATATATATATATATATATAGGCTACTTGTTACGCTTCTATAGTAGATGTGCTGTAATTAAGAGTGACCTAATTAGATGTGTGTTGTTGTTCTGGTTGTCTTCCTTTGTTCCTGGTACAACGATTGTCTGCCACCGCCGGCGTCTTTAGTTCAGAATCCTCTTGAAGACGATTGTTTGCCGACGACATCCGGGCTCTATCCGATCCGAATCGACGATTCTGCCGGTGGATTCATCGCCAACTCCGTCACTGAATTGACCGGATGCGGCAGCCTCACCTACCCGTGGGCGATCGAGGCCGGTCAGGGTCAGCGCATCCACCTCACCCTCTTCGACTTCAACGTGGCCAGTGTTCGCCCCGTCAGCTACCTCCAGCCGCGCTGTCCTCTCTACGCAGTCGTCAAGGAGAGGCTGAAGACGGCGGAGACGAGGAAGTTTGAGGTGTGCGGGGGACTGGCGAGGGAGAAGTCCGTCTACACTTCACAGACGAATAGACTCGAGATCGGAATCGCAAAGACGGACGACCCGATCAGTGGACCTTTCTTCATATTCAAGTACGAAGGTAGGACGCGTTCTATACGATACCTGTACCACAACCGTTGATTGCACAACATGCGCTTCTCTTTATGTAGCGCAATGTTTAGGACTACTGCAGAAAAAGAGATATACAATGCACAACGTGACTGAGCTTCAGGCCGTATAGTTCATTAAGAACTTCTCGCTTTAAAATGAGAAACCTGCTGCATTTGCATGTTTGCATCGGAATCGCTGCTTTGGATTCATAGAGCATACATGTATATACGCATCAAATTGAATGCATCAACTAATCAATCCTTTATAAGTTACTCATTTTATATCCATACTCTACAGCTACACATTATAAGCACGGACATTGTTCGCCTTGCATATTGTGGCATTTAAATGAAAATCATAATATACGTCAGAGGAAATAGAAATATAAAACCAGTGAGCGATTAGCTATTAGATCAATACTTGTTTGGCCTTATAGTCTCCTAACTCCTAACGTAGGCTATGGCATTGTCTTGTATACGAGCTTCGATGCACTTTCGCGTGATTTATCCTAATAAAAAAAACATCAGCCAACAATTTCATAAGCCCGTGTCTCTTTCAGACGCCCACGAATTCTTGCATCAATGCTGCAAAGACCAACTAAAAGCGAGATAAGATTTAACCCTTTGTATGACAATTCTGAGAACACGGTTCGTGGTGAAGAGATGAGACCTGGAAAAATCAGCCGCCTTGACCTGAATTTAACGCGTTCAGTTAATTCAACAAAAACAGGAAGAGACTATGAATATACTTCCGAATTCTCCGCGTATTATATATAATAATCGACTGACGTCCATCGTGCATGTCGTCGTCGTCGTCATCATCGTCATCATCGTCGTCGTCGTCATCATCGTCATCATCATCGTCGTCGTCGTCGTCCTTCTTCAAAAATAGTCCTCGTTCTGCAGCAACTACAGCGGTCGTGGCGGCGGAGGCGGCGCAGCAAGAGCAAATACCTGCGCGCTTCTTTCCATTCAAGCGCGCACATCCGGTCAATTATTTGCTCTACTAAGTCCGTCCGAACAAGGCAGACCCGCTCGCCAGACGCCATCTTGATTCTATATTGTATGAAATTGCGAACGGCGGCATCGGCATCGTCGTCGGTGGTATAGTATATTGTAGACCACGTTCTCTGGTCGAGATCCGCTAAAACGGTATTGGACGGTCGTCAGCATTAGAGATTGATTGAGTCTACACAAATAGGCTGTTCCGTCTGACCTCAGTACCCCCTGCACGGAGGCGACGGTGGCTGTGTCGGTGGCACCCCTCCTAACTGCTTTGCTTCTCGGCTGCAGCTGCTGCTCGACGCAGGAGGCGAGTAATGACCGATAAAAAAACGGATAGTGATACGAGATACGAGATATCTTTATATCCGCGTGTGTCGAATATCTGTGCACGGAGGGATGGCAAGATAAATAACGATGTCTATCCATTGCCTCTATCTTTATCCCAAAGAAATAGACAAATGGAGACAGACAGACAGACAGGCATACAGACAGACAGGCATACAGACAGACAAGGCAGACAGACAGGCAGACAGACAAGGCAGGCAGACAGACAGACATGCAGATAGACAGACAGAAAGAAAGAAGGACAGAAAGAAAGAAAGACATGCAGACATACAGACAGACAGATGGATACAAACAAACAGACAGACGGACAGGCTGGCAGGCAGACAAACAGGCATACAGACAGACATGCAGACAGACAGACAGACATACAGACAGATATATAGGCAGACAGACAGACAGACAGACAGACAGACAAGCAGAGGCTCTCATATCGATGAGTGAGGTCGTCGTTTCATCTGTGCACATCAAATCAAATCAAATCAAATGTGATTCGTGTAACCTTTGATTGCAAACACATCTCACATCTCGTCGCTCCTCCTTGGCGTCTTCTGCAGACTCATTTACTCAGCCGTACAACAACTTGACACAACCGTCACGTATGTATGCTAAGCATTCGATACATGATTTACACTGCAGCTTCGATAAACGCATCAAACTGAGATGCATGTATTGTATATACATGTACATGTATGGTGACGGTTTGATGCTGTGATCATGACGTTGGCAAAGCATTGGGCCGCCGTCGAGTTAAGCCAAACGTGACTCGTGTTTAACCCGTCCAATCCTTTCGTCCCTTGATCTCCATAATTGTTCGTTCATCCAATCATTCGGTTAATCATCGATTCAATCGTCTGGATGATTAGGATTATGACGTTTGGTTGACCGACTGCATACTACATGTACTTCAGCAGTACTGTACTGTACTTACCGCATGGTACTGCATGTTGCAGCGGCGATGGTAGGAATAGTATATTGTAAGCTTAAGAAGGATTGAGATCCGTCAGTCTGGATGGCTATCAAATGTATCCATGGAACTGTCCACATCAGTCAGTCGTCGATTCTTTCAAGGTCATTGAGTGAATATCAGTGCAAGCTTTAAGAGTTTAGTTTATCAGCTTTCATATTCCTGATGATTTGATTAATATCCGACTCTTCTTTTTTTAAATGATAGAGATACAGAAAAGAATCATATTTTATGGCAAATGATGAGAAGCCAATCAGCACCGCGTAAAATACGTTCCTCGTGAATACACTTGAGTTAGGAAATATATTGTATTGATTATGACCATTTTTAAGTTCTTCTCTCAGCACAATCCTTTCGGAAGCGCTCTCAGCTCAGTACGATCGACGCAGAGAGAAAATGCAGAATTTGAGGCTCTTGACCTGCCTTATAACCTGCTAAAATTCCTTTGAATTTTTAATATATTGTCTTACTTTAAATTTATTCGACCTGCTGAATAATAATTCCAATGACCGTGACTCGACCTGCTGAAAGAATTGTATAGCTGGCGGCGCCACTGATTGTGCTCTCGTTTAAGTCGTTTTCACATCTTGATCTTTTATATATTTCCGTTTTAATGCTCTGGTAATAACTGGAGACGGTCTCCAGACTTTGATGAAGTTATACGAGAAACGGAAAAGGTAAAATATTTCTTTTTAACATGTGCTGATGACTAGCAAAGGTTCTCAGAAGTTTTAGGGACACAACAATGACAAAAGTCAGCAACAAATTCTGAAGATATAGTTGAACCCCTTGTGAGCTGATAGCCCCTCCGTCTGTTCAGCCTTGAATCGCTACGCACGAATATTTGGTGTCGGCTGAGGAAACTTATCCTTTCGATGGTGAAATTCTGATAAGCCGACAAAGTCTTCGGGAGTAACCTAAAAGATTTACACAAGACATCTTAATTTTGAGAGCTGATAAATGACGCCACACTGGGAGACTTCCCTTTGCATGCTGCTATTCGTCAAGATGTTTTCTTATCCACAGCTTTACTTAAGAGCTGCAGGATGAGCCTTCCGTCTTAACCGTGACCCAAGCATGTTCTTACGTTGACATCATATTACTGACATCGGATATGAATAATAAAACTTGCGTCTGATTGACAACACGATGAATCGACGACTATCAGTTGTAATTGCAAACCGCTAGAGAAGCTTTCTAACTCCATGCGTGCATGCAGACCCTGGATGCCTACGTATACCCCATACACGCATATGATATATGAGAACAGTGAAGCCATAAGAGAGTCGGCTTAGGCAGTCAGACAGGAAGCCAGAGACCGAGCAGGACAGATAGAGTGAGAACGAAGAACAGAGACAGAGACAGAGAAAGAGACAGGGACAGAGACAGAGACAACCTTCTCTGCAGGACAGCTAATGCCTTGAACACAATTCGTCAACTGGTTTACGTGCGCTCTTCAGCAGAGATTCGAACTTGGAGATTTTTCTCTGTCCACCTGAACGTTCGCCTAAATCTGCACAAGCTTTCAAAGGATTATTCGAAACCATTCCTCTGCCGCAGCTCACCTAATTGTCAACCCCTACATCTCCACTGTATACATATATACATATGGGGACAGGTTCGTGCTTGTTATATACTTGTATATACATGTATATATATGTATAGTTTTTAGACTTGAGTTCTGTATATATATACACACACATAGAGAGGCTTAGTTTGAGGTAAGTGCTGACGTTAAACGCGACGTTGGCTGAGGATGAAGCGATGCCCGGATGGAGAACCGCTGTGCAGTCTTAGAAACTGACATCGGAGATCCTCAGCATCTCTTCGGATGCGGGATGTCTGTCTCTCTGTCTCAGCAGCAGCCAAGGATTATGATTCACCGACAAACAATGATGTATCGCTGGCTTGCATTCTATATAATATATATATATGCGCAGAAATAAGCGCCACATAACTGCAGTCTTTAAAGAGCGTGTACCTATGTAATGAACTGAAACATTTTAACTTAAATCCACTGACTTAGCAGAACCTTGTGTCGGTTATATTTACCTTTAGTGTGATGTATAAGCTTACGTCCATGAACATCGAGAGTTTCTCAAAGTCTGCAGATAAAGGAGTTGGTCTGGTATACACCAAACTGAATGACCGCCGCTATGTCATTCAAGTCTCACTTCTGACCGAAAGTCAGAAATTCTAAATAGACCTAGTCACAAAATGCGTGTACTGTACTGTGACGGTTAGTTGCGCTTATAATGAAAGCATTTGATAACAAAAGCGAAACAAATTTCCACTAAGTAATTTCGGTTTAGATTTGGAAATGTTAAGGAGGATAGAACAATATACTGATGTATAATTGCAACAACGACAACAGCAACAACAGAAACAGTTATAACAACAATAACAATAACAACCGTCGATGCAGGGAGAAGGAGACACTATATTGGGAGAATAAGATCAGCCATCATTCCAAAGAGCCCAGAAAACTCTGGGCTACATTCAATGACCTTCTCGGTCGGTCTCATCCCGGAAGCCGACCTGCTACACCGCTGTTCACAGCTGGTGAATACTTGGACGTCTTCACCTCGAAAGTCAAGTCGGTTCGCGATGGCACGGCTGACTCTCCTCCGCCTGAGTTCCCTCCTACGGGATGCTCTCTCTCAGCTCTTAGTCCAATATCCAGCGAGGAGCTAAAGCGAATCATCTTAGCTTCAGCTCCTAAAACCTGCGACCTCGATCCTCTTCCGTCATTCCTTCTGCAAGAGTTCATCGACGTCTTCCTTCCTTTCCTTACAGTCCTCTGTAACCGCTCTCTTCAAGAGGGAGTACTTCCTTCGTCGCAGAAGAAGTTCATCCTTGTTCCTGTTCCGAAGCGTGAAGGACTGGACTTGTCAGATCCTGCCAACTTTAGGCCAATTGCGAATGTTTCGTTTCTGTCTAAAGTAATTGAGAAGATTGTTGCTTCTCAATTAACAGCTTATCTTGATGTGAACAATTTACTGCCGATTTTTCAATCTGGTTTTCGTAAGGGTCACTCCACGGAAACCCTGTTAGTTCGCCTCCTTTCTGATATCTATGGGGCAATTGATAAATCAGAGGTCACCCTTTTAGCACTATTTGATGTGAGTGCGGCTTTCGATACTGTGGATCACGATATCCTTCAAAAACGCCTATCAACCTCGTTCGGTCTTTCTGGGAACTTTCTCGACTGGCTTGGCTCCTTCCTCCACGACCGTTCCTTCTCTGTAGTCTACGGGTCCACCAGGACTCCGTGGGTTCCTGCTCCGTATGGCCTGCCCCAGGGTTCTGTCCTGGGCCCACTCTTATATATTATTTATACTGCTGATCTTGGTTCTCTCCTTGCCGCTTCTTCTGTCCTGAGCCAATCTTATTCGGATGACCTGCAAGCCTATTTGCATTGTCTTGCGCCAGCAGCCCTATCCACTGTTAGGGTCATGAGCCGGACAATGGAGGCTTTGGAGGCCTGGATGTCCTCCAATCGCCTTCGGCTAAACTCTACCAAAACCCAATTTGTTTGGTTTGGCACACGCCAACAGCTCGCTAAAATTGACCTGGAGGTTCTTGCTCGAAAGTTCCCTCACTTTACCTTCTCTTCCTCTGTCCGGGATCTTGGAGTCACATTGGACCAAGAACTTACTTTTACGCGGCATATCAACCTGCTATGCCGCAGTTGCTACTACCAATTGCGTCAGCTTAGAGTGGTGCTCCGCTCCTTAACCTTCAATGCTGCCTTAACGCTAGTCCATTCTTTTGTCGTCTCTCGTCTGGACTACTGCAGCGCCCTCTATGTGGGTCTTCCGGTGACTCGGGTTGGGTGCTTGGATCGGGTCTTGCGCTCTGCGGTACACCTTGTTGGTCGCATCCCAAGATTCGGTCATGTTACTGACTATATGCGGGATGTCTTGCATTGGCTCCCTTTTTCACAAAGGATCACTTACCGGATATCTTCCTTGGTTTGGCGCTGTCTCGCGGGTGTGGCCCCTGTCTATTTGCAGGAGCTCTGTTGCTCCACTCTGAACGTTCAGCGCCGTGGCTCTCTCCGCTCTTCTAAACAGGCTCAGCTTCTTGTCCCCTGGTCACGCACTTCTATTACACAGCACCGTGCCTTTTCTGTCGTTGGCCCTACAACCTGGAATGGGCTTCCTGTGGAGCTACGTCTAATGCCTCGAGCCTTTGAGACTACGTTCTACTCTGCTCTTAAAACTATTCTTTTTAACCGTGGTTGGGTCGGGAGCGCTTCTGAGTAGATACTCTTGAAGAAGCGCTATATAAGTGTTTTGAAATGAATGAATGAACAACAATAAGGTTTTCTACCGATGAACGATGTTGGCTATTCGGCGAGTGAGATCCTCACGAAATCAGAATTAAGATATAACGTGAGTGAAGCGTCGGTCAGTGCAGCAGCAGCGATGCCAATTGCGTCGATCGTGTCAGGTGATGATGATGGCCAGCCTGTCAACGACCGCAATGACCACTACTTCTCCCTGGTGGCGATGGTGGCGATGGTGGTAGCGATGGTGGCGGGGTGGCTGTGGCATCCGAACGGTCTCCCTTGACAGCAGGCAGAATGCAAGTGGTATCGACCTGCCAGTCGACGCATAACTCACAACAACTACTCGGCCATTCACACGGGTCTTGGTAGGGAAGGAAGGGTCGGGGAGGGAGAGCGTTCATCGTCGTCTGAGGTAGGTAAGTAGGGCTGCTGCTGCTGCTGCTGCTGTCAGCGACGGTGGCTGCTGCAGGAGATGCTAAGAGTGGACTGGCGGCATCGGTCGCTGCTGTCGATAAAGCACGATGCATTATGTTCGTGATATCTCGGTTGATATCAGCGTCGATAATGGAATGTGACGGGTGTCGAGGTCTGTCCATTCAGCGGTTGGACCAGGAGCGACGACCGGATCGAATGAGGGGCTGGACTGGGTGGGCTGGGCTGGGGGGGGCATGGATTAGCAATGGTCGCGTGACAGCAGCATTAAATCACAAGAATTAACTGCTATATATGTTGACCGTCGTCCACAGTCAACAGGCAATCAACCATATATCAACCATATATCAACCATATATCAACTATATACAACTATATACTATATATCACGCACCCTGCATATATACATACGTTGCACGCCATGTCCCTGTCATACGAGAGACCGACCCATCGACAGACAGACACACAGACATAAGACAGACAAATAGACAGACAGACAGACAGATGTAGGCAGACAGACAGACCGACAGACAGATGTAGGCAGACAGACAGACAGACAAGCAGACGCATACAGAAGAGACATTTATGAGTTCCGGTTGTCAACCGGACATTGGTATACACTGAGTAAGCGTCTCTCGAGCCAGAAACTCATCAACGAAGTTTAAAATTAAATATCAATTTGTCGACGACTTTCTAACTTGTCAAGCGATGCGGATTCGAACCGTCAACTCGACCAATTTGTGACGTAACATTAACTCGAGTCAAGACAAACATTATTGGAATTTCGATTGCATGTTAAGCGAACAGTAGGATTAGGCCTACTTAAATACAGTGCTTTATTTTGTGACAAGAACTGGACTACAGCAGAGTAATCACAAGTCACAACTATTATTATTACTATTATTATTATTTTTTTACCCGAGGTACCTAGGATCCCTCGGGATTTCAAAAAATTATGCTTGGAGCTGTTTGTTGTTGTTGTTGTTGTTGTTGTTGTTATTATTATTATTATTATTATTATTATTATTATTATTATTATTTTAAGTGTTTCCTGTGCAGAAAATTCATGTAGGCCATGCGATAGGTTTTAACTTTTAAGCAATCCTTGTTCAGCGACTTCTGTGGCTGCCAAATGACAAACCGAATGACGAACAGACGCTGAAGATGCATTAATAAATACTCCTTGTTCGAAGCTGTCGTTTAGCTTCCGTACCCGATGTATATGGATCTCGAGTGGATGTTGAGACCTGTCAGGTGAGTCGCAACTGCAGCCTGCATGCATGGACAGAATGGCAAGGTGTCGGCTAAACATATGTCTACTACGCCTCAGGCGTTCGTTCTGCTTTGGATGTTGCTAAGTGTGGTGTAGCAATTTCCTAAGTGTCTTCGCTAGACGTCTGCTTGTTGTGAAGAGGCGGAGAAAATGGAAATGATTCGCAGCCCCTTGGGAAGGACACTAAGTGAAGGACGAGAAGGAAGAAGCTGCTGATGAAACGAACTCATGCCAGGGAAACGACAGCAAGAGGTCGCTGCAGGATGAAGCGTTGCAAGACAACGGAAGAAGTCACCGGGAATTGGCAGGATATTCTGGATGGCCCAGGCCGCATGGTTGGCTGTTAGCCATGGGCGGAGACCTAGGGGGATAGGGGGAACGGTCCCCCCCAATGGAAGTGTTGGGAGGACGGCCCATGCATTTGTCTCCCCCCCCAATCGTTGAGCGTCAAGACTAAAAAAAGGTCATCAACTTTTTTGGCGGCGAAAATAGACAATTTCGGTCGCAAAATAGAAAATTTTGGTCGCAAAATAGAAAATTTCGGTCGAGATTAGGCCGGATGACTAAAAAAGGTCATCAACTTTTTTGGCGGCGAAAAAAAAAGTTTTTTTCGAGATTTCGCCGATCGTCAGAAATTTTTCGGGAAATCTCGCGTCTTTGCGTCGCCCCCCCCCAAGTTTCGGCCCAGGTCTCCGTCTATGCTGTTAGTCTGTTACAATAAAAGAAGAGTTTATGGAGGGTTTACAGTTATTTAAACAATAAGGGATGATAATTAATTATATATGAAATTAATTTGCTGAGCGGTAGAGAAAGAGATTAGATTATCGTAAGAGAAAATTGAAACACAAAGAACGAACGACGACCCGACGAGTCGGTCATTTACGAGTCTTTGATGAGGAGAAGCATCTATAAAAGGATTTGAATTGCATGCATGGCGGCAGCTGCACGGTCTATACATGTATAATATCCACGGAAGGAATACAGAACCCAATGACATACTTATATATTATGGACACGTAATTTCCAGCCTTGATGAATTAATCAGTTGACACTTGCTGTCCTGTATTTGCATTTATACTTCTTGTATATTTCAGCGCAGACGCATTCTGATAGAATTTATGCAAATGAGGATATTAATATTAATGCATTATACCGAATAAAAACAACAATTGGTTCTTGGAACGCATATATAAGCGAAGAAGTAAACGGAGAAAAAGACTGGATATACATGTATGGCTGTATTTATGCTTGGCCGCAAGTACGGACATTACACACACACACACACACACACATATATATATATATATATATATATATATATATATATTATACATGTATGTATGTATATTTTGCGCAAGCATTAAAATCACTAAATATGGGGTGTTCTATGCGAATCTTAAAACAGTATAATTATGTATGTATGTATGATTAAATGCATGTATGTATGTATGTATGTATGTATGTATGTATGTATGTATGTATGTATGTATGTATGTATGTATGTATGTATGTATGTATGTATGTATGTATGTATGTATGTATGTATGTATGTATGTATGTATGTATGTATGTATGTATGTATGTATGTATGTATGTATGTTAGGGTGATTCACGTCACAATGGGGAAAACATTATTTTTTTTATTTTTGGCTGACATAGTAGATAATTTTGTTCCTTTGATCTTATTCAACACTGCAACCAAATTTCACTGTAATATATTAATGTTTACTGGGTGCTCAATGCCCCTGAAATATTACATGGGGCATACATGAAGAAAGCAACGCATCTGCGATTGACGAGACCTGGAATACAGCAATTCTTATTAGATAAAGCTACAATCCTGAAAGTAAGAATTATGTACATAGTCAAAGGCCATACATAAGCAATCAAGTCTTGCTTTGTTGTTTATTATAAAGAAACCTGCTGAATTTTTATATATATTCTGAGCTGCAACATCATTGTTATAAAGCAGGAATATGTTTCCATGTGTCTATGAAAAGTGCAACTGCATATTTTTAGCAGTCTATGCATTGTTCTTGGCAGTGAGAGAAAGATAGCCAAATGCAAATTTTTCTTAAATTAAAGTTTTTAAAATTTTCATTCCATGAGTGTTTTTTGTGAAAATGCCATTTTTCTGAATGCTAAGTGGAAGAGTCTTTTTCATTACTGAAACAAGGTTGAAAACAGAACTTTGGTTGATTGGAAAACCAGAAGTTACCCTTCCTATGTATTGCCTACAAAAGGCCACACACTACAGACCTTTTTATTTTTCATCATTTCAGTTTTTGAAGAAGGCTTTGTAAAAGAGCTCGAAAATCACGACAATCTGAATTTGGAATAAGGCACGAATCCATAAAGCAGTTCAGTCTATAAAATGTCATTGGAAAGAGTTAAAGATAAAGACAACAGAAGCAACGACTCTGAGTCACAAAAAAATGAGAAGCATTTGTTGAAAGTACATCTCGTTTTTGATATTGCACTAAGTAAGGTGAGCAAGTTATCAAAATTGATAAGTATAAGCAGTTTTTTTAGCAGATCAGCAAGAATCATGAAAAATGAGCATGACTGTTGTCAATGAGGAGCCATGAGAGAGTTGCAGAGCAAAAGATGAGACAATAAAAGCCAGGTATAAGATAAAAATGATAAGAAAATCGGCTAAAGGATCTTGTTCGAGTAACCAGGCAACTAGAGACTACAAGAGCAGTGACTTGAATGATGACGGAGAGGATAGTGACGAAGACGATGACAACGGAAAACACTGATAATTATGATTAAAGATGTCAAGATTTCAATGTACTACAAAACATTTGAATAATCTACCCTTCCTGAAGGTTAACAGGAAGATACAGCAGCGATAAACCATTCATTCTTCAAAGCAGGATCTGCATTGGATCACATAAATTTGTCAGACAGGAAGTTACCACTGCAATTTAAGTATATTGCTAAAATGCAGACGAAAGCTCTATATCATTTTCAACTGATCATCGCATGCCATCAATTGTCAGCAAGAGAATAATGTGACAGAATTGTGCCTACTGATTCAAGAAGAGACAGCTGGTGATGGAGTTTGTCATTTCAGGCAAAAGGTGCATCTGGTTGCATGAAGGACAAAAATCACCTATTGTTTCAGGACTTGTAGTAGGCCTATCATAAATCAATTTCGATTGACAGGCAAACTCTGAGAGAAGAATTTCCACTGAATTTCATGTATTTTCAAGATCTACATGTGTAAACGTGAGAGCATGGATAGCGTTGGTCCGGTGGCATGTGGTTGAATGACTTGTAGTTGTACAAGGCTACAAGTCGATCAGGCAGCATAGGATTCCTGTTGAATTGTGGACTTTTCTAAGTTAATTTGTAATAGTGAATGAATATCTGAGTTCTTATCTCCACTTTGAGTTACTAATAACTCAATTATTTGTATCATTCAACTTTATTTAGTGCATGCTATATTACATGGCCATTATCTCAATTTGCACCTTTTAATACACCTATATGTAAACTTTGTGCTCATTGAGCATAACCTAAAATGCACTTGATTTCGAAATTTCTTGCACATAATTTAATCTGTACCCAAAAGGAACAAAATTAGCAACTATGCTCATTAAATTTCAAAAATAATTTTTCCTGAATCACCCTAATGTATGTATGTATGTATGTATGTATGTATGTATGTATGTATGTATGTATGTATGTATGTATGTATGTATGTATGTATGTATGTATGTATGTATGTATGTATGTATGTATGTATGTATGTATGTATGTATGTATGTATGTATGTATGTATGTATGTATGTATGTATGCATGTATGTATGTATGCATGTATGTATGTATGGACGAACGGGTAGTTTGATGCATAGCTGGATGGACGGATGAATTGATGAATCGACGGACGTACGGACGGACGGACGGACGGACGGACGGACGGACGAACTGACGGATAGATTCATTGGATATAATAGAATAGATGTGGAGGGTCTGCAATCGACTAATAACTGCCTGTGTTTGTTTAGACGTCTCTGTCTATGTCTCTGTCTCTGTCTCTGTCTCTGTCTATGTCTCTGTCTATGTCTTTGTCTATGTCTCTGTCTATGTCTCTGTCCATGTCTTTGTCTATGTCTCTGTCTATGTCTCTGTCCATGTCTTTGTCTATGTCTATGTCTCTGTCTCTGTCTCTATCTCTGTCTCTGTCTCTGCCTCTGTCTCTATCTCTGTCTCTGTCTCTGCCTCTGCCTCTATCTCTGCCTCTATCTCTGTCTCTGTCTCTGTCTCTGTCTCTGCCTTTATCTCTGTCTCTGTCTCTCTATCTCTCTCTCTATCTCTGTCTCTGCCTCTGCCTTTATCTCTGTCTCTGCCTCTACCTCTATCTCTACCTCTGCCTCTGCCTCTGCCTCTGCCTCTGCCTCTGCCTCTGTCTACTTCTGCATCGATTATTGTTTCTGGTCGCCTTGAATTAATGTGGCGCCTAATTCGCTGAATAACAATGTCATTTCCACCGCATTGCACCATTCCATGACATTCCAGATGCGGACGTTTATGCCGACCGTCGCCTGATCCATACACGTCACAATGTGCGTGTCTAATGTCTGTAAGTGGTGTGCGTGTGTAATGTATGTGGGATTGGGGTGATGTACGTATCAAATGTATGTGGAACTGGGGTGATGTACGCATTTGATGTATGTCTAATATACATATAGAATCTGGGTGATGTAGCCTACATGTCTATAATGTTGTGGGATTAGGGGTCTAATGTATGTTGGTGATGTGTGCTCAACAACTATGTTACTGATGTATTTGATTGTAGCGATGGCATGACACACGGCTGGATGGAAGAATACTATGGAACTTCAATTAAACGTGTAGCTATCATTATTTTTTTTCATTATTATCGACATTTCATTATTATATCTCAGTTGGTTCTTTTTTGACTGGCTGAATTTTTTATCTATATATCAGACGGCGTAAAATGCATCACGTGGAAACACGCGGCATCTAAACAACAGAGCGACAGTTAATCTAGTATTATTCTTTGACATCTTTCCATACGGGGGGAGGGGGCGGTAGAGCAATGGAGTAATGGATAACACGCTGGCGTAGAGAGCGAGAGGTAACGAGTTCGAGCCCCGTTGGGCGGACATGCTTTGTAGGCTGCTATTAGCACAGTGCATTGCAGGCCGTCTTTTCAGTTAGTAGGCCTATAGTTAAGTTTGATGTTGATTAAGATTAGGCCTACTGCATAACTTGTAGCCTACATGTAAAGCGCAGTACGTTTGCAGGCGTTGAATTAAAGAAAAATTAATATTATTATTGTTATTATTAGTTTATTATATTATATCTCATAATTATGAGAGCAAAATTGTCATCACGTGTGCAAGCTCTAACTTCAGCCGCTGCCGATTAGGCCTATGCATAGGCTACATGTATATGCATAGGCTATATACAGACACTGTAGGCCTATGTGGCGTAAATTTCTTTGTTCCTCCGCCTTTAGAAAATATTTTTAGGTTTTAAGTGAGCAGCTTGCCAAATTGACTTTGTTCTGACAAGACCTTGTTTCTATGTCGTCAAGTCAAGGCGTTGATGGGAGCAGATGAAAAAATGTGTGCAGGATCAGTCTATAAAGGTGACTCCTAAAATTAGGTTTCGACATCGTGCTGTTTGTCTCGTGTCTAAAACTGCACTGTAATATGATTACCTAGTTATTTTTAGTTGCAAATCGGAACCTGATCTCTAGCGGAGGGATTATTGCAACGAAATGTATAGTACACAACAAGCTATAGATGTGCGTATACCTTTCCAAAATGAACGAAATCGAAACTCAACTAGACTTCACTCCATGGCCTTCTTAACAGACAACACCTTCACAAACGGCAGATGATATCCACCAGCAGGGGACCTCTCAAAACCAGCGAGTCTGTCGGTGGCGTCTTTATCGAATGTAGGACATTTCCCCCTGGATAAACCCCCCCAGACAAAAACCCCCGGACAATTCCCCGCTGATTTAGCCTAGGACATTAACCCACCGGACAATTCCACCCTTTGCTGCGCAAATAGCCTATTTCTGTAGGTATAATTTGCTCAAACTTAGGCTAACTACCCAGTTCGCGGTGCTGTGTAAACTAGTTATAAGTCATACGGGTAAACACCTGTCGCTGTCGCTCAGGCGTGAACTTATAGCTTGTTAGTGTCTTTCAGTCACTCCGATATGAAGCTGATACCTGCTGGTGCAATTTAGGACAGCATGAATCCTTGTCATCAATCCAGCTTTTCTGTATACGGTAAATATAATAGGCCTCTCGTACAGCAGAACAATTTGCCGATGGTTCGATATAATTCTGTCTGCGGACCTGCAAGAAAGGTTGTCATCGAATTAAAATGAATGAATAATTCATTGAATATCTCTGCCTCCCACATAGACGCTTACCGCTTTTCCGCTTTTCCGTCCGTCCCTCTTTTTCACTTGACTTTGAAACGACATTGGCAGATCGGCTGTCTTCAACGGAATCGTTGGAATTAAATGTCAAGGCATAACTCTTCTGCTGGCGTTGCCATGTATACCGGAATATGCTGGAAAGTATTTCATATGCGTAGTACAATCATCGGCATCACCATTATTGTTGTCATGTTATTATAGTCGTAACCAATCAATGGAACGACTCACAGTCCATCAAAAGTCACCTGCGTCCTTTATTTAACTATAATATATTCATTCATTCATTCATTCATTCATTCATTCAAGATTATTTATATAGCGCTTCTTCAAGGGGACTACTCAGAAGCGCTCCCGACTCTAGCACGGCAAAAAAGGACAGTTTTGAGTTTAATAAAAAATGTTTCAGTAATAACCCCAGCAAATAGACGTGGCTCCTGTGGTAGCCCATTCCAAACGAAATAATATAATAAACCTATGATATAGGTCAAGGACTCAAGGTCGATCCATTCGTGTGATGAAGCTGCTTTTTTATATGCACTTTCTACCACAGTTTTAGCCTAATCAAAGTCAACAATATTCAAGAGCATCTATTTATTTAGTTTCATTTACTGTGTTCTATTTATCTAAACGCCAATATTTCTTGTAGGGCGCGGTGGTGTAGTGGGCATGTTCGTTGCCTTGCAGCCGGTGGGTTGCAGGTTCGAATCCACCTGAAGCCGCCTCGTAGGGACCTTGAGCAAGTCCTTCACTCGCAGTTGCTCATGTGCTTCGCCGTGAAATTTCGATTCAGTGTCCGCGCTGTAGTCAGGAGCACTTCTGAGTAGCAATCTTGAAGGGCGCTATAGCAAGTGCACATATATACATTTCTTGCCAGATTGAGAATTGCCAGTGGGTTCAACTCCTCAATAGTCCATCTTAGGACCATACAGTTAAGTCTTCCATTCACACATCAAATCCACGTGAATCAAACTATGATTCAAACTCCGACCCCTGGTAACTATTCTTGGTTCCCGGACAATTCGTCCCCGGACAATTCGTCCCCGGACAATTCGTCCCGGACAATTCGGACCGGACAATTCGTCCCGGACAATTCGTCCCCGGACAATTCGGACCGGACAATTCGTCCCGGACAATTCGTCCCCGGACAATTCGTCCCGGACAATTCGGACCGGACAATTCGTCCCGGACAATTCGGACCGGACAATTCGGACCGGACAATTCGTCCCGGACAATTCGTCCCCGGACAATTCGTCCCGGACAATTCGGACCGGACAATTCGTCCCGGACAATTCGTCCCCGGACAATTCGGACCGGACAATTCGTCCCGGACAATTCGGACCGGACAATTCGGACCGGACAATTCGTCCCCGGACAATTCGGACCCGGACAATTCGGACCGGACAATTCGTCCCGGACAATTCGTCCCCGGACAATTCGGACCGGACAATTCGTCCCGGACAATTCGTCCCCGGACAATTCGGACCGGACAGTTCGTCCCGGACAATTCGTCCCCGGACAATTCGGACCGGACAATTCGTCCCGGACAATTCGTCCCCGGACAATTCGGACCCGGACAATTCGGACCGGACAATTCGGACCGGACAATTCGTCCCGGACAATTCGGACCGGACAATTCGTCCCCGGACAATTCGGACCGGACAATTCGTCCCCGGACAATTCGGACCGGACAATTCGTCCCGGACAATTCGGACCCGGACAATTCGGACCCGGACAATTCGGACCGGACAATTCGTCCCGGACAATTCGTCCCCGGACAATTCGGACCGGACAATTCGTCCCGGACAATTCGTCCCCGGACAATTCGTCCCGGACAATTCGTCCCGGACAATTCGTCCCCGGACAATTCGGACCGGACAATTCGTCCCGGACAATTCGTCCCCGGACAATTCGTCCCGGACACCATTACCGTATACAGATGTCGACCGGAGATACTGCTGCGCATTAAAACTCAATTCGAAATTGAAAATTATTTCATTGTTCTCAAAGCAAATGTAGGCCTTAACATAATATAACACGTTACCTCACTTGGCTATGACATTAAAGGTATATTTGGAAAGCAATAGGTTGGCCTACTCCAGAATGGACAAGTCACGCATAGACTGAGGCTAAAGTAGGCTATAGCCGGTCCGAATTGTCCGGGTCCGAATTGTCCGGTCCGAATTGTCCGGGGACGAATTGTCCGGGACGAATTGTCCGGGACGAATTGTCCGGACACCCTATTCTTTACAACAATTCTCATAATATTTCATCCTCTCGTCGATCTATACGCCGTACTAATAGTCGCAGTCCTTCTCCACCTCTCCCTTTCTGTGTCTCTCTGTAGACTATTGCTTCTTCTATCTCTCTCTCTCTCTCTCTCTCTCTCTCTCTCTCTCTCTCTCTCTCTCTCTCTCTCTCTCTCTCTCTCTCTCTCTCTCTCTCTCTCTCTCTCTCTCTCTCTCTCTCTCTCTCTCTCTCTCTCTCTCTCTCTTTCTCTCTCTCTCTCTCTCCTTCTACTCGGTTTTTCGCCGTCTGTCGTGCAATCGTCTTTATTGGTTCGCCATCTTTTATGAAATATTTGTACGGGATTAGACGAAGTCTCGATCGTCGTCACGACATCATCGCATATTATCAGTCAACGCACTCAACGCATGCGCACTCAACAGCTGCAGGAAGACCAGAAGAAGAGTCAGCCGCTGCTGCTGCTGCTGCTGCTGATGATGATGATGCTGCTGCTGATGCTGCTGCTGCTGCTGCTGCTGCTGATGATGCTGATGCTGCTGCTGCTGATGCTGATGCAATGGAATCGGAAGCAGCAGAAGCAGCTGAGGCCTGATACGATTCTCAACCATGCAGTGCTGCGGTACCATGCAAGCTAACGATGCTCTTAATATGTCCCTTCGAACTAAATTGATTGGCTTCCGAGATATACTTGGCATTGGCATTGGCAATCATGATCATCGAAATGATCGCATCGACGAACGTTGGTCTGAAGCCATCCGAAAACAGAGGTGGAGGAGTTGACGTATATAGGGTCGTAGGCCTATTTATAGTATCGTCGCCTGTCAACGTCGCTGACGTGGCATGTGACGTGGCATGTGACGTGGCATGTGACGTGACATGTGACGTGCCACGTGACGACTGCGAACCTATCAAAGAATTTCTTTCTGTTCATTATTGCCGCAGTTCTTAACAAATCTCTTCATCAAGAAAAGCAGACGCGAAAGACATTTCTGTCAGTAGCCTATTTTAAACTCTTAGAATCTGCAGAAGCTACCGGTGGTTTGGGGGGCAGCGTAAAGAAGGACTCCGAGGTTATCCTACGTCGGAGGATATAAGAATGGAATAGTTTCGCCGATACATATAGGGTGGCCTGCCGAATTCCACGAATATGCTGGATACCCCGCTGGCTTTTTCCTCCGTTTAAATCCGGGTGGATTGGAGCTGAACACCTGCTCATCCAATGATCCATGGCGCACTTTAGCCTCCGTCCAACGAAGAACGTAACTCGTCAAGAAGGAAGGATAGTGAAACCAACTCTGTTATGACGAACCAAGGATTCTATAATTACGGGAGAGCTTGGCTAGTGTGCTATACGTTGGTCTGTCTGTGTCCACTGTTAGAACGTCTGCCTGAGTGAGGCTGAGTCTGCCTTTGTTCCGCTTGTCCGTCTGTCTAAAAGTGATCTGGTAAATATTACTCAATATGTCCCTACGGCTGCCAGTGTTTGCCTATCCTTCCCTCACTTCCTCACTCCCTCCTTCATCTCGCATCGATCAATAGTTTTTCCATCACTGACAATCCATTCAAACATTGAACCAAACACGCAAACACGTAGGGCATATAAGTCCATCGGTGGATCTGCAGCCATTTATCTTTCTAATTACTAATCCAACATTAATCCAGTCATTAATCCACGCAAATAACAAACCATCGATTCCATTCCTCAGAGATTTATTCATCATTCGGTCGCATTCAAATATACGCAGCTAATGTTTCGTCTCTCATCCAGCGTTCCATTCATCCAACCCCAACACAGCTTTGCCCACCCGTCCATTCAGCCATAGGTCTCTCCATTCAGACATAGGTGTCTCCATTCAGCCATATGCCCTCCATTCAGCCATATGTCTTCTCCATTCAGCCTTAGATCTCTCCATTCAGACATAGGTGTCTCCATTCAGCCATATGCCCTCTCCATTCAGCCATACATCTCTCCATTTAGCCATAGGGGTCTCCGTTCAGCCATAGGTGTCTCCATTCAGCCATAGGTGTTTCCGTTCAGCCATAGGTGTTTCCGTTCAGCCGTAGCCCCTCCATTCAGCTATATCGCTCTCCATTCGGCTGTAGGCCCCCCCCCATTCAGTCATAGCCCCGTCATTCAGCCATAGACCCTCTCCATTTATCCATAACCACCGGTCCATTCATCCATAGTTCCATACCTACCGATCCATTCACTCAGATCCACCCGTTCACTGAGTTATACTCATCCGTCCGTTCAGTCCTATGCACTTGTCCATTCAGCCAAACCAATCCGACCATGCAGCCATTCCCACCGTTCCATTCAGTCGTCCATCAAACCACAGGCGAACAATACAATAATCCATTCATCAAATTCATTAACTGCATCGATGAATTAAGATTTCCTTTGTCGTTTTATTCTTCGATCGTTTCATTCGTCCATGTAGCCATTCTTCTATACACTCCTCCATTCATCTATGCAGCCATTCTTCTATTAACTCCCCCATTCATTCATGCAGCCATTCTTCTATTCACTCTCCCATCCATTCATGCAGCCATTCTTCTATTCACTCTCCCATCCATTCATGCAGCCATTCTTCTATTCACTCTCCCATCCATTCATGCAGCCATTCTTCTATTCACTCTCCCATTCATCCATTCAGCCATTCTTCTATTAACTCCCCCATTCATCCATGCAGCCATTCTTCTATTCACTCTCCCATTCATCCATGGAGCCATTCTTCTATTCACTCTCCCATCCATCTATGCAGCCATTCTTCTATTAACTTCCCCATTCATCCATGCAGCCATTCTTCTATTAACTCCCCCATTCATCCATGCAGCCATTCTTCTACTAACTCCCCCATTCATCCATGCAGCCATTCTTCTATTCACTCTCCCATCCATTCATGCAGCCATTCTTCTATTTACTCTCCCATCCATTCATGCAGCCATTCTTCTATTCATTCTCCCATCCATTCATGCAGCCATTCTTCTATTCACTCTCCCATCCATTCATGCAGCCATTCTTCTATTCACTCTCCCATCCATTCATGCAGCCATTCTTCTATTCACTCTCCCATCCATTCATGCAGCCATTCTTCTATTCACTCTCCCATCCATTCATGCAGCCATTCTTCTATTCACTCTCCCATTCATCCATGCAGCCATTCTTCTATTCACTCTCCCATTCATCCATGCAGCCATTCTTCTATTCACTCTCCCATCCATTCATGCAGCCATTCTTCTATTCACTCTCCCATCCATCCATGGAGCCATTCTTCTATTCACTCTCCCATCCATCTATGCAGCCATTCTTCTATTAACTCCCCCATTCATCCATGCAGCCATTCTCCTATTAACTCCCCCATTCATCCATGCAGCCATTCTTCTATTCACTCTCCCATCCATTCATGCAGCCATTCTTCTATTCACTCTCCCATCCATTCATGCAGCCATTCTTCTATTCATTCTCCCATCCATTCATGCAGCCATTCTTCTATTCACTCTCCCATCCATTCATGCAGCCATTCTTCTATTCACTCTCCCATCCATTCATGCAGCCATTCTTCTATTCACTCTCCCATCCATTCATGCAGCCATTCTTCTATTCACTCTCCCATTCATCCATGCAGCCATTCTTCTATTCACTCTCCCATTCATCCATGCAGCCATTCTTCTATTCACTCTCCCATTCATCCATGCAGCCATTCTTCTATTCACTCTCCCATTCATCCATGCAGCCATTCTTCTATTCACTCTCCCATTCGGGGAACGGACATTTCCCCCCTGGACATTTCCCCCCCGGACATTTCCCCCCGGACATTTCCCCCCTGGACGTTCCCCCCCTACCCTAGGACATTTCCCCCCCCGTATGCGGAAACCATTGCTGTTGTCGTCTTCAACAATTTAAACCAGAATATTTTCATCAATCCAGTTCCAATTTAAGCAAGAATATTTTCATCAATCCAGCTCCAATTTAAACAAGAATATTTTCATCAATCCAGATTCCATTTAAGCAAGAATATTTTCATCAATCCAGCTTCCATTTAAGCAAGAATATTTTCATCAATCCAGTTCCAATTTAAGCAAGAATATTTTCATCAATCCAGCTTCCATTTAAGCAAGAATATTTTCATCAATCCAGTTCCAATTTAAGCAAGAATATTTTCATCAATCCAGCTTCCATTTAAGCAAGAATATTTTCATCAATCCAGTTCCAATTTAAGCAAGAATATTTTCATCAATCCAGCTCCAATTTAAACAAGAATATTTTCATCAATCCAGCTTCCATTTAAGCAAGAATATTTTCATCAATCCAGCTTCCATTTAAGCAAGAATATTTTCATCAATCCAGTTCCAATTTAAGCAAGAATATTTTCATCAATCCAGCTTCCATTTAAGCAAGAATATTTTCATCAATCCAGTTCCAATTTAAGCAAGAATATTTTCATCAATCCAGCTTCCATTTAAGCAAGAATATTTTCATCAATCCAGTTCCAATTTAAGCAAGAATATTTTCATCAATCCAGCTTCCATTTAAGCAAGAATATTTTCATCAATCCAGTTCCAATTTAAGCAAGAATATTTTCATCAATCCAGCTTCCATTTAAGTAATATGTTTGTGCGTTTTAAACGCATAGCTATTTAAGTGGATTCCTTAGCATTTACTTCAAAGGAATCGTTGTAAAAGTTTCAGATTTAATTATGCAGGCCTAGGCGTAGGTCTAGAATTCAGGATAGGACTTGTATGGTCATTTGAGGTGGTATGCACAGAAGGGGGGAAATGTCCGGGGGGAATGTCCTAGTCGAAATCAGGGGGGGAACGTCCAGGGGGGGAAATGTCCAGGGGGGAAATGTCCGGGGGGGGAAATGTCCAGGGGGGGAAATGTCCTACACCCCTCCCATTCATCCATGCAGCCATCCGTTTCCACTCTTCCATATGCTAGGTTGTCCGTCTGTTCCTCCATCTATCCCTTCTTTGTTTTATTCGGCCATCCATGCTTCCACCAATACATCCATTAATCCATCATCTGTTCCCGGTCTCCAGTCTTCCTCCTCCCACATCATATAAAATTTATCGATTGGTGACACCCACATAAGGTAGACGACAAATACCTACTTCCCTCGTAAGCCTTTGCTCCAAATCAGAATCCTGTTCTCCATCAGAATCCTACTCCCCATCAGAATCCTACTATCCATCAGAATCCTACACCCCCATCAGAATTATACTCCCATCAGAATCCTACTCCCCATCAGAAGCATACTCCCCATCAGAAGTCTAATTCTTAAACCCCATCAGAATCCTATTGCCCATCAGAATCCTACTTCCCATCAGCATCTTACACCCCATCAGAATCCTACTAACCATCAGAATCCTACACCCCCATCAGAATCCTACTCCCCATCAGCATCCTACACCCCATCAGAATCCTGCTCCCATCAGAATCATACTCCCCATCAGAATCCTACTCTCCATCAGAATTCTACCCCCCATCAGAATCCTACTAACCATCAGAATCCTACACCCCCATCAGAATCCTACTCCCCATCAGAATCCTACTCTCCATCAGAATCCTACTCCCCATCAAAATCCTACTCCCCATCAGAAGCCCACTCCCCATCAGAAGCCTACTCCCGACGACACATCAAAGCCATCTCGTGGGTTCTTGTGTAAAGCAATAAACAGGCCTTCCTCTTTCACGCCTCACCGCTACCTGCCATCCACGGCTTCGTGGCCAGCACTCGGCTTCCTCCTCCTCCTCCTCCTCCTCCTCCTCCTTCGTCCACCGCCGTCGTCTCTTTTATGTTTCTAGCATCGACCTATCGATATTCCTTCTCATCTTCCATTCACCCGATTAAAGCATCAAAGACACACGTGTTTACGGGCCTGTAAACCGGACTCGTGTAGCGTCTTTGAAAGTCTCTCGAAATCCTCTCTATGACACCCGAATCCTCTTCATAAGCCTCTTCTTAGTCTCTTGCGTCAAGGGTTGCGGCTGGCGTCGTATTCCGTCTTGCCGTTAAGACTTTTAACATTGGCGACGTATAAACTTAGCCTTTGAATTACATTACGCAGAGAAGATGACTGGGTGATGAGTGATATTGCGCAGAAGGAAAAGGAAACGAGTAATAATTCAAATTACAACCATCGCAGTCAGAATAGACTCTATGTGACTGCGCATATTATATTGAGTGAAGTATGCCGTAGGGCCTATAGACTATGCGCAGATATTGGACTTCGGTATGTATGCCCCTAAAAGAGTTTAATCTCATAACTACTCGTGAATGCATTGCATCAAGAAATTAATTGTTTAATTACTTACCAGCAGCAGGTCCTTAAGCCAAATAATAATCAGAAAATTATACAAGTGACGTATCTACAGCGGTTGGAGGGTGAGAACTGCCGGAGTGTTGGGGGTTTCAACCCCCAGTCTTTCATAGATCCCCATATAGTAAAGTCTGCTTTTCATACCTCAATTCCAAATGCCAACCCCCAACCCCCAGTTATTTTTCCGCAACTCTCACACTGGTGGTTAGTTCTCATCAGCTGTGTATACTAGGGTGGAGTGAAAAACACGAATATTAGAAATCGAAAATCCGTTAGCAATAAAAAGTTGTCTTATGGCATGGGGTCAAGAAATATCAAAAAAGTTTTGAAAAATATTAATGTCTTCCTTTGCCCCCAGAGGGCCAAAGTTTCGAAAAATTGGAGTTTTTTGAGAAAATTGCAGGTTTTCTTATGAAATATTTTTAGTGTAAAATAATTAACCACCAAGCAATACATCGTTGGAAAGAGCTCTTTAAACTGAGTAAAATCATATCTTAATTTCAAGAATATTCGCATATTTGTAGGAGATATTAACTTTTTAAGATACCCCACGTTCGCGACATGTCGCTATGCCTGAAAATGGTAAAACACTAATAACTTTTTTATCCTTTGCGATATTTCAACTTGTAATATGTCATTCTATTCAGTTTATGACAGTCTATCTGACGGTGCATTTAAACTTATAAGAACCTTCCATTAAGAATTTCAAAGCTCATGAAACCCTACAAAAATGAGGAAAACTAAAGGAAATGTCCTCAGAAAGTGCAAAACTTTGAAAAAAGTGTAGATAATTTTTTACATTGCAGCCTGCAAATGCACCACTGACAATTGCAAATGTACCAAAGCCAGAAAGGTTCCAAGAGAGGAACAAAAGTCCTACATGATCAACAGACAATTAGAGTTATGACGATTAGCCGTCAGGATAAGATTATATCAACTTCACTAAAGAAGCGGCATGATAGAAAGAGAAAGAAGACCATGCGCCTATAATTTGTCGTAAACGTCTAGATTTCGTCAACGAACAAGCATTAGCAGACAGTAGTGTTCAAAATAATGAAACGGACAGTGAAGCAAATCCAGTAACTAGTGTAAAATCTTGCCAGAAGATGAAACCATGGATGTGTCAGAAAAGTCAAGACCTATAGGCTAGTATAGGCTTACCTCACAAAATTAATGAAACTAAGCAAATGAGAAAGAGATTGTCGAAGCTGTCACGACTCTGTGACCGATATGGAACATCGGATATAGCAGGTGCAGTTATTCCAAATGCTGTACTAGAAGACCTTGGTATTCCAACGAGTGCTCTTTTTCTAATTTCAGTGTTCTACATGTATCTTTGCGACCATCAAAGTACAATGTTTCAGTTGAATCCCTTATTTCAACTTCCTGCATTGCATTCTGTCTAGTGATTCTTTCACACGTCGAAGCTCATAGCGATCGATCACATGTTTTGATTCGATGTGTGAAAGAATACCAAGGTCTTCTAGTACAGCATTTGGAATAACCGCATCTGCTCTATCCGATGTTTCATATCGGTCACAGAGTCGTGACAGCTTTGACAATCTCTTTCTCATTTGCTTAGTTTAATTAATTTTGTGAAGTAAGCCTACACCCGGTAGAGTATACTGGATAACACCCTAGCCAAGAGTGCGAGAGGTAACGAATTCGAGCCCCCGCTGGGACGAAAGCTTTATAGGTGCTATTATTGCAAGCTGTTTGTTAAGTCAGTATAGTTAAGATTTGTGTATTCTGTAATCTGAGTTCCTGTAAATATTATTGGTTCAACTGCATATAAAGTGTACACTGCAACCAGTTACGTTCTTTCAACCGGATGGTTGATTAAACGAAAATTGTTATTGTTATTATTATTATTATTATTATTATTAATTATTATTATTACTGCTGCTGCAACTGCTGCTACTGCTACTGCTGCTGCAGCTGCTACTGCTACTGCTACTGCTACTACTACTACTATACGGCTTGACTTTTCTGATACACCCTTGGATTCATCTTCTGGCAAGATTTAGGCTAACACTACTGGATTTACTTCACTTCCGTTTCATTATTTTGAACACTGCTGTCTGCTAATGCTTGTTCGTTGATGAAATCTAGACGTTTACGACAAATTATAGGCGCATGGTCTCCTTTCTCTTTCTATCATGCCGCTTCTTTAGTGAAGTTGATATAATCTTATCCTGACGGCTAATCGTCATAACTCTAATTGTCTGTTGATCATGTAGGACTATTGTTCCTCTCTTGGAACCTTTCTGGCTTTGGTACATTTGCAATTGTCAGTGGTGCATTTGCAGGCTGCAATGTAAAAAATTATCTACACTTTTTCAAAGTTTTGCACTTTCTGAGGACATTTCCTTTAGTTTTCCTCATTTTTGTAGGGTTTCATGAGCTTTGAAATTCTTAATGGAAGGTTCTTATAAGTTTAAATGCACCGTCAGATAGACTGTCATAAACTGAATAGAATGACATATTACAAGTTGAAATATCGCAAAGGATAAAAAAGTTATTAGTGTTTTACCATTTTCAGGCATAGCGACATGTCGCGAACGTGGGGTATCTTAAAAAGTTAATATCTCCTACAAATATGCGAATATTCTTGAAATTAAGATATGATTTTACTCAGTTTAAAGAGCTCTTTCCAACGATGTATTGCTTGGTGGTTAATTATTTTACACTAAAAATATTTCATAAGAAAACCTGCAATTTTCTCAAAAAACTCCAATTTTTCGAAACTTTGGCCCTCTGGGGGCAAAGGAAGACATTAATATTTTTCAAAACTTTTTTGATATTTCTTGACCCCATGCCATAAGACAACTTTTTATTGCTAACGGATTTTCGATCTCTAATATTCGTGTTTTTCATTCCACCCTAGTGTATACAGACCTGTTCCTAAGTATTTTGAACGCCCATAACACTTATAACGAGTGTCGAAGGCATGCAGTATTATTTCGAATGCCTTTAAGAGACGCTATATAATTTCAACTGTGATCACAGTCTGTCTTGACTACTGTTCGTCAATCTACGCTGGCCTCCATGCATCTGATCGAATAGCGTGTCTACATTGAGTCTTGCACTCTGCAGTACATCTCGCTGGACAAATTCGCAAATTTGGCCGTCTCTCCATCTATCTGCAGGAGGACCTGCGCTGGCTCTCTCCACCCGCCACATGCAGTGTATTTAGTATTGGATTGCTGACCTGGTGTGGAGATGTGAACTGTCATTGTATTGTATTGTATTGTATTGTATTGTATTGTATTGTATTGTATTGTATTGTATTGTATTGTATATAGATTCTAAGTAAGCATTTATAAAGCGCCTCTTACAGACTAGCTATTCATGGCCGCGACTAAGAATATCTGCGAGAACTCTGTTTGTACAACTCGAGTATGCTCAAGTTTTTTCAACGCTCCACTGCGGACGAGAAATTGCTTCTATAGTCCGATTTGCTTGAATTGCTTCTATGACGAAAGAACCTTTTGCTTGGTGGGTCCAGTGGGTTGGGACGGAGTCCCCTGAACTGCCCTCCTATTCCCTGGGATTCTGACGCTTGAAACGTCTTTCACGCGACACAGAACTGTAGTATGTTTTTCCCGCACTGGAGTCGGAAGCGCCTCTGAATAGTCCTCTTTAAGTGGCGCTAAATGAATTCGTAGATGACGAAATAACATAATATATAGGGGATCAGACATGACTGTATTTGCTCGATCAACTTACCTGCAATGCAGTCTTTCCTCTCTGCCATGAACGGACTTTGAGTTGATGACCAATTACTGCAATAATCGTTTTCAAATATAATTAGGCCTATATCGAAATAAACGAAGAAATAACTTATCTGCCAGCAATCTCATATGCATTAGATTGAACTCATGCGGGTTCCATAATTATGGATCCAATGTCGGTATATGGGTCCTATAAGGTCTCCATCTGGTTTTGCTTGCTGTTGTGACACCGTGCTGTGACCAGCCATTATGCAAAGGACTTATAAAACCCGTTTCAAAGTTGCCGTTCTGAACTTTTGTGAGAGACTCGTAATCGTAATCGTAATCTCCTAATTTCTAAAGCGCCACTGGAAAGCCAAGCGCGGGGCACCGGCTTATTCACGAGCGCTGCGTTGAGTTATGAGGGTTGTCCGTGAGAGTAGTCCGTGGTGGTCCGGGTCGAGTTACCATAGGATCAGGATCAAATGCGTTGAGTCAAAAGGGTTGTCCGTAAGAGTAGTCCATGGTGGTCCGGGTCAAGGTACCGTATGATCAGAGGTGTGGAACAGCTACTAAGGTGGGTGTCGTCTGAGCCGGGAATTGGAGGGTGGGGGATCAGATGAAACAGGATAAGAGTTCTTGAACAGGAGTGTCTTTAGTTTCGAGTGAAAGGCCCGAGGTGTGATGGATAGAGGAGCCTGAGGAAGGTGATGGTGTGTGATTAGTAATGATGGAGTAGGAACTGAAAAGGATCGGAACTCAGCAGGCAGATCATTCCAAAGGCGTGGTGCTGAGTTGGATATGGCTCGGTTGGAGAACTTGAGATGACTTGTGACCAGCGGTCGAGAGAGTGTAAGGCAGGCGGATGATCGGGTAGAACGGGTAGGCTGGATGGTGAACAGTTCGCGAAGATATCTGGGCTGGGAGCATTGTAAGGAGTTGTATGTTAAGGAGAGAACTTTGTAGTGAATTCGCTCTGGGATTTTCAACCAGTGAAGAGACTTGAGGATGGGGGTGATGTGATGATGTCTGGGCGTTCTGGTGACGGCTCTAGCAAGAGAATTTTGTATGAGTTGGAGGCGCTTAAGTTGTGTGGAATCAAGGTTTAAGAACAGGGAATTGCAATAGTCAAGCTTTGAGTGGACGATGGACGTAGCAATGGTGGAAGCAGTTTTGAAATCAAGCATGGGTCGGATGCGTCGGAGGTCCCGGATGTGCATGAAGCAGGAGCGAGATAGATTAGAGATGTGGTTAGAGAAGGAGAGGTGTGAATCAAACATTACACCAAGATTGCGGACCGGAGCATCAGAGGTGAAGGTAAGAGATGAAGAGTTAGTCGATAGGTGTATTGAAGGGTCAGGGATTTTCTTGATTTGGTCAGGAAGGCCTAGAATAATGAACTCTGTTTTGGAGGGGTTGAGGCAGAGGAGGTTGGACGACATCCATTGAGAGATCAGATTGACCACATTGAGAAGTTTAGCAATGGAGGTGGAGAAAGAGCCTGGGGAAAAGGATGTGAAGAGTTGGGTGTCGTCTGCATAGAGATGGTGGTCAACAGACGAGGATTTTATGAGATGACTTAAAGGAGTGGTGTAGAGAATGAAGAGGAGTGGACCCAGGACGGAGCCTTGAGGAACGCCGCAAGATAGTGGAAGAGGTTTCGAACAGTGACTGGAGGCTTTAACAGAGAAAGATCTGGAAGACAAGTGGGACTCGAACCAGAGTAAAGCAGTGCCAGAGACGCCAAAGGAAGAAGAGAGTCGATTAAGAAGGAGACTGTGATCGACTGAGAGTGATTGACTGACTGATTGATTGATTGATTGATTGAGATATAAATTATATATACAGTGTATATATTGAGAGAATGAGAGAGTTACTGAGAGAGATTGAGATTGAGACAGAAAGAGACACACACAGAGAGACAGAGAGAGACAGAGAGAGACAGATAGAGACGAAGAGGATGTTTGTGAGGATCTTACTCTGGTTCTGTTTTGTCTGTTTCTTCAGTCGTTGGTTGTGTAGACATTCATCCGTTGCCAGGAGCAACGCACAAGCGCGAGGCCGACCTTCTCGTCGTCAAGTGTAACTTCACAAAAGACGAATATCATCTGAAGTGTGTTAAGAGACAATGGATTGGAGAGATGTACAATTGCAGCGCTGCAGGTATACATATACACTATGTTCTGCACAATTGCCTTAACACAATAACAATAAAAATTATGCTTGCTGTATTGCTCGTCCAAGTCGATATTATAAATATTATTCGATCCTTTTGAACGGTGCTTATTCGATTAGGTCTATTCGTGTTCGAAGTTGTAATTATAACCTCAAAGTTATGCAGCGCCACTTCACGAGATGCTCATCAGAGACGCTCCCGGTCTGACAACACAATAATTGCCATGAATGATCATTGAACAGAGCGGCATTCGAGTATTTACGGATATACATGAAAAGAAATTCTAAGAAGTTGATATCGCGGTTAGCAAGGCAACGTTGTTCCGTGAAATGGACCGTGAGGTGAAAAGAATCCAATGTGTAGCCTAAGGCAGGCGGGTTTATATACATGTAAAGTGCGGGAGTTTGATCGACTATTTGCCTTGATCTGTCCTCAATGTAATCAGAACGGCACTTTCATTGTCGTTGAACGATATCAATCGCATGCATACAATTATAATTATTGGCTGTCACTGGCTGAACGATCCAAACGTTTTCTTGTCCATGAGACCCGCATCCGTCTTAAATAAACATGTCTTTAGTACAGGCAAGTGCGAGTAAACGCAGCATCCTTTAGATTTTGAATTTTGATTTGGTTATGCTGAAAGTGTTCTTTAGTAGCGATTGAAATGCTGGTTATGGTGCTAGTTATTTAGCGCTGACTGCAGTCTAGATAATCGTATGTCTATAATTATACAGTATAGAAATATAGCTAGCCTATAATATGCAGTTTTGAAACATAGGAATTGGGCGGATTTTGGTTGCATTATCAGGTGTAGCACTTGTTCTGAGACAATCGGCTTGGCTATTTCATCACTAAACGAGCAAACTGTCATTGCTGCTTAAGTGTTTTTGTCAATTTTTCACTGATGAGTTTTGCGTTTTCTAACACAGCTATTCCGTCTACAGCGTCAGAGAAGTTTGAGCATGCAGATATCACAATTTCCTACGGTAAGAGAAATACATCTCTCACTGGTAGCAATCGATTTCTTGCCTATATACCGGTAATGGGGAAGTTACAGATTTTAAACTGTCACAGTCGCGGAATTTGTTTGCATGCAATTCAGTTGGTCCTGTGTCATTTTAAGTCTAAAGGTTTCAGTTTTAGGTGCCATGAATATTGAATATACAGTGAATAAGTTAGAAGCAGACACCATATGACTTGCCGAAATTGGTTCTGAAGTTGTGTCTAACAAAAGCGAAAGTAGGCCTCTGCCTGTCTCATGAGGTTTTCCCACTCTACACAGGATATCCAGACCCGTCGTTCCATTCGATCCTCTGCACGGACCAGGGTGAGCTTCTTGTCCCCTATGCGCATACTTCCATCAATTAGCGACGCGCTTTCTCTGTTGCTATAGCCATGTGTCTTGAATGGACTAACTCCATACCTGCGCCGCTCCCATCTGACACGTTCTATCGCAATCTTAAAGCTGTCATCTTTAGCCGAGGCTGGGTCTGCATGGAGCACTCCTGAGTAGTAACCTTGAAGATGCGCTATATAAATCATCGCAGTGAATGAATGGATGAATGAATGAATAAATGAATGAATGAATGAATGTTTAATTGGATGAATGAATGAATGAATGAATAAATGAATGAATGAATGTTTAATTGGATGAATGAATGAATGAATAAATGAATAAACGAATGACTGAGCATGCAAACGCCAAACAAAACATCAGCAGCTAGATTGCCATTATTACGCAAATGCCTCTCAGCAGACCAACAGTCATCTTCCCATCTCTTCTTCGGTCTCCAGTCTTTGCATAAAAATGACTTTTTCAATTTTGCAAATTGCGATGCTTTAGTGTAGAATTGTTCCAACCTTGGTGCTGCTTTAATTCGAAAGTAGAGCGATATTCAGAGCATGATCTTTTTCTGTCTATTTTTAATTGTATCATAAAATGGATTTGATGAGGTCGGTCTATTTTTGACGATGCAGGTTCTTCCATTATGATCATGATTGTAACGGCGCTGGCAATGGGTCTCTTTGTTCTGTCGGCCGGGCTAATCATTCTGGCCAGGTAAGAACTCGCCTCAGTCATAAACAACGCCACAAACAGAACCAAGCAATCTCACACACACACACACACACACACACACACACACACGAATCTACGCACACACCCACACACACCCATATGTATTTACATAGGTTATATATATACACACTGTCTTTAGCCAATGTTTAGTTGAATATTAGCTACTTTAGGCACAATCTGATGAACGATTGACTGACTGACTGACTGACTGACTGACTGACTGACTGACTGACTGACTGACTGACTGACTGACTGACTGACTGACTGACTGACTGACTGACTGACTGACTGACTGACTGACTGACTGACTGACTGACTGACTGACTGACAGAACTAAGCAATGCCACACACACACGAACCAAGCACGCTGACTGACTGACTGACTGACTGATTAACTGACTGACTGGCTGACTGACTGACTGACTGACTGACTGACTGACTGACTGACTGACTGACTGACTGACTGACTGACTGACTGACTGACTGACTGACTGACTGACTGACTGACTGACTGACTGACTGACTGACTGACTGACTGACTGACTGACTGACTGACTGACTGACAGAACTAAGCAATGCCACACACACACGAACCAAGCACGCTGACTGACTGACTGACTGACTGATTAACTGACTGACTGGCTGACTGACTGACTGACTGACTGACTGACTGACTGACTGACTGACTGACTGACTGACTGACTGACTGACTGACTGACTGATTTCTTTACTGGCTTTCCTCCACACTGGTTGTCTGACTGTTCGTCATTCGCATTACACATGAATCACTCCTTCATCCGTTAATTAATTCTTTCATCTGACCACAGAAACGAACACCGCGTCTTTCTTCGATGTCTAAAATCGGATTAGCAACTGATCACACGTTGCTAACAAGGTCTTTGGATTTTTATTCGCTACACCGACCATGAGAGTCGGTGACCTTGGCATGTCCATTAAAGTCGCGTAAACAACTGTGTACAAACCTCATAAAGCACGCGTGAAAGCCTAGTTTATGGGTTCTTGCGCTATAAAAGTCTGTTAACAGTTGACAAGAATAATTCTCGTCTCGCGCGCAAGTCATCCGATCGTCTGCGAGTTTTCCGTATAATTTCGTTTTCTTTCGTTTCCTGATCTTGCCATTTGACACCTCTGCCTCCAGCTTAGACTTGCCATCTTAGCGCATAACGTCCGTGAAAAAGCTAAATCTCACTGGGCACGGCAAGTCTCACATGTGTCGGTCATAATATTTATAGAAATTAATCTTTTTTACTGGAAATGTAATGTTGACCACGGAGATGTTACTCCTTATTTCACCCAGTGTAGAAGTCTCTTCTGTCCACAACAGGTAATCAGATTATTGCTGCGCATCTGCCTCGCAACATGACTGTCAATGCAATGTGCTGGTTCCATCTTGCGAGTGAGTACAGGAATTGCCCAAAGTGTATTACCGTCAGATTTCACAACCTTCTTGTGTCATCTGTAGCCGCATTTAATGTCATCAAATGCCAGTCTGTGTTAGCTAGTGCCATCTAGTGCTGCATAGTGGCATCCACAGACGTTGGTCCTTCATTTGATCAACGCAAGAAGCTTATGTCTGGTAACTGGTATTAAATCTCAGCTGCATATTGTAGGACCATTGGCTTATTTAGCAGCTTTTCGGGGCTTTTTTTAGCGTACAGTTGTACACAAAATGTGCAGTTCTAAATGGATCTGTACAGTTGTAGAAGCACTTCTGTGCAGTTATAACTAGTGAAAAAGGTAATTGTCCTCCGATTTGGAGTAATTTACCATAGAGGATGGAAAGAGAAAGAAGAGAAAAGCAGTTGCTAATCCGGTTCTAGACATCGAAGAAAGACGTTTGTGCAGTTCTAAAAATTCCTTTAAAACAACGTTGCAACTTTTTCTCCATCTTTATACTGACTAAGACGATTTGAAATGTATGTAGGATAAGGCGCTATCGCAAATAAAACTGAACAACCCTACTGCAATGCTGCTTTCCTCTGGTTCATTGCAAGTGAGCCATCTTATAATAAGCAACGGTTGAATCGTCCATGCATGGATGATGATGTGTGCAGTCAAGTTGATCGCGTTTATGCTGCTCATTTTCAGACGAAAGACGATCTTCAACCGCGACAAGGGTCGACATCATCCAGTCCATCATCAATCGACTCGAAACTTTCTCGACTACGACAACGATTACGTCAGTTCCGGTGGCGGCGGCGGAGGCGGCAGCGGAAGTCACATGCCGAACGGATCGATCCAGTTGCTGTCGAGGAGGCGCTACTCCTACGTCGATCTCACCCTACAGACATCCGGGAACTCGCTGACCGGATCGTCCGGAGAGCTGTCCGTCAGCACACCGCTCGTCAATCCGCTTTTCACGTCGCCGTACTGTCACGTGCAGCAGAAGCAGCTGCTCTGCTGCGAGTGCCAGACCGCTTCCGCTACAGACCGGAAGTCTCCCGTCGACGCCATCGCCGCCGGGCTCTGCACTTCCGGTTCACGCCTGGCGAGCAGCATCGGGTCCGGTCGGTACAACGCGCTGCAGACGACGAGCTGTCTCAAGCTGCAGGAGATGAACGTCTGCTACGCCGAGACGACGGCCGCCATTAAGGCGACCAGCGTCGGTGTCGCTCCTCTGCTGGCGGTGGGCGATAATAGGAGATCTTCCAATCCAACGAAACCATCGGCATTGCAGACGGACGATGTGAAGTTACAGAGGTCGCTCTGCGCTCAAGTGCCTCCTCCTCCTCCACCGCCTCCACCGCCTCCTCCGGCTCCGGTTCTACCGCTGGAGGACACACGAACGGAAGCAAAGCACGGCCTGTCACGTGACCTGGAAAAACTTTCCACCACCACCACCTCCACCACATCCTCTTCTTCCAAAGACTGTAAAGAATGCGCGCCTCCTCCTTTGCACATTTTTTGACGTTCCATCGTTCTTGATATCGCACGATCCGTGGACGCGTGCAATTCTTTGCTTTCCACGTGGCAACACGTGTATAGGGCTGTAAACAGTCCTACACACACACTGCAGTTCACTCTTTCATCCTTGTTTTACTTTGAATTATAATTGAATTGTATATATATATAATGTATATTGTATATAATAGCGCATAAATGTAGATATTGGAAGTCTATTAGAATTATTTTTTCTCTTTTAATTAGAAATGACGTTGTGTTCATTTGCTTAAAAACATTGACTCGGTTTTTCATGTCTGACAGTTTCAGCAATTATTGTTTCGTTCAATTTCATCATCACCATTTCGGTGTAACCGAATAATTAGAGACAGAAAATCTTTTGAAAATTATCTGTCGCCTGGATATTCATTCAAAAGACACATATATGTCTACCATGCGTCTCCAAGCACCCAAAACACCCATCAAATTTTTCTGAGGTGAATAAACCTTTGATGAGTTACAGTGGTAAGCCTATAAGTCAACCATTCTATGTGCCTATCGGATTGTTTGAGCCTTGACGAGGGTCATGGGGCGTGGTCCCAGCAGAGCTGCCTAAACCAGGTGGAGTGCCGCATGAATTAAGGAACGTAGAAATAATTTCATAACTTATCTTATTTTCTAAAGTTGCAGTAAATACTTGCTAATGTGTTTTAAAGTTAAATTTTACTGAAGCCGATGGCTGACAGCGATTATTTATTTTATGATAGCCTATATCATCCAGTCAAGCGTTGCAAACAGACAGAGAACCAATAAATATCATCCACGTCATCACCGTCGTTTCTTCTCTTCATCCCCTTTCATCTCTTCATCCCCGTTTCATCTCTTCATCCCAAGTCAAGAATAATACATTTTTAGGGTATGGCAGACATTATAAGTAAGACGCATACCATTTTAGAGTATGGCAGACATATAAGTAAGACGCATACCATTTTAGAGTATGGCAGACATATAAGTAAGACACATACCATTTTTAGAGTATGGCAGACATATAAGTAAGACACATACCATTTTTAGAGTATGGCAGACATATAAGTAAGACACATACCATTTTTAGAGTATGGCAGACATATAAGTAAGACACCTACCATTTTAGAGTACGCCAGACATGCAAGTAAGATCGCGCCATTCACCGTATACCCTATAGCTATCAAAGGTGTTTGCTCTGGAAACTGTAGCCTATTTACAAATTACAAATTACTTTGGGACGTGAAATAAATATAATTTCACATTGAAAATACATGGAAAATGTAGTTAACTAAAAATTAAATATTACGTTGTTTCAAATAGGCCTAATCCAATTACTGCCTATCCTGGACATTTTCTCAAAGTATAGAGAAGAACGCACACATAGTATGATCAGACCCGCCGAGAGGGGGACAGAGGGGCAAATGCCCAGGGGCTTGGCGACTTTCAGGGGCCCGGAGGGGCCCGGGATGCACTGATTATAATATTTAACAAAATTTATGTTGATTGCGGACGGCGAGTCAAACTTGGCCTATATAAAGTTTATGATTTAAACCGTTTTAAATATAGTCTAATATCACTGTCATATAGCTACAATTGTTAAAGTTTCAGATAACTGACCATTACCTTGTTCATCAGCTTTTGGCCAAAGAACACGCCCACTTAAGTCTCAAGTTGATTAAAATCATAAATGTATGCATTATCGTACATTCGTATACCGGTACCCGCAATTTTGTCATTTCTATTGTTTTCTTAAATTTGCTCAAAAGCCTAAATTATAGTCTATTGGACCCGTGACTTCTCTGCCCAGGGGTCCGTAATTTCGGTCTGCGGGCCTGAGTATGATGTTGCTATGTGGTTATTGGCGCTAATTTTTCCTCTGACTTTGAAATTTGGATGACCTTCACCAATTTTATACAGCTAGGAACAAGACTTTGATAATTTCGGATATAAAGACTCGAGGGGAATAACGACATCTTGTACAGCAGGACTCGCCACATGCATGTATACCGATGAATGCCATCATATACTGCAGTACTAATTGTTACTTATAAAGTTCGATGGATTGAACCTCAACAAATTGGTAAATGTATTGTGATAGTAATTATTTTTAAAGACACCTATATGAGCAGGGGCGGCACAAGAGGTTCAGGGTTTAGGAATAAATCAAGGAGAATATCATGGATATATTGCAGGGCTATTTTTATAGCTGCACAACTCGTTCTTTGCTTACCCATTATCCGTGGTAAATTACTTTCAATCGGCGGACAATGACCTCTTTTGCTAGTTTTAACTGTAGCCTATAAAGTATAGAAGTGCTTCTACAACTCCGCATTTTGTGTACAGCTGCACATTAAAAAAGCCCTGATGTGAGGGTAAAATGGACAGATGAGATCTGAGGTTCCTTCTTATTATAAACTTGCTTACCAACTTTGGCATAGGATATAGTTAGGGCCAATACGGTGACAGGGCGACAGCTAAAGTCGAGAACAATCCAGAAAGACACAACAGCCGCGACACAGAAAAGACAATTAGATCTAATTGAAAAATAACTGTTAATTTATTATAAAGTCCAATGATCGAGTGAGGGATGTTTCAACTCCCACGTTGTTAATTGATTCTATTTGCAACAAGTCTAGCTGTTTAAGTCTCGTAACGAAGAGTTTTTCCGCCTCGTTGTCGATTGATCGAGTTGAGGATGTCTTTCGAATCACTTGAGGCTGTGTTTCGACGGTCGATCCACTGCGATCTGGCTCCTCCATCGTCCGCCACTTCCTTCCAATCAATCCACCCTTCATCCCCCTTCTCATTCTTCGGCTCAACAACGCACAACACATAAATAAAATAATAAATTTAAAATTAATAATAGTGGGCTTGCGGGATATTGGGCTGATCCGCGCCAGGGGCCCTCCTGCCTTTGCGAGGAGCTTACGGGGTTTTAAACCACGCCAGAGGCCCGGCAGGTACTAATACAAATAAACTACAAACACACAACAACAACAACAACAACAACAACAACAACAACAACACAGAGCCACACAACCATCACTCATAGCATTCCCCTCATGCCATTCCCCTCATGCCCCTCATGCAGCAATGTAGCGGTTCCTGAAGCAACACAGAAATCCACGAAGATAATTAATACACGTTATGATAGGTATAAACCTACATTTAGCAACATTCAATTGCAGTATATGGGGGACTCAAGTTTCGGTTAAGGTCAGGCTAGGTGTCGTAATTGTTGACAGAGGCAGGTTAGGCGTCGTGAGGGTTGGTTAATGGTTAAGGTTAGGATTAGTGTTAGGATTAGTGTTAGGATTAGTGTTATCAAAGATACTGTATTTGCTGGTCCCTGAAACTGCAATTAGGCCTAAGCCATAAATAATTTATATTCATTATCCTGCTGGCGTGCCTCGTTTGTTGACTAATTGATCCAACACAATCTAAAAAAGTTGTAAGCCTCTTGAGGCCATAATTTTGAGACGAATCAATCAATAAATGAAGCATAATTCTGAATCACTTACATTTCTGTCTTCGTTCTTCCACTTCGAACAACTTCACAATCGGCATTCATTCGTCTTCGATTATTTTTCGTATTGCTTCAGAGTAGTTTCTAAATTTAAATAAAATATATTACGATAAGCAACGCCTTCAGATTGTCACAAAACATCCACTATTATTCTGCGAAATCTATGTTCTGTTCTGTTCTCAGCCATCCTCGCTCCGAGGTTCGGCCGCATCATGAACAATATTCCTCCAGCGTCTTCTGTCTTCCGCAAGTCTTATCATTTCATCCATTTCCAATCCCGTCCAGTCCTTTATGTTCCCCAACCAGTTTGTTCTCGGTCTTCCTCTTTTCCGATTTCCCGGCATTGTGCCCTGCATGATGTCTTTCTCCAAGCATATTCCCTCTCTTCTCATGATGTGTCCAAAATAAATAAGTTTTCTTTCCTTTACTGTCCTCAGAAGACTCCTCTCCACTCCTGCCTCCTCCAGCACCCACTCATTCCTCCGCATTTCCGTCCAAGATATGTTCATGATTAATCTTAGACACTTCATCTCGAATGCCTCTATTCTTCTTTCCTCCTCCTTCCTCAGTGTCCAGCTTTCACAGCCATATATAGCCACCGGCCATACCAGTGCTCTCCATAACTTTATCTTTGTTATGTTTGTTATGTCATGGCTCTTCCATATCTTTTTAAGGTCTGTAGCCACTGCATAACCCTTTGCCAATCGAACTCTGATTTCCGCACCGCAATCACTGTCCTCGTTTATCGTTGATCCCAAATACGTAAATTTGTCCACCTGCTCCAGTTCCTCTTGATTGATCCTGACTGTACATTTGGTTCCTGTTGTTGTCATGACCTTCGTCTTTCCTGTATTGATCTGCATTCCATATTTCTTTCCTGCCCTGTCCAGTCTCTCCATCAACGCGGAATCTATAGTAAGCCATTAATAGTAAAATACCTCGTAATCCACTTCATTCTTCTTTGCATAAAAATGACGTGCGCATACAATGGTTCGAAATAGTTATGATGTCAATTTGAACTTTTATGAAATTACACAACTTTGCTATCTGCGCTCTTTAGGCTTGTAACAGAGGATTAGAGACAGACACGTATAGAAGTGAAAAAGAGACCGGATAAGTATTATTATAATAGCCTATAATTGGCCTATATGTCTGAATTTGGCTGTCGTCCTAGTTTAGGCCTATATTATATATACATGCATCGACTATCTGCTTATGTTCTGTTTCCGCTTGTCCTCAACTCGTCACTCTACAGTCTGACCGTCGGCCATTTTGTTGCCATAGTAACGCATTTTGAAACTTACTTGTCGATTATTTTCGGTCTTTGAAATGACGGAGATGATATTTCTGTCGTACGTTTCGAATAATTTCTTTTTCACTTCGTTGATCGTCTGCCGCTCAGTTCAGCAACTGTTGTTCGTCATCTTCTCCCTCATCTTCATCGTCTTTCGTCGCCTTTTGTCGTCATTTTTGTCATCTTTGTCGACAAATTTCGTCGTCTGCGTCTACTTCAGCGCAGTCATCGTCTGAATCTAATGAACAAATGAAAATTGCGTCATTTTGCGATGACGTCATATCCGCGGACTATGGCATCATGCGACTTATAATGAGAAAGAGACAATCGCAGCGGGTGTAGTAAGTACTCGAGTAAACCCGACAACTTTGATGTCGCTATTCTACTTATAGGTCTATCTAAATAGCGCATTGCATCATATTGCGATGCAAGAAATTTAATTTCAACGTGGACTAGGCCTATACTACATGAGCACAATAATTCATCCTCGGACTGAAAACACGATTCGTATATTTTTCGTTCACCCTTTGATACGAGCTTTCCCGATTGAGTTATGTCTAGATTACTGGTGGGCTACTTAGCCTCAGGAATTTTTAGAACTGCACAACCTCTTCTTTCTCTTCCCATCCTCCATGGAAAATTACTTTCAATTGGAGGACGAGTATCTTTTTCACTAGTTTTAAATGCACAGAAGTGCTTCTACAACTGCACAAATCCATTTACAACTGCACATTTAGTGTAGAACTACATGTTAAAAATGCCCTGATATATTACAGCAGGCACTTGAACTGAGTGATCAGACAGACAGATAAAACCAACAATCAGAACACACACTGACGAAAATAAGAAATTGGGCCTACAACAATTAACAAGGGGATCACAAACCAATAGGCTACATACAATACGAAAGCGTCAGCAGCAAAGAGGTTTGTTACGCTATTTATATTCCTGATGCTATTTGCATTTTGTGCCAACACGGAATTACCCGGGTACCTCGTTATATCATGTAGGTCATTTGTGAAATTGTTTATTGCGACGTATAGCTGGATGCAAAAAGTAAGTAAAATACTTATAAGTCGAGTCGAGTCGAGTCGAGTGGAGGAAACAACGATCGACTCGACTTGGTTATAGACCAGCTATCGACTCGACTTGCAAGTCGATCGAGTCGATGATTTTTCGATCGACTCAACTTCATAGGCTGAGTTACGATCGACTCGATCGATCAACTCAATCAACTGCGGGGTATAAGTCGGCATTGGTGGTGGTGGTGTCGGCGGTGGATGGTAGCAAAACTCTGACGATAGCGAAAACGAGATAAATGATGAATAATGGGACTCATCCTCATGATGATGATGAGAGTTGGCTTTGTATTCATGACAATGATGAGAATAGTGAAACTCTACGATACATATCGTAAAAACAAGAGACAATCGGCGAGACAATAATGAATTAGCAGAGAGGTTGCACGGTGTGCGTGCGTGTGTGCGTGCGTGTGTGTGTGTGTGCGTGTGTGTTTGTGTGTGTGTGCGTGTTTGCGTAGGTGTGTTTGTGCGTGTGCGTGTGTGTGCATGTGTGCACGTGTCCGTGCGTGTGAGTGTGTGTGTGTGTGTGTGCGTGTGAGTGTGTGCGTTTGCGTTGGTAATGGGTCCAATGGTGAATAGAAGAAAAACATGGCGAGCTAATGACCGACTAATTGGATTCATTCGAGTACGGTGGAAGAGTGGATGATGATGATGATGATGTGGTCGTCGTTCTCTCCCGCTTCCTCCTCATCCACTCGAAGCTGTGGCTATGATGCTGCTCCAAAGTCCGTTGCCATATATAATATACGTCTAGCATCGACGATGAACTCAGTGCATCCTGCAGCAGCAGCAGCAGCAGCAGCAGCAGCAGCAGCAGCATCAGCAACAGCAGCAACAGCAGCAGCAGCAGCAGCAGCAGCAGCAACCTAACGAAGTCATTGAAGAGCTCTTTGGTCGATGACTGCACGCGCTTCATCGTGCGCGTGGGAAATCGTCAATATGAGTATGCAGCAGCAGCAGCAGCAGCGGCAGCAGCAGCAGTGCATCTGCCCTCTCGATACGCAACGCTTTCCATAGCTGTTGGAGAGTGAGAGAGAGTTGTCAGAGAAAACACTCCTGAAAGCCATCGATGGTAATTGCCCGCGCCGCCGCCGCCGCCTACTCCAGCGTGTTTGCCATATACGTCCGATGTAAACAGAGACGGGTCCCCGTCCGCCGCTGATTCTATTTTCCTAGAGCCGACCTCGGGCGCCACCGACCTGACCGACCCGCGACCTGTAGGCTACTAGTACGCGTGCAGCAGCTGCTCTCTCGGAACTTCCGCATTGGCAGCTGCTGCTTCTGCTGCTGCTGACGGGAGCAACACAACTACCGGGATTTCACGATGGATGATGACGTTCCAGGGACGAGAGCTTAGTGCTGCTGCTGCTGCTGCTGCTGCTGCCATGCACCGGGATATTTTTAGCTGCAAGACCGTTGGGTGAATAGATGGAGGAAGGTTTTTTTGCATCGGCTGAGTAATCTTAAGCCGACTTGACGAGGAGGAGAAGGCAGCAGACTTCTGTGGCCTACATGCCTTTCCGGGTTCGAATATACGATTGTTTACGGAAACACGTCTGAAAGAAGTTAACAA
>OX457039.1:37035219-37550219 GCA_949752735.1 Lumbricus terrestris
ACACGTGCAGCAGTTGGATCATATCTATCATCTGTGGAACAGGTGCGAAATAACGAGACACGTGTGTCATAAGAACACGATAATGTGATGATGATGATGATGATGATGATGATGATGATGATGGTGATGGTGATGGTGATGGTGATGGCGATGACGATGACGATGACGATGACGATGACGATGACGATGATGATGATGATGATGATGATGATGATGATGATGATGATGATGATGCTGGTAACGATGACTTACTTAAAAGGATGACTCCAGTAAAAATTATTTATTTAAGATAATAATAATAGCAACAATAACAACAATAGTGGGTCTAATAATGACAGTAAGTCGCCAGTTGAAGTCCGAGCTGGATCTGGGTGTAGGCCTACAACCGCCTAGTACACCTAGTACTAGTACACCTAGTGCATTTGGTATTATGAAACTGCAGCGAATGCTAGAGCAGAAAATTAATGCCAGTTCGGATCAATGGATGCTTCTGATGTCAAATCACGAGCGCTTCATAGGCGCCACAATGAATGAAGAGACCATATAAATTATATCGGGGAAAAATAAAGCATCCAGTATTATCCAAGAAGGTTGCTATTTGTTGGCCGGTACTGTCGGGTCCGTGGTCTCAAACTATATAATATTTTAGAACACAAAATAATTTAGGTTAATTACGGCTAATGTACGGCTGCACACATATTTCATCCTAAGTTGAGTCTTAGTCCAAAACTCATCTGGCCAGCGTATAAGCCAATAGTATTAAAACATGGCTGGTGCACGGAACAGAAATGGACAAATTGCGTTTGTTACTCGGAAACTGAACGCATAATTTAAACGCAAAATTCAACGGTTGTTATAAGATTATAGATGGAATAGCGTTGTCAGAACCGTATTCATTTCCCCGTTCGTATTCGTGTCGTTTTGGTTTCTATCGCGTGAATTATTCTGTTATATGCCATGTGATGACGAGAGGCAGGTAACAGGCTAACAGCTTTGTTCGGAGAAGAGACGGTGTTCTTTTACTTTGGCGTCAATTTCCTGTCAGTCGGTGATTTATTGAAAGATGATCAAGAAGAGTCATGCGGCTGTTGCAGAGGAGGTCGGCGATTGATTAATGAGCGCAGGTGCAAGAGATGCCAGGCGTACTGACACCACCGAGGAGGAAGATGCTGCTGCTGCTGCTGCTGCTGCTAGTGGTGATGGTGGTGTTTGGCTTTAACCAAATATTAATTATTGGCTTTACAATATACATCGGTGGGAAAATTTACAATGCAGTCAGCTCAAACTCAGGTTACTGCATATTTAACGCAATTGTCTGCACTGCCACTTCATACTCTTCTTCTACGTTCTTCATCTTCCTCCTCCCCTTCCTTCTCCTCCTCCTCCTCCTGCTGCTACCACTCGTCTTCTCCTTCCTTGCCATCATCGTCTTTCTTTTCCTCATTCTCCTCCTTCTTTTCCTCTTACTCTTTTCCCTTTCCTCCTTCCACCCACTCCTCATATTCCTCCTCTTCTTCTCATTCTTCTTTCTCCTCCTCCTCCTTTTCTTCTTCTTCTTCCTCCTCCTTTTCTTCTTCTTCTTCCTCCTCCTTTTCTTCTTCTTCTTCCTCCTTCTGACCTTCTCTTCTTATTTTGCTTCTTCCTCTTCTTCTTCTTCCTTTTCTTCCTCTTCTTCCTCTTCTTCCTATTCTTCTTCTTCTTTTCCTCCTCCTCCTCCTCCTCCTCCTCCTCCTCCTCCTCCTCCTTCTACTCCTATTCCTATTCCTATTCCTGTCGGTGCTTTCCTTATTTCGATTCAGCTTGCGATTTCAGTTCATAAATCGCGGTTTCTATTAAAAGGCGCGACTTCAAGCTTCCTGCAAGTCGTTGTACAAGTATGCAGGCTATTGTTCTATCCCTCCCGCTCTGACACAAGACAATGCTCGTGAACGAGTTGTTATTGAACACAAGTGCCCTGGCTTGGTTCTTTAGAGTAGACTTTAGTGCATCTTTAGAAATGTAGAGTTGCGCGATCGATTGTGAGAGGTCTACAAGCCCTACATGAGAAATTGATAAGATAATAATATTGCTCGACCAAATCAACATCGTCAACATAATGCTATCAATTTAACTGACAATTATTTATTTATTTACTTATTTATCTGCTTCTATAGCGCCCTTCATGCTCTCTACTCACTCAGAGGCGCTCCAGAAAACACCGCGCGGACATTGCATCTGCGTTTCGCGCCGAATCACCCGAAGCGCCCGATCAATTGCGAGTGAAGGACTTGCTCAAGGTCCATAACCGGCGGGTTGAGGTGGATTCGAACATGCCACCCTCCGGCTGCATGCAAGGCAACGAACATACCCACTACACCACCGCACCCTGCATTTAGCGGCGCAGCCATTCCCACCAACGTCGCAAGGGTCAGCGTTTAATCCAGATATATATGGGGTGTATAAAATCCTTCCATAAAAATTTGCGAGGTCTTTTATACATATAAATATGTACCATTCCTCCACAGAAAACTTAAACGTGTAAACAATTACCGTTCAAATATTCAGAGTGCGGGGTCGGTGGATTAGGGGTGGTTGCCGCTCAGCCAAAACGTCCGCCCCAAACCAAACGTTTTCCCCGTCTCCCCTCCCAGACTCTCGAATTGCCCCCCCTACCCCAAAGAAAAGCAGCAGGACTGTATTAATTATTAAACACTGCACAATGGTGGCAACGGAATGTATTCTGGTGCAAGCAGAGGTTGGCGTTAACCTCCTATATAGCCTAGTTAGCTACACCGGTAAGCGACAGCTGCATTCGTCTGTTGGTTGCAACGGACTGCGGTTCAAGCCCCGGGCTGGGAGTTGACATTCAGAGATTTAGATATCTCGGGCTAGCACGCGTGGGACGCAGGGGCGCAAGCTCCTGCGGAGCGACCTTGGGCAAGTTGCTTACCCATCATTGTCTGTGAGGAAGGCAACGGGAAGCCACCTCACTCACCTCATCCCCAGGGGCGTAAAAGCCAATGAACCTGCCTTCAGGCAGAGCACCATCATCATCATCATCATATATAATTATATATCACCAAAATCATATATATATATAATTATATATATATATATGATTTTGTTGGCTACTGATTCTTCATGCAGATGCTGTGGCTGTGGATGCTGGTGATCAAGTTTGATCAGATGTGACGCCGCAACATTGAGCATTATTAGACTTGGCTAATCTCGTTAGACGATGCGAATTATACGATGTCGTCGTCGTCGTCGTCGTCGTCGTCGTCGTTGTATGCGTGGCTGTCATGAATACATCCAATGAGAAGAGAGAGAGAGCCAGAGAAACAGACACACAGACAGAGAGAAAGAGAGAAACAGACAGACAGAAAAAGAAGCAGAGTTAATAAACCGTCTTTCGCGTCGGTCGGTCGATTGTAATGTGCCATCGAAATGAAATCAAGAGTCGAGAGGAGGCAGACGCGGAAGGAAGGAGGGAAGGAGGAAGGAGGGAAGGAGGGAAGGAGGGAATGGCGAAGGAAGTCTGCAGCGAGACACAGAACGAGGGCAGACGACAATGGCAAATAACACACAAGGAATTTATTGGAGGAGGATCGAGTAGAAGGAGAATAACGTGGAAGGAGAGGAGGAGGGAGGAAGATGAGGAGAAGGAGGCGAAGGACAGAGAGGAGGATAAGAAGAGGAGGAGAAGAAGAAGTGGAAGACGGAGGAGGGAGAGAACGCCGGAGGAGGAGTATTAGGAGGAGGAGGAGGAGGAGGAGGACGGGGAGAATAAGGAGAAGAATGTGAAAGTGGAGAAGGCGGTATATTATTCGCTTTCGTTGTTAATCTGCTTACAATCCGACGTTGAAACGAGATTGCTCATCGTCAACGATCGACTTCATAACGACACCAGAAATCACATGAAAGCTTATTGCATGCAGAGGCACAGATGCAGACATATAGACAGATACACAGACACATGTAGACACACACACACACATACTCGCACGATGACACAGACAAAATAAAGCCAGAGTGAAAAAGACAAATTGACAAATTGATCAACGGCGTAGGAATGTAGAATTAATAAGGGTAAGAACAACAGCTATTGTAAATTTATACCATGACAGCAAATATCGCTGTTGCTTGACTTCATCTTTGCGCCTTTCTCGAAGATCCATGTCCACCACATGGATCTATTACTCTGTTATTGCCTGAACTATCAGACATTGATCGCTTTCTGTTTTGATGAGCGAGAAATACCGGCTAGACAAATGTGCAATCAACGCAGGTCATCACATGTTTCGTCTTCTAACCGTAATCACAGAACACATAAATTATCTATTCGTGAAGTGTAACTGCCTCTTGACGCGATGAGTTACATCAGGACACCCTTTAGAGAAGAGGCATGCACCCCGTCAAAAGGGCGCCCGACAAAAGGGCGCCGACAAAAGGGCGCCGACATAAGAGCGGCGCTCTTAAAAGAAATAGCATCGATGAAGAGTCGGCCTAGAAGTGATAATATTATGAGCAAATAAGCAGGCCAACGACGACGCGACAAAGAGCAATTACTACTTAACTTTTTCACGAATGATGTTTGTTTATACCCAACATGCTCCGAGGGAGAACTGGAAGAGGTGCTAAAATAAACTAATCAGGTGCAGAAAGCGGTAACATGAGAGGTTGGAAAGTTCGCTACCACGTGATATGAGCTTCATATAAAAGCAAAGGAAGCAGGGCAGCTCTACTGTTTGGAAATCGTTAACGTGTAGAACATCGCTTTGCAGAATGGAAAGGACATTATACTTGCTGGCGGATACAGATAGGCCTACTTGTCGTGAAAATTCCGAGTGTTAACAACTTTTCGACTTTAACGACATTGAACCATTAGGCTAACAGATTCTTTGCCGTAGACTTCAGTAGTTTTCATCAGATCCCTAGTTTTAAAACTTTTCAACTTCTCAATAAATTGCTTGTTTGTATTTCTCAAATAATTTCTTGCCTTCAAAATCTCGTTAAAACTTAAAGTCATTATAGCCTGTGTAGTGGTGGTGGATCACTTGTCATTTATTTCATCCTCGATATCTTTCACGATAATATTTCTTTTAAGAGCGCCGCCCTTATGTCGGGCGCCCTTTTGTCGGCGCCCTTTTGTCGGCGCCCTTTTGTCGGGCGCCCTTTTGACGGGTCACCAGAGAGGAGTTTCCTAAACAACTGGGCAAGCTTCAATTGTTCTTTAGCACGTACAGCAATGATATGATTGACCTATAATTATTATTGTCCGTATGTGTGAATTATTATTGCATCGAGAGAAGTTATGTTATTCGAATTCCAGAGCTGTATGCTAGGATATCCGTTGGCTATAGATACATAACTTGAGGGTAATAAAGTCTTGATACTTTTTGGCAGACAATTTATTTCACCTGTGAGTCTCTGTGGAAGATAAATCCCATCATATCACTGATACCAATGGAACACAAATTATTCTGCTCCTTCTGACGATCGGTTGAAATCACTCGTAGGATAAAGCCGAGAAACGGCAACAACAAAGCGAAATGACAGAGTACGTGATGGATGTGCATGACGTCACAGATAGACAGACGGAAGGAGAGACGAAGTGAAAGACACGGAGGAGGAGGAGGAGGAGGAGGAGGAGGAGGAGGAGGGGGCTGGTCATTGGTCAATGGTCAATGCACGTCGTTGCAATCAGACGTTGCAAGCAGATAACAGCTTCAAACTGATAACGTTCTATAGCGGAGTCGACAGAGCGAAAAGCGGTCGCTGGGTGGCGCTGCCGTTGATGTCTCATCGTGATTGAATCGGACGTGGATCATTCATCCGTAATCCTCGAAATATCGCCTCAGAAATTGTGCATTGATGCCTGCTGCTGCTGCTGATGATGATGATGCTGGTGCCCACGGAAGATGCATCATCATCATCATCAGCAGCAGCAGCAGCAGCAGCATAAACATTATCATCATCATCATCATCGTCATCATCATCATCCAGTGACGTATATTCTTTGCGATGACTCCCTCGATGGGTAACTGGTGGCCACCTGGTGACGAGGAAGCATGGCTCCTTCCATCGATCATGTCGCCATCTTCGATTTTATGCTCTGTCCAAATTATACGCCTGTCATCTTTATTCTATAGAGTCAGACAAGCGTACATACAGGCGATAGGTGTGGCACTGGTACAATGTCATGATCTTTTGACGATGTCCTAATTTAGAATCATGATACGTTTTCAAGACAGACAAACAGACAGACAAACAGATAGACAAACAGACGGACAAACAGACAGACAAACAGACAGACAAACAGACGAAAGACATGTCGACAAAAGGACAACAAAAACTGCCTTTCATAAATGTAGAAACTGAAGACTAGTGAGGAAGCAACGTGTATGTGAGAGGGTAGGGAAAGAATGGAGTTGGTGTGGTGTCGTTGGGTCATTCTGTATATGTATAATATATAGTCTATATATATATATATATGTATAGGCTATATATATATATATATATATATATATATATATATATATATATATATATATATATATATATAGTCGTGAGGAGATGGCATTCCCTGTAGGTGAAACTCATCTCCGGTCGAATCATTCGCCGGTCGCTCATCAGAAGGACAAATAGAAGGATAAACGGACGGACAAACGAACGGACGGACGGACTGACGGGCACATATACAAAAGCATGGCCTGCAGTCGCCTCTGGCACTCTGGGCATCATCCTGCACCTCCAGTCGCCATATTATTGGAACAGGTCTCTGCGGGGCGGAACAGGAAGCATAACCCCGAGATCCAATGTCCATAATTATTAAGATGCAGCTGAAGCTGCATACCTTAGTTACTCTAATCTAATTTGGACTTCTACCTATGATACCCATCTCCATGTTTTAAGGACCTTGCAAAAAAAAGCCATACGAGTTATCACTAAATCCACTGTTAATTGTCATACTGGTCCCCTATTTGCTGAGCATAAACTCCTAAATATTAAACAGATTAGATTTGAACAGACATCTCAATTTATGTATCAATACATCAATAACCACCTCCCTTCTTCCTTTGCTTCCTACTTCTCTCCTGCATTGCATTCTGGACTCACTAGAGGTAATAGAGACTTCAGTATTATTTTTGCTAAAACAAATGTTCGGAAATTTTCCATTAAATTCCAAGGCCCTGTCATATGGAATAAAATTCCGATTCACATTCGTAAGGCTACTAACTTAACTCACTTCAAACACCTGTTACGTGTGTATACATTATCTAATATTTTGTGTTAATAGCATGAGGGGTTACCCATGCTGATGCTGATTTATTTGATTGTTTGATTGCTTTGCTTTTATTTTGTTCTTTCTCTGAATTTTTTCCTGTAGTGTTTACTACATTAGTTTTTCGATATTTTTTTTCTTTCCCTAGTTAAGTAATATCTCTGTAATATCTCCAATACTCCCTTCAGCTTTCACTTTCTCACTTCACTTTGTTAATTAGGCCCCTGCTTAGCGGGATTTGTCCCTTTTGGTGTGCCTATTTGCTCCCTCACTCTTATAACACCTATTCACTTTGAATATTTTCTTATTGCGAATTATGTTTATACTTTGTTAAACATACATGTACAATTGAATTGTTGGGAACAATAAAAATATGTCCATGTCTATGTCTATGTCTAAGTAAACGAAGACGATGACGGTGAGACCAAACAAAGGCTGCATGGCTTGCATTGTCTGTTCTTAGCTTCTCCGAATGGTTCCGGCTTATTCCGACGACACACAGATGACGACAATGACGACAATGACGACGACAATGAAGTTTTGATTGGTTTCCGCCTCGTTCCGTTTGTCGCTCTTTTAAAGAAATCATGAGAAGGGGAGAAGGGTGGGTGTCGTCTTTCTTGTATTTCTTCCTCTGGAAATAAGTGCCCCCCACACATGCATGCAGACGAATATTCATCTCTCCATTTTCCGTCCGTCCGTCCGTTTGTTCGTCCGTTTGTCCGTTTGTTCGTCCGCCTGTCTGTTTCGAAGACCACGTGGATTGTACATTAGGAGCGCAATGTGTGCATATACAAGTCAATTTATTTGTCCAGTTCTATAGACTATAGCGCCCATTCAAGGTCTCTACTCAGAGGCCCCTACTCAGAGGCCCTCCCGACTACAGCGCGGACACTGCATCGGAATTTCACGCCGAGGCGCTGAGCAATTGCGAGTGAAGGACTTGCCCAAGGTCTATACGCGGCGACTTGAGGTGGATTCGAACCTGGAACCCTCCTCCGTCTCCAATGCACCGACGTCACCACTACATGCATCACCGCTCCCAACAAGTGATCATTTAACATCAGCCATCACAGTTGACACCGTGCATATCTCTAATGGCAGTGTCTTTGTCTCTCTCCCGTTCTTCATATCGACGTCGGTTAGCTTTCTATCTTTTTCTAATAATATTATCATCGCAATTGTTATCAACTTGCAATCAATCAATCGTCATCATCGCTGTCGTCCTCAGATCTCTTGAGCAGAATCTAATTATTATCGATCTTCAACAGAGATATAGCCGTTGGTATCTCGTCATTAGTGCGCTGGACGAAACGCGCCGACAAATGCGCGCAGACAAATGCACGCCGACAATTGCATTCGCGCAGCAAAATTTGCACCGTCGAATGCGCGCCGACGGAATCGCGCAGTGTAGACTACAACGACAAACTTGAAGGGGATTTTCCACAAAACAAAAACTCTTTTCATCAATTTATAGCTTCTGTTTGGCAAGGATTATTTTCATCACTCCAGCTTTTATTTAATCGTGAATTATTTTCATCAATCCAACTTATGACAATCATCGAAATTGAAGACAACGCTAACGTCACTTCCAAACTTAAAATCATGGATAAGCATTGATAAAGATTTATAATTATGTGCCTATATGCTTTGCCATGCATTCTGTACATGTGAATGAATCAAGTATTATAAGTGAGTGCATATTAATCTAAGTATGTGCTTGTAAATGGCGACGCTAGGTCTGCTCATCGGTAAAACCGAGTGTTCACTGTAGGGCAGTGTAGGCGCCAGTTTTCTTTGAATTGTTAAGTTCTATAGCTATAAGACTGCAGAAGTCGATCCGAATGAGAATCGTAATCATGAGGGTCAGTCTTACTAAGTTCGGCTCAATCTTCTTATCCATCTTCAAAGCAATGCCGACTTCAGAGTCTAAGTTTACAATAATTGTACATGCACCTCTGTAATTCTTCTAGAACACTCTTGGAGAAGTGAACGACATCACGTTTGAAGGGCTCTTAAAAACGCTGTCATTGCATTGGAAAAACGCTGGAGACTTTGTTTTGCTGCACTTCATCGTAGATTCGTAGCACGAATTCTTATACAACGCGGTTGCGGATGTGAACTCCAAAGTTAACTCCGAGAGTTAACTCGTTGTAGCATAAGCTCACAATAAAGCGGTTTCACTGTGACTTCCAAAACAGGCAAAGATTAGAAGCGGCAAGGTCTCTTTTAGTTGGAGAGGTCACATTTAATTTCAATTGGAGGCATGAAATGCGATACAATTAGCTCGTAATCAAGCGACTATAATAATTATTAATTCAATATTCACCTGAACATCAATGCGTGAATTGACATGGCGACATGATATGATAATTTTATAGCCATATTCAGTTGTCGAGTGCATGGACTCACTGCTTTACGTGGCGCTCAACCGAAACACGAGTTTCTTTACGAGAACACAACGAATATTATTATGCTTATATTATCGATATTACTCCACAGCTTCCGTATAGACTATACGGTATATAGGTAATTCTACCGTAGTTCAATCATCAGATATGCGATTGCCACCAAGGCGCCGTTGTTTGCGTACGTCTTCTTTGGAAACCTGGCGATTCTGGGAGGGGGGAGGTAAGAGGTGGTGGTGGTGGTGGTGGTGGTGGTGGTGATGGTGGTGGTGGGAGAGGGCGGAAGAAAGCGAGGGAGGAAATGGACATAAATTTCAGCATATCATATGGAAATCGAAATGTATGATATCTAATTATTTATTTTTATGTTCATCCAAGGCAACATGTAGGTCTAGTATACAGCATGTAGCCAGTCTCTGTCTCTGTCTCTGTCTCTGTCTCTGTCTCTGTCTCTGTCTCTGTCTCTGTCTGTCTCTGTCGGTCTCTCTCTGTCTCTTTCCTCTTGCCTTCTCTTGCCTTTATCAGTTTCTCTCCCTCTATAGTTGTATACCGATACCTGCATTGCTCACCGGGGTAAAGGTGTTGCTCGTCATTTCGAAAGTGGATATACGAGACGATGCGTGTAGTAATCTAGCAAAGTGACCTTTGTCTTTCATTGGAGATTTCATTGCACAATATACTCAACCATGGGATCGTAGAGATAAAAAAGAGTCACATGCGCGCAATCACTATTCCATCTTTACCCCTTTTATTTCTGCGTCCGTTTGACCGTCTCCTCCTTAGCCTTCTTCTCTTCCTCCTCCTTTTTCTATCTTCTCTTTCGCCTTTTTCTCCTTTTCCTCCTCCTCTTCCTCCTTCCACTACTTCCTCTCTCTTTCCACTTCTTCCTTCTTCTCATTATCCATGGATTTACTCATCTTTATCTTCTTCTTCTTCCTCTTCTTTCTCTTTCTTACATCTTCTCTTCTTCCTCTTCCTCCTCTTCCTCGTCCTCCTTTTCTTCTTCCTCCTTCTCCTTCACCTTCTCTTTATCCTTCTCCTTCTCCTTCTCGTCTTCCCTTAATTACATGCAATGAAGGCTCAAAATCGTCCGTTTCCATTTCTCCTCCGACGTCCGTGTGAATAATAATTATCGTACACTGGCGCCATAGAAGTAGGATTGTTCTGTTAGATAAGAAATCTCTGATGTTAGACTGAATCGTTCTAAGGATTGTTATGTTAGATAAGAAATCTCTTAGGTTAGACTGAATCGTTCTAAGGATTGTTCTGTTAGATAAGAAATCTCTTAGGTTAGACTGAATCGTTCTAAGGATTGTTCTGTTAGATAAGAAATCTCTGATGTTAGACTGAATCGTTCTAAGGATTGTTATGTTAGATAAGAAATCTCTTAGGTTAGACTGAATCGTTCTAAGGATTGTTCTGTTAGATAAGAAATCTCTGATGTTAGACTGAATCGTTCTAAGGATTGTTATGTTAGATAAGAAATCTCTTAGGTTAGACTGAATCGTTCTAAGGATTGTTCTGTTAGATAAGAAATCTCTGATGTTAGACTGAATCGTTCTAAGTATTGTTCTGTTAGATAGCAAATCTCTTAGATTAGACTGAATCGTTCTAAGGATTGTTCTGTTAGATAAGAAATCTCTGATGTTAGACTGAATCGTTCTAAGGATTGTTCTGTTAGATAAGAAATCTCTTATAGGTTAGACTGAAACTTTCTAAGGATTGTTCTGTTAGATAAGAAATCTCTTATAGGTTAGACTGAAACTTTCTAAGGATTGTTCTGTTAGATAAGAAATCTCTGATGTTAGACTGAAACTTTCTAAGGATTGTTCTGTTAGATAAGAAATCTCTGATGTTAGACTGAATCGTTCTAAGGATTGTTCTGTTAGATAAGAAATCTCTTATAGGTTAGACTGAAACTTTCTAAGGATTGTTCTGTTAGATAAGAAATCTCTTATAGGTTAGACTGAAACTTTCTAAGGATTGTTCTGTTAGATAAGAAATCTCTTATAGGTTAGACTGAAACTTTCTAAGGATTGTTCTGTTAGATAAGAAATCTCTGATGTTAGACTGAAACTTTCTAAGGATTGTTCTGTTAGATAACAAATCTCTTAGGTTAGACTGAATCGTTCAAAGGATTGTTCTGTTAGATAACAAATCTCTTAGGTTAGACTGAATCGTTCAAAGGATTGTTCTGTTAGATAGCAAATCTTTTAGGTTAGACTGAATCGTTCAAAGGATTGTTCTGTTAGATAACAAATCTCTTAGGTTAGACTGAATCGTTCAAAGGATTGTTCTGTTAGATAACAAATCTCTTAGGTTAGACTGAATCGTTCAAAGGATTGTTCTGTGATATAGCAAATCTCTTGGGTTAGACTGAATCGTTCAAATGATTGTTCTGTTAGATAGCAAATCTCTAAGGTTAGACTGAATCGTTCAAAGGACTGTTCTGTTAGATAACAAATCTCTTAGGTTAGACTGAATCGTTCAAAGGATTGTTCTGTTAGATAAGAAATCTCTTAGGTTAGACTGAATCGTTCAAATGATTGTTCTGTTAGATAACAAATCTTTTAGGTTAGACTGAATCGTTCAAAGGATTGTTCTGTTAGATAACAAATCTCTTAGGTTAGACTGAATCGTTCAAAGGATTGTTGTGTTAGTTAACTAATCTCTTAGGTTAGACTGAATCGTTCAAATGATTGTTCTGTTAGATAGCAAATCTCCTATATCCTAGTAGAGGCGAAGATGATCTACAGTGCGTGGGGTCATCTGGGGTCAGGTTATGTCTGGTGAATACTTCCCAGACTGAGCTGATCAATGCAGCCATCTGCTTCAGATATATTTACCGTCTGCATGCGATCTCCTTCCTTCCGGTCTTCACCTTTTGCATCGTATCTTCCTGTCTGTTCTTCTAATTGTTTGTCTGGCTCTCGTTCTACCTACTTGCTCAACCTTCATCTCTGTCCTTCTGCTCAGTTTTTCCCTCCGTATCTGTCTGTCTCTGTCGGTCTCTCTCTGTCTCTTTCCTCTTCTTTCCCCATTTCCCTCCCACCGTCCTTCTCATTCTTGTCTAGTTTGTTGCACCATCTCTCTCTGTCTCTCTCTCTCTCTTTCTCTTTCTCTCTCTTTCTTTCTCTTTCTTTCTTTTTTTTTCTCTCTCTCTCTCTCTCTCTCTCTCTCTGTCTCTCTCACTCTGTCTGTCTCTCTTTCTCTTTCTCGATCTCTCTTTCTTTCTCTATCTCTCTCTCCACTCTGTCTCTCACTATCTCCATCTCTGTATATGTAAATGTATATCAAATTATCAAAGTAAGATTTCCTGTTTGCAGTACAAATGAGCAATTAAGCAAAACAGACAGACGGAACGATAGGCGGATGTATACTGTGTAGGCGGACGGAGGAGGAGGATTGGGAAGAAAGAGGATAGGGAAAAGGATGAGGAGGAGGGTAGGAGGACGATGGGGGAGGAGGAAGACGAATAGAAGGAGGAGGATGGGGAGGAAGAAGTGGAGGAGGAAGAGACGGAAGCGGAGGCGGAGAAGGGAAGGGGAGGAGAAGTGGAGGAGGAAAAGGGAGGAAAAGGAGGAAGAGAAAGAGAAAGAGAAGAATAAATGAGGAGGAGCAAGAAGAGGAGGAGGAATTGGAGGAGAAAGAGGATTAGTAGAAGGAGGAAAAGGAGGAAGAGGAGAATTGGAGATGAGAGGAAAGTAGGAATAGAAGAATAGAAGAATAAAAGAATAGAAGAAAAAGATGAAGAAGAAAAAGAAGAAAGAGAAGGAGCAGGAGAGGGGAGATGGAGGCGAACGAGGAGGAGAAGGTAGGACCGCACCTGTGTTCTGTCCGCATCTAGTTGCATCTGCTGTTTCTTTTTGTCGGCAGGAAGAGGTGGAGGAGGCGGAGGAGGATTAGGAGGCGTAGGTGGAGGAGGGCAGCTGACCTCTGCTGAGGTCTGTCAGATGGAAACATTCCAGGCATCCTGCTCCGAAGAAAGTCCGATTATTATCGTTCACGAGGCGCATCTGGGCAGACTCAAGCTCGGTAAACACATCCATTCGCATGTGCATATACAATACATAAACACATAATACGACGTGTATACAATACTTTACACAGACATGCTAAGATGTAATTACGCTTTACACGCCAGTGCGTAAATGTCAACAGCATTCAATGAGCACCTTTCCACCTTCCAACTTTTTTCCATTTTCCGTCATTCGAGGAAGGACTTGCCACTCGCAGACTCCTTTTTTTGCAACGTTTCAGCGCTTCTTTTGAGAGTTTCAGAAAAGGCGCTGCATGAATGCTTAGGTTCACAGACGCATCCATGCATCTATGTATACAGTACTGTATATACCTTAAAACACACAGAGCTCGTACTCTATTCATACATAATGGACATACGCACATGCATACATGCACACGTACATGCATACGTGCATCCGTATACACAATATACATAAACATACATGTGCACGCTTGCATATAATTTTTATAGATGCACAGTTTAAAGGATGGTGAAATTCATAGAATTTTTCTTAGATTTTACCCATTAAATTTTGGTCGTATGCCATTACGCTTAGCATAATGATATCTGATGGAATTCGTTCATTACAAGACTTCTATAGCAGTACACGACCACTCTATATTTAGGTGCATTTGCTCAACTCCTTTCAGTCCTTTGACCGATACATTTAACTGCAATCCACCGTTTAATCCTCCAGCATTAAAGGTAACGGTACTCTGAGACCATCCCTTAATGCAGTTTACATTGAAGTCTGCAATGTTAAGTAAGACAAGTTGTTGTTTTCCATTCATTTATCCAGTAAGTAAGTCGTATGCATTGAATTGCTCCTTTCAGCTCACACTGCATGCTATACCAATACTAGTATTGGTATAGTCTCTAGTAAGTCGTAGGTACTGGATTGCTCTCTTCAGCTCAAACTGTTATTAGGCCTATACCAATACTAAAGCATAAGAAATGAACTTTTGTCCACTGCAAATAGACCTTCGACCATGCTTATAAGAAGCTTCCATTGAGGCTTGTAAGCAATGGTGTTCTAATTGCTGTTGCCTGACCTGGGCATGAACCTGCAGGGTCTGGACTTGGGTCTCGTATACGCCTGAGTTCTGTGGGTATTTCAACCGCCATCACTCTATTATATATATCGTCTAGAACTCTGGTCTCTAGATAACCGTTTGTGTCAACCGTTGTCTGTCTTTATCGTCTCTGCAGGACGATGTGTAACGGAAAGCTTCGGCTACCTCGGCTGTTCGCTCGACGTCCTACCGGAAATAGATGTCTACTGTTCCGGAAGGAGGAGTTGTGACGTGAAGGTCGACGATACATCGTTCAAGAGGAAAGTCCCCAACTGCCACAAAGACCTCAAAAGCTATCTCCAGGTCACATATCGATGCATCAAAGGTGAGAGCACGGCGCTACATCAGTTGGATTATAGTATACCTGGATATTTTCACAGCGCCGGATTAGAATCCTTTAAACACAAGATAAGGTAAACCAGACAGCCAGAGTGGAAGTAAAGGGGAAACTTGTGATCAGCAGACGCTAACAGTTGACGGACGTTGGTTTATTTCCTTTTTATGGCCGCAGCCTGCACAGGCACACCATAAATGACACGTTCTGTATGTGGAACTATAGTAGCCTACATTCCAGAACTTCCATAAGGTAATTGTACGCGGCGTCATCTTTGTATAGGCCTATATCAGACAATTTATCATCATTAAAATTGTACTCGATTAAAAAAACAGGAATTGCAGACACCTTCAACTCTACCGAATATATATATATATATATATATATATATATATATATATATATAATATATAGCCTAGCGCTACAATCTGCCAATTGTCTGACTGTAAACTGTTAGTGTCTGCTAAACGCCAATGTCCTTCAACAGTAACTGTTAGCGTCTGCCGGTCTTGAGTTTCTGGCGCGGTTGAGGCACCCAGACTTGTAAATGTAAACAGAGTATACGGGTTCTACGAGGGAAGAATGAAACTTTCCATCGCCATCTCATACAATCCTCTACTCCAAGACGCCTCTTCCAATAAATATTCTACAATCTTATCCACAGAATAGAGACATTTAAACCGCTTCCATGCAACTTCTAAAGTTTATGTAGCCTATGCGTGTAAGACTTTTACTACATATCAGTGTAGCTTCCACTTTGTCCATTTTCACCTTTACTTATCGGGAGCAGTTTTTATCACATCGTAAAAAATATGGAATTAAAAGGTGATCAACACAAATTAAAACAGCAAACAATGTCACGTTCCATTGTTATTATCCAACAAAGGTAGGCTAGGTGCCTAGGCCTATAATGTTTGCCGGTAATTATTATCTGCAGTCCTATAGGTTAGGCCTAAAAGTATTATCATTCACGTAAACAGTCTACATATGCCTAAACGAACATCTATTCAACTTAGGACCTACGTAAGAGGGTTCCTGACACAGTGAACGGGGAGAACAGACAAGATACGTTATTATAATTATTTTAAATTCTTTCTTCTATTGATCTAAACGATGATAACAGTGAAAATAATAAAATCTCCTCTGGGTCTGACCTCAGATAAAGTGCCTCGAAAGACCGCCGAGTTGAAACGCTGGACAGCTATAGAGAGGCGTTACAAAAAAACAGATGTCTCAGATCATTTCTCTGTCTTCCTTTCTAGTCATCCTTCCGACGCCGAACTGCGATCCGATCGAGGTTCCGTCTGGCTTCCTGTCGAGTCAGATCACAGAGACCACCGGATGTGGACTGACCAACTCCCCGTGGATCGTCCAGGTCGGAGCAGGTCAGAGGATCAACGTCACGCTCTATGATTTCTCGCATGACGCATCTGCTGGTGCCGGGGTCGGAGGAGCAGGTGGTGGTGGTGAACTGGCGGCCACTCCTTCGTCGCACCAGACCTTTCCAAGGACTTGTCGGGTGTACGCAACGATCCGGGATTCGTCGTCGTCTGTTCGCAGCCTCAAGATGTGCGGCTGGCAGGGAAGGATCATCAACGTCTATGTGTCGACTGGACATCGCATCGAGATCAGGATCATGTCCGGCAAAACGATGATGACGATGACGACGACGAGGCCAAACTATCAGCAGCAGAACAGCCCACAGTTTCTTCTTTACTACGAAGGTCTGTCTCTCTGACGCTCTCTCTCGCTCTCTCTCTCAGTCTCTCTCTCGCTCTCTCTCTCTCTGCCTCTGTCTGTCTCTCTGTCTATCGCTCTGTGTCTGTCTCTATCTGGTCGAAGACGATTTAAAGCAATCTTAGAAGATGCGTGGTCTTAAGTGTAGGCTAAACGCAGAATGGGACAATATCTTCTCTGATCAGAAATACTTTCTCTCGGTGTCGTCTTTATCGGTGAAGTTTTGCATTCTAAAATATCGGCACTAACTAATTTAAGTCTAATCTAATCTCGTTTCGATTTTGCTGTCATTGTGAATATCTGAGCGTTCTCTCCAAAGTTAAAGATCTATCTTCTCTCTTCGTCTTTCTTACAAGATATAACTTTACGTTACGATGCTGTCTTATAATATATATATATACATATATATATATATATATATATAGTATATGTAAAAGCTGTTCAGCGTCCTTGGTTCGAATTCCGATGCATCGTGTGAATTCGATGGTCATCCAGATTCATCCAGATGATTTGGTTGAAAATCTTGCGCAGTTGAAGACTTTATAGATTACATGTATCAACATAATAATTATTATATGATCATAATTATTTTGTAAAGTTTCTTTAGTCAGCACATGACAAAGACTTTAATATATTGAATGCGAGCATAGTATTAGAAATAAACGATGTCGTCACTTTAGCTTTCGCTTACACTTTCTTGTATCACCAAACCTTCTTTAGATTTAACTTGATGCACCTCTCCTCACCTCAACTCATCCCCCTTTTTTAACCTTATACCTGAACTTATGACGTCACACATAACAACATCTCACCTTTCCTCGCATCACCTCACGGCACCACTCCTTTCTCATCACTTACAATCACCTCATCTCGCATTCCTCTATAGATGCGATATCCCATCAGCCATTGTTACCTGATTGCAGCCATTGTTACCTGATTGCAGCCACTGTTACCTGATTGCAGGCATTGTTACCTGATTGCAACCATTGTTACCTGATTGCAGCCATTGTTACCTGATTGCAGCCATTGTTACCTGATTGCAGCCATTGTTACCTGACTGCAGCCATTGTTACCTGACTGCAGCCATTGTTACCTGATTGCAGCCATTGTTACCTGATTGCAGCCATTGTTACCTGATTGCAGCCATTGTTACCTAATTGCAGCCATTGTTACCTGATTGCAGCCATTGTTACCTGATTGCAGCCATTGTTACCTGACTGTGGCCATTGTTACCTGATTGCAGCTGTTGGATGCGCCGATCTTCAAGTTCCAGACAGTATGCGGATGCATCGTCATGGCAACACGGCCACCGTCAGTTGCCATGGTAACGATGATCTCTCTTGGCCACTTGTTTGCTCGGACAACAGATGGATCGGCAACTATGGCAACTGTGATGTAGGTCGGTCAACAATGCTGTTCTTCTTCATTTTCTATGTTATACTACATCGACGTGATTATGTCAGAAAGAAGGTATCTGAAGAGCAAACATTGTGCTTTCCCTGAATGGCCTCTAGAAACGTAGGCTGTAATTATATAAACTTAGACGACATTTATGTACAATTTTACATGTATGTGGCTCTTTTTGGATGGTTAAAAACAGTGGGCGGACTCACTGAAAGTAATAAAACTTTGTTCTGTTTGAAATTGCTTGGTGAAATTTTTCTGTTTTTGCGTAAATATGAATTACCTTTAAGTATGTAAAAATTTGATTTAAAATTCTTAATTCTAGCTAAAATATTTGCAAATATTCTTCGAATGTTCCCTTTTCACCCACGCTGTAGAATCCTTAGTGAATATACTTATATCGTAGGCTACTATGATTAGAAGTCACCACAAAGACCGATGAGAAAACTTTCCTGTAGCAGACAAGGTTCATTTACCCAAAAAATTGTTCTTGTAGAGAATCACACGACTGCCCCAGGATTGCATTACGGTAAGTATATGATACGATTCAAGTATTACGCAATCTAAGCATGTAACTGGATCTCTGTAGGCCCACCTCGGCCACCAACCACAAACAGCAAGATTTCTCACTCTATAGGTCAAACTATCGTTGCTGTTTTTGCTTTCTATACTGCAGTATAATATTACGTAAGCACTATATACATTTTATTAAGGTGCCTTAGCTGCTCATCTATCATCTGCAATCATATCCGCTGTATACACTATATACAGTTTCGAAAACGAGATATATTATAAACGCTCAGCTGACTTATTTGAGGCGTTCTTCAAAACTCTCAGACTCGTCTGATTGATTTTTTCCTCGCATTTGCTGTAGCACCCCTACAAATTTTTCCCTACTCATAAGCGCTCCCGACTACTGCGCGGACACTGCTTCGGAGTTTCACGCCGAAGCTCACGAGCAATTGCGAGTGAAAGACTTGCTCAAGGTCCCTATACCCGGCGGCTTGAGTTGGATTCGAACTTGGGACCCAGATACAGAGAAATTAAGATGACAGGCTCCAAGGCACCGAGCCCACCACAACACCACCGTGCCCCAGAATCTGTTTTCAATTAGGATGACATTCCTGCCTGACTGACTTAGAATCGAGTTCAATGTTGCCATGCCCGAATAAGAACTTACAGTTGCTGTTTCAGTATAGGCCTATATTATACCTGCGGATGACACTGCATGCCCATGCGCAGCTAATATCTGATTTAGGAAATAATGCTTTTCTCATTTAATAATTAATCAATCATTGATCCAATATGAATTCCTGTTGTTCATTCATTAGAGAAACGCAGATAATAGATAATAATTATAGAATATATAATAGATAGCAATTATAGAATATATAATAGATAATAATTATAGCATAAATAATAGATAATAATTATAGAATATATAATAGATAATAATTATAGAATATATAATAGATAATAGCCTATTATCCATTATTCTATACCTATTATTAATAGGTATAATAGAATATATATAATAGGTAATATTTACAGAATATAGATCTATAATAGATAATAATTATAGAATATATAATAGATAATAGGTATAGAATATATAATAGATAATAATTATAGAATATGTAATATATAATAATTATAGAATATATAATAGATAATAGGTATAGAATATATAATAGATAATAATTATAGAATATGTAATATATAATAATTATAGAATATATAATAGATAATAGGTATAGAATATATAATGGATAATAGGTATAGAATATATAATGGATAATAGGTATAGAATATATAATAGATAATAGGTAGGCTATATCGGTAATGGTGCTATCCATCCACTGCTGTGTACGACACATAGATATACATTCTTATCCTAATTATGATTGCTTTAATTGAGATGGTTGTCTATGAGAATCCATACAGTAAATAGGTGAATAGAAGACATTGTCTCATTATGTGTTTGTCTATTATTATGGTCAGCTGCATCAACCATCATCCTCGTCGTCATCGCTGCCATCGTCAGTTCACTCATCCTCATCATCGGAGTCTTCTGCATCAAATGGTTAGTCACTCACATCATCATCATCATCATCACATGCATCTAATATTATTATCTGCAGATGACGCATTTCTCATCCATTGCAGCCTGTCGGTTCAATCTCGGTAGCATTCGACATCTTAAATATATCTGGCAACACATAAAAATGAAGGATTCAGATATATTATGTATGTGTGCGTCTGAAGGTGTCAAAGACTCAGCTTTGCTTTATTATATATATATATACATATATATATATATATATATATGTTAGAGTGTCTTGTGTAATCGTGTATTCTCTGTCTGTGGAGCAATCAATAAAAGGTTGGATGGTCGGTTGTGGTCGATGTATAATTACATATATATATATATATATTTATATATATTATACATATATATTATATACTATATATATATGTATATATATATATAGTACGTGAAATGAGATTAGTCTGATGCGCTTAGAACGACAACGATCGACGTAACTCCATCTGTCGACTGACGAAGTATATAAAATTATATCGACGGTAATTTGATGTGAGAGGAGGAAGACATGCAGCGACTTCTGACGACGACGACGACGACGACGACGACGACATATTCTGTTGCAAGGATGATGAAGATCATCACCGAAGGTGACGTCGTCTCGTCATTTATTGATGAGGAAGCGTAAAATCAAAGATAGACAGACAGACAGAGAGACAGACAGACAGACAGACAGACAGACAGACAGACAGAAAGACAGGCAGACAGACAGACAGACAGACAGATAGATAAATAGATAGAATTAGAGAGAAAGAGAGAGAGAGAGAGAGAGAGAGAGAGAGAGAGAAAGAGAGAGAGAGAGAGAGAGAGAGAGAGAGAGAGAGAGAGAGAGAGAGAGAGAGAGGAAGGAGGGAGGGAGGAGACACACAGACAGAGACAGACAGACAAACAAACAAATAAACAGACAAACAGACACACAGACAGAGATAGAGATAGTCAGAGATAGAGACAGAGAAAGAGACAGAGAGACAGATAGGAAGAAACACAGACAGAGATACAAATACAGAGGTGGAGGGTAACACAGAGAGACGTTCACGGAAGGATTGCAGAAGGTATGAAATATAAGTTCTGATTGATTGATTGATTGATTGATTGATTGAACAAAGCGGTAGGGCAAGCAGGCTGGTTGAGAGGGAGACATGCTGGACAGAGGATTGAGAGGTTGTGAAAAAACAGAGAGGCAGACACAACGTGAGATGGGATATAACCCTAGGAAAGTGAGATTTGAGGCGGGCAGCAGAGGATTTCCTTCAGAATTGGCAATTTGTCGAACTAAGACACACTACACATGCAGCCAATGCCAACAAGAACGGCAGAGTCAATGGAATCCTATTTCTGTCCTGTTCGGCAGAAATCAGTTTCAGCTGTAAATCAATTACATCTGCATTCATTTGTTAAGTTAGCTTTCTTGTTTAACACCTTTGTCCGCTTCTATCTAACACCAACTTAATGGAAGTTGGCTGATTTATCGACGTCTTACTTACTCTTGCTTATCAGATGTCTTTATACATCATTGTTATTAACGGTTTCAGGAAGAAACGAGAGTTGGACAATGTCCGGCGCCTACAGGTGACCACCTACCCCTACACCACCGGTGACTACACCATGCAAGGCGCCACATCACCGGACAAACTGACACCTGAATCGGCGGCCAACTTTGTCGCCACCGCCATTGCTTCCGCCGGCGACGCAACCGGAAACGAATACGCGCGCATGCGTATCATGTGTCTTCCGCATTATGACGTCGGAGGTCCGCCGGGCTATGACGTAGACGCCAGGTATGGAATGCCAACGGTTGAGCACATCTACGAAAGCCCAGACTGTCTGAGCGGACACAGCCCCGAGGGTCGAAGGGTCTACGCCACGCGGGTGCATCAGCCCCATCACATCCACGATACAGACGTCGCCACAAGGTCCGGGTCAGTAGCCTCGACACGGCAGCCCAAGGTCAACCTAACCCAGGGTCGGACAGGTACCAGCACTCCAAGGCTGCAGGGTGGAACTAAGAGCAAGACTGGTGGAAACTATTCGCTGTGACAGTTTATTATTATGTAGTCTGCTGAGCCGTACCTCTGTCTCTCTCTCTATCTCTATCTGCCTGTTTCTCTGTCTCTGTCTCTTTGTCTCACTCTCTCTGCGTCTGTCTGTCTCTAAATATATATACTATAAAATAATATAAGTATACATTTCATATCTCGGTCTTCAGAAGCTGCTGTCCGATGTGTTAGTGCGCAGGCATCCGTTTTGTTCATGTATAATATTTTTATAATAGACATTAATTTTTTGCCTAAGGCATTAGATTTAGTCAGACTGGCTGCGACATATATTACCCAGTGACCTTGCAGTACCACGACACCGACGATGCTTGATCAGTCAATCACGTTATCTGTCTCTTTATTGAATACTTGCCGTTAAATATTTTTCCAATTGACTAGAGTAACGGGAACCTATACCGGACCAATGGGATCTTATTCCTGTCATCTCCAGTTAAATTGCCGTCATCACCACCATCATCATTATCGTCGTCGTCATCATCATCATCACCATCATCACCACTGATTGATTGACTCAATCATTCATTAATTAATTAATTTCTTTAGCACTTCTTCAATCGGAATATTGAGAGTCGGTCGAGCACAGCAAATGAGTTGAATAAAAAAAATGCATGAGAAGAGAATTCAAGAAAGCAGATGTAGCTTCTGTGTGAGCCATGCATTATAGACCACTGGGTCGACCACGGAAAGGCTCGATTCTGCATAGTACTGATAGTAGCAGTTCGTGCGAATGGAGTCAAGGGCACTCCACTCTGTGCAGAACTAATGGGGCAGTGATCTAGCATACCAGTGGAGCAATCATCATCATCATCATCATCATCATCATCATCATCATCACCATCAACATGTCTTTTACATATTCTTATTTTCTGTTTCTTTAACTTAATCGCCTTCGTCCTCTCTTCTCTCTTCTTCTTCTTCATCATCATCTTCTTCTTCTTCTCTCGTCTTCTTCTTCTTCTTCTTCTTCTTCATCTTCTTCTTCTTCATCTTCTTCTTCATCTTCTTCTTCTTCTTCATCTTCATCTTCTTCTTCTTCTTCTTCTTCTTCTTCTTCTTCTTCTTCTTCTTCTTCTTCTTCTTCTTCTTCTTCTTCTTCTTCTTCTTGTAGTTCTTTTCGTTCTTCTTCGTGTATCTCTTTGCTTTCTTCTCTATATTTAACTTTGGTTCTTCCTTGCAAACTTCTTTTTAAAATTTCTTCTTGGCTTTCTGCTTTTCTATCTTTTACGTACTCTTCGCATTCTCCACCCCCGCCATGACCACCCTATCACCGCCGCCATGAACACCTTATCACCACCGCCATGACCAGGCCCGCCGACAGAAATTCCGGGCCCCTGGGCTGAGCAGTGACGGGCCCCAAACTATCTTTAGACTTATTGAGCAAATTTACATAAAAACAAATAAAAATAACAATTAGTGTTGGTATGAATGTGCGCTAATGTGTAGGCTACATTTATGATTTTTAACCAGTTCTAGCCTAAATGTTAAGAATTTAATTTTAAAATAATTAAGATGGTAATCAACAAGCAACTTTTCCGGATTTAACTGCAACAATAGGCCTATCCCTTATAATATCTTGGTACACGACTATGGAAATTTTAAAGCTGCACAACCCCTTTTTTTCTTTCCCATCCTCCATGGTAAATTACCACCAATCGGACGACACTGGCCGTTTTTACTAGTTTCAACTGCACGAAACTGCTTTAAGCTGCACAAATCCTTTTAGAACGGCACATTTTGTGTACAACTGCACGCTAAAAAAGCCCTGTCCTGGTAATTCTCTATCTTGTCTGAGAACCTAAAAAATGCACTTCGGAAATGCTCTTTCATCATCGCCTGGAAAATTGTCCGAATGTCTTGGAGGACCGTTTTTTATAAGCTTAATAGCAGCATACAATATTATTATCGTCTCAATTGTTTTATGTATAGGCCTAAACGCGGGCCCTTGCGGCAGAGTGCCAACATCAACACACTGCCTCTTTACAGTTTCTATATTTTCAGCATATTCATTGTTCTTACTTATAATGTCTTCTTCTGGAATTAAGATATTAACACCACAAACTTCATTTTTCATCCAATCAGTTATATATATATATATATATATATACGATCATCATGCAGGCACGTTTAATTCACTAGAATCAACCGATGTAGGAGTAGGCCCATAGGCGCAGGAGGCGGGAATCCAGAGGGGCAAATGCCCCCCAAATTTCGGGCAAAAGTGTTTTTTGGAGAAAAGAGGCACGCGCGGAAAAAATTTAGAATTGTTTTCGGGCAAACAGGTACGGGAGGATTTTTTCACACTGATAACTAAGGCAATGGACAGTTGTTTGAAACTTAAACAGTAACTGTTGTGCATGTAGTAGTGTAACAGCGAGTAATAGCCTATTAGGCTCTATTTAAAACAACATAAATTACAAACAATAGGCTAAGTAATATAAGTGATTAAAGGTTGGGTCCGCCGTCCGTAATCAACATATGAAACACATTATATTCACTGTAGCCCGGGCCCCCTCCGGGCCCCTAAAAGTCGCCGGGCCCCTGGGCATTTGCCCCCTGCCCCCCCCCTCTCGGCGGGCTTGGCCATGACCACCGTGGCCAAGAGATCATTGAAGAAGCTGGACCATCACCAAAGGAAAGTTGCATGATCTACAAAACTCTTAACTTTTATTTACTTTTAATTTTGACTGCGTATTAAATTGTTTATAACTTTTAATTATTTAAATGTAATTACTTTAGTGTAAGTGTGTAAATGTAAAGGACATTGTTACTCAACTAAAATCATTTATTTGTAAAAGTGTACATAATTTTCTGCTTGTTACTGTACGTATACACCAAAGTATTTTGGAGTTTGGAGTTAAATTCTGTAGAATACAAATCGAAGAAACAATAATTATTAGTCAACTATTGACCTGAATTTTCAAAAGCTCTCGACTGCCTTATTAACATGTAATACAATAGGCAGCAACATATCTTCACTGACTAGCTTTTGTAATATTCATATAGCGCTTAAACATTCATTTATGCCTACAGTAGAGTGGCAAGCAGCAATGGTACATGTAGGTAAGATAAGCAAGGCCATGCATCGGAAACGGTAGTGACGAATGAACCGGAGGACACAACTTCAAGGACTAATACCTAATAAGATCAGCCACGAAATTGTTTGTAATGTAAACATTAGCTTCGAAATTTCTCAGCGCCGCAGAAAGGAGAGCCTGATCAGAGACATACGTTTATACAAAGGCGCCATATAAATTAAGTCCACAATGGCCACACTGTTTGTCCGTTGCGACGTAAGGTCAGAACCTTGGGTTCACGCCCACGAGACAATAGACATATGGTAATACAATAGCAATGGTGACGATGAAGGTCGTGTGATGGAGTTGAATCAGGTGGAGAAGAATCAGGTTGGGATGGATTGAATTGCTCGGTTTCAGCCGTAAGTGGGACGTAGCATAGAAGAGTGGAAAGTGGCAGACGAGAGTGCGAGGTCAGATTTAGAGGTCAGATTAAGAGGTCAGATTAAGAGGTCAGATTAAGAGGTCAGATTAAGAGGTCAGATTAAAAGGTCAGATTAAGGGTTCCCGGACAATTCGTCGCCGGACAATTCGGACCGGACAATTCGGACCGGACAATTCGGACCGGACAATTCGGAACCGGACAATTCGGAGCGGACAATTCGGCGCGGACAATTCGGAGACGGACAATTCGGAGAAAATTTTGGTGAGGACAATTCGGACCCAGACAATTTGGAGCGGGCAATTCGGAGCGGACAATTCGGAGCGGACAATTCGGAACCGGACAATTCGGACCGGACAATTCGGACCGGACAATTCGGACCGGACAATTCGGAGAGGGCAATGCTTAGCAGTCAAAATTAGTGATGGAACTCAGATTTTCATACCCATCTCCATCACCCAAATAGACCTACATAGGTTGACCGGATAGGCTACTGGTCATCAAAATAAATACTAGATCAACTTAGCCCCCCACTGTCTATCAGTCGGCGTGTAAACTTATGTCTGTTTATTCGTACGTCTCTTTGCCCGTTTGTCTGTCTGTGTCAATGCTTACGGTATGTCTGCCAATCCATTTGTGATCTACGTCAGCCCACTCACTTTGAACATGTTTTGGAAGCCATAAGATGCTGCGTTTTGACCTTTTGAATCTTTCATATTTATGACAATAAGTAAGTCCAAAATGGCTTCAGGTTATATCTGTTCTCGTAATATTTACATGAATCGACATGATCTGTTCTCATAAATAAATTCGTGTTAACCTGATCTCATAATATTATTGGGACCTGTGAAAAATCTGATCCATAAATAAGAGCGGTGTAAATCTAGCTTAAAGCATAAGCCCTATCACTACCAGGTACTGTTAGATAATCGAAGACAATCAGCGAATGATTACACTTTTTTATTGAAAGTAACGTAACTAATAATGTGAATCCAGACTGTCAGGTATACAAAGTCAGAGATCACGTAGCTGAAAAATTTCTCAGAGCTAGGCCTACGAACTTAAGTAGCAGTAAAATATAATAACATTTTAACTAATAATCTGAAACCCTACAAATCATGTCTTTTAGGATTTCATGATTTTTATATGCACTCCGAATTGTCTTGGTGCGAATTGTCCGGATCCGAATTGTCCGGGTCCGAATTGTCCGTCTCCGAATTGTCCGGTCCGAATTGTCCGTCTCCGAATTGTCCGGTCCGAATTGTCCGCTCCAAATTGTCCGGGTCCGAATTGTCCGGGTCCGAATTGTCCGGGTCCGAATTGTCCGCTCCGAATTGTCCGCTCCAAATTGTCCGTCTCCGAATTGTCCGCTCCGAATTGTCCGTCTCCGAATTGTCCGGTCCGAATTGTCCGGTCCGAATTGTCCGGCGACGAATTGTCCGGACACCAGATTAAGAGGTTAGATAAAGAGGTCAGATTAAGAGGTCAGATTAAGAGGTCAGATTAAAAGGTCAGATTAAGAGGTCAGATTAAGAGGTCAGATTAAGAGGTCAGATTAAGAGGTCAGATTAAAAGGTCAGATTAAGAGGTCAGATTAAGAGGTCAGATTAAGAGGTCAGATTAAGAGGTCAGATTAAGAGGTCAGATTAAGGGGTCAGATTAAGAGGTCAGATAAAGAGGTCAGATTAAGAAGCCAGATAAGAAGAGGAGTAGTCTGGCGGGACTCTTTGGAACTTAAATTGGAAGTTCTTTCCATTGGGAGACCGTTCCAATGGGCTGCCATGGTGCAGAATTGACTAAGGAGCGCGCGGCAGAACTGAAGAGAGGATGCGACTGGAGACCGATATAGAGAAGGATAATAATAATAATATGCTAATATTATGATAATAATATGGTAGTCTCTAATTAGCGAGTAGATCCGAGTAGTTGAATGGTGAATAGTTGGCGAATATATATGTAGGAGAGTTGAGTGCTTTGAAGAGTATTGTCGATAAGAGATACAGTTTTGTAATGAATGCAATGATGGACTTAAATTCTTAAACTAAAATTATATGCGAACAGAGGCTATTTTTGGTGAATGGTGATGTTAGAGAGTCTTGTGACTGCGCGGGCGAGAGCTACCTGGACTCTGTATAATAACATCGATAATCTAGTCTGATCTAATCTAATCACTTCGCTGTAATGACCGCTGTATATAATCTGGGGATCATCACACAGCAAACATCGACAGCAACGTCCAATGAAACCGTATAGGCCTAGTTACAATATTATTTGTAGCCCAATTCGATGGAGAATTCCTATGAAATTTTAGGTCTATAGAAGTTTTATAAGAAAGAAGGCAGGTCACAGATATAAAGTCATGCTGGGACTAATATCGAATGGATATGAAACCGCTACCTTTCAGTCAATCAGAGATCTATTTTCTGAAGCGTCACGGGCGATGTATGTAACTCTATCCAGTAAACAGCAGAGTAATTTTGATCTGAGTTGCATCGTTTCGACGGTTTTTTAGTCGCCATCCGTGTAATCTAGAGACCATCACCATGGTCCATGGCGTAATCGCCCAAAAGTTCGTCTGAATTTATATAGCTCCAATCAAAAAGATCTTCCTTAGAACACATTTTTATTTAGTTCGCAAATTCTCTTTATCATTAAATTAATTCGTTTTTCGCTACGACAGTCGTCAACAAAACAAACTGGAATGGCCGGGTGATGCACCCCATAAAAAGTCCCGGTTGCAGTAACAACCAAATTCTCTTTTAATTAGGCTTCCTAATTTTCGTCGTAAGCTTCTTATCCCTTCAATATTAGTCATAATGATCAGAGTCATGCATTAATTGAGATGACATAGCAAAGATTGTGTGACGTTCATTTCAAGCCCTCAGGCTTTCTTGCAGAAAAGGAAGGTATATCCTATTATAATACATTTGTGCTAATCCACCCACTGCAAGAGAACTGTCTGAAATATTGTCGGAGGCAAACAGTCTATGGTTGTTATAAGGAACCGGTAATATACACAATAATAATATTATTGTGTATATTACCGGTTCCTTATAACACAATCTCCATAATGGAGAAGGTCTAGCAGAATGCGAAGTTTTTATGTTGTGCGAAAAGCCGGAAAAGGCATAAGTCAACATAACAGCCTAGCCTCGATTTTTTTATATAATAATTATTCGTGAGACAATCCATCGGTTTACACTTCTTAACTGCATTAGTCTACTTTTAAGCACAGAAGGACCTAATGATAAATACGTGTGACACTTGATAGACCATAACTAGATAGCCTAATCAGTCCATTTAGGCTCTTATGTTTTAGTGCTGGCCTAAACATTAATTCACCACGCCAAATATAATCGAACGAAGCGCTCAAGTAAGCCTATTTTGTTAGGGTGAGAAAGCATAGGCCTGTGAGTATCTCATTGTTCTGTGTCTATTTGAATTGTACAGATTTGAACAATTACTCAGTCTTTATGAGTATCAGAAGACTAATCTGTCTTAATTTTAATTCAAAAATGCACAGAAATGAACGTCGTTCCTGAATTTTTACAACTTAGCCTACAACAGACGCGTGTAGGCTACAGTTTCAAACGAGGTATTACTCACTGCAGGGAATTCCTTTGCGTCCAAATGTAAACAATTATTACTCCTGACAACATCATTTGGCTTTAAAAATGGTATTACTGTTAACTCGGTTGACCAATTTAGCAAATTTACCCAAAGTGATTATGTAAAATTAGTTACTGAAATAAATAATCCTGCTTTGTGACGTCAGCGACAATAGCGTGATCGCGGCGATAGAATCGTCGGCTTTTGGCTGGGCGCAATGAAATATGATGAAAATGGTTGTCATCTCGTCAGTGAATGGACTCGGCTTTAAATATATAGAATAAATGTTTGACTACTGCTTTGCGGCGCCTTTTCTTGGCTACATAATAAACACACTCTCTAATTAGCAGAGTACTGATAAAACGCTGGAGCTGTGTCTTAGGGACTTCCGCTTGGAAGAATTTAGCTACAAATCGGTCAGAGTAAGCCGCCAAGCTGGCCGCAGTTGCCTTACAGCCATCAGTAGCTGGCCAGGCCAACGTGGAAGATGTTGTGGATATGGACACTATTGACCCAACGGGACGCCGCATCAGTATGCAGGCCTGCAACGTCCTGAATGACCTGCGGAAGAACGGCCAGCTGTGCGATGTGGTGCTGCGTGTTGAGGACGGCCACTTCACTGTACACCGAGCGATCATGTCTGCTTGCAGCCCCTACTTTCGGGCTCTCTTCACCAACGGCATGCACGAAACGGACAAGCGTGAGGTATTCATACCAGGTGTGACCGCAGACATGATGGGTCTGATCGTCGATTACGCCTACACTCGCGACACCACCGTCACAGGGGAGAACGTGGAGCGCCTCCTGCCAGCTGCCGACCAGTTCCACGTCCTGGGTCTGGTCAAGAGATGCTGCGAATACCTTCTGGCGTGTCTCGACTGGGACAACTGCATAGGAATACGCAATTTCGCCCGCACCTACTTCTGCACGAGCCTCGAACGTGCTGCCCATCACTACATCCTCGAACACTTCACTGAGATAGCTGCGAAAAGCAACGAGTTGCTGATGCTATCCGACGACGGGATGGTGGAGGTCATCTCGTCGGACGATCTGAACGTGAAGAACGAGGAGATCGTGTTCGACTGCATCACGCGGTGGATCAACCACGACCCGGACAATCGCAAGCAGCACATTGCAAAGCTGCTCAAGTGCATTCGACTTGGGCTTCTCACTACCGCCTACTTCGTCGAGACCGTGAAGGTATTCAATCATTAACGTCTTACCTAAATTACCTGCCAATAAGTTACCGGTCTCCGTCGCACGTAGACCTACATAGGATTGTTTTGCTTATCACACTTCAATTGCTTTTCTCGCGTAAGCAACAAGCCTGCCTGCAATAAGTTGCACAGTAGGCTACGTTGCTTTACAGAAGTTTTATACACGACTTTAAAGGGCTAGAGCAATCGTTGACAGAGTTATTTCAGGAGGAGCTATATAAGTATAGACCTAAACAGCATTGTTTTGCTACGCTTTGAAAGGTAACAGAAGGAATCACTCTGTAGCCTATACGCTGGCCGAAATAATGTTCAAGTCATCTAACAGCAAGGTGTGCAGTAATGAACAAGTAGCCTAACGATAACGACAGATAACGACAGAAGTCACCAATGCATTTCTCGTGCACCCTAAGTATGCATTAAAGTATGGCTATTTTAAAAAGAACTCCAAAATAACATCTTTTCCAAGATAAATATTATTATGAGCTTCGCTCCGTGTTTGTAGTAAAAATTGAGGGACATGTAGCCAATTAGGCACTCCATATTGCCAATTTCTAGCAATAAATCGGAATTATGAGCCATTCTGCGATAATAATATTGAGTCCTTCATTTCGAAGACAAAGATATCTAAACATAATGTGAAACCGCAAGCTGCAAAAATATAAATGGATTTTGCAGAAATATTAACGAAAGTCATATAATTTTTTATCACGCTGTTGAAACGGCTGCATTCAGGATCACTAGAAGAATGTTACTCGAAATAACATCACAAGATATCTAAAGAAACTTTGCAAATAGCCTACGACCACGGCAATCTAAAGGCATTGCATCCATTTGAAATTCCCAACTGGTATTGGTGGTTCGGTGCTCAACGACTAATAAAGAATGCCGTCTGAGTGAACTTCATGCTTCGTATCCTTGGTCAGTTTTATGGTCACTCGTCCATTTTAGCCTTCTATTCTACGTCTCCATTTCTCTTGAATTTACTGTGTATGCCAGCGTTCTATCAACAAAATTGTGTAGGCGGCTTCTTCGTCCCCGTCCACCCTATCTATCACCACCGCAACGACCACCATGGTCATGACCAATAGTATGGTCATCGAGTTATTGAGGAAGCTGGACCTTCGCCAAAGGTAAGTTGCGTGGCTTAAATTACTTTTTGACTTTTATTAACTAATACAGCTTCGTACTGTTAAATTAAAGAAAGATAACGTGGAGAAGAATAATCAATCAATCAATCAATCAATCAATCAATCAACCAATCACTCAATAAATAAATCAATCACTCAATAAATCAATCAATTCTCGTTTATTCAAAACTTCAGGCTGGCAGAACGCAGTCTATTCGATTTTCTGATTTTCTGCCAGGATATCACAATCATCAAACGATCCTAGCAGAGATTCAAGGTTCCCAGAAGCATCATAAATGTGGATCGCAGATGGTTCCTTGTGCTAAAAAAGACATAAACTAATAAACTATAGTGCAGGGCCGCCTATAGCCTACGTTTGAGTAAGGTGCAGGAATGGCTGATGTAACTAACCGATGACTCTTTTTTGTGCTCCTTTTGCTCCAACAGAAGCACCCGCTCGTCCACGACAACGACCAGTGCAAGCCGATCGTCATCGAAACGCTCAAGTTCCTCTACGACCTCGACATGGAGGAGGGCAAGGAGGTCGACATGAACAACCCGATCGCCCGACCGAGGGTTCCGCACGAGGTGATGTTCGTCGTCGGAGGATGGAGTGGCGGAAGTCCGACAAACATCATCGAAACGTACGATACAAGGGCAGACAGATGGATAACCATCGACCACGCAGACAGAGGTATACACCCACCCGAAAACCATCCCCCATCCATCCCCCATCCATCCATCCCCCATCTATCCCCATCCATCTCCCATTCATCAGTGTTTAATCTAGACGTCTTTGGGGAGAAGTTCCCCTTCAGGATTGACATTAACCCCCAGAAAATTTTGACAAATGATATTGGTTTTTGGTTGATGTTTTCATCATTGTTTTACATGAAGCGTAATTATATACGGTACCGTGATATTATTTACTATTATATGATTAGAATGACATTATTTACTACTATAATTCATGATACTATCATGTTGCAGTATAGCTTATATTTGTATAAACGCTATTTTTGCCCAACTAAAAACAGAGATCACATCACCTCCAGAAAATTTGACAAAAATGATAATAGTTTTTAGTTGCTGTGTACATCATCGCAATACATGAACTGTTATAATATACCGTAATATTATTTACTATTATACGTTTATATCAATTATTTACTATTTATTATAATATATGACAAATCCTGTTAAAATGAGTATAATTTACTGTTAAAGTGTCTGGCCTAAGATTCGTCGATAGGAAAGACGAAAGGAGTTAACGTTCGCAACACCTTCTCTCAGAAGCGGCCATCCTCATTGGATGACGAAGCACGACGAGTCACTAAAGGTCGAGGTCACTCCAAAGACCCCCCATACAGTCGTATCTCATCCTCTACTACCAAGGCCGTAGCCAGGATCTGATTTCGGGGGGTGTTTTGCCACCAATTAATCATATTTTTTACATTTTTCAGTTCGGGGGGTGTTTTCACGGTTTTATTTCATGGTTTTTACATCATGTAATAGTAAATGCATTATATTATTTTTCACATTTTCCATTTCGGGGGGTGTTCAAACACCCAAAACACCCCCCTAGCTACGGCCTTGTCTACTACAGACGCAAACTCTTTAGAAATGTAAATATCACATTCGACCGCACTTTGGCAGTCCATCTCTTCCCCTTGAATAGCGTGGGTCAAGACGATTTACACAGAAAATACCGTTTGTGAACAAAACTCCAACGAAAAATGTGTTCGATACACAGTGTGACAACAGTGAAGAAAATAACGTTAGTTTAATCGATGCCCTTAGAGTGCTTAACACAACACGGAGCAGAGTGGCGTCGTTGGGCATCTGGACCTGCCGAGAGGCAGCAGACCTAAAGAAAAAGAGAGTGCTGTTTCCACAATCGTAATGCTGAAGGTTGACATTACATCTAACTTTGAAATTGGTTGCATTGTGATTACGCATTGTGATTACGCATTGTGATTACGTATTGTGATTACGCATTGTGATTACGTATTGTGATTACGTATTGTGATTACGCATTGTGATTACGTATTAAATTGTGATTACGCATTGTGATTACGTATTGCGATTACGTATTGTGATTACGTATTGTGATTACGTATTGTGATTACGCATTGTGATTACGCATTGTGATTACGCATTTTGATTACGTATTGTGATTACGCATTGTGATTACGTGTTGTGATTACGCATTGTGATTACGTCTTGCGATTGCGTACTGTGCTTACCCATTGTGATTAGGCTACGTATTGTGATTATTTATTGTGGTTATGCATTGTGATTACGTATTGTGATTACGCATTGTGACTACGTATGTGTGATTACCTATTGCTGCGTCGGTGTAAATGCTGCGTAGGTGTAAATGGTATGTGCTGATGTTCTTGATCGCAGGTCCTCGTGCCTACCACGGCTGTGCGACGGTCGATGGCCTCATCTACCTCGTCGGTGGCTTCGATGGAATGGATTACTTCAACAGCGTCCGATGCTTCAACCCAGTCACGATGGAATGGTCGGAGGTGGCTCCGATGAACTCCAGGCGGTCAGTCAGTCAGTCAGTCTACCATAGGCGCAACCACCCTATGGGACCCACAGGACGCTTCCCCCCAACTTTTGAGTGGTCCCCTAACTTTATTATTATGGTCCCCCAACTTTTAGGACGTGATTGCACCTACGCAGTCTACGTCAGTTATACATCAGATCATCGTTTCCATCAGATACACTTTCCACCTTAAGTGCTCTGCTCGGACATTTTTCTGTATAGTGTACCATCTGTGCTTCTATTTATGTTGCGTTTCACTGATAAAGGCGGCCAAGGTTGTTATGCTTCCACGGTGGAGATGTCGTTATCACACAGTTCGGTTACTTACTCCAGCCATTTACACACTTTTGAGAAGAACTCTTCCAAAGTTCTCGTCAGTTCTCGTCGACCTTAATTTTAGCTTAACTAAATAATGTTTACAAACTTCTCCACTTTCGACTTCTTTGAGTTCCCAAATTTACTCCGTTTTACTTTACATGTTTTTCGATAATGTTCGCTAAACCGTTTGCAAACTAATTCGACGATGTGCTTCTGACACAAACAGAGCTATGGTCTGATTATTCCACCCTGGATATAGCCTACTTTGCGCTCTTTAGGGAACTACTGACGAGGATGGATGCGGTCTGTTTCCAGAATAAAGAGCAGATTGTAATCGTAATCAGAAGATTAATATGAACCAGCTTATTTGCAGGTGCTCAGACAGAAAATGAGCTAAAAGATTGACTGCCTACTTATAGTGAAATCATTTGATCTTTCGTACAGCTAGAGCGAATAACTTGTTTTCCATTCCACATTGACTTCTACCTCCACAGTAGACCTATAGGCCTACTGCTGTTAAAACCACACAGAATGTCTATGCTTCTCACGACACTGTGCACAGTTGCACACGACTCGTCACTCAGCTTCAAGCTACTTGCGTTCCCTACTAGGCTACAGGCGATCATGACTTTGCGGAATCATGAGAAAATATGCAATCATTCAAAAAGTCTCCTGTTTCATCTACTGATTCTAACCCAGTCCACATAAATAGGTTAGTTTCCAGAAGATATGATGCAAATCGTCGGCGTCACTATTGAGATATTGGCACCTGTAGGTGAAACTCGCAAACATCGCTGCTTCACATCCATAATTATAGTGTTGAATGTGTTTTCCCATGCTGCTGCTGCTGCTGCTGCCTGCTATGATGACTAAGATGATGCGGATGATAACGAGGAGAAGGGAGAAGAACAGAAGAAGGTTTAAGTAGAGTAGGAAGGGTTTGCTGAATGGATCTAAGTAAACTTTGATGACGTTGTTCCATGACGTTGGCTGTATACATGTAATTCTATTCTATGCGGCAGCTGCTACGTGAGCGTGGCCGTTCTGGACGGATGCATCTACGCGATGGGAGGCTTCGATGGTCACGTGCGACAGAACACGGCCGAGCGATACACCCCGAAGGCCAACCAGTGGAGCCTCATCACTCCAATGAACCACCAACGAAGCGACGCGTCAGCCACCACCCTCAACGGTAGGGGGCGTATACGTCGTATACGTCACAGTGCAATGCTATCTCACTGCCGCCAATTATAGTCCTATGATTTTTATGCTCAACCATACAGACATATATATATATATATATTAGCGCGTGATTATGACGTAACAAGTTATAGTCTAATAATAATTTTTTTATTGAAGATCACACCTATAGGCGAATCTAAATATACGCAAATGACGTATGCTTTACCAATGCATCTCATTCATAGGCCTATATATATAATATTATATATATATATAATTATGTATTTCATATATAATATATGTATTTATGTATAATCATAATATAATATTATAATTCATGTATAATCATATAATATATTTAATTATGAAAAACATAACATTATCATAACATCATGTCATGTTACGTTATCTGATGTTATATTAATATATTATTTACCTTATGCTATGTCATGTGACGTCAAGTCATGCCATTGTGTTGCATTGTATTGTATTATATTTATCGCAATGCTTTTTACGGATGTCCAAAGCTCAAGGCTACTGCCTTGATCACTCTAATTAGAACATAGAACTAACCATTCTCATCTATGCAACCGATCAGCCTTTGTTCTTAATGACTTTCTCATAATTTAGTCCAAAGGCGCTATGCAAATTATTTTATATGGGCAAGGGCAGGGGCGGATCCAGAGGCAATCTGACCATAGCCCCCCCATCAGAAATGTGCATGGGACGTGCCCCCCCCCCCCCACATCTCAGGTTTCAGCAACAAGCTTTCGATCAATGCAGCGGGAAAAGTAGTTGGTTTGGAAAAATGGTATATTTTGTTGAAGACTTTTCGTCGACGCAATGATTAAATGACTAAACGAAAAAAAGCTCGTCAGCTATTTCCGCAGGTATATTTTGAAGACATTTTGACCAGATGATTAAAAAGTCATCAAATTTTAATTTTGTCCCTCCTCTTCAAAAATTTCTGTATCCGCTCCTGGGTAAAGGCACATGGTAGAGTTCTGCCGGTGGATGACGATTGAATGTGAAGAACGTTTCTTATTCGTATGATATGATTCCGATTGTTCCTGTCTTTGAATGGAATGTACCATTGTCTATTCACTCTATTGTAATGTTTAGGTCTATTTATAATGTAATTTGTTACTCAGAAATCGGTCGCAACTGGGAATTAAAGTGAATACATACTTACATACAAGTACAATATTTAGATGCATGCATGTATAGGCCTACATATACACGAATAAATACATACAGTGCATATACAAATGCATTCATCCATGCATGCTTACACACACATGCATTGGTCACAATTGTTGGTCTTATAGTGACAATTACAGGTATATTTAGTCAAATCGGTAGCCTACTATCGTAAATTTAAGAGACTGCATGGTTTCCATTGATTCGCTGGAATTGGTGAAATCCTGTGGAATTGCGATAATTTCATCAGTAACAATATTTTAATATCGGACTATGGAAATCTGTTTTCTATCAAAGGTTTTCAACTCTTTACACAATCTGGCGTGCAGAGCATGTGGTGGTGTTTATAGACGAGACGATGACCTTATACTCCTCAGCAATTCGTTGGTGAGGTGGTTGAACCCATCAGCCCATATCGTTTTCCTTCAGTGTTTACTCCTGGATGGGTTTAGGTGACTGACATTGTCTGGCAACAAAGTGCCAACGCTGCTCACTAGGAGCAGTAGATCAGTGAGCAGTGGGAGATATGAGCGCATTGAATGACTGTCACACAGTTCAAGTAGACTTGTAATCATTCTGCAGTATGTCCGAATTATTTGGAATTAATAATAATAATAAATCCGAATGAACTTTTCCCTTTTTGTCTCGGTAGGCAAAGTCTACATTGCGGGCGGCTTCAACGGGCAGGAGTGCCTAAACACGGCGGAGTGCTATGACCCGGTCACCCGCCAGTGGACGATGATTGCAGCGATGCGGAACCGTCGCAGTGGCATCGGTGTAGTGGCGCATGACGGGTTTGTCTACGCCATCGGTGGATTCAACGGCATCACCCGAATGAACAATGGAGAGAAGTACAGTCCTCTCACCAACAGCTGGTCCAACATCACCGAAATGTACAGTCCACGCTCAAATTTCGGAATCGAGGTAACAACTATGCCATCAGATATCGCCTCTATATACTGCATCATAACGTTATGATCATAGCATTTTATCATATCATTATGATCATAACATTATCATTACATTATGGTCATAACATTATATCATAACATTATGACCATATCATTATATCATTACATTATGATCCTAACATTATATCATGACATTATGATTATAACATTACATCATAACATTATGATCATATCATTATATCATTACATCATGATCATAACATTATATCATGACATCATGATTATAACGTTATAATCATACCAAAATTTCCCAACAATGTAGGCTACACGATACGACCGCAAAAATATAATAACAACTTTTTGCATGGTTCATTCAGTTATGAATCATAGCATTATGATCATGAGGCGCGGTGGTGTGTGGTGCAGGGGTGAGTTCGGTACCTTGGATCCAGAGGGTTCCAACTTCCAGGTTTGAATCCACCTCAAGCCACCGCGTAGCGTCTCCTTCACTTGCAATTGTTCGTGCGTTTCGGCGTGAAACTCTTTTGCGGTCGTATCGTGTAGCCTACATTGTTGTCTGCGTTGTTGTTGTCGGGTCTCCTCTGAACTAGTGAAGCGCTTGAAGAGGCGCTATGGAAAAATCCGATAAATAAATAAATGAATAAATAAAAATAAATGACATTAATTTTATCTTAAGGTTTTCATCAGTCGCGACGATAAATTGATTGATTGGTTTTGACTTGAGGACTGTCAACTCTACTTGACACCTGAGTCCTCAAAATGAAATAGATAGAATTAAGTCATGCAGAAATAGATAGAATTAAGTCATGCAGAAATAGATAGAATTAAGTCATGCAGAATCTAAATGAAAACCGTCTTAGGAAATTTAATTCTTAAGATATTCTTCAGGCACCACAGATATTGGCTTTGCGACATAGTTTTTATGATTTCAAGGACAGTTGATGATAAAAATTAGGCATACTTTGATTTGCAAAGAGCTTATAAGCTGCTGTTTGTTCTTCTATGACGAGAGGATGGTGGTGGATCCGAGTTGACCAGGGTCTATGACAACAGAGGCCGTTATCCTGGACAGAAATTTGCTCGGCATATTACAGCACTTAAGAGCAAGGTACTGAACCAGTGACGAGAGGATCAAATGGTGAACAGGATGATGCAGCGATTGAACGCAGCTTTTATCCATATTCGTGACACTGACAACTGACAACACTCAGCCAGTGCCTGCAGTCCCGACTCCTTGCAAGCATGGATGAAGGAGAGTCGCTGGTGATCTTTTTTTAAATCACACAGTGGCGTTAAACTGCAACTACTACTACTACACTTGCAAGCGTTATAGAGAGGTAACGATACGACAAGAAATCACAGAAGATGAAGATGAACGCTCAGAAAGCTGACGACGGAGCGCTGCTCGTCGTAGGCAAACCTATTAAAGGGAAATGGACTGACCACGGTGGAGCTTCGATGCTGGACTGCGGAGATTACGACCAGCAGGACCAGCAAGGAGGACAACTAGGTTACGTTGCTCCGTAACAATAATTGACAGCAAGACAAAATCTTGCAGAGATCAGTGGAACTATGTCTAATGTCTTGACGCCCTTGAGCTTTATGACTGCAGGCATCGCTATATATATAGCCTACGATATAATTTTTCGGATGAAGCGACATGAGTGTTGCAACATTCTGAATGAGTGGCTTATCTATCTGTCTAAGACTGCTTATGCGCGAGGTTCCCGTCTGGCTGGACAATGTGGATTTCGGTAAACCACAACTTTACCATGGCTTATGATGGATTTAGAACTATGCTTCCCTTTAGCTTTGCATGGAGAACTGGTTTGTTGTGCCCAGCAGGAGCTAAGAAGACAGAACACTCAATCGAGACCATAATATATATATATATATAATTATATATATATATACAGGGTGCGCCCAAAAAACTAGGATTTTGGGCGATCCTGTCTAATCTAAGGAGACTGAAGAGAGTCCGAGACGACCTCCAATGTTAATGACATTGGAACGGCAACTGTGTCTGGTATCGACGTTAAGAACAGTTACTGGGTGCTGAGCGTTTTCTTTGTCTTTTAGGCCTACTGGCGCACAGGATTGCCACGTAATCCAACGTATGTTCGTATTTGGATTAAGTCGCATAATCTCTAGATGGGTACAGGACTTTTTGCGCCGCCATTTTGGCGCCGCTGTTTTGGCGCGGGCGGTTGTTTCTTGCTCAAGGTCCGTACACAGTAATCCGACTTCTGCCTTTGCAAGAATCATTTTCAGCAATCCAGATTCTACTGGAGCAACAATTATTTTCATCAATCCTACTTCTATTTAAACAATAATTATTTATCATCAAGGTAAGTCCGATTTAATCGAGAATCCTTATCAGTCCCACTTCTATTTGAGGTAAAATAGTTATCTTTATTTCAACTTCTATTTAACCAAGAAGTTTTTCATCAATCCAATCTTCATTTATACATACATTTTCCCGTCAAACCAACTTCTACTTAGGCAGAAGAGGATTCTATCCATCCAGCTTCTATTGCAGCAAAGACTTAGTTTCATCCAACTTCCATTGACAGGAACAGTTATTTCCATAAATCCAACTTCCACTTACACCAAAAATTAGTTTTGTCAATCCAACTTCCATTTAGGCAAACATTTATTTTCGTCAACAAGCTCGGCGCCAAAACGTCTTGCTTCGTCTCTAGAGGGCTCTAAGTTGTCAGTCACTCGTGACTCGTTCCCACGATGAAAACTCTTCTCAAGGTTACGTCATCAACGTTGCCCGAACTATGGGAAGATGGATTCGTGAACATTGGTTGGAACAGAAGGGAAAAGAATAAGCGGAAAATGTGGATCATCTACATCTAACATCTAGTTGCGAACCAACTTTTTTGACGGGAGGTTGAATTGACTTAGCAATTTGCAAATATAGGCCTAATCAATAATCAATTTCATAATACCCAGAATGTATGAGCTCGAAATGGTTTCGTTTCGCTACCCTTGAAGAGCATAGCTCTATTAGCGATTATTAAACCCGCCTGCAATCAGTGTTGCCACTGACGTTTCTGAAATAAACCCAGATTTTCTTTCGAAAAAAACCCAGAAAAACCCAGACTATTCATATAAGCTATTTTAGACCCCCCCTTGTTCAAATTAAGTTGTTTTTTCGCTTGTTCGCATGAGGATTAACAAAATGTTAGTCAAAAGAGTCGAATAAAATGTAATTACAACTTTAAAAGTATCAATTGTCAAAGTTCTCATAGACTCGGGATCCATACTGACAATAAGCTTAATCGATATATTCGTGTTGCCCATGCGCAGCGGGTCGAGTAGCCTAAGCACATAACACACGTGGCTTAAGTTTACAAAGTGTTAACGTTGTCCGAGGATTCCATCCAAGTTTTCTTAATACATCAACAATCCAACGTTTTAACCACCTAGCTAGAACATTAATACTCTGCAACAATAATAATCTTCGTTTATTGACATTCAATCTGACAAACCGCAGAACGATTACATGTACAAGTTATACGAAATACGGCCTGCTTCGCACGACACGCAGTTCGGCTACAACAAGTTCGGTAACTTAACACTAATGGCCTAAGTACTGGATCACTCCTGATTCGGCCAAGCCAGGAGTGGGAGGGGCTATCTTTTATTTTTAGCAGAACCCGAGTCAAGCAACACAACAGCAAAGCGCCAATGGCAGCTAACAGAAATTCAAACTATCATACCACTAGAGGATGGAACCTGACCTACAGCCTACAGTGTATAACTGTATATGCATGTTATAGATGTAATACGGCTTTACAAGGAAAGAGACGAGTGACCTGACCTATTTTTAAATGTCAAAATGGCTTATTTCTGTGCAGGACTATTCTTCAGGTTACAAACTATTTGTGAATTGACAACATGATATCTTGATTGTGGAGTTTTAAATTAAAATTAGTGGAAAAATTATGTATAACAACCATTTTACATTGAATTTCACAGAATATTCATGTGTTTTAAGTAAAAAATGTCAACTCACCAAAATAAACCCAGATCTTGCCCAAAAAAACCCAGAAACCCAGACGAAGGCAAAAAAACCCAGATCTAGTGGAAAAAACCCAGCTGTGGCATCACTGCCTGCAATAAACTCACTCAGATATATGGCAGAACAAAGACGAACGAATCTAAGAGAGGCATCACATCCGGGCAAGATGGCCATTGACCAACGAATGCTAATGCAGGGCTTTTTTAACGTGCAGTTGTACACAAAATGTGCAGTTCTAAATGGATATGTGCGGTTGTAGAAGCACTTCTGTGCAGTAAAAACTAGTTGAAAAAGGCCATTTTCCTCCGATTGGGAGTAATTTAACATGAAGGATGGGCAGGGCCGGATTTAGGCATGGGCTACACGGGCTCCAGCCCATGGGCCCCCACCACTTAGGGTCCCCACCAGTTGAAGTTTTATTTATTTTTATTAAAGAATGAATCATAAGTGTATTGCAACGGGATCTTAGGCATAATCAGTGAGTGGTTTTGAACTGACCACAGTCTATCTGTACTCGTTGGTATTGCTCACCAGCAGGGCTTTAAGCATGACATCCTCAACACCTGCTGTTGACAGATTATATTTCGTTTAACTCAAGCTATGATAGCCCGTTTGTGTAGACAGATACTGACACTGTCAGTGCATGCCAGAGGTGTTCCCTGGACTAGTCGGTATATATAGGCAGCAGACAATGAACAGATCGAGACAGTCCGAGCTCCACCACCTCCCACGTGTATCAGGTTTCCAAGTGGAAGATCCTGTATTACACTGTAGCACTCCAGTGCTCGGCTGGTATTTTGACCCCCGAGTGACCCAATGCCCACATCATTCTGTAGCAGTGGACAGCAACATGTTTACTGTCATTACTGCGCTGTCAATGTCTTTTAGACCCCAGTCCTAGGTTATAGACTCTACCTTCATAATAATTATGCATGGGTTATAAGGTCCCAGATGGAGTTTGCAAATCAGTAGACTATTATTTAATATAATTTGAAGAGTCTAAAGGATTTAAACCGACAGGCATAAACCGCATTGTAAATTGGCATAAGGGCACTATATATAGGCTAATAGGCATATTGGACCTAGCCGACGAGAAGCTGTACTGTTGCTCTGCCCAAGGTTTGGTTGGGTTTTTTAAAATCTAATCTTGAATCATGTAGGTCCCTATAGTGATGGAGAACTCCTCAACTCTGCGAAAAAGCTTGTAGAAGTTATGGTGACGACCTCGTGAAAGCATTGCAACGAGCAGTTCCATTATTTTGTAAAAATGCTTCAAGACGAGATTGGAAGAACCGGCCTTGGCATAAGTTAGTAGCAAAGATATTAGAGTTTTACTCTAATATCTTTGTTAGTACTTATATTAGCAGTTTATATAGGCCCTACCAAGTAGGCTACTCGACAAATGAGTTGAAAATTCATTTTCAAATGTGCAAATTATGCTAAGAATGTATTTGGTATTCATGATGACACACTGCAGTGCTGATTGCTCGTTTTCCAAGATGAGGATAATCAGACACATGTGAGACATAATTATATCGACATTGCAGTGTTGAGCATAGAGTCATATTCCATGCCAGCTCTATTTTAATCAGTTAATTGATGACTTTGCTAATAGAAAAGGGTGCAAATGCCTTAATGACCCTACTGAAATTTAGACTCAACTGTAGGCCTAACCGAGTTATTTAACTGTATAAAGCCAGGCCTATCTGCTTTATTTTTGAGGTCGCACATAGGCCTATGTCACAATTTTTGCTTTCTTCCTTTGCTTCAGTGCATGCTTATTAAAATTTGGACAAGAAGCTGCTTAGCGTTTATCCTTTAACTTTTCATTTGAGAAATTATTTGGAAACTTTATTTCTCAGCAAATGATATTTTCAATTTGTCGATCTTCATTCATGTATTTAAAAAATTATTGACCATAAGTCAACAATTTAAACATTGCTTTTAGCACGGTTTGTCTGTAACATGTTATGACCGTATACGAGTGTGGCGGGTTTGTTCCTGTCCGATACTGTGCATCGAAATCAACATATCAGTTGCAGCAAAGGGCCCCACCATAACGGGCGCCCATGGGCCTTCACCACCCTAAATCCGGCCCTGAGGATGGGAAAGGAAAGAAGAGGTTGTGCAGTTCTAAAAATTCCTTAAAAACAGCTCTGTGCTAATGCTAGCAGACAGAAATCTATTCAATCTCGTGCATACGGTACGTTCTTCGCATACAGAGAATGTCCATTGCATTTGTGAAGTCCAACTCGATTACCATGAACGACTTCATTTGCGTGTTATCTGAATTAAGGCTCTGACTTCATAATTACGCAAATGCTTCACAAACACCTGAGCTTATGTCGCTTATGCGTCCGTGCGTCCGTGTGTGAGTGAAATGCATCAGATAGGCTACTTCTGCGCATTTGGATGAAAGTCTGCCTCAAGAATAAGTGAATAACCAATTATTCTTGTTGCATTGATGTTTAAGCTTACTTTTTTGTTTATCTATTTATTTATAGTAAATAGTGGCTGACCCTCCACAGCCAGGGATTAATCCTAGCCAGAAGGAAAAGAAGAAGAAGAGTAACAGTAATAGTAGTGATTATCATTAGGTCTATCTTCATTCGTCATCACCGCCAGCATCATCATCGAATTCTAATCGTGTATTATTCTATTTATGTCTTTTCGTGTGATTTAAAACAAGACTGGAACAGGATGAAATGTTTTGAAGGTTATAGATGACATGGTGTTTGCGATCGGTGGATTCAACGGAGTGACCACAATATTCCAGGTGGAATGCTACGACCCATCAGCTGATGAATGGTAGGCCTACGTATGTCTATAGGTATTTTATTATGAATGGTACGTTGCCTATAGGTTAGGTATACTATGAATGGTATGATGTCTATAGGTAGGTATATTATGAATGGTATGTTGTCTATAGGTTATAATATACCGTTATATCATGAATGGTACGCTGTCTATAGGTATATTATGAATGGTACGTTGTCTAAAGGTATATTATGAATGGTGTGTGAATGGTACGTTGGTAGGTATATTACGTAGGTATGTTATATTAGGTATATTACGTAGGTATATTATGAATGGTACGTTGTCTAAAGGTATATTATGAATGGTATGTTGTCTATAGGTATATTATGAATGGTATGTTGTCTATAGGTATATTATGAATGGTATGTTGTCTATAGGTATATTATGAATGGTATGTTGTCTATAGGTATATTATGAATGGTATTCTGTCTATAGGTATATTATGAATGGTATTCTGTCTATAGGTATATTATGAATGGTATGTTGTCTAAAGGTATATTATTAATGGTATGTTGTCTATAGGTATATTATTAATTGTATGTTGTCTATAGGTATATTATGAATGGTATGTTGTCTATAGGTATATTATTAATGGTACGTTGTCTAAAGGTATATTATTAATGGTATTCTGTCTATAGGTATATTATGAATGGTATGTTGTCTATAGGTATATTATGAATGGTATGTTGTCTATAGGTATATTATGAATGGTATGTTGTCTATAGGTATATTATGAATGGTATGTTGTCTATAGGTATATTATGAATGGTATTCTGTCTATAGGTATATTATGAATGGTATTCTGTCTATAGGTATATTATGAATGGTATGTTGTCTAAAGGTATATTATGAATGGTATGTTGTCTATAGGTATATTATGAATGGTACGTTGTCTATAGGTATATTATGAATGGTATTCTGTCTATAGGTTTATTATGAATGGTATTCTGTCTATAGGTATATTATGAATGGTATGTTGTCTATAGGTATATTATTAATGGTATGTTGTCTATAGGTATATTATGAATGGTATGTTGTCTATAGGTATATTATGAATGGTACGTTGTCTATAGGTACATTATTAATGGTATGTTGTCTATAGGTGTATTATGAATGGTATGCTGTCTATAGGTATATTATGAATGGTATGTTGTCTATAGGTATATTATGAATGGTATGTTGTCTATAGGTATATTATGAATGGTACGTTGTCTATAGGTATATTATTAATGGTATGTTGTCTATAGGTATATTATGAATGGTATGTTGTCTATAGGTATATTATGAATGGTATGTTGTCTATAGGTATATTATGAATGGTATGTTGTCTATAGGTATAATTATGAATGGTACGTATGCCTATAGGCATATAATGAATGGTACGTTGTCTATAAGTATATTATGAATGGTATGTTGTCTATAGGTATCAATGGTTCCTTTGAAACAGAGTCGAAACACACGAACCTCCGCAATTTCCTTTAGCCTATGCTGTTGTTGCTCCTGACTTTTCCACCTTGTGCAAAGGTTTTCAAACAATTATAAAGTCATTGTGCAATGCATAGCATAGACTAATGGTAGGCCTACATGTATATGCAATTATGCATGCATGCATGTCAGTGGGGGCATGAAGTTTGAGTCCAGCAACTTGAAATAGGTGTCATGCCGTATCGAGGTGCTTTTCCTGCATGCCTATACTTAGACCTACGTATAATAATGTAGATGTGTCTCTCCATTTGTCTGTTTACGAGTAGGCCTGTCTCCGTTGTCTGTTTACGTGTAGGCCTGTCTCCGTGTGTCTGTTCCTCTCTGTGCGTCTGAATATGTGTTGTCTTCGTGATTCAGGTACGACTGCACTGACATGAACATCTACCGCAGTGCTCTTAGCGCATGCGTAGTGAAGGGTCTGCCCAACGTTCACCAGTACATCCACAAAGATCGAAACAAGGCTGAAGAGAAGAAGAAACGACCGTGATGACCTTCCTGGAAACGTAGACCTTGACCCCCGACCACGACGCATCGCAAGCAAAACGCACCCACACGCATCCCATAGGATATCTGGACTCTGCAACATTCAACTCAAATCCTATCAGAACGATATTATATCAGTGATAATAAAAATATTATCTATTAACTCTTTCGAACCTATCAAGATAGTGTTACATAAATTAAAATTTGTCAAACAAGATTAATCTCTCATCGACTTGATCTTAATCGATGATACATCGAATCGAAATTTTTCTTAATTGGTGTAACGTCCATCTTTTTGTAGCAACATCAGAAATAAATATTTGTTAAAATGAAGGAATTGCTCTGTTTCAGGCTAAATGTTAATTGCATAGGCATCCAGTAATCGTGCCTTTGTTGTGTAAACCTAATCAATCAATCAATCAATCAATCAATCAATCAATCAATCAATCAAACAATCACTCAATCAAACAATCAATCAATCTTTATTGACCACTACAATGGTAACACAAGCACGCTGTTTACAAAATTCGTGTGCAGGTTGTCAATAGATATAAACCCAAAGGGACATAGAGTATAATATGAACCATTATGATTCCACTGAACAGGGCTTCCCTATTTACGTAAGGCAGGCCTTCCTTATTCCTAATGTAAAGAGGTAAAGAGGGAAGCACTGCTTTAAGTGGAACCATTATGGTACAGGAATAAGGAAGCCTAAGAAGACCTACCTTACAGAAACGATACCTACGCCAACGCAGTAAATTAATGATAGCCTAATTGTGGGTCCTGGGCATGACGTTAAACTGCATCCATCCTCCGCCACATGGAACCAACAACGTCCCTGTGCCGGTCCTAAGCCCGGACAAAAGGAGGAAGGTTTGCCAGATAGGTGGCGATACACTGGCAGTAAAAGACCCAGACGATTGAAATCCGCAAAAACCACTGCACAAGTGACATAGCGGCCCAGATGCTCCAAGGTGTCATGATGTGGAGCAGACATGCACAGGTCGGTCAGGACAGACTGGTGGAGAGAGTCGGAGAAGAGAGCATGGGACACATACGGGCATTGACCCAGTTGTCCTTCATGCCTCTCTCCCATATTCTCTTCAATCAGATAAGGTGGTCCAGCTGCTTCAAGATGTTAATGGTACGGGGCAGACCTGCTGACCGGACCGGTTGAAGCTGGGTAACATGACGCGAGACAGACTCAGACAGAGAGTGGCGTCGGACTCCTACGGGCACTGTGCCTAGGGATATTGATATTGATATTGATAATTGTGGGGCGTGGTGGAGTAGTGTGTATGTTCGTTGCCTTGAAGCCGGAAGTTGCCGGTTCGAATCCACCTCAAGCCGCTTCGTTGGGACAAGTCCATCACTCGCAATTGCTCAGCGCTTCGACGTGAAACCCCGATTCAGTGTCCGCGCTGTAGTTGGGAGCACTTCTGAGTAGCATAAAGGGACCCTATAACAAGTATTCATTCATTTATACATAGATAGTTATAGGACCTACATATACATGAGCAAATATTCGTGTTTGTTATTGACTCAAACTGACGCACCGTGGTATTATTACAAGCCCTAGTACGAGCGGATGACTGCAAATGTAACAGCATGACATCCATGCGAGGCACTCATCGCACCCATCTTACTGCTAATGATTAGGAACGCCACCTTGCGAATGGAAGGTTGTGCCGACCTTTGGGAGATTAGCGCGAGAATCGATCCAACGTCCATGACGATATATTCATTTCTCGCATTTGCTATGGCGCTCCTTCAAGCTTTCTACTCAGAGGCGCTCCCAACTACAGCGCTGACACTGCATCGGAGTTGCACGCCGAAGCACTGTCTCGGACGTTGTGTCTCGGCCTCGATCGATACTTTGGCCTAATTATTGTCTTGCATAGAAGTCTGCAAGTTATTTAGAAGCAACTGCATGTGCAAGAAAGAAATGACTTTAAGAATGTGCTCTGTCGCACATTAGACGTCCCGAACGAATTAAATCCATCCAGCAGTAAAAACAGCCTACGTATAGTACGTATACGCTTGTGACCAATTAGATCTGACTAGTTTAACTGATAAAATGATATGTTAGATGGGATGAGCAAGCGGTCATCCATGGGCGGAGTTTGGCTTCCTTTTGGGGGGGGCTAAAAACTTGGTCCAGATTACTCCAGAAGGCACGGCGCCGAAAAAATTCTTCGTTTCGCCCGGAAAAAGTTGATGACCTTTTTTTAGCCATTAGTTGGAAGTGCTTGGGGGGGGGCTAAGCCCCCAAAATAGACCATTTACACGGTTAAAAACATGACTATGGGGCTTATTGGGGGATTAGCCCCCCTAGCCCCTGATAAACTCCTCCCATGCGGTCATCTTTGCGGTCACAGCATGTGCCCAGAACGCTTTGTGACCAAACATAAGCATGGGCGCCTGCAGGCAGGCTATATATTTTTGCAGGAGGTGAGAAGCAAAACACGTGGCTAAATATTTAGCAAGAGCTTGAGAAATGCAAAGTAGGAAATTAAAAAATATCTATATTTTCATGGAGGTTTCAAAAAGTAAATTTCTCAGTTTCACTGTGCGTGTAATTAGTATCATGAGTGATTTAGTATAATTAGTATCATTAGTATCATTAGTATCATTAGTCTCATTAGTATCACTAGCATCATCAGTATCATTAGTATCATTAGCATCATCAGTATCATTAGTATCATTAGTATCATTAGTATCATTAGTATCATTAGTATCATTAGTATCAATAGCATCATCAGTATCATCAGTATCATTAGTATCATTAGTATCATTAGCGCTTTAGTGTGAAGAAATCGAAAGAGACTAGTTAAAAATGGATGTCAATTTTCCAGAGAATACATAGGGACAATTTGACAATTATGTGCCCCCATCTCCCTCTTGGCCCGATGCGCTGGCGTTCATGAACAACATAAGAATTACCGATGAAGCCTAGGCAATATATAGCTCTGTGCTCAATCAACTTAATGAAAACAGTCAACAATGGAGTTTGCTATTGTCACGCAACACACGTGACAAACACTTCCGAAGCACAGAGGCGCTGCAGTGCTTTAGATCATCGGTCCTTAGGCATTTCGTTGGTTGTGCTTCGCGAATCGCTTTGGCGCTGTAGTGTAGGGGGGGGGCAGATCTACGACCGCTCCAGCTCTCCAGGCTGGACCGATGTCTGCGTTCCCGTCTCCAGCAGTTGCGGTGTGTGCCTCCAAGCCATAATATGCAAATCACGTGGACACGACGACGACACCATATATCCGTCTCTTCTGCTGGTGCGAGATTGCAGCAGCAGGGCACCAGCGTCGCCGCTCTTTGGCTGCTGCAGCTGCTGCAGACAGAAGCAGCTGAACGGAGACCACACGCAGCAGAAGAGATGACGAAACCGCACCGAGTGCTGTACAATATCAGACATTGTCATCGAGGAACGTCACAATAATATCGTTGTGGCTAATAATAATCATAAGATGCTAATGATATTATATTCAAAGCACGCTGCATGTGGCTTGTGCGTGCAATGAGACTTCACCCCCCCGCAACCCCATCATCACCTCCGTGCGTTACACTCGATGAATAATCTGGCATTTTGTCTGCATGTGCGGATGGATGGTACAGCAGCAGCAGCTGTCTGCTGGCCATGGATGCAGTCGTCCGCCGATAGCAGCTGCATAGGTCGGTGCGCCGGGTGCCCATGAAGACAAAGGGTGGGCAGTCGGTTGTCGGAGGAAGAGGCGGCGGCGGTGGCAGAGGCAGCAGCAGCAGCGTTTCATTGAAGCAACGGCCAAAGCAACGCCCGAGGTCGAGCAGGAGACGGCGTCGTCAGACCACCACCACCACCACCATCCGCGGCGGTGGCAGCGTTTGTGTGAATCGCCGCAGCAGCTCCTCCTAAGGCCTACTTATCATTTGAACCGTCCATCGATACGTACGCGTCGCCTATGTATACCTGGTCGGGATTAATACCCAACTCAGTGCATCAGACGCCGCAGTCATCGATTTCCTAGTAGAATTATTTCCAGTCGAAGGCAGAGAGCTCTGGCGGGCACCAGCGTCTTGCACCGTCGTCGTCGTCGTCGTCGTCACATGATCTGAAGGAAGAAGAAGGCCTACTGCGCGTGCGTCGAGTGAAGCATTAGCTACGGCGGGTGGGAGGAAGGCGGTAGATAGAAGACTGTCGTTGCACGTTTGGTACGTGGCAGAGGGCGTGCAAGGGAACGGCATGGAATCGGAGAGACAGGATCACCACCACGACCATCACCACTGCGCCGTCATCATAGAGGAGGAGAGCAGCAGTCGCAGACGGATCTGGAGGAAGACAGAGGGACAGACAGCAGCGGAGACAACGACTCGGGTGGTGGAGGAGGTGGAGGTTGAAACGGCATCTGGCCTAAGACAAACAATCTAGACTGGACAGAGGCCGCACACGGATTACGCAGCAGCAGCAGCATCTGAAGCAGCAGCCGAGGAGGAGGAATAGGAGTAGGAGGAGTGGGAATAAGAGGGAGGTAGGAGTAGGTGGAAGCAGAGACTGATTTTTGTGGCCGCACCTCCCCCCCCACCGCCGTGACGATGCCAATCCGGCGTGGCCATGTCGCCCCGCAGAACACCTTCATCGATACAATCATCCGGAAATTCGATGGTCAAAGTGAGTAACCTACACACATTCTTTTCAGAGGGTTTGGGTGGGGGCGGCATTCAAGGCTGACGCAGCCATTACTACTCACGGTGACTCACCCAAGGGTGATCCACATCCACCCCACCCCACTCCCCCTCCTTGATGACCCATGGCCATCTTTCAATTACAATCATTCCAGTTGCCCATTTTATCGCTTGCCTTTCGTTCATGTTTTTGCTGATTGTTGACTATTGAACCCATTTTTTCCTTCACGATTTTTGCTCAAGCCTCCACACTCAGTGGCGTAACTACGGGGGGGGGGGGCCAAGGGGGGCAGCCGCCCCCCCCCCAAATGAAAGGGCTGCCACCCCAGCTGCCCCCCAATCCCTGCGTTTGTTTTACTTTTTACTTTTACGAGTGATAAAGAATTAAAGAATGTTATATAATTTCTGACTTATTTTATTTTTTATACAACTTCCTGTACAACTTCTTAAAGGGTGGGTGATGGGAAAGTGGGACAGGCCACTATAGTGCACTGTGGGACAGACAAGCTAGTGAGGCTTGCATGAGTATTATGTTCAATACTGTAATACATCCTAAATCTAAAAATACGTAGTCTATGGCAATATACCGATGCCGATGCACGCTTTAATTGCCAACGGTAGCCACCCCATTATTTTAAGCTGCCACCCCACTGCCCCCCATGAAAAAATAACTGGCTACGCCACTGTCCACACTGTCTGTAATGTTTTTGCGAAATTCATTTATTCTTAAACCAATAAATGATATAATTCCAGTTGTTTAATTTGAGCATCCCTTAGAACAGCGTTTCCCAAACTTTTTGGGCCACGGAACCCTTCGCGCCCTAATATTTTCTGGCGGAACCCCAATTTCAACTACATGCAAAAGCATCGAATCATGCGGAACGCACGGGAAGCAAAGGGCCAAAGGCTACTAATAATATTGTATGCTTACATACCTAGACACATTAAATTACAGAAAGTTTATTTTTCTTACAATATCATGAAAGATTAAATTGCACTGTTTCAAAAACCACGATTTGTGGATCCTACTGAGAGTGAGCCCTTCTTGTGAGGTTAGAATATGAAGGCTCATTGGAATTCTGCTTCATTATAGTAGTAGGTCAATTAGAAGTTCGTAGTCTCCGTTAGAAGAGTTGGTTGCTTTTCACCTTCAATGAGTGGTTTCGTATCCTATTATCGTAATTCATGAAAAGGAAGCATTTAACCAAGTTCGCTTTCAGGTCGTGAAAATGATTTCCAATTTCTGAAAGATGGTTTGCTCGAGAACCATTAAAAATCGTGTGAGACTGTGAGTTTGGAAAGCGTTTGAGGTTTCTAAATCAAACAAAAGAGGTTAGAACACTATAGTTAACCTACGTAGAAGTCACTTAATTTTGGCAAATTTTCACACAAACAAATTAAAATCACTATTTGTTGCTACTGCTACAAGATCAGACTTGGCGAATCTTTTTAAACTTGCTCAGGCTAGTTTCGTCGAGATAACGATAAGAAATATGACTGCGTCTCTGTTCAGACTAAGGTCTATACCCCGGTAATAGAGCGCTGACCCACGTTACGTTCGGCAGTGTTGTCTAAGCTTAAACAAACTGCAAACCATGTAGGTTAATTATTGGATTGCTAATAATCACTGAAAGGTCGGGTGAGGACAAAACACAAAAGACGACTGACGGTAGTTTCAAACTTCCAATGCATTTTCAAAAGCTGCTTGAAATGTTGTAGGCTATTGCAGCAAAATTTCTCCCAAAAAATTTCCTTTTTTCTCAACTTCTCGCGGAACCCTTGTGCTCGCCCCGCGGAACCCTTGGGTTCCGCGGAACCCACTTTGGGAAACGCTGCCTTAGAAAATTTTGCTCCTCGGTGTTTTGCTTGTTCTCGTCTTCGAATTCTTTGCATTCGTTGGTTGCTCGCTCGTTCCTTTCGCTAGACGCTTAAATGAAAAGTAAAACGATACCTGTCTGTTGCTGTCTGTCTGTCTGTTGTTGTCTGTCTGTCTTTCTGTCTCTCTCTGTCTATGTCTCTGTCTCTCTCTGTCTGTCTGTCTCTCTCTCTGTCTCTGTCTCTCTCTCTCTGTCTCTCTGTCTATGTCTCTGTCTCTCTGTCTGTCTGTCTGTCTGTCTGTCTCTCTGTCTCTGTCTCTCTCTCTCTTCTGTCTGTTTCCATGTTTTATTCTATTAATCTTGATCTCCGTTTTATTTGCATTCCTTTTCCCTTTATATTTCTTTTCCATGCTATTGATTCCTTCGTCTGTACACCCAGTGTTTGCCCATCCATCCCTGTTCAGTTCCGCACTTCATTCAGCAGCGGGATCTCTACAACTATAATAATGGCTCTACGTGCCAGCACCGAATGGCACTGCACAGCGTTGATTGGAACGGGGCATTACCTTCATCTGTATTCATTGCACCTCTGCACCGGTTCTGGCTGAGCAGTCTGCTGGACAAGCGCTTTTAACTGGCCAATTGCTTCTTCAACAGGAATTCCAACTGGCTGCGTGTCTCCTTCCGCTCTTTTGCTGTATTGTGCTCTGTGCTTTTTCGCCACGGTCGTAAACAGCTTACTATGTCCAGTTCATCAATTGTGAGTGGGAGTTGGATGGATAATAAAATATTAAGCCTAGTAGTCATAATAAGGTTGTCACTGTTTTGTAGTCATTGTAATTGTTTATGTATTGTGCATATAATGTAAGCTAGTGTTTTAAATTTGGTTGAGTTATAGGCAAGTAACATTAATGTTTTCATATACCTGCTTTCTTTATTGAACCTTACCTTGAGTTTTGCTTGTCATCATTTCAACCCCTACCCCACTAATATCTTGTACTCAACAACAGCGCACGCTGCCTTCATGTTGATGTGACTCTGCCTTGCAATATGTCTGTCGATTTCTCTCTGTTCTGCATTCGTTCAATCCTGTTATTGACATGCACCTTCGTGATATTATTGCACTCCATGACTCTGCGCTGTGTCACTGTGAAATAGCAGTTAAGAAAGCTCTATGTATCCTGGTACTGCTATATCACCTTTCGACTTACCTGTAAAATGTGCTTATCTTTTGGCTGAAGTGTAAATTGAACATGGCAACTTCTAGGTATGTGACATTGAAGATGTTGACCTTCTGGTCATGTGATCATATTCCAACCCCGTAAAAGAATTGAGGGGTAGTTGGTGACGCCTCATACATGGTCACTCACCCAGTTGTTTTTGTAGAACCCTCCTTTTGAATCGGTAGAAAGTGCCAATCAGGGTGCTCCATACACTAACTAATCTGTGTCTAGTTTATTAAGCAAGAACCTCAAGTTTTGCCAGTAAGAAAGCAGTTTTGTAATAATACACTGCGCTGTAACTTGATATTGGCCTCTACACAAAGTTCAGCAGATAACCAGCAAATTCACTTCTGGGGGACTTCCACAGGGGACTTTCACACCCAAGGTTACCCATCCAGAGTTTACAGATGGCATGATGTTCAGAGTTGACATGAACTGTATTTTATCGGGGAACCAAGGCTACGATTATGTCATTGAAGTCTTATAGTTGGGTTTGATTTATTTATTCATTGATTCATTCTTCATTCGTTCGTTCATTCGTTCTTTTCTTTATTCATCCGTCCATCCATTCATTCATCGCAAGAATTTGATATGGCGCCCTTTCAAGAAAACTACTCGGATGTTGCGCCATGCTTCTCAGTACTCGTCGTTGCAATTGCTATTGCACAAATTGCATAGCACTACCACTGGAAGACTACTCCGTGTTATGCGCATATACCCAAATCCTAGATCTTGGTGTGACTTGTGGTTGGTTGGGTGCAGTGTTGGAGATCAATGGGCAGAGGAGTGGAACACACACTGTGGAAAAACATCCATTCAGGGAACAGCCATGTTATGTTCATTTGCTACTGACTGGATCTTACCTGGCCAACAAGTGGACTACCTGTGGACCCAGTGATCAATGTGGCTTCATGGGCTTCAGTTGTCTGAAAGTAGGTTCAAAGTAATTCCTCTTTCTCATCCCAATGTTAACACAGGCTGCAAACGGATCAACACTGAGCGAAATGAAGAACAATTTCAATCAATATTTGAATCAGTGTAACTCCCCAGGATCACTGGGGATCCAGGCAATAAACTAAAATCACAATGCAGAAAATTCTAATATATATATATATAATTATAGATATGTAGGTTATGCATGCATAATATATATATATGTATATATATGTTGTGTGTGTGTATATATATACTTAATATATACCTATATATAAATGTATATATTGTTCATATTCATAATATTGATAAAATCATGATGAGTACTGAAATTCCGATGTTTTCATAAATAATTAGAAAATTTCCTACTGATGAGATTAGAATTTGAATTTATTATTTACAAAATTCTTGACCTGGTGGATCTGACCGTGGTAAGCAGCAGAAATTTACGGAAATGTCATCGTATGTCAGGGCAATGCAGAACTCTATGCATAAAAATGATATGCAGAACTCTATGCATAAAAATGATATGCATCAGTATTCTCAGCCATAGGCTGATGACTTGTTGAAGACAATATCATCTTCTCTTAATCAAAACTTCAGGCTGCCAGAAAACAGCCTGCTACATCTACATAAAGCTAATTTTGCAGACGTTTTATGTGCAAGTTAGTTCATATGCAACAAATAACTATGCTGTTATCAGAACCATTCATAATTGCATGATCACAATCTGTTTAAATTTTTTCCATATCAGATCCCCATGATAATGCAAAATATTGCATGATAGCTGTGTTGTAATGCTACAGTGCTCATTACTCGTGATTTGCTCTTCATTCTAATACAGAATTTCTTGCATTACATTGCATTAGGTCTGGTTATTCTCTATCAGCTGTTTGTTTCTGGTTATGGCCTTACTTAAAGGGCTGCCTAATAATATCCCAAGGTCCTTGCCCTACTATAGGACATAACCCACTGGTTTACAGTGGCTGACGATCCCTCACAGGTACCCAGTGTTTAATATCCTTCTGCTTCAATCTTCCATCTCGTTTTGCTTGATGTTGGTATGGTGCAGACATTTTACAGTGAAGCTGAGAATCATTGAACCGAGGTATATACTACTTGCACTTTGAAGAATGAAGTTGCAGGAACCAGCTTATGCACAGGCGCTCAATAAAAAATTTTCAGTTTTCGTTGCAGTTTTGACACTTGATAGTTCCCAATTGTGGTCTTCAATGATCCTGGAGTAAAAATTAATGGACTATATTATCGCACCGTTCTGCTGTCACAACATCTTCCACCTGTTATCAGAAATCTATAGCCCCAGTCTGGGGCGCAACCAGAACATTTTCCTAAGGGGTGCTCAGAATTATTATTGTAGGCTTAGGGCCGAATAATCTGTAATCTGAAAGACTGAAAGACCAAAAGACCCCCTAACCCCCCCTCACCCCCACACAAAAACTCATCGAATTTGGAGAAATTGCGTGGGTTGCCTTTTTAGCCCTGGGGGGTGCTCAAGCACCCCCCAGCACCCCTCTGGTTGCGCCACTGGCCCCAGAAGGCTACTCTCTTTTTCTACAGAACAGTGCCAGTCCACAGAGTCAATATAACCATCGAAATGCTAACAAGAGAGACACCACGCTTCATTTCTCCCACATTATGGCCTCATGCAGAACAGTCCAGATTTACATCTTGTCGTCTACAACATCTTATGTAAATAATCAAACAATAACTACTTAAACTTTCTTCACAAAAATATTAACGAGACTTTTTTCATGTTTGAAGTAGGCCTACTTTGTTACAAAACCCAAAAGGAAATTGGTGGTAAACTGAAATTTCGGCAGATGAAGTTGAATGATTCATATCTTTCTATCCATTCAAATTTATGAAATGATATTTTGGAATCATATTCTTGGTTCAATTCTCTGAATATTGGGAAAAGTTTAGAATGATTTATGATCAGGCATTGGAGACATGCGAAAAACAGTTTGGCTTACTTTTTTGCACCATGGTGTTCATTGCATGATTTTGCTTCAGATATTAGGGTTTAAAAGCAGCACTTTTGCAGCCACTGGCACATATTCTTTTCACTCAAAGATTTCTACTAGGATGTTTGTGTTTTTATTCTTCTACCATGTGGGAATCGTGGGATATGCTACTGACCGAAAGCGTTGACTAGTTGTGCACTGTTAAATAATCACCAGTGATGGTGGTGATGGTGGTGGTGGTGATGATGACGATTCATTCATTCATTCATTCCGAAAACTTATATAGTGCCCCTTCAAGAAGCCTACTCAGAGGCACTCCCAGTCCAGCTACAGCTAAAAAGATAGGTCTTGAGTAACTTGTAGAAAGCAGGCAAATTATTCCGAGGTAGTAAGTGCAGTGCAAGCGGGAGCCCATTCCATGTGGACGGGCCAACAACCGAGAAGGCTCGACGCTGTCTGGTAGCAGAGCGGGTTCGAGGAACCAGCAGCTCCCCATTGGCCGAAGAGCGCAAAGTTCTACGGGAGACTACAACAGAGACAGGGCAGGGCGACAGAGATCAGATAAGTAGGAAGGAGCACTATCAATTAATATGATGATGACAATATTCACAGTTTTAGCAATTATCATTGCAGTTTAAGTAACAGTTTTTGCATTGCATCAACTTGATCAATCAACAGAGTGTGAGCAGTTTAAGTTAGGATGCTGGAATAGTCGTATGTGACCATCTGGGAATCTAATCTATGATTTAATGTTGCATGTGCATTGAGAGGGAGGGATTTGCATTGGGATTTCCAGATTCAGATTACAAAATGTGGATCTGTGTCAGTGTTACGAGGTCCGTCTGTATGGACTTATAAATCGTTTTGTTTGGTTTGTCCTAGGTTTACATCAGGGAACGGTAGAAATACAGAAGCCGATCTCTGTGCTGTTGCACTTGTGGGTGGTGAAGGTGGTGCTTGGGTGGATAGTGGAGGTGATGTTTGGGCAGGTGGTGTTTGGCTGGTTGGTGGACAGTGTTGTACAGGAACGAAGTAAAAGCAACGTATTACTCTACTTAAGTAAAAATTTGAATACATTCACATGTAACGAAGTATCAGAAAACCAGATGCTGTTGGTTCTCCTGAATAATTTTCTTTTATGCAATGATGTGTATTATTATGTATTGTGTGAAATAAATTAACTTGAACTTGAAATACTTTACTTTCAACAAAGTAAAATTTTACCCATGTTTCAGTACTTTTACTTCGTTACAATTTATGTGACGCTCGTAGCAATGTTCGTTACTTCAATGCGCTATTTAACATTTCTATGCGCTAAGCTGAAACAGCTGAATTAAATTTGCATGGCTAAACAATAGATTTTCGATGGCTGGATGCACTGTCATTTCCCGCAGAACTACTCTTCAGCTGTGCATTGTGTTAAAATGAATAAGGAGCGTGCGTAGTAGATTCAACGATAATCATTTTGAGAATTTAGTATTTTGAAGGTCAATAATCGATTGAGTTATAGAAAGACTCGGTACTTTTAATTTTTTCTTTAAAAGTATTATTTGAAGGGGATACTTTTTACTTTTACTTAAGTAATATTATTTTGTGATGAGTACTTTGCTTTTACTTAAGTAATTAAAATCCATTTTACTTTCACTTTTACTTAAATACATTCGCCCAATACTTTCAACAACACTATTGGTGGAGGTGGTGTTTGGGTGGTTGGTGGTGGTGTTTGGGTGGATGGTGGAGGTGGTGTTTGAGTGGTTGGTGGTGGTGTTTGGGTGGATGGTGGAGGTGGTGATGATCATTTGCGGAGTGCGGACCTGTAGTGGTTGTTGCACATTACTTCTGGGTCTGGCATTCTCTGGATCTGGTCGGTGGCTGGCTGTGATACAGTTTAGATTTAATGCACCTGTTTTGATTGAGACTGGTCAAAGAAGGAGAACTGACGACCTGATATGTGCTTCAGAGGCTGTGTGGTCGGTGCGTGCGTTCGTGTGTGCGTGCGTCCGTGCGTGCGCTAAAGTATTGGTAATCAATGATAGACCGATATCTATTCCCCTGGCAGCGAATTCTGCTCGTGCTGCTGCGTCTTCTTCTTCTTCGGTTGCTGTTATGTATACGACGATGACGATGCACTGTACAACTCAAATGTTGATATGTATTATTCATTGCTATTGACCTGTCGTCTGCTTTATGCTCTCTGTTCAAGCCGCTGTGCGTCCTCCTTCTCCGTTTTCATGGCTGTTTACTGACCAGCAGACCTTGAATCAGCCGGTCCTCTTCTCGTCTGCTGCTACTGCTGCTGCTGCTGCTGCAGTGTATTGCCACCCAACCCATCCATCTTTTCATTGAGCTGAGATGTGGACCAGATGGTCTTGGAAGTCGTGTTTTGAGAGCAGCTGCTGTGGCCGGTGTCCATTACGGCTGCTGGTCAGTTGTGGATGTGACTTTTCCTTAGATGGTTTGATGCTTGGTAGAGGAAACATAGACGTGATCTTTCGACAGGAGCAAGTCTACATGTCAGAGCTTCAACACTAGTACACATGGAAAGCAGTCGGCTTTAGGATCATGCTTCCAGTTCAAGTCTTCTGGAACAGTGATCCCCAGACTTTCTGAATTTGTAGCCCACTATCTACTTTGCCAGTTTTGCTGTGGGCCAGTAATTACTTTTCCAGTTTTACCATGGATCTGTATTTGATTTTCCAGTCTTGTCACGGAATGGTAGCCTACTTGCTTTGCCATTCTTTCTTGAATTGGTACTTGCTTTGCCATTCTTTCCATGGATCGGTACTTGCTTTGCCATTCTTCCCATGGATCAGTACTTGCTTTGCCATTCTTTCCATAGATCGGTACCTGCTTTGCCATTCTTTCCATGGATTGGTACTTGCTTTACCATTATTTCCATGGATTGGTACTTGCGTTACCATTCTTTCCATGGATTGGTACTTGCTTACTGCATTTTCGGCTGCAGCTTATGTTTTGAATGACGCTTTGCTGCTAGCATGTCCATGTATTTTAGATGGGACTTCTAATGGCTGAACATGTGCCCCATATTGGAATGTGGGTACTCCACGGGTGCCATATATTTGCATGCGGTTTGGGTCCACTATTCCGAGGGTCCACTATTCCGAAGGTCCACTATTCCGAACCCAAACCCTAAACCTAACCCTAAACCTAACTATAACCCTAACCCTAACTCACCCAAACCCTAACCATAGCCCTAAACCTAGCCCTAACCCACCACAACCATAACCATAACACTAAACCTAACCATCCCCAACCGTAACCATAACCATAACCCTAAATTTAATCATAACCCACCTAACCTTACCCCAATCCTAACCCTAACCCACTGTAACCCTAACCACCAAGGATAACGAACAAAATATAGAGGATATTCGGAATAGTGGACCTTCGGAATAGTGGACCCTCGGAATAGCGGGCCGTTACCTTTGCATGCTGGCAGGAATGCTGTATTATTTATTGTCATGGAATTTATTGCAACTACACTTTGTTGCTTTTGTTACTGGTGCATGTTTCTAGCCATTCATTATGTATGAACACTATGCCGTGTCATAATATTTTTATGTCTTATGCTGTAGGGCTTATACAATTTAATGTTTTATTTGCACACCATCACAGCTGTGATCCCCATTATCATACAGCGACTTGGTAGCCAATCACAAGCGGATCATCTTCAGCACCAGGCCGTGGACCACAATTTGGTTTGCACTGTTTTAGATGGCTATGGTCTGCTGAGTTTGTTCTGTCTCAGTGTCTGTGCAGAAGCTGCTTACCTTGACATAAACTATCTTTGGACACTGGAGAAATTTCGTGATTGCCATTACGACTCTGTAGCTGATCAACGACGTAGCATTTTGCTATTTGAGCAATCGTGGATTTTGTTTCACTTGTTTTATCATCAACAGAAATAGAAGGAGTGCCTTAAGCTGCCCCTGAGGCCGTCATGGTACTGTGAAGTACAAAGTCCTCTCACTCACTTACAATACACTTCAATCATCCCAGCCGTTCTACCTTCGTCAGTTGTTCACCATCCAGCCACCTCGTTCAACACGCTCCTCATCCTCCATTACACTGCTTCGCCCTCCCATCACTTCATCACTGAAATTCGTAAACCGCTCCATAGCCATTGCCGTTCCACCTCTTCGGCAAACTTCCGACCCATCATACGAACTCACCAAAACTCCACCTCTCGCTATCTCCCCACAGGTCTTTCACTCAAAACTGAAAACATTGCTCTTTCAAAAATCCTCATTCTTCCTCTTCTTCTCACATCCCTCGCCATTTCAACTCTAAACATCACCCACCTTAGCCGTCCATCTATCTGCCTGTCTGACTCTCCGGACTTGACCCGCTGCCTATCGATTTTGTTTTGATTGAGCGCCTGTGAATAAGCTGGTTTCCACGACTTGGCTTTTGTGGGCGCTGTAGAAGTCTCGAGATTACGATTACGATTACGAAGTAGTGCTGACAACTTTAATTTTCTTAGTCTTGACAGAGATGTGCGATGGTGTAGTTGTTACCATGCAGTCACAGGGTCTGTGCCTGGGCCTCCTAACCAACTCAACAATAGCGACAACGTTCATCCTGGCGGTGGGAAGACGAGGCAGCAAGGGAGAAGATTGGACATTTGCGCTCATATACTGAACTAAGGCAACGAAGTTGCTAACACTTCATACCCATTGCTACCTTTGATGCTGACTGAAGGGACTACTTTACTTTTTATCATTTACACTGTAACTCTTGTGTAGTAGCATAGTCATCTGTCATTTATACAATTAGCCTGTACTCCATCCACTGCATGTTTGGGCAAGCTGCACATGCTCCTTGCTGTCATTTGGGACAATTTGTTTTTCTGTCACCAGACAACAGGATTTGGTACTGACATAAAGCAAGATTTTTGTACTGGCCTAAAGGAGATCATGATACTGAAATAAAATAGAATTTGGCACCGGCATAAAGCGTAATTTGGCACTTGCATAAAGTTGACTTTGGCACCGCATAAAGTGCTCAGAGTTTGGTATTGGCGTAAGGCAGAATTATGTCGAATTTGGTAATGGCAAATGCTGGAGGTTTAACTGGTATATGGCAAGTCCTGCATTGCTCTCTCTGATCATTCAACACTTTTGTTGCTGGTTCAAAGAGTGGAATCTGCACTACAGTATACTGGAGATAAAGGAGCTGCACACTACTATAACTCAGGATGCTTAAAGATAGCAATAACCCCATCATTTCTTTAAATTTTCACCCGAGATAAAAACTTCATATAACATATTTTGGTCTGGTTCTTTAAAATAGTGATTTGCTGATACAATATGCATGTTGATATTATGTAAAATTGCCGTGGAATATCATGCATGTTGATATTTGTCACTATAATTTGTGTAACATTGCCATGGAATATTATGCATGTTGTTATTTGTGTAACATTGCATGGAAGATCATGCATGTTGATATTTATGTAACATTGCCTCCAAAAGATCATAAATAATCAGCAACATTGGCAGTTCATACTGTAATCTGAGGGACGGGCCATTGGTCAATTTTACATTTTGGGCTGTTCAACTGCATTCGTAATGCAGTAAAGTAGAAGTTGATCCAGGTTTAGGGTGGCTGTCAGTTATCAGATTTTGGATGGATGTTATTTAGATCTCCAGCCAAGCACAGACGAAACGATTGGTCACTGACCAGACCATCTGATTGGCTTAATGGCTGGCAGGCTGCCTCCCTGTCTGACTGACCAAATAAATGTCTTGCTGATCCATTATTATGATAGCAATTTTTTTCCTAGAATGAATCCAATTTGTTTTCTCCTGTTCGAGCAGAATACATATAAATGGTTCTATCTAAAAACCGCTGTGATGTTAATAGCTTGTTATGCAACCCTGCTGTGACATGCCTTGCCTCCTGCTTACAAATGCTGTCCCGAGTGATTGGCAGTCCTTTCATACATTGAGCAGATGGCTTTCGTATATCACCCTTCCTTCTCCTCTGCATGATGTTCTTCTACGATGCTCATAATCAATTCCGTTGACTGTTTATCTGTTCATTAGTTTTCTGTCCATTTCTAAAACATCCTCGACTCTCTTACTCTCGGCTTGATAGATCTTACTTACTCATCTGCAAATGACAGACTCACCTCCAACTGTGCTGTCATCATCGTCCAGCACTGCAAGATGGCAAGAGGAAATCATTAGATGTGATTATTTCTTACCAACGTTATTACTTTGTTATCCAACTAATCTTTCCCATGGGTCAGGCTTGGCATTGATCTTCAACATTATCAGCTTTGCCTTATATACCGGCATACATTTTTTTGTTCAATTTACATCGCTTTGCATATCTCTCTTTGAATTCTTAAATATCTCATTAACAGCGCTGTACTCAGAACTTTTGAGGTGAGTACACGCTGCCGCCGAAAAAAATCGACTTTTTTGGGCCAATAAATTCTGACGACATTTTTTTAAGTCATTGAAATTTCTGACGACCTTTTTTAGTCATTGAAGCTTTTTCTGTGATTTTTTCGCCTTCAAAACCTTTCGAACAGCATAAAACGCTCTACTTTCATGTTTATTGCCTTCGTAATTCACGATTTTTGTCCACTTATACCCACTTGGTCTTACTGAGGTGAGTATATGCTGTGTACCCACATGTAGTCTCATTTTTTTAGGTGAGTATATGCTGTCATTTTTTTCCGAAGGTGAGTATACGCCGTATACCCTTGAGTACAGCCCTGCTCATTAACCTATAACTTTTTCTGCTTCGTCCGACCTGGACTGCATATCGTAATCATAATCTTGAAATTTCTAAGGCACTACTTCAAAATTGGGCACAGGGCACAAGCTTATTCACGAGCACTGCTTTATATCAGAGGGATCATCTAGAAATTGATGTCCAGTGGAGGTTCGAGTTTGGTCACCAGAGAGAAATCCTGAGTCTGATTGCCAGACAGAAAGTCCCATTGCTTTGGTTTTTGAGTCTGAAGAATTGTTGTTGCCCTGATATTTGCATATATTTGCATTTGCATCTTATCGTCAACATTCTGATCATAAAATGCAATACAATACAATGCAACTGAAATTTGATATCACCCTTGTTGTGATTCTATGCTGTCAAAGAAGAACGTCTTTGAACAGTTCTTCTTGAAAATGTCATCATGTAAGTTTTTAATTACAAAGACAACAGCTTTATGCCAGTAAGAAGCACATGAGATATTTGTAAAGATGAGCAGTGAAAATGCTCAGTGAGTTTTTTCACGCAAACATGTGCTGCTGGAAAGAAGAGAAGCAAAGAACTGTTGACTGACATTGCTTTGTAGTAGCGAAAGTTGTCAAGTTGTGCGATAGAAATACAAGGTGCGAACAGCAAGGTTAAATATTCATGGCTTAGACCATGCTGCTGCCAAATCAGATCTTTGTAAGTTTGCAGGTCATTCGAGGTAATTGACTGACGGCCAAGAAGGCCAACACTGTCATGACTGGCCATATGTCAACTGAACGCAGTATGCCGAGCGAGAGCAGACTACTTGTATGGCTGATATTATTGGGTTATGGCATAAATATTGAAGTGGCACCAAGATACGCCCAGCTGTTGTTTCCAGTGCCAGAGACAATAACTTTCTTGCACTTATCAGGCACCAAAGAAAGGGCTGTGAACCAGCTCAGTCCATTAAGGGTGCTTGTTTCAGAGATTTGAATCCTGGTCTAGAAATATACATACAGTGGGATCTTGAATGGACGTATTGCCTATAGTTCAAATGAAGGTGGGGGGCAGAGGTTTTGATTGGTGAAGGGTATCACCCAATCGATTGAGTGAAAACTGGGCAGGGTCTAGGCCATTATGGTCACTTTATAAAACCATGTTCATTGTTCATTTACATTGTTCATTGTTCGTTTACATTGTTCATTGTTCATTTACATTGTTCATTGTTCATTTACATTGTTCATTTTCATTTACATTTGAAACACTGTGAAAAAATGTGAAAAAATGTGCTAACGGTATTCCTATCTTATTTTACATGAATTTACAAAGATTATGCATTTTAGCCAACTCTGTCCATCATCTCCTTTCACAAGAGACCTTTTCCTTTCCCCTTCTAGATAGCCTTTGCTGCCTTGACGCTATCACAAAGACAATTGATTTAATGAATGAAATGTAGCTGGCATTCTGCATATCGTCTTATGTTTGTGTTTGGAAATGGGAATTTTTTTAAAGTTTCTTCAGTGGACTGGGCATCCTGAATGTCGCATTTCTGGCAAAGTACATAATTCTAAAATGTATTTCCATGAACTATATTTTGGATATATTGCTATTCGTAATCCATTGTGGACATACTTGTGGACATACTTGTGGGGTGCGGTGGTGTAGTGTTGAGTTTGGTGCCTTGGAGCCAGTGGTTCCAGGTTCGAATCCACCTCAAGCCACCATGTAGGGATCTTGAGCAAGTAATTAACTCACAATTGCTCATGTGCCTCAGTGTGAAAATCCAATGCAGTGTCTGCACTGTAGTCAGGAGCGCCTCTGAGTAGAGAGATTGATGGCACACTATAACTAATACGAGAGATAACTAAATAAAAAGTACTTACCAGATGACTGCTATAATGATGATTGCCTTGCCTTGAATGTCTTCGTATTCATGAAGAAACATCATTGATCCATTGATCAACAGCTCAATAATATTGTGAACTTGATGACTTGTTTACGTTGAGCTGATCTTCTATCGACTATGATTAATATTCTGTTTTCTTTTTCATTTTCTCATGTTTGTCTCGTTTGGCCTCTTTGGCATAACAAATTCGTTCCATTGGATTCTGAAGGGACTTGAAATTAAGTTTGAAATATTTTTATTGGAATAAAAATTATGTTTAAAATATTTATATGAATAATATTTTTTTGGAACTTTGTTATCTTTGCTGTGGAATGATTGCAACTTTTGTGCCCAGCATTACTGTCCAATGCTTTAAAAATCATCAAGCCATTGCTTTCCTATAGCAAAATTCCACCCTATTGCCAGGGGTACTGTGTAAGTGCCATTGAAGCTATTAACCGTTTAACTCGCTAATGCTTGTTGTTACCAGCCATATTGAATGGGCAAGATCTGAGTAAAATCGGACTCAACTAATGAAAAAAATAGGAAGAGAGAACCTATCTGAGTCCATATTTTTTTTATTGTTGAGGTTGGCATGGTCTCATTTGTTCTAATCCAATCTTTTAGCTTCTGTTGTTTGATTTTTTTATAATGCACTTATCATCAATAAATGATTCATCAACGCTTGCATGTTGATCCAGTCGATCGAGGCATGCTTAAGCAGGAGGACTGAAGTTTTGGTTTCTGATCTAGTTTTTATATTCAGCAGACAAATTGAGGAAGTGTACACCACAGAACCTTTACTTACTCAGTTGATTTAGAAACTGTTGTTCAGCTGTTCAGCATTTTACTCCGTTATGTCCATCTTTAGATTTTCAAATTATGTTTTGACAATCAGCATTGACAAGTTTTAAAGGACAAACTGCAGGAAATGCAATCTTAAGGATCTGCTAAAATAAATAATGTAATCATTTGGATTACGATGTTTTGCAACTTGCGTGTTTGCAATATTAACGTTTAATACAGATGTCCTGTGCGAGAGTCAATGTTCTCGAAATTCTATGTCTGCAAATAACCGAGCTCTGTCCTAAGCCAAGTATGAATTGAAATAAAAGTGGGTCATATTTGCCATGCTTTCCAAGTGGACAGAAAAAAAGTCGCTTTGATCCATCTAGGTTCAGGTATCGATTGGTTTACCCACAGTGCATTGTGCTCTTCTGTGTTAGGAAATGAATGACTCGTGGGCATTCGATTTGTTTTGCGATGACACCGAGCAGAAACGACTGATGCCATTTTATGCCATTTTATGATATTTCCTTGTCAGTTAATAATTGTTGTTTTGCTCGACTTTTTCAGATCGCAATTTCATCATCGCGAACGCTCAGGTCGAGAGCAAGCCGATCATCTTCTGCAACGATGGATTCTGCGACCTTTGCGGCTACACACGGGCAGAGGTCATGCAGAAGCCATGCACCTGTGACTTCCTTCACGGTCCACTGACGACGTCCTATGCTATTCGACACGTCAAGGACGCGTTGGACGGTTCCGAGGAACAGCAGGTGGAGGCCCTCTACTACAAGAAGGACGGTCAGTGCTGCTGCTCCTCCACACCTCGATCATCTCATGGCTTAGTGATGTGTTGTGGATCAGTCACTGATCAAATCTAATCTGTCACTGATCGTGTTCGTGGCTGTCGTCCGTTTGTCCTGCGGTCCAAAGGGAAATCTAGCGCAGCGTGGCTCATCTAGAATTCATCCGCTGGGACCCATTTCTCCTCACTCCTGCATTCTACCATCGTCGTCGTCATACATACGAAGCCTTCAGAACTCGACCTCTATCCTTATCATACATTCACTTTGTTCTTGTGGCAATACATCTGTGCCAGCCTCTTCTTCCACGTTATTCTTATTATTTGGAGATTATTATGGAAACCGTGCCAGTGGCACTTTGTCTTTTCTGTAGCTTCTTCCCTCACAGCAGGTCAGATTTTAAAGTTAGTGACAAATGCTCCAACAGTCGACTCTGAGCTGCAGATTTAAAATGTCTGCTGACAACCGAGAGGTGCAAAGTTGTCTCTTCTATGAACTCAGCTGCAAAATAAAGTGCTGTTACTGTTGCTGTAGAACAGCGTAGATACAACATACAATTATGAATTTATTCAGTTGTTCATTTGAAGTTTAAACTGATTGTAGTGAAGGCATAGGCCTACATCACAAACTTTGCAATTTACATATATATGCCTAACATTACCAGTCTGGGCTCCCTAAACGTAGCCTTGGCCCCAAGGTATTTACCTCTCTGCCCCTTCTCCCCGGATGCGGGCGCAAGAGCAGAAACTCTGCTTTTGTACCACATAGGCCCAGGGCGTATCCAGGGTTGGTAATCCGGCCATGCCCATCCAATTTCACATATACACAGAACATGGTCCCTCTATATACTCACTGAATGTGACTTTAAAAAGGTTATCAGATTTGAAAGTCACGCAGTTGGCACATTTTTCCGTAAATTTTGGGAGAAAGACTAAAAAAGGTCCGTCAGAAAAATGGCCGGTCCAAGTCATGTTCCTCTTCCTTTTGCCACCCCCCCCCCCAAATTTTCCGGATCCGTTACCGCATAGGCCTATAAATGCATGACGTCCTTTATTCCGTATTTATTTTTTCGGGCAGAAGAAAAATCTTGGCCCCCTCCACTGCTGAAACCTGCCTATGTAGCCCTACATCAAGATTTGGGCCTCCAGTCATAGCTCGGTAGAAATCGAACATTATGCAACACCTGTGATGTCAATAATTGCTGTCATGCTGTCAACAGTGAAATGTCACTTTCATGATGGAACAAGGCATCAATGATAGACAGTCAGTTCAAAGAACTCTGTATCTCCTCTCTTTTGGCCACTGGGCAAAGTTAACTGCTGGGTATATGCTGTGAAATTATGACAGAACAGAGTGCTACTATTGTTAGGCCTATGTTTCTTGTGACCTGCTTAAATATGCTGAGTCCAGTTCAAAATCTCAATTCTGATTTGCATTTCATTCTCATTAGTTTAGTTATTCACTTTTTTGCTTGAGAGCCACATTTCAGTTGCTGCAAATATCCCACATTTGAGTTGCTGCAAATAAAGTAAGTAAGAATATTCTTTAATAGACAACCAGCAAAAGCACAGTAGTTTACAGAGGAAATAAATAATAGAAAACATCTATACAAAGTTATACAACATTCGCATAACAAAACTTCTTCTGGCAAAAGAATCAACTCTAGGAAGGGTTAGATTATGTGGTCTTGGTCGAATAATGTATGGAGTGACCTTATGGGGAGTATATCCCACATTTCAGTTGCTGCAAATATCTTAGTAAACTGCTGCTTTACCATTTCTATTGTAATCTACTGTAGTAGTCCAATGAAGGAACAAAACTGTGGTGGCAGAGTTTGTGTGGAGCTTTGTCAGAGTAAAATCTTCAATTTCTTTTATTGGTTCAACAAATACATCTAGTAAAGATCTGTGCAGATGTCAGTTGATAAGTTGGTGGATTCCAGGTCTAAATGTTTCTGTTTGCTGGTCATCAGTGTTTAATAGAATGCTTGATCTTCCAAGCTGAAACAGAAATATTTACCTCTTATATCTCCCTCCAGGCATTGTATATTTAAAAACACATTTGAAAACCAGTACTTTAAAGCAAAGCCTCGGGCACCATCTTATTCATCAGACGGCTTTGTACAGAGATATCAGATGAAGAATAAGATCAGGTAGCTTTATTTGCAAGGCAGACTCATGTACTAAGTAAGTAAGTAAGTATATTCTTTAATGTATCAGCTGCAAACGCACTCTGATTGACAAGCATACAAAATCACAATACATAAAAAACAAATACAGGACAAATATGGCAGCCATCAACGGCGCCCACTCATAGCTCTAGCCTACTGATGGTAATGTCACAACGACAGAGTTAATCTTAGGCAAAACTCCGCCAAGTCACCATCGTCGAACTCCTACACGTTGGCTACACGAAGAGTTCAGCTGACAGTTTCTCGTGCCGATGATGGAAGTTGAACAGTAAATTCAGTGTTTACAGGGTCGAGATGCATGAGTCCGAAGAGCAGCGACGTGTAGCACAACGCTGGAAACGTGGCGCTACTACGGTACGGTCTTCGGTTGTTGTTAATAAAAGTGCAGATCCTTTCTTTTCCCATTCATGTGAGCAAACGTTCGGCCATCGATAATGACGCTCCAATAATGACGAACCTGGGACCCCTTGATGTTGAGCGCAATGGACTAGTCCAGAGAGGAACCGCATGGCGAGAGTTGAACGTCAAAATTTATAATCAATATCCCGTCCAAACGCTTACAACACAGATGAAGAAAAGTCAGAAACTCGAGACTCGACATCGGTAAACATCAGAAAACCCGAACAAAAACGAGCGAGTTAAGCCACAGACGTAAAAATCTGCCATAATAACAGAGAGGCACGATCGTTCGACCAACATGGCCGAACGACCATAGAGCTACTGCTCCTGGTTTAGGATTAAATAGAGAATTAGGGAGATAAGTTTGGAAAGAAGAGGGGATAATGCAATATGGTCTCAGGGACTGTGTTAAAATTACTTTGCCTAAAGATTTAGGACCACTGTCATAATATTATGTTCCAAGAAACATGTGGCAGTGCGCCTATGAAAAGATTTCTTGCCCATATTGTGAAACCAAAGGCTGACCATGTGACCGCTGATCACCTCCAGCAATGGATTCCTCAAGCCACTGAAATGCGTAACGAAAGTAATTTTAGTTGACTTCTCAGCACCTTTGCAGCTATGAAGGCTAGAAAAGTTTTGTATTAAGTCTGGAACCTAAGAATCATAGGTTTGCACTTATGTAATTGATCAAAACTTCATGTTTCTGCAGCTTGCTGTATTTCGTTAATATTAAAAAAAAATTCTTTGGTATTAACAATTACTCACTTGCACGACTGCTTCATTAAACGGTGCCTTTTTTGTGACTCAGCGGTTTATATATTGTCTATTTTAAGAATGACACAATTCCATAAATTCCACAAATATTACGGTCTTGTTTATGGTCTTTGATGCTCGGTCCTGGTCCTGGCAGTGACCTTAAGACATTGATGTAGGTCAGCATTCTTCTCCAGCCAGAATGTCTGTTTTTTTTCATGTCAACCGCATCACTTGGGTGATTGATATCCTTCGTGATTGGCAGACGACAGCAAAGGTCCTTTTATATAACTCCTTTTTAGCTCCTTTTCTAGCTCCTTTTTCAAGCTTCTTTGCTCAGCGACTTTCGTCTTGTGAGTGGCTTTCCTCACAGGGATCCATTTCTCCTTTATGCTGCCAACCTTTTTGTCATGTTATCCAGGGGTTGGCCTGCATGGTCATTGTTATGCAGTTGACTCGTCATAGATCTTTGGCTTCTGTTGTCCTGATGTGTCTCCAGCGTTGTCCAGTATTTGTGGGTCAAATCAATGGACTGCATTAGTGACACTCTGCTGACTGATGGATGACTATTTACTCCGGCTGTAAGCTTATTCCACCGAAGTCGGAATTATCTGGTGTGTTTATCTTCACCCTGGCTTGACTAATTAGATTTATTATTATTATTATTATTACATAAATTTATTACGCGCGCAAGGTCACACCTAAGTGTGAATCTGCGGCGCGGATAGTCAGCCGCCAGAGGAAGATGCAGTTAAAGGTCCATGTGCTTGAAAGCCAAAGAGAAATAGTGAGTTTTGAGCCGCTTTTTGAAGGTAGGGAGTGAATTTGAGCAACGAAGAGAGAGTGGAAGTAGATTCCATTCTTTGGGAGCAGAGGCATGGAATGCACGCGAGCCCATAACAGTTCTGCATCGAGGCTCAGCTAAAAGACCCATGTTAGATGATCGTAGGCAACGAGGAGGAATGTAAGGAGTAAGCAGTGACTGAAGGTAGGGAGGTGTCCCGGTAGAGAGGGATTTGTAGGTTAAACAGGCCAATTTAAATTTAATCCTGAACTCAACAGGAAGCCAATGCAGCTGATGAAGTAAAACAGAAGAACTTGATCGAAGTGGGACACGCAGCACAACCCGAGCTAAGGAATTTTGGATGCGTTGCAGCCTATGTAGCTCATAGTCTGAAATGCCAACAAAGATTGCATTAGCGTAATCAAGGCGAGAGGAGACAAGGGAGCAAGCTAAAGTCTTCGACATATCCTCAGTCAGAGCCGACCTAATGTGGCGTATTGCCCTGATGTGATAAAAGCAAGATCTACAAAGGTTAGTTACATGCATCCGAAAAGTAAGCATACTGTCCAGGGTAACCCCAAGAGTTTTAACAGAATCTGATAATGGTACTGCGGAGCCTGCGAGGTCGATGCTGGAAAGTGAAGGAAAAGAACGCAGATCACAACCTTTCATGACTGGAACAGGTACGGTTGGTCTTGGCTTATCAAGGACAAGTATCGTGTCCTTGGTCCTTTCCTTCTCAGAGATCTCTCAGTCGCATAGCATATTATTATATGGAATGGACTTCCATTGCGCCTTCATGAGATTCTTGTTAAGGCGCTATATAAATGGTCATATACATACATGCAACTGTTTACTCCACCCGCCTGTCTTTCCTCAGTTTGTTTGTCTTGAATCAAATCAAATGTCTTTTCTCTCGGGGTTGATTGCACTGGGATCGCTTCTGAAAGTCTTTGCTGAAAGAAATGCTTTAGAAATGGTCATATACAATACGATACAATACAATACAATATAGCAAGATGTCTGGTGATCAGCTTTGCTGGACTGAGACAACTGATGTCTGTCACTTGGTTTCGTACAAAGGATAAGACTTGCCAACACTTGCGAAGTTTGATCCGCAACAATAATGATGATGATGATGACGATGATGATGACGACGACGACGACGATGATAATGACGACAATTTCTATAGTGCCGTAACGCAGCACGTGCCGCTACTTATAAGGGTGCCTCTACAAGCGAGAACGTTATCATTCAGAGGTATGCATTAGAAAAGAGATATGCCTGGAGTCAACATCTGAAAGATTCAACTGAGTTGGTCGAATGAGCAGTGGTAGACAGGCTGTTCCAGAAGCGGGGACCAGCAGTTGAAAAAGCGCACTCCCCGAAGCGTGTCCTCGTCCTCCGCACATAAGTCCTCCGATTCCACTGCAATTTTGACTTTGTTGACTAAATAATAAAATTCGACCACACCACACCCGCACTTCAGCTGGTTTGGATCAGCAGGTTCATTGAGTTCATGCTTTGCCTTCTAAAGTGGAAGTGTATAAATAAAGCTGCGTAATATCTTATCGTGCAGACTGCATAAACTGCCACTCTGTGAATAAACTTAATGACTGCAGTTGTGATCATCAGGGTCTGACCAAGTATTCGTTGAGCAACTAGGTGCAATATGGGTGATTGGACCCTTGGTTCACTCCCACGGCCCCACATACATGGAACAACCATCCTGCATTCAGTCAGGAGGAAAAAGTTTTCGTGTTTTAACAAACAATCGAAATTCTTTTTGCTGTGTAGTTCTTGTACTTGTGGTGAAAATTGATATTGTCAAAATTCTTAGAAGTAGTTAACCACTGACAATGATATAAATATATATGTATAATTATATATTTATATATACGCACAGATAAATACAAATGACTAATCCTCAGATTTATAAAACTCTGTGCCCAAGCACTTACGGCAGAAGTTATGGGCAATGCGCAGAATGTCTTCTTTTTTAGTGTTCTTCACTTAGACAGGTCCGATATTCCAGCGACACCATTCTTGTCTATTCTTTGCTTTTTCCTTGATTTCTGTATATCATTCTTCCCTTTTCTCCATCCATCAATGTCTATAAACTGAAATAATTTTTAACTCAAGCAATGCTGAGTTTTTGCTGTTTTTGGTCTAACTGCAGTAGTGTCAGTATGTCTTTACTTTTCTTTTTCATGATTAATTACCTATTTGGTTGAGTTTCTGGTCCGTTCTTTGTCAACTCTGGCCGTACGTTTGATGGTTCAATCCACATTGGGTGGGCAACAGTGCTGCCACCCATATTCTGTAGCTCTGGAGTAGGCAAAATAATTGCAAGCTGTGTGATTCATTCATTGAAATGGATTATTCGTGAGGAGGGAAGCAGGTCTCGATGCCAGTGATTGGCATAAACAAACTGGTCTCCTGTGGATTTCGCTTGTATTTTTTGGCTGGCTAGATAGGTGGGATGCTGTGTAAATCCTCGTTCATTTTATCGATCCACATGGAAATGCCTGGGATATGGAATTGAAGCGGCCATTTTTAATATCGTCGAGAACACTCTGCCTGTGAATGTCTGTTTCTCTTTGGAATGCTCATCAAGTCTTGCGACCTTTGTACCGGAGAAGTAGCATATATATGTTTAACGTTCATGCTGTTGTAGGAAGAGATAGGGGTGGGGTGGGGGTGTTTCGATGTTTCAAGAAAGCAGTGAGGATCTCTGAGGATTGCTGATTTGATTAAATGGATTGGAGGATTAAAGGGAAGTTCATTGATTGACAGCAAATCAATCAGTGAATTAATCAAACTGGGGAACATTAAAGCGGTCTGCATTAGGCCTAAGTAGGATGAATGTCGCAAGCCTGTGTTTGTGCTGTCATACATGCGTAAACATTGACAGATATTCATGCACAAATACATAAAGTGTGCTTACATATCCATGTAGGAAAATATTTGCCAATGTTATATATGCACATGCTTGTTTACATATGCGCAATGCCATAAATGCAAATACAGATGCATTTGTCAGATTGAGGCCAGAGAGGCATTGGCACGATGGATGTTCGTTGAATATATCTGCGTTTATTGTCATGAGCAGTCTGTCATTTAACACGTTCACCGCCCAGTACGAGTTAACTCGTACCGGATTCAGTCATTTAACATGGCGTGTAGGCGGTGAACGTGTTAATGCAGTTTAGGCTAAACATTCTGATCATCATGAGCCAGAGTTGTTTGGTCCAGAGACTCAGTCTTGGTCTCGAGACATCTTGAGACAGGTTTTTTTATCTCTTTGTCTTAAAACCCATTGTCTTGGTCTGGGTATTGCCATTAGTTATTGTCTTTGTGAAAACTGTCTTGAAGTGAAATTGTCTTGTATGGTAGTCGTAATTAAACAAGAATTTTGAGATTTTCTCACCTGTTATTGGAGAAATATTCAGCATACCTGCAACTCCAGCTTCTGTATAAAGAGTTTTCAACCTGTAGTGGACTTCTACGCATCCTCATTGTGCAATATGCATATCTATGCGGCGCTATACCTGCACGAGGATCTTGTATTAATAAAATGTTTTGGTATATAAGGAAATTGAGAAACTAGTACATAACTTTTGTTATTGTTTATTCTGTAACTTCTGTTGTGGAGTAAATGCCCAAAAGCTTCAGTCTTGAACTGTCTTAGACCTTGTGTTTTGGTCCTGGTGTTGGTCTTGGTACCCCGCTGTCTTGGTCTTGGCTTTGGAACTCAACTGTCTTGGTCCTGCCTTCATTTGAAGTTTTGAGTCTTGCATACAATTCTGTCATGAGCTGACATCTGCTGTCAGATCAAATCCATTGGATTTCATTAGACTTGAGGGATTAGGCCTATGACAGTGTATGTGTGGCATATATTACAGTGGAGATGATGTTCATTGTCTTGGAGTGGGTGCCATGACGACAGTCCATGGTGTAGATGCTTCTGCTGTTGCTCAGAAGTCTCCTTCAAGTCTGGCTATCTGATTTTGTTACTTTGAAAATAATCTGTGTTTGCTGACAGAGATTGACAGTGAAGCAATGCCTTATGGGCCGACTAATTACCACTGGTCTATTTCTAGAACATTCAGAAACAACATTGCTTACATCTAAAGCAAGGTGGCAGTTATGTATGTATGTATGTATGCGTGTGTGTGTGTGTGTGTGTGTGTGTGTGTGTGTGTGTGTGTGTGTGTGTGTGTGTGTGTGTGTGTGTGTGTGTGTGTGTGTGTGTGTGTGTGTGTGTGTGTGTGTGTGTGTGTGTGTGTGTGTGTGTGTGTGTGTGTGTGTGTGTGTGTGTGTGTGTGTGTGTGTGTGTGTGTGTGTGTGTGTGTGTGTGTGTGTGTGTGTGTGTGTGTGTGTGTGTGTGTGTGTGTGTGTGTGTGTGTGTGTGTGTGTGTGTGTGTGTGTGTGTGTGTGTGTGTGTGTGTGTGTGTGTGTGTGTGTGTGTGTGTGTGTGTGTGTGTGTGTGTGTGTGAAGACAATATAGACGCAATATCACTGCACACATGGCTATCTGGCTGATATAAGCAAGTGCATCTTAGGACAGTTTGAAAGTGTTTGCTGCAGAGAGCAACAGTGCCGTGGATTTGGGTTCGAATTGGATTGCGCATCTGCGACACCTGCATATCTCCACAGCCAGCAGAGCGCAATGATCACCGAATGAGTTGCCTTGAGATTGCAACACAGAGTTTCCGAACGTATGTCAGTGCAAAACCAACTATTAAAGCACTCACCAAAAGGAGAATAATGTTCTCTCGTGCCTTGTTCACTAAGATGTTTTTTTAATTCCACTATCAGTTTGCTCCACCTTTCTCTCTGGTGGTCTTTTCTCATCTTTCTCTCGCATCAAATCAATTGACTTTTCTCTTGGGGTCAATTGCACTGGGTGCGCTTCTGAAAGGCTTTTGCGGAGCAAAGTTTTATAAATGGCCATATACAATACGAAACAATATTCATTTCGTGTGCAATAAGTTAGCACTAAATACAGGAATGTCTTCTCCTTCAGAAATTCATGTGACCTTAGGTTTTACAATATATTATTTTGATTCGGTTAGACTAGGGTGACCATTTTCTGCCCATCAAAAACTGGGACACTTTTTGGAAACTATCAATAATTGTAATTCCGTAACTTTAGGACTAGACTATAGGCCTGCGATCCAAGGCCTAGCCCTATATGCTGATCCAGTCAAAGTAGGCATAACTATTGTTACTTAAGGACTTATACCGGTAGTGTAAATTGCGTACTTTGAAGAAGTTTAAAATCACTGATATTTCTCGGAAGAGTAAGCTTACGAACGTTGTTTGAGCATAACTAATTTATTAATTATATATATATATATATATATGAGAGCAATGACTTCAGTGTAGAAATCTCCAATCTGCTCTAGCCTTCGGTATACTGAGTGCATTATAGGCCAACTCGTATAATCAAGAACACTCTCAATCGGCGCACAGTGTATAATCAGTTGTCCAGAGAAAGATTTAAGGTTTGTGGGACGCACAAGAGCGACCGGCGGAAAGGGGTTTGTGGAAGAAGTGTACCCCTCACCATCCGATGTTTTTAAAATTTGCATCTTACAATGGCAGCATGTTAAGTTGTTGAAAGAATTGGTAAAATTGTAGTGCTGACATGAAGGATCTAACTGTTGCCTTACGGCAGCAACCCTGGTGCGACCTGCCAGAAAACCCAAAATCGATGTACAGGGTGTGCCAAAAAAAAGACCCCCTAGGTTTTTTGCCAATATCTTGACCAAAAGTAAGAATTTCCAAATGAAATTTTACAGGCTTATAGACAATTCATATTTACATATGATGGCCAAATTTCATCAAAATATTTCAAACAGAGCAAAAGTTATGCCGCTATTATGGAGGCCACCCACCGTTTTTTGACGATTCAAAAACGTAACGCAACAAAGAGTAGGTTTTTGCCAATATCTTGGCCAAAAGTAAGAATTTCGAAATGACATTTTACAGGTTTATAGACAATTCATATTTACATATGTTGGCCAGATTTCATCAAAATATTTCAAACAGAACAAGTTATATCACTTTTAGTGAGGCCACCCTACGTTTTTTGATGATTCAAAAAGTCAAAAAACGGTGGGTGGCCTCACTAAAAGTAATATAACTTTTGTTCTGTTTGAAATATTTTTATGAAATCTGGCCATCATATGTAAATATGAATGGTCTATAAACCTAAAAAATTTCATTTCGAAATTCTTACTTTTGGCCAAGATATTGACAAAAACCTACTTTTGGTTGCGTTACGTTTTTGAATCGTCAAAAAACGGTGGGTGGCCTTCCTAAAAGTGGCATAACTTTTGCTCTGTTTGAAATATTTTGATGAAATCTGACCATGATGTGTAAATATGAATTGTCTATAAGCCTGTAAAATTTCATCTCGAAATTCTTACTTTTGGCCAAGATATTGGCAAAAAACCTAGGGGGGTCTTTTTTTGGCGCACCCTGTAGATCAGACGCCGCCAATGAAATTGTAGCCTATTGATTTATGAAAACTGTCTCATGATAATTCTTTAAATCTATTAACTAACCACATTAACCTACTATAGATGTAGCAATAAGCTCAATGGTCCATATATAGATTGACCAATTCTCTTTTGCTACGACTTCTTTTTGAGTAATTTAGCCTACATAAAACGGATGTTTTCAAGATCCAACTCTCCTTCTTGTCAAAAAACCGGGACAATTGTGCCATTTTGCGTAAGTCGTCGGGACACCGGAACGTGCTACAAAAAACCGGGACATGTCCCGGAAAACCGGGACGTATGGTCACCCTAGGTTAGACTGTAATGAGACAGCGTAATGCAACGGTTTTAAGAGCTAGTGGAAAAATTCTTTATAGAACCAGGACAACCAGCAATGTTCAGCATCTTGCAAAATGAAATGAATTTGGTTGAGATGACTTATGTGCTTCATCTAGTGCTATCTTATTCATCTTTTTCATTTGCTTTTGGCTGATTTATGATATGTAAGAACGGGTCCAGATGTTTCGTTCGAATGACTAATTCTAGATGATGGCTGTTGACACTTACACATAGCTCAGGTGTTTACATTTGCAATGGGTTTCTTTGGGATTTTATTATATCATTGTCTTATAACAAGCAGCTTAATAACAATTCTCCCAAATTCCTATAACAAACTTCTATTGTATTGTATTGTATTGTATTGTATCTGACCATGTGCAAAGCGCTTCTCGCAGCAAGAGCCTTTCAGAAGCGCTCCTAGTGCGTTCAACCCCGAGAGAAAAGGCAGGTTTTCAGACGAGAGAAAGATGATGAAAGACTACCAGAGAGAATGATAGATTGAACTGATGGGACAAGACCATTCCAAATAGGTCGAGACGATCAGAGGACCTAAGGGGACGCAGTGAAGTGGTAGAAAGGGGACGAAGTATTAGATAAGACTTGTCCGACATAATGGAACACCTTGAACCTCAACTTTCACTTTCAAACCCAGTACCCTCTCTCCTTAATTCTTACTCTTAACGTTTCTTACTCTTAACATGGTAAGGTTTTGCAAAGGCACATTTTAAACTTCCTCTACTAAAATTAGGTCTTAGCTGCCTGAAGTAACCCTGGGTTTAACGTCTTCAAGTAGTTCTGTGTGCTGCAGTTGTGCACTGTGTGAGCACGCGCAAAGGAACTGGTGATCTTATCCTTTTCTTGTGTTCTCCAAAGCGGTCTAAGACTTCTAAGTGACATACTCTGTTGTTTGTTTCAGGCACAAAGTTTCTCTGCAGCGTCCTCGTTGCACCAGTTCGAAATGAAAACAGTGAAATCATTCTTTTTATTCTCAACCTTGAAGATATTACAGATGCGCCTCTGAAGAACGACTCCTACAGAAATTCACTAAAGAACAGTACGTAAAAGTCTCTGATCAATCCTCTTCGATAGAGAGAAGACATTCGAATAGTTTAATGATGTGGGTCCTTATTACAATGGGGTGACAGCTCATTTGTCCTGGACTTCATTTAATTTAATTTAATTTAACTTTATTTTGGTAACCAAACACAGCAAGAACACACAGAACATGCTTTTACGAACATCTGATGATCTGACTATACAGGTGACCCAAAGTCAAATCAAATCAAATTTATTGTCCCCAACACTGTCCAAGATATGACATTATAAGCTAATATAAGGAGTCATTGACCCGCCACCAGGGTAAACTGGTGACTTGGGTAGTTATACAATAAGATTTATGAGGAGCAGTTAATTTTGTGTAGGCTGACCATCAACAGAAATAATAGACCTAACTAAAACTCGTTTTGTCACTCATTGCGCAGCTGCTGAGATGGGTTTCATTTCTATATTCGAAGGGAGAGGATAGGATGGATTAAGGTATGAATTCTTGTAGAAATGTGACTTCAGTGTATATAGCGGGAAGCCTGTGAAGTGATATGTTTCTGAGCCTGCATATTTCTTCTCAAAGTGCTTGTTGTCTTATATATACATGAGTATATGAGACAACATACAAGAATGTGAAGCAAAATACATAATGATATATCAGACAAGAGAAAATGATATTGCCCAGTCTTTTGAGTAGCCCAACCCACAATGATTACTTTGGTTATTATATCATGGAGTCTGCTTTTTATGATTTTTAATCTCTCATGATAATGAGGTTGCACGAAAAGATCCTGGAAATCCAGCGCAGTGTTTGTCGTCGTTGAAGACTTAATGCTAATAAGTTCAATGGCTAAGTGAGTAAGTTAGTCAGTGAACCGGTTAGTTCAGTTAGGTTCAGTTGGAATAAACTTTGTGAAGCAGTGCTTTCGTCATCTTTGATCTGCAAGTAGCATCCATCTACCAATAGTATGGCGTTCAGCAATAATAATATTCCAAGGCCACACAACTACAGAAGGTTTTTTCATTGCGATGATTCATCTGTGTCCGTGCTGCCATTTGTATTACGTCTTTCATCCGATATCTTTTCATCTTTCTCATCCTCTGCAAGGCTGTAATTGATTTGTATTCATCTAATGTGCCTCTACCATGTGGCTCTTGCTTGTGCCAGCCTATCATAAAACTGCCATTATTAATAAATCCTTTAAAGAAAGGAGTTTCTTTTGTGAGATATCAGAACAATATATTGCCTGCATGACTGTCTGTTTGCAAGACATGTGCTGAGTTCTAATCTGCTTTGCAATAGCTGCCGTTATAAAAGGAGTTCTGTTTATTTCTGTTAAACTTTAGAGAAAGTGATTTTTTCTAAGTATGCTTTTAGTTTGCTCAAAATTGCTCAGTTTGTCATTTACACCATCTTAAAACTAGATTGAATATGCTTTACTCTAGATATAAAAAGTAGTGTTATGGAAATCTGAAAGAATTTCTCAGGGCCAAAAAGCCACGTCAGAGAGACTAGCTTATTCACTGGTGCTATATCACATCAAGTTCACAATAATCAAAGCTGCCCTGTTTGTTCCAGTGCCAGGTCAAATTTTTGGGGAAATCAGGCCTCCCCACTCAACATAAAAAAGAAAATTAATATGTAGTGGATACAAAATTCATTATAATATTACATGGACTGAAAGTATTAAATTCAGACTATACTTTTATTACCTTAATTGCAAAAATACCTGAATTCCTAGGATGAGAGCATTCTGAGGGAAACATGACTGGCTAACCAATTGATATATAGTTACAAATTTGTGTTGTTAATTTAGTACAATTGGAAATGTGCTTGCTAGATTTCTGCCTTTTAATGGTATTTTGTAAGCGCAATACCTAGTTTATCTTTGAGCCACTCTATCTTCAAAGTGCCTGTGCTGACAAGATCAGTGGTAATATTTTTCTTGCTCTGCTATAAAAGAGCCATAGCAGTCGATTAATCATGAGAGAGAGAGTAAAGGTTGCTTGGATTTTATCAGCGGCATTTTCTTGACGTACTTTAATGACTCTAGCAGAGATAATATTAATATAGTCCAGATTTTGTGTTTTCTGCTCAACAATACATATATATATCTCTTTTGTTTCGTAGATAAACTTCGAACTTTCAAGCTACGACTTCCGGCAATCAGACGCAGTCGCCAGAAATCTCCGGAGCAGAGACAGAAACGACGACCAGGGGCTGCGGAGGGGGAGGGCCATGTGTCATCCTGTGAATCGATGCCCCTCCAGCCCCTCCAGCATTTCTCCCCCTTCGTGGAGCGCCTCTGTCCACCCCGTTTGGCGACAGGCATCTGGGGTCATGACCATCCCATCAATGACCATGACCCCACGGACAACGTCACTTCCTGGTACGATACCCGGTATCCGGCATGGAAAGGGAGCCAGACAAGCTTACGGAAGGCATCGTCTCTCGACGATGGGGAGGGCAAGAAGTCGCCCGGGATTCAGATCAGCCGTGCAGAACCTGCTACACAAAGTTCAGGTTGGTTTTGTTGTAGATCTAAGTTGTTCAACTGCAATTGGAACATTGTGGTATCACTATAACATCCCAGCTGAATGTAGGAAATTTTTCATGTTTTCATGCTTTGTTTTAAGTGATTTTTTGAAAGTTATTCAAAATTAGTCAAATTCTTTTCCCCCTCTTGACCACTTCACTTCATCCCCTTTGATCCTCTGACCATCTTAACCTAGCTTTGTTCTCTCTCTTAAGACCAGGGCTGAAAGTGGGTCGGGTCGGTCTCGGCATCGATTTTCGAGACCCGCTGTTGCCGGGTCTCAGCCGGTGCGCAAAAAGCCACCAGGTGCTAAAATTAGGCAAAAAATGGTAGGAATTTTTATAATTTTGGGCACATTAGTAAAAAAAAACGTCGTCAGAAAAATTGACGGGTCAAAGGTGTGCTCGTCCGCCAAAGTCAGACCCGGCAACTTTTCCAAACCACTTTCAGCCCTGTTTAAGACCGCCGACAAATGTCAAGGAAAATATATGAAGCTGTTGCGACCTGCATAATTATGTTGGTTGCCGACTAAAGCATGGTATGTTATCTTATGTTAACAAATAAGTTCCCTTTCATTTGTTATTTACAACCTTTGTGAAAATGAAGCCCTGTTTTCGCAAATCCTGTCACACTTGCTCATTGCGTACAACAGATGTACACAGTTTGCATTATTGAACCTTCTGTATATCCCTGCTGTGGATTGCAGTTAATAATTATACATGTACTTATCTGGATCTGATAGGCCACCCAGTGATTAAAGCCATTGCTCAGTAATGCAGTGCTTCTTTCAAAACACTGATTTTGTATCCAGATCATGAAGAAATTTTCATTTTTATTAAGTTCGTTTTTCTGAAGTACATCTCATAACATTTCTTAACCGCGTAATCATTGGACGGAAGTCGGGCAGAAGCTGAAGAATTTTTTGGGATACTAGTCTGCTACATAATACATCATTGCCTCTACTGTTTTAATGCGACGACAGTAACATCTGGGCAAATTCAAGCATTGTTTGTTGGCACTACAACAACTGTTGTCATGTAAATTTTTACGTTCATTATCTTTAGGAAAAGCAGTAAATTGCTGAACGGCATTAGTGCTTTTCCTTGGCAGAATGCCAACACTGATTTATGCATGAGATCTGCAGCAGCCTGGTTGGGTGCGGATAACCCCCCCCCCCCCCCCAACCCCACCCCACCTCACTCCATCGTCTATTGTCAACTGCTGTGAACATCTGCTGCTGCTGTCTGAAATGCTGAAGAGATCAATGAAATAACAGACCATGGCATTTTACGTTTACCGTGACTAAACTGATCATCCCTAATGGAGGACTCAGCTGATTCATTATTGTGGACGTATTGTTTTTTAGTAGTAATTGTTGTAGTGGTAGTAGTGATCGTTACTCGAGTAGTATTAATTGTGGTGGAGGTGTTGGGGTTGGTAGTGGTGCTGTTGGTGTTTGTTATTGTTGTTGTTGGCGGTGGTGGTAGTTGGTGAGGTGGTGGTGGTGGTGGTGCATGTTGGTTGGGCTGGTGGTTTGGATGGTCATGGTTGTGGTGGTTAGGGTGGTGATGATTCCGGTGGCAGTGGTTAGGGGGTGGTGATGGTTTGGGTGATGATGGTTGTGGTGGTGGTGACAGTTGGGCTAGTGATGTTTGTGGTGATGGCGCATGTGTATAATGGACAGTCAATGCAGTTAACTCACTTTTTGCAGCAATCTCTTTATTTGTCATGGTGATCAATTTTATTTGACGTAGCAATGATGCTGCAGTTGACATCTAGAAAGGCTGAACCTCATTGAGTTCTTCAACGGTTCTTGGCAGTTAAATGTATTACAGAACACCGGTGGTTGTAGCATTGAAATGCTGTCTAAAGTTTAAATGCCCAGCAATGAATTAATTGTTAATTGTCCACTTCTGGCCATTGAATTGCTTCGCAGACTTTGTCTACACGTTGAATCAAGTCAGACAGCTGCAGAACAGATATTATACATAAACTTGATAGCCTAAAACTAGCGAGAGACATTTTCCTACGTGAGTCCATTTTACGGACAGTGCACAGTTGACTAGGATTGCTGAGTCACTTAACCGCTTTGCTCTGTGCTTGTGCATAACCAGCCACAGGAAACCATCATCAGTCGAATTTGCTCAACCAGGCGTCCAGTGAATCAGAGCCTTCACGCTATCGAACAAAGCTGTCCAACAGTCAACTGAACATCAACAGCGACATTCTGCCGAAGAAGTCTTCAGCTGATAAGGACACGCATAGCGCCGTCTCCTCCACGAAACAGGGAGTTTTCCTGCCAATGCATAATATGCGACATAACGTCACAGAGAAAGTGACACAGGTAAAAGCTCTTTTATCTTATCTGCCTAAAGTATTGGCATCAATGACTCTGCTGCCAAAATCTGTGTGATAACAGACGATGGTTCTCTGAGTGAAGTCACAAAATAGAAGATGGAAAATCAGTGAGTCAGTGATCAATGAGAAGAGCAAGGTCTAACATGTGTAGAGAAATGTGTTCATAATTTTTCAGAATCTTCAAGTGTTGCAGCATATGTTCAAGTGGCCTTTCTACAGATTTCCATGATGGTGTTCTACAATTTTACAGTGCTGTTGTTTGTTTGGTTCTCTTTATTTTCTATTCTTCATTGTTTATTTACAGGTGCTGTCCTTAGGTGCTGAGGTGCTGCCTGAATACAAACTACAGTCTCCAAGTGTCCACCACTTCACCATCTTACACTACTCGCCATTCAAAGCCGTCTGGGATTGGGTTATTCTGATCCTGGTCATCTACACTGCCATCTGTACACCGTACGTGGCCGCCTTCCTTCTCAACGACCCGGACTATGTTGAAAAGGCGAAGCAGAATGAAGAGAACATTTATGCGCGTTACAACGACCCCCTCACCATCATTGACCTCCTCGTTGACGTGATGTTCATCGTTGACATTCTGATTAATTTCCGAACGACGTATGTGAATAAGAACGATGAAGTCGTGAGTCATCCCGGCAAGATCGCTGTCCATTACTTCAAAGGCTGGTTCCTTATCGACATGGTCGCTGCAATACCTTTCGACCTTCTGCTTTTCGGTTCAGAAACAGATGAGGTAGGTGACGCGATGTACGGCATCATATCAAGTGCTGTGCCATATGAGTCACTTAATAATAATAATAATAATGATAATGATGATGGCGACAATTTCTGTGGCACTGTAACACAGCACATACCGTTAAAAGGATGTCTCAACAAACATAGGCACAGTTATTGAAATTGCAAAAGTTTGGGTTTCGCTCCCCCCACCCTGGCCAGGCTGACCCCAATGGTGGGAGATATTTGCCAACCCCTCCACAGGGTGGTTCTGATGATCTTCTGTCTAGGTACAAAGTTTCAGATCAATAGCTGCGTTTTATGGAAAAATTTGGGGGGTTTTGCCCCCACCCTGGCCCCCATGGTGGTAGACATTCGCCAACCCCTCGTTGGGATGTCCCATGCCAAGACCGACAGAGAAGTGAAGGTTTGGAGTGAAAAGCTCAAGAACTGTTGAAATGCATTCCGTTCTAACAGAAAGATAGACAGACAGACACACACACACACGCACACATAATCTTCTCTTTATTTATATAGATGGCTTTCTTGAATGCAAGTTGCATATTTGTAATAAACAATTGTGTTCCGAATGGTGTAGCCTATCTAAGGACAAGTCGTCCATAAATTAAGCCTGCTAAAAACAAATGAGATAGTCTAAACAATGAAACGAGAAACTACATCCGCAGTGGTTGAACGCAACTACGATTCGTTTGCTATTCAACAGAATGACTTCTGTTTTCTGTCTTTTTCTTTTCAGACGACCACTCTGATTGGTCTCCTGAAGACCGCCCGTCTGCTACGTTTAGTGCGAGTAGCGCGCAAGCTCGATCGTTACTCAGAGTACGGTGCTGCTGTTCTGCTGTTGCTGATGGCAACGTTTGCGCTCATTGCTCACTGGTTGGCATGCATATGGTATGCCATCGGAAATGCAGAGCGTCCCAACGTTAAGGGTCTACAGATCGGATGGCTCGATAATCTTGCGTCTGAGATCAAGCAGCCGTATGTTAATAACACTGGGGGACCGTCGATCAAGTCCAAGTACATCACGGCTCTCTACTTCACATTCAGCAGCCTCACGAGTGTCGGCTTTGGCAACGTGTCACCCAATACCAACACGGAAAAGGTTTTTTCCATATGCGTCATGCTTATTGGCTGTAAGGATACCATTTGTTTGTGTCACAACTTTACCGAGCTAGGTCTTAGCCATATGCGTGCACTTTTCTCGTCTGATTTCTTGAACCTTTTAGATTTTAGTTACATAGCAATATTTATAGTAGGCCAACTTTTGTGATTCATTTGTGCATTGCAATTTCTGTGAGCCAAAATACTTTATTTGTGTGTTCTATGAAGTCTTTCTTGCAAAATCTTTCAAAGTGCCTCTGTTTTTCATTTTTTAGTTGATAGCTGATAATGCTAGATTGTATGCAAGCTAGGTATCAGTTGAAGTTTTCAGGTTATAAGAAGTTTTGAAGTGTTATATTTATTTGAGAGAGAGCCTTTGCATAATCTGATTCTTTTTGTGTCTGTCTGATGGTCATTGTTAAATAACTTTATGGCAGTAATCACTGATGCAGTGGCTGAGTTGCATCACTGCAGCAATCTGCTTCTGAACCTGGCATTTACATATCTGTCACTAGAAAGTAGCTATGTCATATTTGGACACTTTTGGACTCTTATCGGAAATGTCAAATTGCTGTTTAATGTTTATCTGTATCTCAGCTGAAAGCTCTAGCAACTCTAGGGGAAATAGGACAGCCAGAACAGAAACCCATTAACTGTGCTATCTAGTGGTGGTTCTACAGGGGAGGTCTGGGGACCAGTGCTCCGCCAACTGAGTCTGTTCCCCTTTGTGGTCCCAGCTTTAGTCTGATCGATGATGAAATCCGACTTTATTTATTTGCGATTCTTTTTCAAAAGTTATGATGTGCTTACTTGCTTAAACATGTTCCAAGATTAAATCTGTTGTGTTTTATTCATCGTATTTTCACAAACACAACCAAACTGCTGCTTAGAATCAGAATTGTTTTCATGATGTTTAAACTACTTTCGGCTATCCCTTCTGCAATGAGACTTAACAGCATGTCATTGAATATCTACCCAGACTCGAGTGATGATTATAGTTCTCCCTCAGAATCCAACTGCATGTCATTGAATATCTACCCAGACTCGAGTGATGATTATAGTTCTCCCTCAGAATCCAACTGCCCCCCTCTGCCCGATTCTTCAGCACTTCCATTGCCCACTGTTGGAAACCTCTTAACCCTTTGAACCCGACGGGCCGGAAATTTCCGGCCCGTTATCCATAGAGTTACAGGTGGTTCAAAGGATTAAGTTGCCACTGATTTCATAACTAGCCTGATCTTGCCGTCTGCTTGTGTGGAACATTGCAGCGCTGATGTATGCAAGCATCTTCGGTAACGTGAGTGCTATTATTCAGCGACTGTACTCTGGAACTGCGCGCTACCATACGCAGATGCAGAAAGTCAAAGAATTTATCCGGTTTCACCAGATTCCAAATCCACTTCGACAGCGCCTGGAAGAATACTTTCAGCACGCATGGTCATACACAAATGGCATCGACATGAACACTGTGAGCAGCTATTTCCATTTGCCAGGTTTCACTTTGATTAAGATTATGAAGAAATTGTGCAATTATGCAATGCAAATGTGTGTCCTTTAAAACTATAAATCTTCTAATGGAATGAATTAATTGAGATTAATTAATTGATTATTGATAATTGATTGATTAATCTATACTATATTTATTATTGAAACTTTATAGAATATTTCTTGGAAGACGATCTATATTCTATATGAATGTCAAGCTGCTAAAATTGTAAAGAGAAGTTGAATCCAGCACAGATGGTGTTCTTATTTTTGTCATATGATCAGAAGTTATATCTGAAGCTGACACCAGCTGTGCTGATGACTCTTTCTGTCCTCAGGTGCTAAAGGGTTTTCCCGAGTGTCTTCAGGCAGACATCTGTCTTCATCTAAACCGAAATCTCCTTCAGAATTGTCCAGCATTTGAGGGTAAAAACCTGTTGTTGTTTTTATGCTTTATGGCATGATGTTAGTGCGTTCAAAGATTGAATGTTGAAGTAAGTGAGACGCGTGTATGCACGCACTCATGTGGATACAATAAAGGGAAATGCTGGTCTTCTTGAAAGAAGATGATTCCTGTTCAAATGGCCTTTGATTCCGTGCAGATCATTTATTGTGCAAGTGGAGATATGCGGGTATCAGGGAAGACCAGCAATCAGCCTGGCTGCAGCATCTAAAGCAGATTACACAGGGGACAGATGATCCTCAGAGAGAGCAAATAAAAGACATGCAACATTGTCATAACCTCGGTGGAAGTCTCCTAATAATAGTATATCATGACTGTCAGCTGGTAAAATCTTGGTGGTAACAACAGTTCTGTTATGATAATAATAATAATTTAAATAATAATAAAATAATAAGAATAATAATAAAAATCTGATATAAAAGTAATATATCCTTTTAACTGGTCTGTATCTTGTTTGTTGATAGCTGGTGCAAGTCCCGGTTGCTTACGAGCGCTTTCGTTGAAGTTTAAGACTACGCATGTTCCACCTGGCGACACACTGGTTCACCGTGGCGACATACTCGATGCGCTATACTTTGTTTCGAGAGGATCAATTGAAATACTTAAGGACGACAATATTATGGCAATACTAGGTTTGTTATCTGAAAGATCAATAAGTTTTATTATGGTAAAACCTCCTAATGATCCTGTCACTGGGAAGTCTATCAAATACCTTTTGTAGTTGTATTTAAATTTTTTAGCTTCATCTGGCTAGGTGGATAGGATTATGCATATTGCACTACCGGTACATAGACTGGGGCATTATTAAGGAATCAGACATTCTTTTTTATTTTAATGAATATATGTTAAATTGTACAGAAACAGTGTCACAACTTCTATAAATGTTCTATTTATTCCTACCAACATGATACTGATTAACCTATATTTGACACCAAGGCTCGAAACCCGTCACTTGTTGTTCTTGGATATTGATCTAGATGCTGAATTAGGCGAGAGGCTAATATATTCGCCATAATGTGCGAAGTACCGATTTTTTAATGCTGTTTGTGTTATTTCATTCAGAATATGTTCCTTTATCGCCAAGCTTAATTGCAGAATAATCCATTCGTGGTTTCTGTGGACTTTGATGACACAAATATTTAAAATTTTGTTTCTTACTCTAAACTAATGAAAGAATCAAACAAGTATATATATATATATATATATATATATATATATATATATATATATATATATATATATATATGTATATATGACTTCAGTTATAAAAAAAATATTTCCATCTATGACTGAATAATAAGGTCAGAAACCAACATGTGACAGGTTTTGGTCCTCGGCGTAACATACATGGGTTAATCAGTGTCCATATTATACTATATAATCATAATTATATAAAGTTGCTGTATGATCTTATCTGTAAGCAGATGTGATATTTGTGGTTTTCTGCAGTCCATTGTTCATTCGCATGTAAACATTGTAGTCTTCTGGTAGAATAAAAGTTTTGCTGTTGATGTTCAGGAAAGGAAGATGTTTTTGGCGAAAATATTTGTCTGCACGAATCAGTTGGAAAGTCGAGTTGCAACGTCCGAGCCTTGACCTACTGTGACCTTCACAAGATTCACAGAGATGACCTTCTGGATGTTCTGCAAATGTATCCAGAATTCGCTGAACAGTTTGTGAAGAATCTTGAAGTCACTTATGACCTTCGAGATGTGAGTTAAATCTGTCTTTCGAATGTCATTTATTTAATTTACATAGATAACTAGAAATGTGAACCATAAAAGGTATTAACATTACCAGATTTCACAGCTTCCAGTACATGGAGTACGTAACAACAAACATGATACAATGCATGCAGATGTGTTGGGACTTGGGATACTACAGGAAGTGTGATATTTACAGGAAGTGTGATATTTAGAAGTTTTTCTATGTGATAATTTTGAAATAATATTAATTTAACCACAGAAGTTTAGTAATTCTGATTGCAGTCTGAACTAACAACGACCCGTCCGCCGGAACCTGAAATGGAAGTTCCGCAGTGCACTTTTCTCAGCGATCGCGTTACAAAGTCTTCCATCTTTGGAAAATCCTTGCCTACAGGTAGGACAGTCAGTTAGGGGAAGTTCAGTGGATTGTCAGACATGATTAGCCCTCTGGATTGTGTTTTAGTGGTCTTGTATATAAAGCATTTGTTAAGCCAAAAGTGTGATTGGCATTTGGCTAATAAAGCATATGATATGCTTGCTTACTTACTTGCTTACTTAAGAAGATATTTAATGAAAACTGTTATCTGCTTTTGATTTCAGTGCTAATCCAATTCAGTTGTTCAATTAATGCAACTTTATGACTTTGATAACACCAGTATTGACTAACATCATTAATTTTATAACACCGTTAATTAGCACCCCTATTACAATGCACAGGACATCAGTCAATGGTTGCTTGAAGTGAAACAGCAAATCAATCAGATGTCAGAATCTATTGGAAAATCCAGGTTCAAATCCAAGGGCTTGAGTTATGCAACTGGTGTCTTTATTTAACAAATGTATGAGCTGCTGAACTTATCCAGCATTGAAGGAAATGTTATTATATCTAACTTATACCCAGAGGTTAAAGTGGTTTCGTGACCAACGGGAATGCCAAATATGTGATCAGTAGGAATGCTGACGAAGTTTTATTGGAACTTCCATGCTTGCAGGGTTCCATGCATGGTGAGCAGTGGGAATGCAAGCCAAGAATGTCGAGTTTACCTAGTGGGAACGCCATGTTCCCCATGTTCCCACCATGCTATATAATATCTTACTTAATTAATTCATAGTAACACTCTCTCTCTCTCTTTGTGCGTGTCTCTGTCTATCTGTCTCTATTTCTTCGTCATCTTCTCTGCAGCGCAACAACGAAGTCTGGATGTGGCCACCATACGCCGCAACGTAGGTGATGGTGACACCAGCCAAAGTGGCCTGCAACGAGACAATTCTAGCGATGCTGACTCCGCGTACCGACAGAGTGGCACTGGCATCCTACAGTTCTCGACGGAAAAGGCCGGACTCGATGTCACTCCTGCGCACTTCTACACTGGACCAGTGGAACATGACAGATGCTACACATCAGCATTCTCCTCCGTTGCAGGTCAGCTACAGATCATCTTGTCATCTCTGCTTCCATCTTGTCATCTCTGCTTCCATCTTGTCATCTATGTTTCCATCTTATTATCTCTGTGTCCAATTTGTCATCTCTTTCCTTCAGTTATCGTGGTCACATTGCGAGTTTCTGCACATGGTGAAAAGAACAATTGAATTCAGAAGGTGCTGCATGACCGGAATCATCTTAGTAATGATATAATCTCTCATTCAGTGTTGATCTCATGAGATATACGATTAAGTGACCCAAAAATAGGATGCTGCATAGATGACTTGTTTGACACTAATATATTTCATTCATGTTTGTCTCAACTTCTCATTTAATTCACATCTTCAATTACTAATTATTACTTTGATTATATTATGACAATATGTTACGTTGTAATTGTTGTATGTCCCATTGTATGTTGCAAGCATTGTAATTGAGAGGATATATACTTACTAGCACTCTTTGGACTTTCCATTCACAGCTAAAGTTCCACCTTTTCACAACTTCCTAAACTTACCCATCCTCTTCAGTCTTCACTTTTCTCTGCCCAGAAATGCCCTCCACAATAAGCACTCCTCTGTTTTCTTCCCTATCTGGTCTTTTGAAAACTGGACAGTGTTGTTTTCTTGGTATCCATAAAAGACCCTCCTCCAGTACTCATGAAAACACTTTTTGTTAAGAAACGAAGCGGATCACTTAGTAAACGATAAGATTTTAATAAGATTAATCGCAATGATACAGAACTGAAACTGGCCGTCTTGCTGCCATTACCGGAAAGGGAAGAACCAAACGCGAGAAAGAAGAACCGACGACTACATAATGTTAGAATAATCATAGTCGTTATATAGCGCTAGATCTATAAAGTCCAACACTTTTACGCTATACATCATTCAAATTCTGTGATTACTATTACAATAATTATGATACAATATATCATTAATAATAATTAGTTACAATTTTGCGTTTGACAGGTGCTCTATCGACTGTAAGTGCTATTGTCAGTAACGTAACGGGAAACAATCGACAGCGGAAGATTCAAGAGATGGCACCGCTCCTAAAAGGAGAATGCGACCAAGACGACGTCTTGCAACAAAAGGTTTTGTCCTTCAGCTTTCTAGAAATGATGCTTGACCTGCTCTGACAATATGAGTCGTAATTTGTATCGTGACTGTTTATGAGTCAGAAAGTCGTTTAGACTTATATCACATTTATTGATTCTTTAGAATATTTTGGTCAGATAATTTATGTGTTTCACTGAATTGACTGAAATCTAATTTTATTTACTCTTATAACAATTTAATAACTTTATTGTATTAATCACGACAAGTGGAGATTTAAAACCAATTTTTTTATTTGACAATCATCTGCCATGTAACATAGAGATAGTTAATACAGGTTGGAAAAGTAATGTCTGCTGATTTAAATTTCATTGGCACTGTTATTCTCCTAGGTGCTAGCAGATAAGAAGGATTTTATTTCCTTTTAATTATTCACTTGGCACAGTTATTTTTCCATTTGCCAACAAAATTAGAAGACTTTATTTAAGGGTCACTGGTTAATAAGAAACCAACAAGTCCTATCATCAGCAGCAATTTTGTCAGATTTAATCTGGCAATATCTTTAGATTTATATTGAATATTACTGCATCTTTTGTATCACTCTTCAAGAAAAACCTGAAGATTTATTTGTTTAAGATTTATTATGAGTAGACTTTCCTGTTACACACTTTCTTGCAAGATTCTTTTTTGCTTAGACACACTATAAATGACAGCTTAGTAATAATAATAATAATTATAATAGTGTAGATGATAAATATTTGAAACAGAATTGATTGTGCTATTTCACTAAATAACAATCTGACAGTGTGAGAACTCTGACTCATACTGATCTTGGTCACACATAATAGTTGGAATTTGTGTTTTTTTTAATGAACAATACTTTTATAACTCAAGAAACTGGTTTAAAAAAACTTAAGGCAGACTAGGCTGTTCCAAAATGTTTTCCTGCAAGGATTAATGTATCAAGTCGTGTTGGAAATCCTTGATGGTGTTATTGTTGGTGCTGATAATATCTTTTTTAACCTTATCACTTTATCAGATGTTATTTTGTTAACGTTCTGACACAGACTATGGTTTCGAGCTTCAGTATTCCGAAGTCGACGTCCAGTCTGACTCTTCCAGTTTCCAGTCCATCCAGCCATTCCATTTTGGACGATGTAGGTACGACTCCTGGCATACCGGTCAACTCAGAACCTCTGTCATGCATCACACCACAGCAGGTGGAGCAGAGACTCGAAGAACTTGCCAGGTGAACTTACGTGACATGCATACCCGATTTCAGACAACCGTTTCTGGTCTGCTACTAGCATGAACATTATTGCCACTGATAAAATAGGAAGAAGTCCAAGTCCAGGCCTAGTGGTAATATACTTGCATTGAGTGAAATTGTTTAACATGATTGGATAGGCATGCTAGTAGCCGAATGACTTTTGAGGTACCACTATGCACCATAATCATTAGGATCCCATGGCTCTGAGACATCTATTAATAAAGGGTAAATTAATGCAAAGTCAGTTGATAATAATAATATTATTAATAATAATAATGATAATAATAATGATGATAATAATTAATACTAACATATTAATGATAATATTACTACTACTAATAATTAATAATAACAATATTAATGATAATAATAATAATAATAATAATAATAATAATAATAATAATAGGAACCTTTGCACCACACCCCAGGGAAGAGAACAATGCACTCTACGTTTGAACACATTTCTGTTTATTGAGTTTTGTTTTAAGCTTGAGTGGTGTTTTAATAAAGGTTGAAATTATAATAATAATAATAATAATAATAATAATAATAATAATAATAATAATAATAATAATGATAATAATAATGACGATGACAATTTCTATGGAACCTTAACGCAGCCGTTAAAAGGGCGACTATTATTTAATTAAATCCATGGCATTGAACTGTGATCTGTAGGCCTCAAAATTTATCAGCATCCAACAGAAGCTATGTGCTACAGAGGTCTTGTGTCAGCTTCAGTGCCATGCCAGAATCTGATGGGCTGGGGTTCATCAAAACCTGGCAGGAGACCTCGTAAGAAACATTTTTGTGTTGCATGATTTCATTGATTATTATATAGGCGAACTCAACAGGTCTTTCGTAACATTTTCAGAGTCTGTTTAATAATGTTAGTTCATTGTCAACAGGCAGCTTACAAGACTGGAGACAAAGATGAGTTCCGATGTCATCATGATACTACAGATCGTTCGCCAGCACAGGAAGCTTCCAAGCAGATTTTCAACACAGGTGTCAGATGCTGAAGCAAAGCCAACTCATGAAAGTTCAACGCCTGGAGGAGGTTCTTTTATAGCATCACAGTTTGAAGCTGCTGAGGAAAAAGAGGTGAAACCTATCACGAAATGTCTTGTAGATAATAGTGCTGGTTCATTATTTGCTGTTATTACTATGTGTATCATTATTTATTTATAGTTACATTTATACAAATTCATGATTTCCGTAAGTGGCAATCAGACAATTATGTAGAGTACATTTTGATGGGCTACAACTTACCCCTTTCAATTAGTTGATGTGATGAAAAATTTAAGTTTTTTTAAAATCAACACATTAGTTGCATTGTTAATGGAGTTGCAGCTCCAATGTTCCATGGTACAGCTAACTGCATTTGCAAATTCGTTTATTTGATTCATAGATAGCTATTACTTTATTTATATATTTATTTCTTGCATTTGCTTTAACACCCCTTCAAGCACAGGTGGAGGGATTGCATTTCTAACCCGAGAGCCCTCCACTGTCCTTGACTCACCTGGCTACTGTTTCACATCTTTTGAAGCATACAAGATCATTACTGGAAAGGAAGCACTAGGTTGGGAGAAATTCTTTGAATTAGCACCAAACAAAGCAACTCGGGGTCATAGGTACAAATTGTTTAAGAAGCCGAGAGGAACATTGGGACAGAAATTCTTTAGTGCTAGAGTTGTAGACATGTGGAACGGCTTGGATGACAGCACTGTGTCGGTGGACACGGTCTCAGCATTCAAAAGGAAGCTAGGAAAATTGGGCTACTAGGTGTTCCAGGTTAATTTGCAGTGGTTCTAACACAGACCCAGTGTCTTCTGAACCACTTAAAACCCATGTTATGTTATGTTATGTTATGTTAATGCGCCTCAATCACTCTCAAACTCCCGAACTCAATCCTAACCATCTTCAATGTCTACCGCCCTCCCTCCTCCTCCTCATACTCTAAACCTAACTCTGTTTTCTTGCAGGAATTTACCAACTTACTCTCCACTGCTGCCACAACTCCTCATGAATTCTTGATCACAGGGGATTTCAACATACATGTTGACAACCCATCTGACTCACTTGCTCCCGACTTCCTCACGCTCTTGTCATCTACTAATCTGGTCCAACACGTCAACTTTCCCACCCACTCTCACAACCACACACTTGACCTCATCATCACATCGTCTCTCTCAAGGCTATCGCCAAACATATCTTTCTCTTTTGATACTCCTTCTGACCATTACCCCATTTTCACACAACTTAACATACTACCTACTCCGCGTCCTGATCCCGTCTCTCATTCTTTCCGCCGCATCAGCTCCATAAACATTGAAGCCTTCAAGCACGATCTTGCCTCCTCAGACCTCATCCTAAATCCTCCGTCCTCTCTAGATGACCTCCTGTCCTCCTACAACACCACTCTCTCCATGATCCTCGACAAACACGCTCCTACTATTACCAAATCTGGTTCTCACTCTAACAACCCTTGGTATAACTCCTACCTCCAGGCCTTCAAATCTTTCCGTCGACGCCTTGAGCGTACTTACAAACGAACCCATGACCCTCAACTCCTCTCTGCTCTAAAAGCTGCTACAAACAAATACCATCACCTTCTGGCAATGGCCAAGAAGAGGTTTTACTCCTCACTAGTTCAATCCCGATCTTGTAATCCTCGTCTTCTCTGGAAAACGGTAAACCAACTCCTACATCGGAATTCCTCTAGCCCACTTCCAAACTCTCTACCATCTTCTTCAATCGCTGACTCATTTTGTTCGTTCTTCTCTGGCAAAGTAACTACTATCCGTCTCTCTCTGCAATCACTCCTCTCAAAATCTACCATCGATTCACCTGCAGATACACCCTCCTCCACTCACGACCTTCCGTCTTCCCCACCTCAATCATCACTATCTGCTTTTAGCCCAACATCAGAGTCTGAAGTGTCCAATTTATTACAATCTCTCCCAAACAAGCAGTGCGAACTCGACCCTATACCTACCGCCCTACTGAAAGAGTGCGCATCTATCATTGTCCCCATCATCACACAAATAATCAACCTCTCCTTATCTACTGGCAACTTTCCCCTCCTCTTCAAACATTCTTTGGTAACTCCACTTCTAAAAAAAACCATCACTTGATAAGGAAATCCTTTCTAATTATCGACCTGTTTCCAACCTCTCATTCATCTCTAAACTAACAGAACGTGTCGTACTCTCTCGCATCAATGACTACTTGACTTCAAATTCACTCCTTAACCCAAACCAGTCCGGCTTTACTAAAAAGCACTCCACCGAAACACTTCTCACTTCACTCTACAATAAACTTGTCTCTGCCATCTCTCATCAACAAGTCTCCTGCCTTTGCCTCCTTGATGTCTCTGCAGCCTTTGACACCATCGACCATAACATACTACTCCAAAGACTGTCTTCCTGCTTTGGCTTTACCGACACTGCTCTCCTTTGGATTCAGTCTTATCTCTCATCACGCACTTTCTCAGTCAAAACACTTGAAACATCATCTCAATCACGCCCCCTCACCTGTGGTGTTCCGCAAGGTTCTGTCCTCGGGCCCCTCTTGTTCATCCTCTACACCACTCCACTCAGTTCACTCATAAAAGCATCCACAGTCGACCATCATCTATATGCTGACGACACCCAATTATTCATCTCTTTCTCTCCAAGCAGCTTCTCTGACTCCATAAATAATCTTCTCTCTGTGGTCACCCAAATCACCTCTTGGATGACCTCAAATCTCCTCTGCCTTAACCCCTCCAAGACAGAATTTATACTAATTGGCCTCAGAGAGCAACTCAAGAAAATTCCTGATCCCTCTATTTCCTTCAACAATGACTCTTCTTCCAACCACACTTTCTCCGCAAATTCTCCTGTCCGAAACCTAGGTGTAATCTTTGACCAGCATCTTAGCTTCTCCGACCACATAACCCAACTTTCCCGCACTTGTTTCATGCACATACGAGATCTCCGCAGAATCCGACCTATGCTTGACTTTAAAACTGCATCCACAATAGCCACATCCATAGTTCATGCGAAACTTGATTACTGCAACTCTCTCTTCCTAAACATTGATATAACCCAAATTAACCGCCTCCAAGCTATCCAGAATGCCCTCGCCCGTGCAGTGACGAAAACCCCCAAACGTCACCACATCACTCCTGTCCTGAAATCACTTCACTGGCTCAAAATACCTGAACGCATCGAATACAAAGTCCTCTCACTCACTTACAATACACTTCAATCATCCCAGCCGTTCTACCTTCGTCAGTTGTTCATCATCCAGCCACCTCGTTCAACACGCTCCTCATCCTCCATTACACTGCTTCGCCCTCCCATCACTTCATCACTGAAATTCGCAAACCGCTCCATAGCCATTGCCGTTCCACCTCTCTGGAACAAACTTCCGCCAGCACTTCGGCAAACTTCCGACCCATCATACGAACTCACCAAAACTCCACCTCTCGCTATCTCCCCACAGGTCTTTCACTCAAAACTGAAAACATTGCTCTTTCAAAAATCCTATCCTGATTCTTCTTCTCCTTACATCCCCCGCCACTTCAACTCTAAACATCACCCACCTTAGCCGTCCATCTATCTGCCTGCCTGACTCTCCGGACTTGACCCGCTGCCTATCGATTTTGTTTTGATTGAGCGCCTGTGAATAAGCTGGTTCCCGCGACTTGGCTTTTGTGGGCGCTGTAGAAGTTTCGAGATTACGATTACGATTACGAAGCTCACTACTCAAAGGCGTTCCCAACTACAGCGTGGACACTGCATAGGAGTTTCACGCCAAAGCGCACGAGCAATTGTGACTGAGTGATTTGCTCAAGGTCCATATGCAGCGATTTGATGTGGATTCGAACCAATCAGTTCACAACTCACCATATGATGACGTAGATACGATAATAATTCTTGGCCTGACTTAACAGTAATTCAGTCTTACCCATTGGGAGTTACAGTGACAAACATCAACAGTCGACAATATCAAAGCATTGTCCAAAGCCGTGACAGACAGAAAAACTGACTGCGAAATATGGACTCAGTGAACGGGATTCAGAATTTTTTTACAATATTACACATCCATATTGAAACTAGTGAAAATATATATCAGCTAGTATACATGTAATGTATCTACATGCATCCTTTGACTGTGTGCGATGCTCTGTTGATGGTGAAGATGACTAAAACTAACAGATGAGCTATCATAGAAGTTTTTATTATTTATTTATATATTAATTTTTTTCTCACATTTGCTTTATCACTCCTTCAAGCAACTACTCAGAGGCGCTCCTGACTACAGAGCGGACACTGCATCAAAGTTTCGTGCCAAAGTGCACAAGCAATTGCGAGTGAAGGACTTGCTCAAGGTCCCTACATAGCGGCTTGAGGTGGATTTGAACCTGGAACCCTCCGGTTTCAAGGCACCAAACCCACTACTATATCACCACACCCCAATTAATTAATTAACTAATTAAACTTTACTATGTAATAAATGGTCAGTGACAAAAAATTAATAAGTTTTGATTGACAGGTTGTCTGCCCAGAAGAAGTGTGCGGTGACAACAAAGCGCCATACACAATGTTCGCGTTGCATCGCGTACAAACGACCGAAGAGCCATCGACGTCATCACGACTACGACGACATGCGACACTTGAACGTCAACGACGACTCGTCGGCCAAGACGACACTGATCCAAATTATCCAGACGTCTAAGATTTGATTTCCTATTCGTTTCCATCAGCAATCAAATCACACGTCTGATCCTGTCCTAAATCATACGGCTGATCGTCGCGACTTCTCTGCTTGTCATACCGAAATGTCCAGCTTATAAAGAGGCAGAGCACTTTCAAGGATTTCATGAAAGTCTGATTTCCTGTTAGCAAAGATTCATCAAAGCAGATGATATTGTTTGGCATGCAATGGCCATCTCGAATCATCTGGATTCTTTGTATACAGATGCCAGGTTTTGAGTGATGACAACATTTCATGGAATTGGAAGCTGGTGAATATTCGAAAGACTCAACTGGATAATGATCTTTGTACGTTGAGAAGTTTTTGAGCCTATGCATTTTCAGTACAATACGAACTATTTGCATGAAATCTTGTGCAAATGATTTGAAATGAACTTGTAACTGTTTGTTTACTTCACTTACAAAAGCTACAACCAGAGGAATTCTATGTGTTGAGCACTGCATTTGAACCTTTCCAAGGTTTGTCCTAATAAAAATATGCATGTTAGTGTTTTTGGGACTTCTTATTTTCTGGAAGTTTTCAGAGAATTTTCGTAACATTATTGAAATGAAATTTGTCGCAGATGAAAATTTTTGCTTTGAGGACCATTTGTTGTTGAGAGTAATGCTTCGATGTGAAAGCATTTTCTAAGAGCGGAGGCTGAGCAAGCCATATCAGGCTGCTTTACTCTGCAATGGTAGCCATTTATCAACCGCTGAAGGCTTTATTTATGACAGTTTTATTCATTTTTATTCAATTTTTAGTGTTGCTGTCTAATAAAATGATATTAATCAATTGCCTGAATGAAACAGCTGTCCATTACTATCTTTACAAAGATCTTGACTATAACTCCTCATACATTCCTCACACTGTTAACAAATTATTGCAACCTGAGAAAATTATGAAAGCACTGACATAGTCATACGAATGGTGTGACAGAAAATGCCGATTGCAGTGCATTTATATACAGCAATCTCATAAATGTGATATGTTATGCTGCTGTGTGTTTGCTGTAACTTGCTTGGATGGTGACATTCTTATTGCTAGCATGAAATCCGCATAGGTCTTAAGCCAACAGCTTGCCTGAACACAAAACCTTTCTAACTGATGATTAATATGATTTAACGAATGTTCATGGATTTTTTATATAACAAATCATTAAATTGTAATTTAGTTTTCAGTCATTCTTCAGTCTTGTTATTTTCTGCCAACCTGCAAAAATTAACTGATTTCTAATTGGTAACAAATACCATGTTCAGGCTACATATTCATATAGTTCAGCGTGTATTCAGTATAATTATGACCAACGACTACTGATTTAATTGTTTTTTAAGTCGATGGTGCATATGCATTGACATCGCAAAACTGTGCTTTCTTTCATATGAACAAAATTATATTTGCTGAGGCAAACTAAATGAATTAGATGATTATATGAGAATTTATCCTGATGATTAGATTAGAATTTATTAGGATAATTAACATGGTTGTGAATGGGTTGTGCAAACCGGTTTCTTCCCTCATCCCGCTGTTTGATCTCATATTTTTAGCGTTGCAGCTTGAACTTAAAAAACATACATTTCTTAACATTTCTCAAAAATTATAATCATATCATATTTTTATTGAAACAGTCGGAAAATGTTAGTGAAAATGTTAGTGATGTTGATTTTTAAAGAGAGGATTACATAACAGTTCTTGGAAATTGAATGCTTTAAACTCCTGTAGCTTGTTGTTGAAAGCTATGATTTCAAAACTTCCAGTCTTCAGAGGGTGGTCATGTACCAGTTTGGGGTTATCTTAAATGAGAACTTCAAACCACCAATAGTTTCACTACATTGTATGTAGTGTAAAGTAAGAGAAAAGCATTTCCATAACATCCTATGAAGACCAACATTTGGCCAGGACAGCACAAACCCAAATTATCCAGTAACATTTTTATGAATCAAAACACTGTTTTCAGGAGTCTGGAATGTCTGAACTTGATAATAATTAAATATTGTACTTAAACCATGATAGCTTGATGTTACGAATGTTGCTTTCTTTATTATGCCAATGTCAAATTTCATATTTTGGAATCAGAACTTGTTTTGATGTTATTGTTCAACGTATATAATTTTTTGTTTTGACATGTTCTTCAGAGCATAATTATACATTGTTAGGCCAACGTTTTTGGCATCTTCTGAATCCAGATCATGATCCTCTGCTTTCAGAAGCACTTATCTCAATACAATGGTGAGAAGAGTTGAGACAAGCTAGCATTAACAAGAACTCAGAACTGTGGTTGAAGAATACCGGTATCTAGGGCTTGTAGGGTTTTGCTTCTCAGATATTTTGCTTCTGGGGACAGGTAATTAATTTACCAGCCTTACTGTGGACCGGAGGTTTTAAATATCAGCTTACATATGTGACACGTTGTATTAAAATTTACATTTGATAATAATTGTCACAGTTTATTAAAACCCATATGTTTGTTACTCTTCCATGTTTAAAACTGTTTATTATGTACGAACACCATATTAAGTAACATTGAATAACATTGTTCTAAGTTAACATAATAGTGTTTACAAACTGATATTTTTATTTGAGTGCAAACAACATAGTTGCTCCAGTCATCAATTTGGGGCCGGGAACCAATCACTTGTTGACTGGTACCGGATCGTGGACCAGTTTGAGTGGGACTGATGCCGAGCGCAACATTTGCCGCGTTTTTGTACAATCGTCCTAATTAACTTCTTGCCATTCATTGCGAGCTGCAAGAATTGGCAAGGTATAATTTTTATCAATTTTCTTACGAGATTTTATAAAGGTAATTGAACAATGCGTTTATACAAATGTAGGCTATGTCCTCTTTTGATATCGTATTCTGACTTGGTTTCTTAGGGGTTCATGACCTGCTCTCAACATGAGACTACCAATTCTAAGTCAGCTGCTGAAGTGATGTAGGCAATAAATGTAGCGTAGGCCTACGGTGAATGCAGATGTCCAGTTTCTTGTGGCTAGGGCATATAAATATGAAGACCACACTACAGTACAGCCCATATGGCAATACTGTTGTGTGGTCTTCATATTTATGATTGTGTCCCTGGTACAAAAGCAGATATAACAGTAGACACAATATACAGTAAAGTTGGGATACAACAGGAATACCGGTACCCAGAAGGGACAAATGTCCTACATTTGCTGTTCTAGGACTTATATGGCAATTGAACACACATAATTATTGTCTCTTGCATTTTGTATGTTTGCACGTGTCGCCTACGGGTCTATGACTGTATAAACTGCACAGACCAGTCATTTCATGCACTTTTGATCATTAACACAACTGCAGTTCATTTGCTTGCCACTCTTTTCTTTCAATCGATTTAAATAGTTTTATCAAATTCGACTTCTTAGATAGCAGTCTAACTGTCTTGTAGGATCAATTTAAAAGGGACTGGTGGGTTTAATGACCACTGAATGAAGCATACCATGTATAGTATACCTCGATGGGTGTTAATGCAAGCAGTGGTGACACCAGAATCGTAAATTTGGGGCTAAGCCTCGCATAGGTCATGTGGTCAACATATTTTTGCAATTATGCAGTTTTATCGTTCACATTATACAATTGGTGATATCATGTTCAGAGAGAACACAAAAACAATCAAACTGTAATTTGACAATGCCTTCCTTCCTTACAAACTGCAGAAGTGTGCATTGAGTCCAGGCTAACAATAGGTGCAGTAGGCAGATGTGAATAGTAAGTTTTCTGTTTGGAGTGAAAGACAGGCTCTGTTTAGAAAACGATCTCTAGATGGTGTGTAGAGGAAGGGTTGAGACAAGCATACTATGCTATGGAGTTGATGGCTTTGCACATTTAAACAATTTCAAACAGTCAACTTTAATGAATTTTAGGAAAAAATCTGATAAATCTGTCATTTTATTAGCAATTAAATGCACTATTTCTAATTCATATCATGGAACACATCCTGCAGCACTAGGCCTATTGTGATGTACTATATAAAGTCTCTAGAAACATAGGCCTATACATCTGGACAGTTTATTAAATATTAAGAAAAGACAAATTTGAGCCATTACTCGTCAAAGATAACTTGGTCAAAAAATTTTAATTAGTGTGTAACCTCCATAAGGAACAATATTGGACCTGATAATTATTAGCATTTAAGAGTGCTTGAGTTGGGTTTAAAAAGAATTTGATGTTTACGAGAAGTTCATTCCATTATCTGCAGCTCCAAACAGAAAATTTATTTGATCCAGGAACAACCTTTTTGCTGACCTCCTAACAATATCCTGTAGCCATATTTACATTGCAGTCCAAATTCCGATGCATTAATTTTCTTCTGCAACATCATTCCAGCATTATCCCCATATAATTAGGTTTTGATATTTCAAGTTATACAGGAGGTCTGAAAAAAACTGCTAAAAGTATGTACATTGTACAACTACAATTTTTTTTTCACAATTAAAACAGGGCACACGGCAAGTGTAAATAACTATCAAACCTCTTCTGTAGTGCTCCTGAAAATGCTATGATACTTTAATTTGATTGCAAAGCTTAGTTCATCTATTAGCCGCCGAAAAACGGCCCAGCCCAGACCATATCGAGTGCAGCTTGCACAATATTTCCTTGCATCAAGTGCAATAAAATGGAAATTCACTTTTCTATAAAGAAGTATTTGTGTATTATTACATGAGGAGCTATCATTCTGCAGCCATAAAATGGTCATTTAAAGGCTCAAAGATATGCTGGCGCAAGAAAATGAATGACAAGAGACCTTAACAGCTCTTGGTGATTTTGAAGGCTTATTGTCTCAACAGTACTGGATGATAAAATTTGATTAGCCAGCAAACATTCAGAAAATGGTCTCCAACTGTAAGACGCATATATTAAGGTACCTGATTTGATAGGTCATAAGACTAATCTTTAGACCTACTGTCCTACTGTTTAGGCTGATTATAGACCAATTCTTGCGAACCAGTTTCTAACAGATCTGGTCAGATCCTGAACATCTCCAGGGTTAATTGTTAAAGGGACAATAACGTAACATCAGAATAGCTGAGCCATTATAGCAGTAAAACTTTATATAGTAGAAAAGTCAGCTTTTGTCTTCATTTTACATTACGTGTATAGTTTATCAATTGCATTGCATATCTTTGTTACGGTAATTATCTGATTGATTCACATGATTCCAGGTCAGGAATTAGAATGCATAGACTTTGAATGCTTACTTATATCAGTTCTGCACCAACCACCTGTTTGATCAATACCAATTCCACTTAGTGCTAATTTATATCTGTATGTATAAACGAGGTCGCAATGTCTGTCTTGTTCTGAGAGCAGTGATCTCTTATCCTAGTCGTTGTCATCAACATTTTTGTGAGAATTGTTTTCGTCATAATTTTGTTGTCGTCGTCGTCATCATCACCATCATCATCTTTGTATTTGCTGTCGGGTTGTACCAGCAGCTTGAATAAACCTGTCATTCTCTACTGAATTGTTGACGTTCGAATCGTAATACATGACCTTGACAGCACCACAGAAGTCATAGGATAAGCCTAAGCAGCCAATTGATGACTTTTATAAACTCAGACAAGGTAACCTGCTGTAAGCATTCCCTACTTTTGACCAGTCTTCTGCTACAACCGAAAATGTTATTATTGGTGTAGTTATTAGATGAGTGTAGTACTGTAGTTAGTCTGCTTCTTTTTTCTGTTACACACAATCCACCATGTATCGTTTTTCCAATTTTCCCTCTTATCTGTTCTTTCCTTTACGCACAATTCACCTGCCTGCTGCTACTTTCTTCCATATTTCAATGATTCAAGCTTATCCATTCTCAACTTATACACAATCCATCTTCTATCTTTTATCAATTTCATATTCTTCCCACTAATTCGATTATACACCATCAATCATCCATCAACCTTAGCCAGTTTCACATGATACTGACTTACCAGCTGTTTCCTGTTCACATGATCCACCTCCTATGATCCTATCATCCTTCATGCCACAAATTTCCCTCTGACCTATTTTCCTCTTACACACAACCAACCCTGTGTATCTTCTTCCAATTTCACACGATTCCCTCTTGTTTACACTTTCATAACACACAATGCACACTCTATTTTCTTCCAGTGTTACATTAGCCGCACACCTTCTACATCATATGATGTAGAACCCTAAGTTTTGTTCTTACCCAGTCATGTTACCTCATCTTTTGCTTACATTTGTTCAAAGCACTTCCAATTATAAAATCAAACAACAGTTGGCTAAATGCACTGATTTACTAATGTTAATCTTGATGTTAATCTGTTAATATTAATCTTCATAGATCTCAATAGTTGTAGACAAAATGCACAGATAGGAAGGAGTTGCATGATCAACATGCGTTGCAATAGACAGAAATTAAGCAGCCTTATTAACACCATTGAAATACTTCAAGCAGCAAAAAATTCTATGATCAATGCATTCCAATCAACACAGTACACACTCCAACTCCTATTGTATCATAAAAGACGACAAGATATAGCATAAAACTGATGAGGATATCATCGCTGGATGATGCTTCCCACAGAGCACCTCTGAGTAGTTTTCATAAAGGGATTCGATATAAATTCTCAGAATGAATGAATGATAGAAACAACCAATCAAAGCAAGTTCTATCACTGAATTTGGGAGAAGTTTAGATGTTATGAATGAAAGCACAAAGAAGTTTTATAGCCACAAAAATGGATACGTTAAGGAGTAAAACACTGTCACCAGGTGATCGAGAAGGAAATGCAAAGAGGTGTGCAAAGTAAAAGAAGTTCTGTGAAAGAAGGAGAGTGCTTTGAAAGAACTGATAAAGAAAATAGAGAAGAGTGTCCAAAGAAGACTTAATTATATGAAGTGGAAGGATCTGGGAACAGCATGCATGTCATGAAAGAAGAACAAATCCAAGATTAAAATTCCCTAAGCAGGTACATGTTTCAAAATGCTTTTAGTTGATACCCAACACACATGAGATCAGAGAGAGATAATGCACATGGTCCTTTGTTTCTATTGACTATATTTATATCAAGAAAATATATTAATATCTGGATCAACATTCCAAGTAAAACGCGGTGGGCTATTGAGCCCATCTCATCAGTTCCATGAGCACTTCTAAGCATTAAGTTATGAACCAGGATAGATCTTATCCTCTGGGAGATGAAGCTACATGTACAGCGTTGTGCATGCTGTAAACATACAGAGTATCTGTATGAAGAAAATAGTCGGGAGCAACACTGACAGTTAAGCTTAGAGGCCAGCAAACTCAAGCTGCAAGTAGGGCACAAATCACTGGGCACCACTAAATAATTAAACCCCATATGAGAAAAGTAACATAGCCTACTTAAAAAGATATGGCAGAAAGAAATTAAAATGGTAGGAAGCAAAATGGTAGCACGACATCACCTATAGATGCCAAAAGAAAATATTAACACCTTAAGAAGGAATGATACCTAAAGTCTTTTCAAATTACAGTGCATGAAATATCTGCAAGCACCCATATTACATAAAAATTAACAACTGAAATTTCAGATGTAGAATCATGTAGATAAATGGCTGATGATCCATAATTTTGCTAGGTCCTTTTAGCATGCATTGTAAAATAACTTTATAACCCTACAGCAGCGGTTCATATATTCGAAGGTCAGCAACAGCTCATGCACCAATCAGAAAGACTCCTCTGGATGCATCATCATTCATTTATATAAACTGACGTCACTTGATTCAGACCGTCAGCATCCATTGCCACGTCCAGTATGACATCCGCATCATCGATCGCATTCTGCACGGATGCTGCTGCTGCTGCATCACGGTCAACCGCTGCAGAAGCAGATGCAGCAGCCGACTCCACTGGCGCAGTAACAGAAATGGATGCAGTGGATGCATATGCAACTAACGAGACAATAGAAACAACGGCAGTGGCATATTCCACTGCACTAATCACCTTTTGAGAGTCTGCTGTCAATTGCAAGCCAAACGTCGCCTTCCTATACGTTGAATGCACCTGCAGACGCAACCCGTATGGAGTGTCGTCGGCTTTTTCGGCCGGAACGACGTCCGAGACTTGTGGAGGCGCAACGCAGACGTTCCGATGTTTCTCTCGCATTGGTTCGATGAGAAGTTCGTCGAACTGATCGACCGCCTGGTGAACACGGACGCTGGACGCTCGGAATTTCCGATGAGCCGCTTCGATTCTGGCGTCCCAGTCAACGACATCCGGTTCAACGTAAACAGATGAAATGCTGTACTGCACCTGGTTGATTGTCTCCAGCAGTTCGGTAGGCAGGAACAACTCTGCGTCCAGCTGTTCACGACCAAACTGCAGGTCGAGGTTCTCGCGTTTCACGGCCGCCTGGAATTCATCCTGAAGACTGCAGACTCTTTGGTGGACCGCGTCGAGGCTGTCACGTCTGACGATCAAGCGGTGATGTGACTGCTGCAAATCCATGGAGACATCTGCAGGGGACGGACCGTACCATGGGTACGAATCACCAGACCAGCACTTCTGACATCTACAACGTCACACAAGAGCACAACACAATAACCGAAACATTACACTTGACATGTACGGTCATTCTTACGTCTTCTACAGTTCTACCACAAAAACGTTTAACTTCACAGTGCAAGTGTAAGTTTGAGGCATACATGCTGTGGTAAAAAATCGACAGAGAGCAAGCAGGATCAAACAAAACAAATCATCTAACACCAGTAATGCATACATTTGCATGCTTCAGTGAAGAAGGGCATAGCTAGCAGCTGCACATTTCAATTGTGACTCAACACCAATTAAAATATTATCAAGTCACTACAGGCTGTGTCATATTATATCAAAGCATGCATTGCCTATCACTGCATACTCTACACATTTTCTAAATTTACAAAAATTGCATTTACCTTATCAATTATAATTGCCAGTGTGAGAATTGTTAAAAAATAACTGGGGGGGTTGGACCATTATCCACATGGAATTGGGGTGTAAAAAACATACTTTAACATGGGGCTTTAAGAAAGACTGGGGGGGTCGAAACCCCCAACCCCCCCGGCAATTCTCACCCTGATAATTGCTACAAACAAAAGTACACATTTTTATACCTTACTTTAAAATCACAAGTTGACTAGTTTGACCTTTAGAATTACTTTTAGAGGGCCTCTCGCAGTGCAGACCAATTAGACACACGCCTGCCTGGTGTGAGATACCACAAGATATAAAAGTGATTATGACACAGTGAAAAGAGGCTCTTGAGTCTTGAACCACCAATTAACAAGGAGGAACATGTCTAAAAAGGATGCTGGCTACACAATGCAGGGCCAATTAAAAAACTTTAGGCTTGCATTTTTGCCATGGCAGGCCTGGCTCGGGGGACAAAGAGACCGCGTTGGTGAAAGAAGTGAAGCAGGGGAAGAGAAGTGGTTGAGTTTGGCAGACGGATATACATGTGGTCATATAGACATTTGGAAGCTCGGTAATGGTGCATTAATGTGAGAACCTTGAGTTGAACCTGAGCAATAAGGGAGCCAATGAAGGTGGTCAAACACAAAAGTAGGTCCTCTGTCATTTTTTATACAATTTTCTGAAATGAATCTAACACAGAAATGTGTTAGCTGTATATCTAGCAAACATTGGGAATTCTACTTTTATTAAAAAATAATACTACTTTTTCACTTAATGCTGCCTTTCTTAATTCAGAATTTACAAGCTAAAAACAATGCCACACAAATCTACAGAAATGTCAAGAATCTTGACTATGCAGCTATATGAATTTGACCATTAGGATTAGTTAAATTAATTATGTAATTGTAAATATCCTAAATTCCACAGTCCAACACATTAGCTATGTCAACAAGGCCAGCTTATTCAAAGTCAAGTTTATTGTCACTTCACCAAACAAAACAGTTCAAATGGCTTCATTAATAATTATCAATCGCTGACAGTCACAGATTGTAATTTCAATCAGACCAATAATTAAATTCAGACCATATATATAAAGCATGAGCATCTTACATTTCTGCATGTGTGTCCTCAACCAATCCAGGACCTGACCTCGCGACTTTCACCCGCCTTTCGAACTCCTCCATCAAGGCATCCAGCATCGATGCAAGTTCCGCACGGACTTCTCCTTCTTCCACAATTTTCTCTGCCAGCTCTCGTCTCCTGACCAACGAACCATGAAGGTCACCCTGTACAGATTAAGCAATTAACCAATTTAGCAGCCATTACAATAATTTAACAAAATGAATGAAATTATAGCTTGGGATGTAACAAGCATTGAATTTGGGGTAGTTTAAGCCCCAAATGAAGCTGAAAAACCCAAAATATGCATAAACTGCAGGTCTCAGCCCAATATTGTGCTATAGCAATCGAAATTATCAAAGCTCAAGCTCCAATCAGGGTGAGAATTGCTGGGGAGTTGAGGGGTTCACCCTAGTCTTTCTTATGGATCCCTAGTAAAGTCTGCATTTCACAACGTACAATCGTTTTAAAAGTCTGTTGGCGAAACTATAGTATCCGGGACCGATGTTTATAACATTGTCTTAGTGTAGTGTAGTATATAGCAGGGCTGTTAATATCGCGATAAAGTATCGCAATACTTGGTATCGCCGATACTTTTTTCAGTATCGCGGCGAGTATCGCGATAGTTTAATTTTGTTGGTATCGCATGCGTATCGCCGATACTTTTTTAGCCTGTCAGCGATACTCGATACCAATACTTTTTTGACAATAATTTATATGGTTTCTCATCCGCTTGAATAAGTGACTCTTTGGTGCGATCTCACCGTTATGTGATCTTTGACCGGAATGGACGGAAATCGAGATCTATAAATAGTCAAATGACCGGAAACGTGTCCTGTATTTAGTATGGCTAAGTGGTAGACTTATGGAAAGCATGTATATAGATTAGTAGTTACACTGCTTGTACTGCTTAACACTGTTTAACGGGCAATGGCATGTGCTTTTTTAGTCATTAAACTTTAAAACTTATCGAAAAGTATTGGTAAAAGTATTGGTATTGGTATTGCAATACTTTTAAGAAATAGTATTGGTATTGGTATTGCCAATACTTTTATTAGTAAGTATTGGTATTGGTATTGCCAATACTTTTTTCCAGTATTGTTAACAGCCCTGGTATATAGAATCTAATGACGACACTAACCCTAAAACTAACCCTAACCGACCCTCATGACGCTTAACCTCACCCTAACCGACCCTCACGACGCATAACCTGACCCTAACCGACCCTCACGACGCATAACCTGACCCTAACCGAATTGGAAATTTCCAACGTTATAAACATCGGTCCCGGTTACTATAGTTTCGCCAGTCTTGTTGCCTGCCAGATCGATGGAAGTAGGTAATTTCAATTTAGAAAACAGACGAGTCTTACAGCGACATTTTATTTCTGCTTACCCAACGAGGTAATAGAAGAACGTATTCTTACCCGAATTTCCTCCACACTGCGAAGCTCCGGTTGCGACCAAGGCCGCAGATAACACAGCAGAAAGCGACGCATCTTCGATGTTAAACTATTGAAAGCTCGTCAAATTCAAGTAGTGTTCAAATACGTTTAAGCAACGCGAAGATTTAAAACGTCTTTTGCGATTATTGAATTAGAGTATATAGGCCAGTCAAAAATACGGGAAATTCATCATGAACCCGGACATTTACTATGGCAGACCTTTTTTGGCAGAATATTGTACGTAAATACCCTACTAAACTACAGTTGAAATCCTAATAAATTCCAACATGGGGAAATATGTTTAAATCGTTAATTAGTGTGATACAAATTATGACTGTTCGTATAGCGTTTCGCTTAGTCATCGCCTATGCATTATGAGCGTGGCCTTAAGTGCGGGGTAGTTATCGACCACAAATTTGCAAATTTTTTATTTATTTTTGTCTCCAAGATCGACATTTACATAGTTGAGATAATAAATATATTAATCGATATTTATTTTTTTTTAATCGGTAATTTTGCTGTGTTTCCAACAGATAAATCGTACTTCCGCCAGTCCTTGAAATGTAAACAAACTCGTATAGGCATGGCTCAAAGTATGGCTGTTGGTCGTCTGCTCAAAACTAAATTCAAAATTTTAATTATTTCCCCATATCGCATTTTGTTAGGATTTCTACCACATATTCTTTAGTCCATTTAGAAACTTTTCGTGCAAAAATTTGCTTGCCATAGTAAATGTCCGGGTTTAAGACTTAATTGACTGGACTAATAGTTCCGTTGGATTATAATTATGATGACGTCTATGTTATCATCATTTAGTTAACATCCGGTTGACATCAATAATAAAAGATCAAATTATTAAGACTTCCGGTCCCTCCTCTTCCGTTGTATTACAAAGCTTGCACGCATTGTAAAGTAAGTAAGTAAGTAAGTATATACTACCTGTAGGCCTAATATATATATATATATATACTTCGTTTATTCAAGAAAAAACTAAGTTGACACACCGCAACTTATTACATGAAACAAAAACAAAAAGTATTTTAAAGAAGTAAATAGGCTGAAGTAACGATTGTTCACAGAATTAAGGCTGGAAGCGAAAGATAGATTAATTTCTAGTTCTTAGAATTAACACTGCGAACAGTCTTAAAAAGAACACGAGATATGAAATTAAAGTCATCTTTTCTAGGCAGTTCAAAGTTGTGTGGTCGCGAACGCAGAGCATAAGGCCTTTTAACAATAGGTGGAAATAGACTTCGGAGTACATGATTTAAATTCCAGATGACACACTTTAAGAGTCTAAAGTCTGCATCATCAATCAAGTGGTCAAGATCAGGGTAATGAGAAGGGAGGTATCCCAATCGCTTGACCTTTTGTAGGAAGCGTTGAAGTTTGAGGCGATCAATTGCAGTGGTGTATCCCAGGGGTTATTTTAAGGAATTTCTCAACTGCACATAAATGACGTAGCCTATTTTGAGACTGGACATAAGAAAGTCCTTGACCAGGGATTTGTCCCCCAAAAGGGCCAAAACGGAAGCAGCTTTTGGTGAGCGCTCATTAATAAGCTGGTGCTTTGCGCTTGGCCTTCGACTGGAGCTTTAGATGTTTGAATATTAAGATTAAGAAGCTGCGAGTGCCAAAGGCACGAAGCCCATGTCGACTAGGGGGTCTGGGGGAGCGTCGTAAGTTCCCCAGCGGGGTCTCCCCAGCGACCAACGCACTTTTAGCTGTGTCGACCTCAACTGGAGCCATTTTCGGCCCTTGTTTGCCAGCTATTTTATGAACAATAAAGTCATGAAAACTTCAAGAATAAGTCGTTTTTCAGAGTCGGAATCTACCAGGATAACAATAAAAGTCAAAGTTTTATTGTAGAAGATAAAGGTTTTGTCTTTACCGTAATCACAACAGTTAAAAGTTTAGGTCAATAACAAGTTTGTAAGTATGCTGTCGTATGGGTACCGCATAGGAAACTGAAGGGGCATGTCGCATTTAGGGGTTTTACGGGCTCAGCCCACCCAAAATGTGTGATCTCCTAATTTTTAGAACAAATTCTATGAAGGCTTAACTTATTCTTATTGTATTTTGCGACCATTGCTTAGTGTTGAGCCACTGAGCACAGGGAGGGGTTTTGGTGGAGGGGATAGCACCTCCCAACATATCGAAATGTTTTGAATTTCCACGCTCCAATGGTAGCATTTTAGACTGTCATTATGACGAAAATGCTCATCATTTCAGTGCTGATAGTCGTGGTTTTCGACTTCAAAAGTGTCTCCTGCAGAGTCCTGCTATTGTTTAAATCTGTCAAATTTCTTGACCGCAAAATCCCTCATAATTTCGTTGCTGAAAGATATGGTTTCAGAGTTCAAGAAATGTTTTCTCCCCAATTGTTCAAATTTGACGAATTTCTACATTGCAATAATAGCATTTTAGGTTGTCATTTTAACTAAACGGCTCATCACTTCAGTGCCGATAGTCATGGTTTATGGCTTCAAAAGTGGCTTCAAAAGCTGTTACAATTTTTGTTAAATCTTCAAACTGTAGCCTAATGGTAAAAAATTTCTCATAATTTCATTGATGAAAGACACAGTTTGCGAGTTCAATAAATGTCCTCTTCACGTTGTTTGCATGTTTGAATTTCCTCACTGCAATGGTGGCATTTTAAGACGTCATCTTAATAAAATTGCTCATTACGGATAGACAATGGATAACACTCTAGAAATCCAAAATGATACATCTGAAATATTTGTGAAATATTTGGGCATAAAACTCAACGTCCCATAGAAACCTGTTGCCATGCACTGCCGTCTATGGCTGTCCGGACGGTCGTCCATGCAGTCATGGACGACCGTCCTGGCAGTGCTTTCCAAATAAGTGATAGGCGTACGGCGTCCTGCCTCGAAAATAAGTGCCAGGACCATAGGCGTACGAGACGGGGGTCCAGGGGGGCAAATGCCCCCCCAAATTTCGGGCAAATGTGTTTTTCGGGCAAAAGAGGCCTGGACGGGTCAAAAAATGTCGGAATTTTTTCCCGGGCAAAACAGGTAGGCTACGGGAGGATTTTTTCGGGCGCGCAGGGGTAAAAAAGTCGTCAGATTTTTCGGACGGGAAAATCCTAAGAATTTTGGGTGGATGACTAAAAAAAAGGTCGTCAGATTTTTCGGACGGGAAAATCCTAAGAATTTTGGGCTGATGACTAAAAAAAAGGTCGTCAGATTTTTCGGGCAAACAAATTTTTTTTGCCCCCCCACTGCCGAAATGTCCCGTACGCCTATGGCCAGGACGCCGTCCATGACCGTCCTGGCACACTTTAAGCCCTGCTTGTCTTCGATTACATCACCCATTTTCCGCGCTCTTACTTCATGCACACGGGTTACCTACGCCGTATCGGTCTAATGCTTGACTTGAAAACTGCATGTAATCACCATATCTATTATAGTTCACGCCAAATTTCAACAGGCCTGCTCTTTTCTTGAACATAAATATCACCCAAATAAACCGCCTCAAAGATGTTCACTTTGGGTTATTACTATCATGTTTGTGTCCAACTTTTTACCCCTAACTTATCGTCGGTTCACGCAACAAGGCAAAAAGTAACTGCACAAGATCTGATTTTCAACTGCACAAATCTCTTTTCCAACTACACACTTTGTGTCCAGCTGCACGTTAAAATAACCCCTGGTGTATCCCCACCAAGCAGGTGAGGCATACAGAAGACGAGAGATGGTTGTTGCACGGGCTACCTCGTGGAGGGCAGAAGAGGGGAGACCATGGGCTCGTAGGACTCTAAGCGCGAAGAGCGACCCAGAGCAGGTACTTAGAACAGCATTGACATGTGATGTTGCTCCAAGATCATCATTGATGGTCACTCCTAGTATGAGCATTGAAGTTACTCTCTCGATTTCCAATTCGGGAGGAGCAATTTTTGCTTTGGAACTGCGACGGAAGATAATCATTTCCTTGGATTTTCCTGCATTAAGTCTAAGATTGTTTCGTTCCGCCCAATCGGAAACATTATCAAGTTCCTCTTGAGTTGTATTTCGCATTGAGGCGCCAATATAATATCACTCGATAGCAGAATGAGCAGATAGCAGTTACTTGCAGCTTAATTAATTAGCCTACGTAATATTTACATTTTGTTTCACAACTGCTCATCGAACATTGAGAAATTAGTTGCCGGAGCTGATGCTGGGCTGCTTCATAATATAATGCTAAATGTCAATCATGTCCTGAGGAACCTTTTCCCACCTCTTGCTAAAAACCACCTATAACTTGGGACCTAGACCACATCCCTTTGTTCTACCAGTTAAAGATGTTAGAAACTTTATTCTGAGGGTTCTCTTTGACACCCATTAATGACATTGTTATATCTTCACATTATTTTGCTGTTTACTTTTGAAGTGTAGGCCTATTGACATGTAACTGGGTGCGGTGTGTCACCCTGATTTGTCTAATTAAACGAAGAGTTGAAACAAATAGTTTTCCCCTCATATTGATGTAAAGAATGAAGATAGCCTACGCTTTGTTACATGTTTAACGATACTGTCACCATCAAAGATGATTAGTGTCGGTGTCGCCCTTCTCCTTTATCCAGGCCTGGGACTGGCAGAGAACAACCAGTGCCGGAGTTCGCTTGTATACATTCTGTGGCTTAAGTACCTAAGCAGCCTTAAGGCTAATTTTACTTCTGACTGCATGTATAGGCTATACATGTAGGCTATATATAGCCTACCGCTGTAGGATATCATTCCGTTGATGTGGAGGCAAGGTTCTTTGAATTGATCTTGATGTGGATCAGTGGCGGCGCTATAGGGGGGGCTGGGGAGGCTAAGCCCCCCTACAAGAGGTCAAGCCCCCCCCTAAAAAAGGGCCATCCGAGTTTTTTTACATTGAAATATCCAAGATTTTCGGTCGATGACTAAAAAAAAAGGTCGTCAGAAATTTTGGCGGCGAAAAGGAAAATTTTCGTGAGATTTCGGTCGATGACTAAAAAAAAAAGGTCGTCAGAAATTTTGGCGGCGAAATTGGAAAATTTTCATGAGATTTCGGTCGATGAGTAAAAAAAAAAAGGTCGTCAGAAATTTTGGCGGCGAAAATGGAAAATTTTCGCCCCGAAACTGAAATCCTGGCGCCGCCACTGATGTGGAGGCACTCGGAGGCAGAGTCATCTTGAATTCCTTCTAGGCTAGGCCTACTACGCGTATGTAGGCCTATAGCCTACCTCCCCGATTTTGAATCTTGAATGCGCTACCCATGAGTAGGCCTATAATACCAAACAAGTGAGTCTTGACGCCCATTAATTCCCATTCATTCTGTCTTCTGTAACCGTAGGCCTGTAGGCCTAAGCTTACGCCTATTTGCGTTCTATAGGCTATATTTTGACAGTCTACAACGCCCAACCAGCGACCATGCAAAGACGTAGGCCCTACGCAGAAACAATTATTTCTCATAAATCATATATGGCATATATTTAACGTACGTTAATATATATATATATATATATATATATATATATATATATATATATATATATATATATAATGTACGTAGTCTCTACTCTCTTGTAGAGCCTGTAATATCCATATCGCAGGCTATAAATAGTCCTATTGAGCCTTTCAATCAGTTCTCAACTGCCATAAAGACGGACCTTGACGACATCAGCAGAACTCTCCCGCCCCACAGGTGTCATCTCATCGTATGCACCACAGTCGTAGGGTAGGCCTATACAATACAATGTCGGATGTTTTTCTTTCATCTGATTCGTGTGTGTGACGATCGAGGGTGCTTATAGGCTAGGCCTACTTCAAGCGCCTATTATAATTATCAACTGTGAGTTCTCTATGGTGATCGATTAAAGACGAGTAAATGGATTATAAAGAAGACCTTCTTCTGTGTTTTGCAGTCGTATCTGTAGAGTCCTAAAACAGAGACAATTGAAAGATTGACGGTCGATGACAGATCTTAAGGCGTGAATAGCACTCATTGTCAGCCTACCTGAAGACCTAATTAACACCGCGCCTACCTTTCGCAAGCAGGTGTTTTGAGGTTTTAACTGACCGTGGGTCGAGCGCTCTTTTCAGGTGAATAACCTAGAAGTTTGACTAGGACAATAAAATCGAGATTGCAATTTTATATGAATGAAAAGATCTGCTGATTCTGGCAAATCTGTAGAGAACTCTTTCGCGGGCTGCAGATATTGAATTGGTGGGCGTATCGAAGGAGACCTGTTGCAAGGTTGCAAGACTCCATATTCATGCGCCGTTGACAGAAACAAACTAAAATGTCTGCTATCTTCTGTCGGGATTTAATTTTACACGATTCTGTCTAAGACCAAATTAAATGCAGCGTTTTATTTGGCTTTGGGAGTAGACTTTTGGAGTTTAACGAGAAGTATGTCACTTTCCGGACTGTTGGTGACTTCTCGGCTCATTTGCATGAAGCAACAAATGAACGGAACGCATTCCGATGGAACCACCGTTTAAGAGTGTAAGTACGATAGCAAACATTTTGATTCTCTGGTGTGCTGCTTAGTGCACGATTTATATGTGTTAAAACTATCACACAGGTGGAATTATATGAGGTTGATCTTATCATGCATCAAATGTTGGCGACCATATCAAACCGAGGTTTTTTAGTTGCAAGTCTCATGGAAATATTTCCATACAATTGTGAGCCTGGCAGATGTTCTAAAATCCAATGCCAGCCACAGATGCAGCTTTGCTTCAATCAGGGTTTAGAGTATGGCTGTAGTAAGTATACATATCTCAGGAGATGAAGAGTTTGAAACACTCTCTAAATTTTTTAACATTTTTTGCTTTATCGAGAAAGGAATGTTGCTGCAGTCAGCTGCTGAACATTCGAATTGGCAGTCTTGAGCAGCTGGATGGAGAAATGATAATGAGGTAGAAAGGGGGTTCGCGATGTTCCAGGCTTATTACTTCCCTGTGTATTGCCATATCATAGAGTAGGCCTATGCATATATAAGGAAATTAAGCGCAGTTGCATAGGTTGAGCTGTTGTTTACCATAATACAGGCTCTGGGTTTGACTATTCCTGCAAGACAATATAATTATGCAGCTTTTCAAGTCTCCTGGTTAATCATCTTAACTTTGAGTGACCACACTTTCAAGCCATGGGCTTTCTGTTTTTGCCCTTTGTTCATGTGGCACAGAGAGGTATGATTACGCAGGAAGTCTTGAAATGTGGATTCCTATTGTAAATTGGCATACTCAGGGTCAGGATGAGGAGGCTGAGATGTAGAAGCCACTTGAGAAAGTTTTGTGGTATTAAGGAGGTTGTCGTGGTTGAATGTTGTTAGGTTGGAGTGTTCGGAGCATAAGGTCTGCAAATGACACAAGTTTGTTTATCAATTGATGCAGTAGCTGATCAGAGAGTGATCTGAGAGACTGAGGGCAGAGGATCTGAGATGATGGGTGACATAAAGAGAGTTTAATGGAGACATGTGTGACTTTGTTGACAACATAAGTGTTTGCCTTCTGTTGTTGGCACAGCTATGTGCTGGATAAAAGAGAAGAAATCAAAAAAGATGAAACACATTTGGTGTTTGTGTGAAAAATCTGTTTTTCAAGTGTTTGTTGCCAAGTTAATTTGTGTTAAGGGACTCTTGTAGTGTTTGACCTCGTTTGTGTTGTTTTGCATTTTCTACTAGGCTGTTCACAGTCTAATGAATTTGCAGAGAAGGTTGTATTCAGATGCCTGCTTTGCCAGTGCTGTTAAAAATGACCACGATTTTTCTAATGTTTTGTAGGTCCACTTAAAGTGCTTAAATAGTGCTGTAGTGTAGAGATGTAGGCCTACACTTTCTTTACTAGAGTAAAGAAAGTGTACATGAATCTTTCTTTACTCTAGTTCATTCAGATGCCTGGCTCCAGGTTTTAGCCTTTTCCAACTGGATGTTTAATCAGTATTCTTTTAGGAAAGTACACTTTATTTAAGTGTGCAAATCATATCACATCATTTTCACAAATGTTGTCTACACTGAAAAAGTAAACGTAAAAGTTTGACTTTGGTTTTTGTGACATTTTCTGTCCAAGCAAATTGAAATTTCTTTTAGTAACAACTTAAGGTAATTGTAAACTCTGAATTTTAAGGTGAATACTTGACCAGACATGCACAGGATTTTAGAAAAGAGAAACTGAAAATTTCAGCTCTTAGCGCTTTAAGTCATTTGAAGGGCATTTCTGTTGATATCAAGCAGTACTTATGATGGGAATATCTTTTAGGAACAATGGAACATATAGTGATCATAGGCATAGGGAAGCGATCTTACTTCTCTTTGATAGGTCAGAAACCCTTACATTAACTGACAGAATGCCAATCATTAATGCAATGTTTATGTTACAAAATATTCTTACATACATGTGATGTATGTATATATTTTGCTCAGTTGACTTTGCTGATAATAATATTTACAGCTGAAATAAATAGGTTAATGGGTAGTGAATTGTGTTTTGACCATTTTATGATTTGAGCCAGTGGTCTACATCTGCGTTCCATTATGCTCATAATGGTATGCTTTGTAATTACCGTACTCTATTGACTTTGATGACAGGTATTCTGTTATTTTCAGGATGAGTCACAGCAGTTTTTCAGAGAAGAGTCGTCCGATGGCGCTGTCTATGTTGTGTATCTGAAAAAGATTCAGTACAATACTTCCGATGATGTAAGCTTGATGTTTAAATTTGGTTTTCATGTTTCTTGACTAAAAACCATTAAATAATAAAAAAAAGTGGAAAGTGCTAAGCCGCACCTATCTGGAACATTTTATAATTATAAGAATTTAAATGTAAGGCCCTGTGCTTCGACGAGTATATAGTGGATACAGGTACATAACTAGCGTTGGGCCTATGCCCCAAACGAAGCTGAGGCCCCCAAATATGGTTAAGTCCTCAACCCCACTTTAGTCTCATAGCTACAGCACTTGCATTTCTCAAGACTTAGGCCTCTGAAGCGAAAAATCCTAGTTACGTCAGTCACTGAGTTGATGTCGATGGGTTGAATTGGTTTTTAATTTTTACTCAAGTAATTATCTGTCAAAGTGTCTGACCCTACACCTCCGGCAGATGCTCAATTGCCAATGTAAGTCATCTCAACTGGTAGAAATTGCTGACAGTAGACTGTTTCTTGGATGAGTTAGGTACTTTTTAGAAGTTAGTTTGCTTTGAAATTAGTGTGATCGACCATTTCCCAAATACTATGGCCTGAATTTTGATATGGAATTGCCTAATTTCCATAGAGATTTGTAAGTGCAGGGTCTGCATGTTTAGCTTGTTTGAGTGTTGAAGATCAGCTGCTTTGTTGTCTTCATGAAAGGGCTTCGTGGAAGATAAGAAGGCACGTCTCCAGTGGCGCCTGGAAGAGTCTCGTGTCATCAAATGTGGGAGACTGGACAAGTTGGTGGAAGCAATGTGCTCTCCATCTGGTGACCTTGATTCAACCTTTGTTGATACGTTACTTGGAACCTATCGATCATTTGCTGCATCAAAAGAGTTGGTAGAAGCAATTGTGAAAAGGTATGTGATCAGTTATCATGGTTTAGTATTGTCATAGATATTTACTACTTTGCCTGTTCAGCACCTATCTGTCTGGTGTCGGGTTTTTTTTGGAGGGGTGTAAACAGTTTTATCTTGCTGATTGCATGGTATCAGAATTATAAACGCCATCACATCTGTATTTCACAGAAAGGAAATCCTTCATTGTTAAAAGAAAGATTTCTTGATATCTGTACATTGTTTTAGGTCATGTGATGAAAGTATTGTTTGCTTTAGTTCAGATAACAATCTTGTATTTGCATTAGGAAGGATCGATTGTATTAATGAGACCAACACTTTGCCACAATAAGCTGTGATGGCGGCCAGGCTGAGAGCCATAGCATGGCTTAGTCACACAAGTGTCCATTGATGCCATATGTTACTGTCTATGCTGCAATGTTCATTTCTGCTTTGGAATCACTTCTATGTATAATCTGGTGACGATATTCTGGTTGTATCTTGGCCATGGAACTGTTTGCATTTGCAATAGTAAACTGTGCCAACACATCAGGTAGAGCCTATAGAGGAGAAATGTGTTTTGAAGTAGACTGATCTGAAGCACCACGGCTATATGAGTTCGGAATTAAATAAATAAATAAATATTTAAGTAATTGAGTAATTACTGCTGTAGATGGAAATTTAGCGGTGCTGTAATTAAAAGATACTGTATAGTTGGAGAAGATCATCAAAGTTTCTTCTGCTCAATGCTTTCAACTACCCTGGCAACGTGGGAGAGGTTCTTCAGAGACACTATGTTAAGTGTCTAAATGAATACATATGCACACACATGCGTACATCCAGATATTCCTGCATTCATGCAAATGTGCATACCTGCGAATTTTTAAATATTCACAGTCGCACCAGTCAGTGTTTTTGTTGATATAATGACTGAGATAGATCACAGAGCTAGGGACGTGTGCCCATGGGGCTTAACAGTATAAATGTACAGATGATCCTCTGACTCACTGAACAACCCTGCAGTTCAGTCTTTCGAACATGTAGACTGCATTCTGATTTTACAGAAGCCGAATGCCCACTTGTCATTGAATGCCTACAGGGTAATTAATGCTGGTGCTTGCATAACAATGCTAATAATATCAGACGTATAGCAGTACAACAGTTGGTCTGCCAGCAGTTGTATTGATCCTCAAGCATTTCAGCAGAGAATGACTTTCTACACAATGCCACTAATTGTCATGTTGTACTAAGAATTAATTATTATTTCTACCCAGTATAAAACCACTTGATGTATAAAACCAACATTAATTTCTTCACCTAAATATTTAACAGAATTTTCAATGTCCAAAATACGAATCTGAAGTGTAGATTCTTAATCGGTGTCTCTGGTGTCATGCACTGGGTTTTTATTTGTTTTATTCAATGTTCTCAGGTATACGGATGTTGGAGATGGCTGCCCACAAAGTGTCAGAGAGAGCTGCAGGAGGTTAGTAGATGTTCTTCTCAGCTGAGTGCACATGTCATTTGATTCTGTTTGATCTGCTTCACTGTGCAACGATGTTTGCAATGATGTTTGCAATGATGTTTGCAAACCTTCAACACAACATCAACTCGTGCAAGTGTCACATCCAGCTATTCACAGTCAAATGCTCCAAAGATTTTGGCAAAAAGACTTCTGATAATGATTCAGCAGATTACAGATTTCTAAATCCAGATTTAAGATGGGCAGTTCATTCTGTAGCATCAGCACTGGTAATTTGTTGGCTCAAGCAATTGCAAATCATGTCTTATTTCTAGCAATCCTCATTGGAATTATCTCTAAAGCACATTCTCTATCCAAGAACACAAGAATATTTCCTCAGACTGTGAGGCTTGACCGTGAATCGCCAATTTCACACAGTCATGTCAAGCAGTCCGTCTTCTTACCCTCTATGATGCGAGGACTGTTTTCCATGCTGTGGATCACTCTATTCTCTTGGAGTATCTGGAGAAATCCTTTGGAATTACTTATGCTGCCATTCTTCGACTCCAGTCATTTCTCTTAGATTGCTCCTACTCTTTTCTTCTTTGGATCCACATGCTCTGCCGCATCATCTATTCCTCTTGGCCTTCCCAAGGTTCCGTCTTGGCCCCTCTTAAACTATAATTAGACACAGTTCATTTGGTTTGATGGTTGTGCCCAGCTTGCCAAGTAAGATTGACATCTTCACTTTATGCCAGAGGTTGCCATACATTCTTTTCTCTTACACAGTTCGTGATCTTGTTTCTGTCATTCTAGACCAGAATATCTCTTTAACTGATCTTGTTAACAGTGTCTAATTGGTTCTGGTCAAGGCACCTTTGGTCGGCTGCTCTTCGACTCCTGATGGTCATTTGTGTGCTTACTGTACAGCTGATTCCAGAATGTGGTTACTGAAAAAGTCCATCTTGTATTTTGTTTTAAAGGTTCTATTTTGTAATTAAGTTTATATTTCCATAATTCCTAGACTCCTTTGCTAGTTTACCTCAGAGAGCTGCACTCTACTAGCTGCTGCTTAAATTGCATGATATGCCAGTGTACAAAGTTGCCTAAATTAAAAAGTTTCTTAAAATTTATTCTTTACACTGAGATCTGGTAATTTGGTACTAATAACTGAATCTGTGTTTTTTGCGATCTGTGATACCTTTATTGTGTGATCTTAAGGAAATTTGAGGAAGACAGGCAGGCTGATTGGTGAAGAAACAGTATGCAAAAGAAATGTGCACTGCCAATTTTCGTGCTTTCATGCATTTGTGTACACAGATCTTTTGAAGTATCATCTGAGATGTACGGATGTTTGAGTGCAAATCTACTGTGGCCAATGAACTTGGAAGCAAAGCATAATGACTAGAAATTTTATTTTTTCCATAAAACATGTTATGCGATATGGAAGACCGCTAGTTTTATTACAACAGAATATTATGAAGACATATGCCACCAACACATTTATATATATTCGTTTAATGACAAAACCAAATGACACACCACACATGGGTACATAAAGATATAGGAAATAAAATTTTAAAAAAGCATTGAAATGTCATCTTTAGTAATGATCATTCAGTTAGATAGGCAATATAAAGATGAGAGGGATGATTTTTCTTCACGTCGGTACAAAATACATGGGATGAAATTGTGGTCATCCTTCACAGCGAGAAGTCGTGTGGTCGTTGACGAAGATTATAAAATTTGAAACAGAGTTTGTCCTCATTGGTGATTAAACACAACTGTATGATTCCAGGATCAAAATATGTAGGCAACAAGATGTTTTATATTTAAGTAAAGTAAAGTAAGTAAGTATTTTCTTTATTACTCCACTTGCAAACGCACAATGGGACACAGAACATCATTATAATACATAGAAGTAATAATAGGTAATAAAAATATGCAAATTATAATCAAAAGTTAAATATAATATAATTACTAAACTATCATCGACAAACAAGCTAACTATATAACATTCTGGTGATAAATCCCTTTGCAATCAACGAATCACAACGTGGTATTTCAAGATTGTGTGATCGGGGCCTAAGGGAGTAACCAGTTACACGTTCAGGTGGAAGAAGATAATGGAGGACATGCCCGGGGTCACAGAGGATAGAAGAAAAGAGGGATACATCTGCCTTAGAACATAACATGTCAAAAGTAGGGGTGTTAGAGGGCAAAAAACCCTGTCTTATCAACTTTCTAATAATAGCGGACAGACGACTCCTCTGACCCTCATTTGCAAAACCCCACCATGCTGGTGAAGAATAAAGCATTCGCGCAACAGTGGTGGAACGCACAACATCATGGAGTCGGCTGCCTGTCAAACCATGTGAAACAAGGACACGAAGTGCATAAAATGACTGCTTTGCTTTACAGACAAGTATCTAATTACCATAAGTCAGCTTTCAGTCCTTTCACGTTATTTTCATGTACAGGAGTCTGAAGATGGTCTTGCTTGTCTGGCTTGACATGTATCCAGAAGATTTTCGAGAGCCGCCCAGTTATCCCGCGCTCACCTTGCTTGAATCATTTGCTGAGGAGAACTATCCAGATAGTGATCTATCGTTGAAGACGCAACAGAAACGAGACCTGTTCCTCAAGCAGGAAGAGGGAGCAGATGCATTGTTTGGACCTGGTAAGAATCGTATTGTTTTCAAGAGTCGTATTGTTTCATGTTTGCGATTTTTAGATGAGTTGTTTGACTGTTCACCCAGAGGTCTGTGGTTAGAATTTCCAGTGGAACAAAAAGTTCTTCTATAGATTTCAGTGCCACTGTGACCCTCTTGCGAAGTTGACTGTAAAATAAGTACAATGACAATATAATTAATGCCATTCCAGAAGATCAAGCTGAAGTTGCCATTTATGGTGAGTCCAAGAAATGAAATTGCTGTCTCCTAGCTTAAAGGATTGCCATTCTTTATTTTTCGTCTTCATCATCATCATCATCATCATCATCATCATGTTCTTGTTCTTCCTCATCATAGAGTGTGTTTTTATGCTGCTGCACAGGTGTTGTATTCTTCGTTAGGGTAATGGCTCAATGGACAGGGCTGCATCACTGTGTGCATATGAACATCAGGCATGGATTGAATAAGTTAGTAGGTTTCGCTGCAAATCTTCATATTCAAATGAGTTTAAATGCTTAGAATTTGTTTCAGTTATGCATTGATGCCTGAATTGCATTGGGACAGGTTTGTTTTATCATAACTGATCATGGATGACATTGAATTTTTCAGACGTGTTTTATTGACTTCGGTTATGTGTTTAATTTACAGTTGATGACCTGGCCGTGATTTTTCGGCACTGCATCCTGGATACGATAAGAAACGCTATGGTGCCACAGCCAGTGACAAACCTTCCACTTCCACTTGACATTCTCTCCATTCCCAGCAAAGTCTTTGCAGAACAACTGACTTTCATGGATGCTGTGAGTTGATTGCAAGAAGTTTACCTAACGATTACTTCTTTGCATGTTGCCCATTTATTTAGGGTACAGTGATGCAGACAATGGCCCATGGTTTAATAAATCAGAACATTATTATCATTGGTATTGAGTTTGGGTCATATCCACCAAAGCTATTAACTTGACGCACTGGGTTATTTAATGTGTGTTGCAAACTATCCCTAGATAGTTCATAGATAGATGTGTGCAGGCTTCTATCAGATACAATCTCAACACGTGGATAATAAGCAGACTGCCTTACCTTCAGACGCTAGTAACTTCTTACATTCCTCCTCATTGCCTATGATCATCAAGTGTGGGTCTTTTAGCTGAGCCTCAATGCACAGCAGTTATGGGCTCATGTACATTCGATGGCTCTGCCCCATTGGATGAAAACAACTCCTGCTATCTCTCTTCAGAGTTGTTTAGAAGATACACCCTGTTCACCAGTAGATTCAAAGTAAAAGGAGCAAAGGCAGAACAAGACTATGTGGGATGGACAATATAACCGGTAAATGAAGCCACATCACTTAGGCTAACACTGAAAGTAGCTTTGGTCATGACAAATGACTAAAATGACCAATGGAAATCATTTATTCATATTCGTTGCCCCAAATGGTCGGAATCAGGAACTGATGGTGATGATGATGATGATGGTGGTGGTGGTGTGGTGGTGGCGGCGGTGACGATGACGATGATGATAGTCAGAAAGTTGTGAAGAGTGTGTTGCCATAACAGATTTTGAGCAAGAGTTAGAGCTAGAGCTCGTTTCTATTGTAGGAACTTTTTCGAAAAGTGATTCCCTACCACTGCCTCGGGTCTGTCTGGTCACGCCGCTCTGACAAGAAGCAGGTCGTCCAACCAGTGACTGTTTACGCCACAGTTGATCAGTTCAATGCAGTGTCACATCGCGTCATCGCTACCGTTCTCAAATGGCCTTATCTTCAGGCGACAGAACGAGCGACGGTCGTTGAAAAGTGGATTGACATCGCTCAGGTTTGAAAATGTTCACAAATTATGTTCTTATCTGAATTTATAAATTGGTCCTTGCTTAACCCTTTTATGATGAACTGCAGTCATTTCTCATTCACTTTTATTTTACTCTTTGTTGTTAAAGGCTGAAGTGAAAACTCACAACCTATTCACTAGTGTTCGAGAACTCCTTTCTTTCGATTTTGCCAGTGTATTTTTGTGTCATGTGAAGAATTGACCAATATGTTGTAACTGAATTTACATGTCATTTATCATTTTGTAACAATAGAATTCAGATTAACAGAGTTAATTTTTGGCGTCTTTGGTGGTCATTATGGACAATTTGGTGTCACAATGCACTTGACCATTATATACTGAGGTTGCACGTTTGTATATTTTGTGTGGGGGAAAAGTGTCGCCCCGGTTATTTAGATGTAGACAAGGATATGCTGATGAGTTCATACTGTAGTTTGTTTATTTTAGGTTAGTTTGATATGCTATCAGTAGTACATACCAGGTTTGTAGTAGTCATTTTCATTGCAAAGAAAGCTAATGTATTGAGCAGCACTTGGTGGAGATACTGAGCCGCCTAGTAGGCCTTGTTGAAAGAGAAGGAATGACAACAACTGATGAAGCTAGTAACACTCAAACCCCAACACTAAGTGGCTGGTTGCAGATCTATGCTGTTACTTATTATCCTTTATTTTTTTAAATAATTATTAAAAAAGTTAATGTGCACCAGGTCACTTCGAAGTTGCAGTGTGAAAAGCAGTTAGACATTCAGATGTTTGAAACCCAATAAGAAATTATGACTGAGTTTTGAGGTATTTTTTTATCAAACAGAAAGATCTTGAGCGTTGGAGAAACATGGATGGTCTGTGTCATTCTTTAGGGGTAGCACATAATTAGCAGGAGCCCATGATATTGCTACATTGTGACTCAACCAATATGCCGCATACATGAAGATTGCAGACTGCTTGGAGGGCTGTAAAAATATAGTAGTGGTTGATGAATGATGGTAGGTAGGTAAGAGTGCTCGTTTTTAAGGGTGGCACTTGTTCTGCATTCTATAGAAGGCCATTAGAGCTGGCCATGAGTCAGGGTAAAGAGTTTGCATGAAAAGATGCACACAGCACCTAATGAGCCAGATAACTTTTATGCGTTGAAGCCTGTTGGCTTCAAGATCTTAAAAACCTGTAGAATTAAGGCATGAGCAGAGAAGAGAGCAGGCACTGAGGACTCAAAGAACACATGCTAAGACTGAACAAAGCATGAACAAAATTTATCTCTAGAGCGACATCTGCACATGAGCGACTATCAGATTATAAATTGCACTTCTCATGGTGTATCATTTTGGTCTTGCATTGCAAGCTTTAGTTAAGTGGTTCTCTTGTTGTTTTTTAAAGGAATGTCGGTTGCTCAAGAACTTTTCTTCCCTGAAAGCAGTCATATCTGGACTACAGTCAAGCTCGGTTCATCGGCTCAAAACTGTCTGGCAGATCATTCCACGGTAACGCAATGTTCCAAAATTGACTTATTTATTAAAATTTATTTATTAGAATTGACTTAGTTTGTTCCCTATTAAAAATTATGTCGCATGGCATCATATCAGTAAAGCATTCAAGTTTTCAAAGAATAAGAATTCTATTTTATAAGTTTTTTGTTGTAACATATGCAAAATGATCGTAAAAACGTTGTTATTCAAAACTCTTGAAATGTCTGTCAAGTAAGTATTTTTACTAAACTCGTGTGAAAAACTTTGCTGTTCCTCACGGTTTTCTTCTCTTTTCTGGTTTACCATTTGACTTCTGGTTCCTGAAGCGTTTTTTTTAAACCTAACGCATAAAATACTACTACTGTAGTAAAATACTACTACTGTAGTAAATAAATAAGTAGTAAATAAACGCCCTATGTTTCTGCATTTTCTACGTCAATTTTTTCGTGTAATTGAAAAATTAATTATTTCACTTACAATTATCGCTATGTAACTCCCGTTATAGTTATGCGTTTGGTTTACAAAAAACCGCTTCAGGAACCGGAAGTCAAATGGTGACCATAGCGTTGAGCTAAATATTGCTGGAGTGTGCGTTTAGTTTACGGAATGGAATAGTATGTAACACGGAAAGGTAAGCAAGTAAGATCGAATGGGGACGGACAGGAAACCCTGGACAAGAACCATATTTCTGGAAAGACGCCCGGACAGGAGCCTAAAAAGAGGATGTGTCCGGGGAAATTTGGGGGCATGGTAACCCTATTTGTTGCATACTTGGGAGATATTGGCTGAGTTTTTGATATCAGTGTTGTTTGATCATTTCACTTATGTTACAATGAAAACACAATAGAAAAATTTAATTCTTATTCTTTAAAAAGATGTCCTGTGCCATTTCTCATTCACTCCATGACGTTTTGTCAAGTGACAGTATTGTCTGTGGCACTTTGTCTGATGACATTTTATCAGGCCACTGAAATATTCCCTACCTAATAGTAGCAAGCTTTAATGAAAGAATTTGACAGAAAACAAAAGAATGATTATGCTTACTAGGAAGCCAAATGATTTTGATTATTTGGACATTCTTTTTGAGCTGAACAGTCTGATTTTGATGGCCGCTTTTGTGTGTGTTGGTAACAGAGATAAGTTAAGTCTTTTCAAAGAACTGGCGAACATCTTTAATGAAGAAAACAACCACAGTCTTTGGAGAGAGCTTCTTAGTCGAGTAAGTAAATGGTTTCTTATCAGTCGAGTGAATTAATTGGATATTAGATACATTGTCAATTAATTGGAGTTATTAGATACATTGTCAATTATTTACTTTAATGGGTTTCTTCTCAGTTGATTGCAGTAAATATTGGGAAGTCATTGGTTTTCTTCACTCGAGTAAGTTAGAGGGTAGATCTTGACCAATATCCTAGAAGAAAACAACCACAGTCTTTGGAGAAGCCAACTTAAAGAAAGCTCTAGAAATCTTCATATTGATAAAGTCTTAAACACTAATGGCATTCCTTTACAGTTACACCTACACCCCTGACTCTACCAGGATCTTTCCTTACCAAACTTAAAACTGTTCCTTTTGGGCGTGTTGGGGTCGGGAGTGCCTCTGAGTAGTTTTTTCTTAAAGGGGCGCTATATAAATTTCCGACTCAATGAACTAATAGGGTGCCGATTGATCCAATAACTGTAGGTTATTCTGTCTGTGTAATGTTCAGGAAGGTACAGCAAAATGTGTAGACGTTGAAATGATGAACACTCTTCGCAGTCAAGGAAAGAAGAAGAGTTCCGTTGACGTGCGAAAGTTGTCTGTAACGCCAGAATTGGTAAGCTGTGATCTTCGGTTTACATCGTTTTGCATTTTTTCCACTGTTTTTCTGTTAGTTTAAGAGATCTGTCCGTTGTGATCTAATCATGGACTAAGCAGAAGTCAGTGATCTGAAAACAGTCGTCTTTCTTTACAAGAAAAAGTTTGGATTCAGGTCTCTCAGTCTTAGTCAACATCTATGATCTTTAACGAGATCATGTCAAGCTTGTGTATGAACATTGATATTGAAAGAAGAATGCGGAGATGCAAGAAACACATCGGCTGCCTTGTTACTTCGTTCCATGATGCACAGTACTGAACTGTTCTTTTAAAATTCTTACTGTATTATATTAATAAGTTGCAACGGCAGAACGTATTTGCCAATCCTATGTCATTCGCTCGTCAGTGTAATGCCATCTTGCCAGTACTCGTCTGCCATTGGCGGGTTTTCAAGACCAGGACTTGCCCTTCATGGGCTGCTCCCCAGTGAAAAAAAAACTGCTCCCAGTGAAGCCAGAGTGCTGCAACCTACACCCCAATGACCATCACTGGGTACTGTAAAAGCAGACAACCAATTCAAGATACTGCTCCTAATCTCAAGAAGGGACAAGCTCCTAAATACTTTTGAAATCTGATGCTTTTCACCAAAGTGCTGTTTTGCTGCTGATTATGTTGAAGAATATACTTACTTGCTTACTTTACTATGTAATATTGTATTACAGCCAAGTCAAGCAAACACTATGCAGGGCACAGTGCCGTACCTTGGTACGTTTCTTACGGACTTAATGATGCTCGACACGGCGTTCAAGGATTACGTGCAAGATGACTTTGTGAACTTCGATAAGAAGCGAAAGGAATTTGAGTTGATGGCTCAGATCCAGATGCTTCAGTCTTCGGCCAGTCTCTACCACATTGAACCAGATCATGTTTTCTTTGACTGGTTTTACGGCATACGAGTTTACGATGCCAACGAAAGGTTAGATCATTGTGTTTTTGACTTAACTTGATGCTAGCTGAATCTACAAGTGGTTTAGTATGTTGTCTAGAGTATTTTGAAGTTGCTATATTTGATATGCGGAATGCAATAGTGAAATATAAAAGTTTATCAAATGAAATATTTTGCATCCTAACCAAATTGCTGTAACAGAAAACATGCTTTGTAAAAATTGATAGAACATGGTAGTAAAGGTAGGCAAATTCATAATTGATAAATTCATAGTTTCACACTGTGTAATATGTTGATGTGCTATTAATGAATAAATCTGTTTTTTTTACGACAGTCATGAGTTATCGCATGAGATTGAGCCAAGCGATGGTTTTCCTACGGTTGATCGTAGGATGCACAAGAAAAATGCAAGGTACACATTTCACATGAATCCTTTGTTGTGAACTGTGAGTTTCTTTACGTTACGTGGGGCTAAGTTGCTCCTTACTTTTTGTCACCATTTAATGATCTTCCTTTGCTCATCATCACACATTACAATTGGGATATAACAGGACAACCATCCTGTCTTCAACGATTTAATCAGATGAAATCCTTCACTGGCACTTCTATGTTGAGCACCATGCCACGTAGGACCATAAAAATCTGCAAGACCTTAAATATGTATGTTATATCGTATACTCTTAATTCTTTCGTAGGTTGAGATTTGCACATATGGCATGATATACTTCATAAATATCGTCACTGTTTTTTACACCTCTAGATTATTTTGCTAAAAGTTGCTAGAAGTCATACAGCACAACACACACAGAAGAATTGTTTTGCAAAATTGAGTAGCACTTGCTTAGGAGATTATGCAAAGTCTCTATAACTGATATAATATAGCAATCAGTTATATCAATAATAAGTGTTATTATTTATGATTACTCAAAGGTCAGCAAGAATTACGGAGACAAATCTTAATGGTATCAACCACTGCAGCAGCTAGAGAACAGCTGCTGCTGCTTTTTATATTATTGCTACATAGCGATTCTAACATGATCATTTGAATGAGACAATGTATTTGATTTGATTGTGCTTCAGCCTTGGTTACTTTGCATCCCGTCGACCAGCCTCAATGGAAGATCTCCAGTTCTTCCACAGAGACTCACTGACAACCGCTCTGAAGAAGCAGGACGAAGATTCGAAGAGCATAGTCAGCATGCAAGAAATGCTTGCGTCCAGTCGACAAACGGAGGTATTGCTTTCACGATTTCCTCTACCATATCGGGGAAAGTCTCAGAGTTTTAGCTTAGTTAAAGTTTCAGTTAATTGTCAACAATAGGATCTTATTTTTAAAAGAAAATATCGAAATGAGGTATGCATAATAATTTAAAACTTTGAGTATGTAGCATTACAGTTGTAAAAATTTCTAAGGGTGGCCATTAAATGTTAAATCATACTATATGTAACCAAGCATAGGTTTCCTGCCCAAAAGATATACTAGAGGCCAGATGCCCTGAGATCAAGAAGATAATAGGTAAGTAATCATGTTGTTATATTTGTTGTTCTTTCTAGTTTCGTCATTCCATATCCATGTGTTCAGTTAAGTCCGTTGATGGAGTCAGTGGTTCAATGCTGCTTCTTCATCCAACAAGAGCATCCGACAACTCGCTTTTGGCAAAGGTTTTCTTCTATGCTCCAGAAAACCACCAGACAAACAACTACAAGAGCATCCGGGTAAGTCTATGATGGAAAATTCTGTCATAGAGACTCAGAGGTGCTCCCATCCCCGCACAACCAAATGAAACTCTCATAAGATGAGAGAAGAATGCCTTAGAAGGTCTAGAAAAAGAGTGGAGTGTCAAGGGGAGGCTGTTCTAGGTAGAGGGTTACTGCCGAGGAGGCATGGTCTGCCTAGTGGAGGTGTGAGCAAAACGGGCAGAGTGCGGTCTCTAACCCAGTGTGAGAATTGTGGAAAAATAACGGGGGGTTGGACCATTATCCACTTGGAATTGGGGGTAAAAAACAGACTTTACTATGGGCTCTAAGAAAGACTTGGGGGGTTGAAACCTTCCAACTCCTCCGGCAATTCTCACCCTGCTCTAGCCTTTCCCTAAAGCCAGGGCCAGCCTTATGGCAGGTTCCATTGATGTACATGTATATATGGCAGGTACATTATTTGAACAATGGCACCAAGTCATAAAGGCATGGAATATCTGTGTTTTTATTCACAATTCCAGTTTTATTTGTATAAGCTTATGTTGCTCATAACTGCTTACATGTGCTGGCCTTTGTCGTTATGGGAAATGAAGCAACAGGAAGTATGCTTATAAGCAGAGCTCAACTAATATTTTTAGATAAATGAGCAACAGCTGCAGCAAGTTCTATGGAGTGTATGCACAAAGTATGGCAGCTTTTGTTGAGGCAGTGTCAAATGAACAAGAGCATGAATCTAGCATGCCACAATTTTATCAGCCAGTGACTATGGGTGAAGGCTGTAAGGATCTAATGGATTTCAGCATGGAATGACCCCAATTTCCTACAAACATAATGGTTATGAAAAGTACAAATGCAGATGTTGGCACAGTCACAACTCCTACAGAGAATGAAGTCGTTGTTCAAGATTGATCAGTAGATGCTCCTACGTTTTTAAAGATGTAGGCGATTGGCAATGCCAAATTTGTGTTTCATTTCACAACTTCATGGGGGAGTGCTTGCCATTACTCGCCCTGGGTGCCAAAATACCTAGCTACACTGCCTTATACAGGAAATGTTGCCCAAATTTGCACCCAGCTTGAAATCATTTCAAGTCGTCTGTGTAAGAATCAACTTCTAGGCAACCTATTCACAAGGGTGCCAGTAGATTGTGTCCAGAGCACTGCTGTTTAGCCATCTCTCGAATTGCTCCGTAGTTCCGCAGGAGTTAGACTATGCAATATTTTGAGTGGAATGCATGTATTCCAGTCATTTAAAATAATTTATTTTAATGGTATGGATTTTGGGCGTACGAGAGGACATTCAGTAAGTTGGTGATATGTAGATATATGTCAAACTGTGTTATATGGTGTTGTTTTTAGCTGAGTGACACTGATCATGCGCAGACCGTTCTACATAATGCTCTTGTCAAATATAACATCGTCAGCAAACCAAAAGACTATATTCTGTTTCAGCTGCTTCCAAATAACACAGGTAATAAGCTAACGAAACTTGGTGAGTTAAAAATGTTGCATTGCCAGTGTTAGTCATGTAAAGCCAAAAAGCTCAGCTCCTATGATTATTGTATGCTTTTTCATCACTTTTTCTAACGATTACATATGAATTCTGATTTGACGCTGATTATGTAATTTGACGCAGTTTATGTAAAAGGCTGATTATGTAATTCATTCATTCATTCGAGTATTTATATAGCGCCTCTTCAAGGAAACTACTCAGAGGCGCTCCCGACTCCAGTACGGACAAACAGAACAGTTTTAAGTGCTTGTAGAATGTGTCAGAGAGTGATCTAGGGAACAGGCGCAGCTCAAGTGGGAGGGCATTCCATACCACTGGGCCAACCACAGAAAAAGCACGACTCTGCATGATGGAGGTACGTGCAAACGGGACAAAGAGTACTTTTCTATCAGCCGAGCGTAGGGAAATAATATGTATACATTATTAATTCAGTGCATTATGTATTTTATGATGGTGACACTATATAAAGCATCCAGGAAATTTATATAGTGTCACCATCAAGAAGCCTTCACAGAGGAGCTCCCAGCTACGGCTAAAGAGAAAAATCTTGGACAATGGGTCGAAAGCAGCAAATTATTCTGAGGTAGTAAGAGCAGTGCAAATACAAGTAACAAGTAGTATGAACATAAGTGCTATCTGAACTTTATCATGACAACAAGTGCAATGATAGGAAATGTTATTTAATTTAAAGAAAACTCATGCATGCTATAATGGCCCTGTTTCTTCTAGATCATTTGTAGGCATGCTTAAACAGATAAAAACTGAAGTGTGAATTTGAACATGCTATTAAAATTAGATTTAAATTCTAGTTAATCGCGTAAAAAATGACTTAAGTGCTAGTACATTTCTGCTTGTGACTTTCGTGTATTGTTGAATTTCTTGTTTTTCACTTTCATTTTGTGTGTTTATTTGTTTAGAGCTGCCACTTCCGGACAGAGGGAACATCTTTTACGCAATAAAAAAGGATGTCGGAGATGTAAAATTTGTTGTTCGCAAGCGAACAGAATATGAACGATACAAGTTGAAGCATTCCCGGACTAAAAGTCGCTTATCAAAATTCATGTTTAGTGTATGATGACGGCTTGTTCTAATTGGCCGGTGTTGTCTAATTCTTGCTTTATAATCTGCCGGTTTTTTTTTCAGCCGATACTGCATGGTCCGATCATATTATCTCATGACAACATGTCGAGTTGTCTTGTTATTGGCTGTTACTGTCTGTGATCTTGTTCGATCATAATCTGATGATTTGCTCAGTTTGTTTTGGCATTGTGTCACGATCTGACTATGGTACTTATTCTCCCATGATTTCTTTCCTTCCCCAGTTGTAAATCTCTACTAGCCATGATTGTTCTCTTGAGGCATCAATGGTCGTTTATGTATCAATTATCTGTTTTTCTATATCATGTATGTCCCTCTTCTTTTAAAGTCATTTATTCTCTTTCAGTTTCTTGTACATTTGCTAGAAATGTCTAATGAATTGTATCATTTGTGATACTTCCCGTTGCTTAGATGAATTGTAGCGTCATTGCTGTTCTCTTCGTTGAATGGTACATTTCTTTAGTCTTGTTGTGACTTTGATCTACCCAACACAGATCTGTGTCTTTTCACTATTTGCATAGATCTAATTGATGTGATCTGTTCCAAGACTGCAGTTTATCACACTGACAAGTTATTTAAGCATGATGGTGATATATTCGTTTTATTGAGTTCTTGTTGACATACCGCAGCCAGTTACAAATAAGAAATGATAAAGAGAATCATAATTCAATCAAAAAAGCGCTTTATCTTCTTGTAAGGTGAAGCATAGAATTTGATACATATGTAGTGATTGTACATAAAATGAATATGATATGTAGTTCATGCAAAGACAGAGTGATGACCTGGAACCCTTGGAGGAAAAGAAAGAGGATGGAAGAATTGACTGGATAACTTGAGTTTCTTGTGGATAATCATGGGATGGACAGAGATGACGTTGAAGTGTTGCATTGCCCAATGTGCAGACGACTAGCACGTGAAAAACTAAGCAATGGATTGTAAACTTAGATGAGAAGTTGAGATGCTGCTATTATACTGACTTGTATTGAATGATTAACAGCAGATTTATATCAGTTTGGTTTTAGTGATATTATAATATGTTATGTTGTGGTGGTTAGATCGCTTTCAGTAATGATATTTTCATATCAATTGTTTAACATTTCAAAGTCTTAATGCATTATCATGATGCTAATGTATACTATAATGATACTGATACTGTGATTTCATTATAGTCGGCGCAGTGATGGAAGACATTTCAAAACTTTTCATGAAAAAATGTAAATGTACGCCAGTTTAGTTCTGACCTCAAACTTGACCACCGTACGTTTGATTATATAAAGATCTTTTCACCGGTTGTGTACTAATAATTTGATAGATATTCATGGTCGTTATAGAAAACTTTGTGCAATTTGTACATGTAGATATTTTCTTATGTTGTGTCAAGTTATGAAAAACTGTCGAGCCGCCACAAATGTCTGCAATGTCACACTATTTATTCATGTGCTCAAAGGCTGTAAATTTTGCATACTTATGGTTCAGTTACTGCATGATCTTATGTTAGACATGTATGGACCAAACACTGCCTTCTGTTTAACGATTTAAACTGTAGCTAGCTGTGTGGTTAGTCAAAGATGCGATGGTTTGATTTCTGACAGGACAAATTAATTTCAAAGTTGTCATGCATGTGTTCGTGTCACAAATCTTCACTGTATGTATTGCCACAATCCATGTGTCTTAACCCATCTTGGTCTGCCTAATTCAAATAACAAGATTTAACGCATATGAGCTTTTTACTTTAAACTCAACATGAAAACTTCTCGACACATATGTTCATTGCAAATGGATTATAGCTATTAAAGTAAAGCAATAACTACAGAAATCAGGTTATACAATATAAGACGAAAAAGATTAACCATCTACGTCAGATGTGATCTGCTCATTGTTTTTGCACAAGCTGTTAATTGCATGCCACTACATTCCAACAAAAGGCTCGCAAAACATAACCCAGCAACAGAACTTTCTCTGCATAGTCTCGATCTCATTTCACGAAGTTTCAGTATCAAAATGATCGAATGAAGGATTTCTTTGGCCAGTCCATTCATAAAAAAATAAAAAGAACTTTGTTTTCTAAGACCCATAAATGTAACGTAACAACAAAACTTCATTTGCAACGTCTCTGTCTCAATCATCTCGTCAAGTATCCGTCTCAAAATGATCGGATGAAAGACGTCTTGGGTCCAGGGGGCTTCTGCTGAACGGGTCGCTTGACAAAGTAGGCTCCAATGCCGTTGTTCACGTTGGCAAAGTCGGTCGTCGTGCCGATAGTAACCACAGGAAGACGTACGTCTTCGATCCGTTTGAGGAAGCTTTCAACAGCTAGAGCGGTCTTGTCGCTCAACCCCTCAATCTTCTTGATAAGAACAAATCCTGGTGTGCTGGCTTCAAAGACCTATGACAAAAAACACTGTTTGTAGAATATGAATCGAATCACAAGAACTGGATTTGTGAACAAAGTTCAAATAATGGTATCATCAAAGCGAAAGCCCAGTCAAGGACTGAAGTGTATCACATCTTCATGTATGTCAAATACTGAAAGGCACAGCAATCTTGGTAAATCTAAAAAATATAAGTAAGTATATTCTTTATTATAACCAACAGATTATATTGCACTTTGGTTTACATGATATTTAAATAAAAATAAGCATCACTGTCAAAAATGTCCTCCTTAGGTTGTAGGCCCCAGGGATAATTCATTTGTGCAATCTCGGCCTCATGGAGTAGGAACGTGGTCTCCGCAGTGGAAGTTGGTTAAACACAGGCCTCAATCAAGCAGGACAGCTCCTCTGCCATTCTACATAATTGATCGAAGGCAAGATTGACCTTGGAAAGATAATGCAGTCGGATTATGACCTGCAGTCTACCACATTCCTGCAAAGCCCCACCATGCCATGGTCGGGTATTACATGCGGGTCACTGTTGTCATTCTTGCCACATCATGTGCAGTCATGATTTATTCATTTGCAAATTTATATAACGCCTCTTTAAGAGGATTACTTGGAGGTGCTACTGACTGCAGCATGGCAAAAAGTACAGTTCTGAATTCCCAGGAAGCAGGAGTAGCTACCAGGGAACCAATGCTAAAAACTTTAACCAAGTTGAGCTACCAGTAAAATATTCCTTGATTGACATCAAACTTTGTCTCGTTGTTATCAATAACCAAGGTAACAAATGCAAGGGTGGGACATTGCAAAATGCTAACTTCAATTTTCCGTGGCACCCTACTGTATAGCTACCTCATAAATTTATCTTAGTGAAGTTATTTGTAAAGCTATATGACATGCATGTACCTCCATCAACAACTCATCGACTGCCTTTTTTTTGTTGAGTCGTGCTGCAAGCACGCTGCGACAGAACAGACCGCTATTGAGAAGAAGCTTCTCAACAAGTCGGTCGAATTCTAGCAACATAAAAAAAATTTCTTCACAATAAATTGCTGAAAACGAAAAATTGGCATGCATACTTAACTGACTGAAGAGTCAAACAGTATTTCCAGAAAAAGACAATTGATGCTGCATATAAAACGTAACTACAATGTGAGATCTGTTTAGGTAGTCACCATAAAATCTCAAAATTTGGTTTTCAATAGTGTTTTGCACTTTCATGTATCAATCTAGGCGCAGGAGTGTATGCAAACAGAACATTGTATGCAGTGTTACTCAAGTGGCAGTTCACTATTCAGTTTTAGTTTTGATTTAACTTTCCAGTTCAGTTTTAGTTACAGCTTTCATATCTTTTCAGTTTTAGTTTCCGTTTTCAGTTTTAGCTTCAGATCTAAGTTTCAATTTAGTTATTAAAACATTCAGAAGAGCAGTCCGTTAAACTTACACTGAAGCAGCCAAGGGTATGAAATGCTAGCGATTTCATTTTCTTAGCCTCGGCATATGAGTGTGGATGGTCAGTCCTCTCCCTCACCATCTCATCTTCCCAATGACAATCGGTGTACTCATGATTAGAGCTAAGTTGGCTGGGGCATGTAGGTGAAGCAGAAAGATAAACACAAACTTCTGCCCTGATGGCGATTTGCAAATCCCACCTCTCAATTGACAATGCAGCTCGTTAACCACTAGACCATCAGTCTTCTGTGCACCCCTATATATGCATTAACAGAAGCAATGAAATGTAATTTTTTAGTAATGGCATTCATTTTGATGAGCAAAAACAACAGATCCTTTTAAGCTCATGCTTTCATGCTTCTTGAGCTACAGTTTGAAGCACTTGCTGCTAACCATTGCAAACATGTCCACCACTCGGTTTGAACCACAAAGGAAAAAATTAATTCAGGTTACAACTTTAAAGTTTAGTTTTATTTTGAATTTTGTACTTTTTCCGTTCAGCTTAGTTACGGTAGTTTTCAAGACTTTTCACTTTCAGTCTTAGTTTCACTTAACTAAAAAACTACTGATTAAGTTTTTTATTTTCAAATAACCGCAGGTACGAGGGGTTCACAACAAGGCATCACCATTTTTGAGGTATCAATCTTAAAACAAGAACTTTCAAAACTAGTCTGAACAGTTGTAAATTTTAATTTAAGCAGTGCATTAAGAAAGTGTCTTTAACACTGAATAAGCAAATATTAATCGAATAAGATATCCAGCTAGAAATTCTTTTAATGTAATTCATTCCTAGTAAGTGAGTGCAGTCTTTCTTGCATGCAAGTTCCGCATGCGGCTGAAGTCTTCTAAGAAACAGTTCATATTTCTTGGTGGCAGCTCAAAAAGACAGATACTAATTGTCTTATCTCAGGTTTCTCCACATCCAGTGATCTAGCAATTGCTTGGATCCCACCCTTTCGTTTACTGATCATCTCAACTTGGCCTCCAGATTTTTCTTCCATCATCTGCATCAACTAAATTCCATTTGCAGATTTGTTTCACTACAAGCCATTACTACTTTGGTTTATGTCTTCATCTGCGCTAGACCTTTGGAATACTGTATACACTGGTCTCTCTAGAGCTGATATTCACAAACTGCAGTCTATTCTCAACACCGGTGAAAATAACTTAAAATCGGGCCAACCTTGGCAACATAGAAAAGTACTTTCTACCTATCCAAAGCAAGTTTCATACCTGAGAGCAACTTGCACTTATATGCATCCTGTAAAATGTACATTTGTACACACATATTAAAGGTGCTTTGTGAAGTACCTGGGATAAACGACATAATTGAGCTGATGTATAAGATCAATAGCAAGCATTTCGGACTTTACTTCAGAGCCACCTGAAACTGTGGGGTGTGACAGAGTACTTGCAAAAACACAGCCATTATTGGCATATAAAGAATCGAAAGAGATCTTCAAAACGCAAGCAACATAAATGAACATTCTAACGTGTTTTGTCGTCTTCTGGTTCACCAACAAGGAGTACACCCAACGACGTCCTCAATCCGATGTCCGAGCACTTGTCCTCTTCTGTTTTGAAACACTGGACAAGGTTTACCATACCTGTTAGGTACGCTTTCACCTTCACCTGAAAATACATAACAAAATAGACCAATTCGTAATACAATCATTTTCAGCCAATCATTTTCATGAAATTGAAATGCTGGCAATTGACTAAGTATCTCAAGACCAAGGGACAACCCTTTTAAACTGGGCAAGTAAGCAAGCAAGTAAGTACGTCTTTTATTAACCAATTGCATATACGCGTTCTGGTGTGCATACATACGTTTTAACAATGTTCAAACAACTGTCAATATGAGTACAACATTTCAGTCTAACAAATGTTTAATCTAGTCCCTCTGCTTTGGGAGGGTGGGGGAGAGAATTCAGGTTTCAGGAATGAACAGCCGTTTTGGGCGGACTGAAACACATCAATGATATCCGTTGACCGGTGATTTTTTCTGACGACTTTCTAAAAAATCTTTCTGCGAAAATGTCAGATAACATAACATTTTCGGTACTTTAAAAGACGATGACCATTTTTAGTCTTTCTCTCGAAATCTTTGTGGGAATTGTTACATGCATCAATTTTTTTGGGGGGAAGAATGATATATATTTATAAGTGAATGACACCTGTCGAATTTTTCTGGGAAATGTCATTCCTGAGGAAACTTTCCCACCCCCGAGACATCAAGATTAAACACTGATATTCTAACTATAAACGTCCTGCACTTTAAATCATCAGCAAGAGATATGCAATAATGCAACGGTTGGGCCATCGGGGAATGTTGTTGGATTTTTTTGGTGGAAGTAACTCATGCACAAGTGGCCCAGGTTCATCACGGCAGCAGAAAAAGATGGTTGCTGGATTGAAGACAAAGTCAATCAAGTGTTGGAAAGTTCTAAGGAAGGTACACAGGAGGCCAATCAGCTAGCTTATTAGACTGGAGAATGGAGATGGTTCTGTCCTGTTGACCTCCAACCCCACCACCAACATACCAGGACAGCATAGAGCAGGCTAGCTGTTGTTGTTGTTGTTGTTGTTGTGCGTACTATATCATAACATTGCAGACCCTTGAGGCCATGTGCAATGATAATACACAGGACATACATCGATTGTCTTGTCTTCCAGCATATTCGGGTCATATGCGGTTCAAAGCTTAAAACTTCTGTAAACGGAACCCCTAATACGTATATGTTCACAAATACTGAAGTTGAACTTACGGACAACTGAGCTTCAACAATTTCCTGGTTATCAGGATTTTCAATCTTCTGCTTTCCTTTGTCCTCTCCTTTCGTCTCCTCACTTGCCTTAGTCACCTGGCTGCCAATTTTCTTCAGGTCAGGCCATAGTTTACTGCCATGCACATCTAAAAGAAAAATATTATATAGATCTCAAGAACATCTTACTTATCACACAAAATCTGATTTACCTAGTATATGCACCTCCTCTCAAGCTGGAAGAATGGGGAGCTTGAGAGGAGGTAACGAGTTGTCAGTCGCCTTACATGAAAAAAGCAGTAGCAAGACAAATTTGAGACATGCTTAGTAAAGTTAAGTGATAAGGCAAGAGTGACACCCAGCCCAAATTTTCAACACTAGATGAGAAAGTAAAAATAAGGGAACGTATCAATTAACAGTGGAAAGTTGAGCTTAAGTAATTGTAGTTTTGTCGCAAACCAAATCAATTGTCTTAGTCGAATTAAGACAAATCAGTCTGACGATATCCTAAAATGCAAGTCTTGTGTGCCAGTGCATCAACAGAGGAAACCAATGATAGTTGACTAGCTGGTGAACCATGGAATGAATGACAGCTTGAGTGTCATACGCTTGACAAATCGCAGGCAGTGTGAGAGGCGCTTCACACGTTTGTGAACAGAATAGATTAGAATTGAATAGAAAGACTGATTGCCATCTAGGTCAGGTCACTACAATGCGAGTACTCTTGAGGCAAAAGTTTAACAGGTTAATCAGAAACAATTATATATAATTACTAGCTGTACCCGGCCACGCGTTGCTGTGGCTGAAAAGTCTGTCCAACCCTCCCTTCCTACGTCCCCTCCCCTCCTCTGTAGCCACTGTAGAAAGACGCGCGGAAAACGGCCGCAAATGGATGATTTTGTAAAAATCGAGTTACATATAAATTTGCGCTATAGAAGACGGCCGGATATACGTTTTGAAACGCGCCCGAAGAATGGGTTTGAAACGCGCCCGAAGAATGGGCAGACGGATGCGTCTTCAAACTCGAAATGGCTGGACTCCATCGACGTCTATCGAATGGAATTAAAAGTTGTGTTTTTTTGGTCATTTATAAAAGATTGCGCTTTTCCCCAAAAGGCATTATACAAACCCACTGATGTTCGAATGGAACGTTTTGCGAAAATTTTCAAAACAATCGGTCAAGAACTTTCCGAGATCCTTCATGTCGAATGGTAACGTTTTACATTTTTATTTATATAGATCATAATGCATCTGGAATGAATTCTCCTACAGGTGTCATTTTCCAAAATGGGGCTAACTGAGGGCATTCCTGTCTTTACTCATTGCTTTAAGACTTTTCTTTTTCTCGCAAGACTTGCCCAAGGTGAGAATTGCCAGGAGGGCTCAACCTCTCTAGTCTTTCTTAGCACCTAGTAAAAGTCTTCATTACACATCCAAACTCCACATAGATCAAAGCATGACCCACAATTATTTTCTATAATTCTTATGTACTGGATTGCCCACTGGGAGAGCCCCTGATTGAATTATACTTTGAAAAGCACATTAGAAGTTGCTAAATATGCGTTTCATCAAAATTCATGTCAATTAAGCAAATACCAGAATGGACACATTTCAGCAAGAATTTAAATAAACATAGCAACATCAATTACCTGCTGTCTCTCCAGCCTCGACTTTCGCAATTTTTACTTGAGTCAGCATCATCTCTGCTCTTCTCTTTAGAACCGAATGTTCAGTACCAGAAACAGACTTTGCTGACTGCACAGATGTTGTTGCCTGTGGCTCTGTCGGCTGTTCATCACAACAAGACACTTCCTTCTCTTCATCTTCATCATTGCCTCCAATAGCAGCGGACAAATGCCCTCCAGATTCATTTAATGGCTCATCAGATGACTGGTTTCTTACTGAAGCTGCCACCTCATCATAAGTTTCTACTTGTTTGCTGCTTCCACCGCTGCTATCTTCATCTTCCACCGAAGGCGCCACCTTTACAAATTCATCAAATGCAACAATTCTAATTCAATCATGACATTACAAATTTTGGTAGAATTTGCTCACATTCAAACAGGTTTGAAATTAAATTGTGATTTCTTGGGAGAATTGTTACATTTCAACTGGTAATTTCTCTTGCAACATTGTTTCTCAAGACTCTGTCCTACAGGTACATTCAATATTGGCACAGCGTCACTTTACGGAGGGTTAAGTGCAGTGGTTTCAACCGAGTTTCTGCCGAACCCTGGCTAACGACAAAGGTTCCGTGTCAGTTTGATAAAAAAATGTCAGCACTAACTGAACTTACAAACGCATTAGCAATGAACAGAATTCTTTCACAGCTTTCAGTCATTCTCACTTAAATAGCATATTAACAGGAATATGTCGTCGTTGTTTATGTCATCATACAGCATATAATATGGTCCTGTGAATGAATCTGCACATTACTTTTATTTGGAAGAAACATGGCATTGTGTCAAATGGGAATCTACAAATTATACAGATACAACTGCTATTCAGAAAAACAAAGAGTTTTTATCATTGGTTTTTAACTATTTGGACATTCTATTCTTAACAATTACATTAATCAATATCAAAATCGGCTGAGCATTAGGCCAACCACTGGTTTGTTTCTAATCTTTGGCTCAGTCGCTTTGAAAAGCCAACAGGAAAATTTCTCATACAGATGTGGTGGATAATCAAATTTTTGCAGATCTATGTAAAGCCAAGACCTGTCTTGTGAATCTTCTAACTGATACTCACTATTTGCTATTCGGAAATCACATCAGATGTGTGAAACAAATGTAGAGGTTCACATCCCCCTCGAGCGGTCATATAGCCTACTACCCTGACCCCTCTTTCTCAATATTATTCCTGCATGCTTTCGTTTAATACCCAACTAAAACTTAACTGATAACAGTAATAATCATAATAATCACAGTAATTATGATAATAGCAATAACAACGTGGGGCGCGGTGGTGTAGTGGGTATGTTCGACGCCTTGCAGCCGAAGGTTCGAATCCACCTCAAATCGCCGCGGAGGGACCTTGGGCAAATCCCTCACTCGCAATTGCTCAGCGCTTTGGCGTCAAACTCCGATGCAGTGTCCGCTCTGTAGCCGGGAGCGCCTCTGAGTACTGAGCTTGAAGGGAAGCTATATAATATAACAACTTAGTGCACATACAAAGCCAATAACGTGTTTAAGCGCACCGGTAATAATGTGAAGTTTCAAAACGATAGGCCTACTGTTAAAAATCGCATACTTCCAGACCGATACTAAATCTTAAACATTTCATACCCTATCGCTCGTCTTCGTTGGTTTCATTTTGAACAATAGAATTTTTAATCATAAACGAAGATAATTTAAATTTACACGAAACGCTGTCTTAAACGCAAGACAAAATTAGACAAGATGAAGGGCGGAAGTGATCGAAGGACCGTTGCTTTCTGGAATCTGGACCTGCGCAATACAACTTTGCCAGATTTCGGAATTGATTACTCGCTAGAACGCGGTAAAAACGTCGCGAGATCCAGCATAAAATGATCAAATTTGTATGCTTACGACTCCGCCAATTTTTTGAATTTATGTAGGCCTACAGTTAATGGGTCAAAATAAAGATATTTCACTCTAATATCTATTAGCCTTGAAAAGTCGAGCTGGTTCTAGTTTAGGTTTTAATAAATTAGGCTACTTGGAACAGCGCTAACTAGCCTACCATAGGCCTAATTATGTCTAATTAGGCCTCCTGACGCAATATGTCGCCGTTTTCCCAGGGAAATTCAGATAGCGTATCGTTTTTTTGCCAAGAACTCACTATTTTAGTCTATAAATTATTATACTTGGTTTGAATCGTGTACCTTACAGATCGTTCTCAGATGGTTGTCCTGTGCAGTGGCGTAGCCAGGAATTTATTATGGGGGGTTTGGACTGAGAAATATTTATTAATTATTATGGCCAGTCCCTTCGACCGTGAACGAACAAGGGTGCCGAAGTCGCGAAACCCCTCGCAATTGGGCGCATGTTGCCAGCGCTTATGTAACCATTGGACAATAAACAGAGTTTTTAGCTGTCGGGGAGCAGCATCAAAACATGCTAATAATTACGCAAATATTTTTTTCTTCACTCATTTATCATTTAATCCCCAGAATTTTTTAATTTATAGCTTAAAATAAAACAATAATTTTAATATTAAATGTTGCTATTTTGTGACAAGTGATGGACAATGCAGATTCCATTAAAGCTAAAAAGTTCAAATTTATTTAAGACTTTCAACTTTCAAGTGAACAACAAACAGTCAGTAGTCCAAAGAAGAGAAGGAAAGTCTAGCCTAATAATTACTATTGACTATTATCATTTTATTTTATTCTAAGACTAAAAGTCTAAGAAGTCTTCATCAACCAGCGACAGTTTAGGCTATAATGTAGGCTAAACTTCACATTATAGCATAATTTCCAATGTCGTTGGGATGAATTGTTCGAATGTTCGGTGAAAGGGATATATCAACTTCTTCACGATGGCTCTCGGTTGATTCCATTATTTCCGCAACCAATGAAAGTGGAGTTACTTCTACTGATCCTTCTGAAAGTTCTGATACAATCATACTAGATGGTAACTCAGCTGTTCCATCAGTTGCAGGTGTACGAACACGTTTGTTTTCCAAATAGTTTAAGATGCTATTATTCGGTCGTTTTTTAGACATGGTGTCAATAAAATTGTTTTACTATTATTTAAAATAATCCGTAACTGAAATTTTACTCACATTGTTTAGCTAGTGTCTATCTCCTCTTCCAGTTGAATCCCCCCCCCGAGGTTGTGTCCGCCCGAATGGGTGGGCCACTCTGCCCAGGATGGATGGGGAGGGTAGGACTTTCTTCCCCACGCCCAGGTCGTCGAGGTTGTCCGCTCTGCTCGATCCTTCGAGGTCACTCGGGTCGTGGGAAGCAGGAGCGAGCGAGAGAGAGAGAGAGAGAGAGAGAGAAAGAGAGAGAGAGAGAGAGAGAGAGAGAGAGAGAGAGAGAGAGATAGTGCACCACTCCGCCCAGGGTGACGATGGGGGAGGGGTAGGCCTACTCCGCCGCAATATATGTATATATATATATATACATACACACAATACATACATGCATAATGGTTTCTATATAAATATACGAAAAGTGTTCAACTCTACAACAATGGGAACCGTTAAAAGGCTTGCAGGGAATGTACGCTTCATAGTATGCTATCACCGGGGTAATGAAGCAAAATATTTCATGGTCGAATACCTTTCGTGACACCAACACAGCAGTATTACAGTAACTAAATTGAATAATAACCTTTAAAAAAAAATTCTAAGCCAATGGGGGGGGTTTTAACCCCCTAAACCCCCCCCCCTTGGCTACGCCACTGGTCCTGTGTAGGCTAACACTAGAACACCCCGGGTTAGGGTTGACTTTATAGGTCAGGGCTGTAATCAAGGGTATACGCGGGTATACAGCGTATACTCACCTCCGGGGGAAAACGGCATGGTATACTCATCTCCCGAAAAGTAGGGTATACACGCGGGGAAAAAGCAGGGTACACCGTACACGCTATAGGCCTAGTAGGCTAAATCAGTCGCACACGGCTGTTTAAGATGGTTTTTGGGCCTGATGACTAAAAAAAGGTCGTCAGATTTTTCGGACGGCAAAAAATGGACGAAATTTTCTCGAGATCAGTGTGTAGGCCTACTCACATCAAAATTTACCAGTACAGCCCTGGTTGACGGGTCAAATTATTGCATGACAGACCTCATGCCAATAGTCTTCAACTGTCAGAAGTCCCAAGTAAGAAGTCAACTCCAGTAAACGTAGGCCTATTTAGGGGCGGATATAGACATTTTCGAAGGAGGCCAAAATTGTGGGTGTCAGGTAGGCACAAATTTGTTGACCTTTCACCGAAAAAAAAATGATGACCTTTTTTAGTCATTTCCTCGAACTTGCCTTGAAATATAGCCTATAGGCCTACAATTTCCCTGAAAAATTCTGATGACCTTTTTCCATTTTTTAGTCATTTCCTCGAACTTGCCTTGAAATATAGCCTATACAATTTTCTCTGCCAAAACTCTGATGACCTTTTTTTAGTCATTTCGTCGAACCGTTTCGAAAATGTAGGCTATAATTGAAACCTACTTGTTGAGACCTAATGGGGGCCATGTCCTATGGGCATTTATGAATGGGGGCCATGGCCGGATTGGCCCCTGGATCCACCCCTGAACGTATTACTCTGACGATATTCAATGCAAACAGACTGTGGCGAAAATTGGGGTGCCCCATTTTCTTTTAGGCAAGCCCCTTCGTTTCCCGCCTTTTGCCTATTTTGGAGGCCAGCCTTTTCGCTGAAGGCTAGCCTCTTCGTTTGGCCTAGCCTCTTCGTTTCCCGCCCTAGCCTCCAGTGGCGGCGCTAGGGGAGGTGGGGGGGGCTAAGCCCCCCTGCAAGAGGCTCAGCGGCCTCAGCCCCCCTAAAAAAGGGCCATTCGAATTTTTTACATTAAAAATCCACGATTTTCGCGGCTGACGACTAAAAAAAAGGTCGTCAAAAATTTTGGCGGCGAAAATGGAAAATTTTCGACGCGGGGTTTCAGCCCCCCCAAACTGAAATCCTGGCGCCGCCACTGCTGGCCTCTTCGTTTCCCGCCCTAGCCTCTTCGTTTGGCCTAGCCTCTTCGTTTGGCCTAGCCTCTTCGTTTGGCCTAGCCTCTTCGTTTCCTGCCATTTGCCTCTTCGTTTGGCCTAGCCTCTTCGTTTGGCCTAGCCTCTTCGTTTCCCGCCATTTGCCTCTTCGTTTGGCCTAGCCTCTTCGTTTGGCCTTGCCTCTTCGTTTCCCGCCATTTGCCTCTTCGTTTGGCCTATAGCCTCTTCGTTTGGCCTAGCCTCTTCGTTTGGCCCCTTCGCTGAAGGCTATAGCCTCTTCGTTTGGCCTAGCCTCTTCGTTTGGCCTAGCCTCTTTCGACGGGTATATAAAGATCGGAGAGGCTGAACGTCAGACGCCAACTGGCTCGCTTGGCTACACCGGTAAGGCCGCGCGTCTGCACGCAATTCAATCTGTGAAAGAGCGTGCGGGTCGCGGTTCGATTCCCGAAGGTGGCTATTTCAGAGATTCAAAATCTCGGGCTAGCACGGTCCGTCCACGGGGACCTAAATGGCGTGGCGACACTAATCATCTTCGCTATGGCAGTGTCGTTAAACACGTAACAATTATTATTTAACGTCAGACGCTCAGTCGTGGACAGTGATTCGAAGTCAGTCGAGTGAAGAGAGTGTCGACAGTAAGGCGACGGCGCGTCACGACGACGTGTGACGACGGTGTGACGATCCTTTCGACAGCAGTGCAACTTTATGAATAAATCGTCTTCTGTTTTGGACATTGTCCTGATCTGTTGAGTTGGGGCGATTCGATCGGATGGAACTGCTAACGTTTGAAAGATCACGAAGGCGAACTTGCGTTTTCCCCCTGAAACGACACGTGCGACATATGAACAGACCCCTCTCAAACTGATCGCTGGACGGCCATCCTGACGATAGCTGAGTGGGCGCGTGGGTCTTCAGCGTTTCATTTCCGCCACACTGGTACCAGAAGTGGGGTGTGTGGTAGCTTCTGATCGACATTCGCAATTGACGGACGATGGAGGACGATGAGGAAGTTACAATCGCCTACCCTGCGGGAGGATTCGCCGATATACGGTCGAACGTTTCCACACCGTTTGCCGAGGAGAGCGCGATGGCGGAACAACGATCGGATCGAAGACAACGGATCGAGGAGCTTCATGCCGATGCACCGAGGCCGATGAGGACGAGCTACCGAGAGACGTCCAACGAAAGGGATACTGCCGGAGATCGGCATGCTTGGAATCGACCGCCTCCGATGAAACCTGGTAAGTTCGACGGGACGGGATCGCTGGAGTCGTTCATAGTGCAGTTTGAGGTCTGCGCCCGTCACAACCAGTGGACGGCCGCGGACAAGATCGACTACCTCCGATGTTCGCTGGAGAAAGCCGCAACGCAATCTCTCTGGGACATCGGCGCACGTCGGGACGTTAGCTACGAGGAGCTCGTCGCACGCCTACGCCAGAGGTACGGTACCGAGGGGAAGGCGGAAAGCTTCCGCGCCCAGCTGTACTACCGACATAGTAGCAGCGCTATGGGTTTTGTTGCTATGACGTCGCCTTCTGCTAACAAACGACTCTGACGTCATATAAGTCATACAAGCCGTAGTCTCTTATCAGATTCTATGTAAAAATTCAGCGCCAATCTCGTTGCAAAAAATATACCAGTAGCTGTAGAAGTCTCGAGATTACAAATTTATATACGATTACGAAATATGTCATGATTCTTTGACCTGCACGTGTAGCCTGCTTAATTCGTTTGAACCAGAACCATCACTTTAATTTAAATGACCGCTAAAGGCCACACTGAATAACAGAGACTAAGAAATAATTATTATGATTAACACCATTAGGCCTAGGATTCTGACCAATCTGAAACCAGATAACTCTAAATCATCATTATAATTATAAAGGGCAACTGTCATGTAGGTTACATAATTATCCACCATTGAACTTTGACTTCATTAGCAAATCCTGTCTTTGTTGGGAAGAGGTCATATAAGGTTGATTACGCTGCTATACACCACAGCATGCGACATGAACAATTGTCTTTTGTGGCTATATTCAATGCTCCTACTTATACTTTTAGGCCATAAAGCGAGTTTACGTATACGGAACCGAGCACAGTAAATTAAATCAAGCATATACTGAGACTAAATACGCTAGAGTATGGTCAAACGGAGCACAGCTCGGGTTATTGCAACTTACTGAAATAAATGTCACGGGATATTGCAATATGAAATTAATTTACTGTAAATTGAAATAAATTTAAGGTGAATTGAAATAAATTGAAGGTAAATTGAGATTAGTTTGTAGGCCTTAACTGGCCAGGTATTCCGTGGAGTTATTTCACGCAGTGCTGGTTACTGTGCAATGATCAAATGTAGATGCGTATTCCGAACCTAACGAACTTTCGCGCCAGCCAAGCCTTCAATTGTCGGCAGTCCTAAGAGTATCAATTGGTCATTTCGAACGTCAAACGATCCTTCCTGCCTGTCTGTCTTTAATATTTCTGTCTGTCTATCTTTCGATATAGATATAATATGCATAGAGCTCCAAGAAATTCGAAGTTGAAATGGACAGCTGCATCAGTGCAGGCAAATTTCGCCACACTCTCTTCGCCACGGTTTGAAATGTTCCCATTTCGCGGAACCTAGGCTAACGGACCCGGGACCCCCAGAGACAAGGACCCTTGGAACATTAATTGTCCGCGTTAATCATAACCGGCCAACGGGCCAATGGCAACAAATGTTACTCTGCCATACAACGACTTACGAGTCGTAACAATCAAGCAAAATCATAATCCGACAAAAACTGACGATTCATCCACAAAATGCTCAGAGTCCTTTATAGGCCTACACGTTATAGTCACAGAAAACGACCAACGGGCTACGCCAATAATAAAACAACTTCCACAACTCTTAACGCTAACGCACTTCGATCATAAGCGATTAAATGGCCAACGAGCCAGACCAAAACGAAAAAGCACACGTTCCACCCGGAACACATTTAAAACTACAACACGAGAGCACAGTAAATTAAATCAAGCATATACTGGCAAAATCGGCGTCCTGACTGGTTTCGGAGTAATGCACAGTTCTTCTGGGAGCATGTCGTTTAGAAGCGCCTCGTGACTTTGTTCCTAACGTGGAGCCGCAAAGATCGCGTCGCATGATCACCGGTATATTTTACAGCACACAGCTTACGGTGAAGGACTTGTCTCCCTTCCATGGTTGAAGCTCGACCGACGTCGACCGTATTGTCGTCGGTCGTCAAGGCAACGCGGACTCGACGCGTGCAGCCTACGGTGCAGGTAGCGGGTGACGTACAGACTGATCGCGTAGGACAGCTAACGATGTTGCTCGCTGCGGCAGCATGTAGCGTCGCATCGGTCACGTTAGACTCGTCAGTAACGAATCCGCCCTCGACATCCAAGTGGGAAGCGGCCCTTACATCAGGTGAGTGTCGTATACAGGGGACACAATCCCGCCCTAGACTGACTGATGACTGCAAATGGTCCTTCCCAACTGGTAGTGGACCCAAGATGTCTACTCTTGGCCACTCCCACTGTTCTACACAGGGAAATAAATCAACCCAATTGACGGTAATAACACGACGGCCCCTCATTGATCCATTACCTCTAACCAGGAGGGATACATTAATATCAGTGCCATTAGCAACCATCAGAAAGCAAGTACAAGATCGAAGTTCTAACCCCTCAACGCCTGAAGGCGGTACCAGACTGACTTCCGATCCCATGTCGATAAGGTACATTGGGGGTCGTCCGTTGATCGTTCCACAAATGTAGACAGCGTTGTTGCCGGCGCGATAGGGCAGCTTCGGACGTTTCGTGCGGTCCACCGCCACCGATGTCGGTGGCGCGGGCAAGTCCATTTCGGTCGTTTCGTCGTCGTTCCGGCGGTGCCGGAAACGGCGTGGCTGGCGGCAGTCGCGGAGATGTGACCGGCCCAGATCTGCGATTTCCAGGGCGCTGATCTCGTCCCGGTCCGTCGTCGGTCGTTGGTTGGCTGCGCAGCTCCCGGAACTGCTCGTTAATCCTCTTCATTTCGCGCTGCCAACGGCGCTGGTCGTCGCTCTGCGTCGACAGGAAGTGGTCAGCGTCGAATGGAGCTGGCCAATCGAATCGGCTTCCTGCGCTCCTCGGACCCGGTTCGACGGTCTTCTGCGGTCATCGTTCTCGGAGGCTTGTTGGTAGGCCTCCAAGCGTGGCGCGGTCCGAAAAGCCTCAACGAGAGTCTTCGGTTCATGCTCACTGACTTTCATCGAAAGCTCCCGGTCTCGCAGGGCTTCCAGGAAAGAGTCTCTTGCAACTATCTGCGTCGTCTCATTGGAGGGAACAGAATAGGCTAACACGACGAGTCGGCGGATCTCGTGCAGTACCATCGCTCACACTTTTTCCAGTTCCTTGACGTCGATAATACAGCTGGGCACGGAAGGTCTCCGCTTGGCCGTCCGTCCCGTATTTCTTTCGGAGGCGTTCCACAAGTTCGTCGTAACTCAGGTTGGCCTCCGCGCCGAAATCCCAGAGAGGTTGCATCGCTGTCTTTTCCAACGCGCAGCGCCGATGGTCCACTCTGTCCGAGTCGGTCCAGAGGTCATTGTGACGAGCGCACACTTCGAACTGCACAAGGAAAGACTCCAGGGACCTTGTCCCATCAAAGTGACCCGGTTTCATTGGCGTCGGTCGGTTTCTCGGCGGGCTTCCGACGTTCTCAAAGAACTCCGTCATCGATGCGGATGTCTCCTTTTTCGCAGGGGCGCTCGTCTTCACCGGCATATTCAGCTAATCGCTAATCGCCGGCTGGTTGGAAAACTGCGTACCGCACTTCTGGTACCAGTGTAATGGAAACCGCCGCCCGTCTTCTTCTGCGGCTGGCCAGGAGGGAGAAGAGGTGACAATCTCTCGCTCCAGGTGCTATGGCTTGCGTGTCAAGGTGAGCGCAAGTCCGGCCTCCATCGTCTTTCGAAGGGCTGAACAGTGCTTTCTTCAGTCACTCAGTCTGCCCGAATCAACACAAAGACACGAGGTATTTTCACACGATCTATTGTAGACACAGAACCTCGACACTTCAACAGCAAGCAAATGTACAGCACACGGCAAGCGGTCGAACCGCGGAGGTCATGCACCTGCTAGTGGGCACCCACTGCGCTGGCTAACTTCAAGGCACCCCGCAGCGACGGACTCGAGCTCTGCTGACAGCTGCTGCCGACGACGGACTGGACTACTCTTCGCTGGCAACTGAGCTGTGACGAACTGACTTCTGCGGCTGACCTGTGCTCGTGACTGCGTCCGAACTGACCCTGCAACTGAATCTGACTGAGCTCCGCGGGCGGCCTCGGACGAACTGAGCTCATACAGGCAGCACTTCCATTTATACTTCCCAGAAGGGACTGAGGTCTGGACCGGTTGCTGTGCAGGCGAAGGAGGAGGGGACCGCTTACGTCAGAGGTCCTGACCGGGGCTGTGGAGGCGAAGGAGAGGAGAGGAGCGCTTACGTCAGATCAGGCAACTACGTCGAAGGACCAGCGTTTGTGCAGGCAAATTTCGCCACAATATAAAATCCGAGACTGATGTTGTTGCAATCAATAAATCAATCAATCATTTTATTTTGTAACCAATCACTTTTTGCAACTAACAATTTTACAAGTCACATATTCAATTGGGAATGGCCACAAGGAAGGACCCTGAAAGGATCATTGACACCGCTAATAGGGACACCAACGAACGAGAGTGTTCAACTTTCCTATGGGGAAAATAATTTTAAATAATCACCTCGCAAACCCTCTGGATTTGTGACATTTGGTGTCCTGGACTACTCAGTGAAATCTTTTGGCTTTGGGATCATGTTAAGTGACACCTCAAAACTAGTGAAGTTTTCAAAAAGTGCGATTTTCTGTTAAAAATAAAAATCACAAATTATTTCCCTGTGTAGAACAGTGGGGGTGGCCAAGAGTAGACATTTTGGGTCCACTACCAGTTGGGAAGGACCAGTTGCAGTCATCAGTCAGTCTAGGGCGGGATTGTGTCCCATGTATACGACGCTCACCTGATGTAAGGGCCGCTGCCCACTTGGATGTCGAAGGCGGGTTCGTTACTGACGAGTCTGACGTATGATGGATGCAGCGAGCAGCGTCGTTAGCTGTCCTACGCGATCAGTCTGTACGTCGCCCGCTACCTGCACCGGCTGCACGCGTCGTGTCCGCGTTGCCTTGACGACCGACGACAATACGGTCGACGTCAGTCGAGCTTCAACCATGGAAGGGAGAAAAGTCCTTCACCGTAAGCTGTGTGCTGTAAAATATACCGGTGATCATGCGACGCGATCTTTACGGCGCCAACCAGTGGCGGTTCTAGACTTTTTAGACTGGGGGGGCTAAAAATTGCGTTAGCCCCTCCCGTCCCATATATATGTATATGTTCACGCAGCTGAGTGTGTTGGCCCCCGTTGCCCGTTTCAGCAATATATTAACATAAAAATTGACATTTGACTATCTGACTGACATTCCATAGGCCAAAATAGAATGATTTCTAAAGTAAAAATTTTTAATGAATGAAAAGAATGAACGAATGAATAAATAAATTTTTTCATTGCACAAAACGTGTCCATGAGTCACAGTACATTGAGTACAATGATGAATCAAGAACTGTGCAACAGGTTCTGAGAAAGACTCGTACCTCAATTCTATCTTTGAGGATTACAATTAACACATCGAAGAAAAGCGTACCGGTATCATGTTAAACTTTAGTCAAAACCAACATTTTTAGCTTTTCTAGAAGACAGTACAAAAGGCTTAAAAGGACAATTTTTGTATGCCTGCTAAAGGTATCTAAATAATGTTGTATGCCATCTTCTGAAGAATACACAGAGCTCAAATGTTGCATATCCAACTTGTCTGTTGCACTGCACTTGATTCATTATTGTAACTGTAACACATGTTTTGAGCATATAGGCCTAGCTAACTCATGTCTAAATAGGTTTGCAAACAAAATAGCTCCAATTTATCTATTTGCAGGTTTGCAGAACACTTTTTCACCTGTCAGGTTGCGAAAAAGGACAGTAGTATTTCTTGAAAATGATCTTTTGAATGGGATACCTCAATATATAAGCTTAGTAAAGATTTTGTGGAGTAGGCCCTACAATTAAGTGTCCTTTTTTAGGCTTCCTTCCATAACAAAACTTGGTTTATATAATAATATTCTCATGTCATATAGGCCTAATATAATATTAACTGAGTGTTCTAGTGCTTATCTATTTGTCACCGTCTATCAAATCTAGGGTTTAAATCTAGTTTTAATAGGGAACTTTATGCTCAGAGGCTTTCGGGTGATCAATATTAGAATGAGCTAGGACCTAAAACAAATGTAGCTGAGATTCGTTTAAAGATTATATTATAATAAAACAGTATCAAACAGTAAAATACAATCAATAATCTTATCTACTTATTTGTGGCGTATTATCTAAGATATATTATAACTTGTTTCTTAACTTCCACGTTGGACTTCTCCAGCGTAGATGTAGAAGTTCTTCAGTTCGTATGGATTGGAATGAAGGTTCGAAGAGGAAGGAAGGTCACCTTCCTCTTGTTTGCCGTCGTTTCCAATTCTCTTCTGTAGTTGCGTAGACGGAGAATGCTGTAGTTGGACACAGCACTCTGTAGTTTCTTCCGCCTCGTTGATTCTTCACAAGCAACGGTAGCTTCTCGTCGCTTGCACGTCCTTTCGGTCTCGTCTTGTGGTCGTTTCGCCCCTTTCTTCTGCCGTCGAACTCCAATCGCAATTGCAGTTCCGAATCGACCTTCTCCCGATGTCGAATCGCAGTTCACTCGCAAGTGTCACATCAAACTTCGCAAAGTTTCGTTCGACACGCCCTGGTATCTCTGTTCCCAAGGACTTATAGTCTCACCAGTGGGACAGGCCGACAGCGTGTCGCCTTCCACACCCAATTCACCGTCAGATCTTCTGAATTACCGACGAGAACGCCACGTTTGACTAATGGCCGTTCTCGCTCAGAAATCTACGTCTTCTTCCTTCGCCATCTTTTCGCTGTCTAGCTTTATCGTCTGCCGTTGTTGCCGTCTGCTCAAGTTTGACGCTGCTTTCCGCCCTCCGTTGTATTTCAATAATTGATGTAGCGCGTATTCAAGAATTGTTATAGCGCTATTATTATTATCTAACTTAATGCCACAAGTAATATTAATTATAATCTACAATACGCCACATATTGTCTAGCTTAATTCTTACCTATTTAATACTTATACAATGCATCATTTAATAGGTTTGTTTGATAAGAAGCATTCTATCGCTACAAATGCCCCTCCTTCAAAAGACTGTTTACAGGCTTTAGCAAACTCACCTACTTAACAAACTAACCTAGTAAACTAATTCACTTACTATACACGACATGACAATTAATACACTTTACTCACTGGCTTACACTTCTTCATTTACTTTATCTCAACTTATACTACACAATCCCTCTACTTAAATAGTCGGACATAACATTTTCGGACCCTTTAATATATCTAATGTTAAAGGAATAGTTTTGGAGTGCCAAACTCCATCTCATCACCCTTGCATTTTTCATTCGACCCTCTTTCATATATTGCAATCCGCAATGGTCTGTCTCAATTGTAAATGTCTTTCCACAAAGATATCGGTCGAACCTGCTTATACCCCACATGATTGCTAAGCACTCTCTCTTTTCCACAGAATATCTTCTCTCTCGCTCTAACAGCTTCCTGCTCGCATACGCTATGGGATGATTCGTCCCCTCGTACTGCTGCATTATCACACATCCGATTCCACTCCCACTTGCATCAGTTTGTAGGATGAAATCCTTCTCTAAATTTGGAAGTCTCAGAATTGGTTCTTTCGCCAATTCGTTCTTCAACTTTGTAAAACTATCTTCCAGCTCTTCATTCCATTCTACCATTCCAGGTGCTATCTTCTTCGTTAAGTCACTTAACGGTGCCATGATTTCCGCACAGTGTGGTATGAATTTCCGATAATAGTTTATCGCTCCAAGAAAACTCCTGACTTGTTTCTTTGTCTTTGGACGTGGCATGTCTACTATTTTATCCACTGATTTCTCCTTTGGACTTATGTCATCCTTGTTCAACGTATGTCCCAAAAAGTCAATCTTTCCATATCCTATTGAATACTTCTTCGGCTTCAATGTCAAATTCGCTTGTCTCACTCTTTCGAAAAATATCTCCAATGTCTTCAAATGTTCTCTCCATCCTTTATTATGCGCTAGAATGTCGTCGACATAACTTTCAAGATTTTCTGTTCCTTGAAGAATCTTCCTGATTAAACGGTTGTAACTTGACGCACTATTGATCAATCCAAAAGTGCTTCACATTGCCTCGACTCACTTAACTCACTATTATTATTAACTTAGTTCTACTTATTATATATGTGTTACCTTCTCAACACATGGCATTCATCTATCCTATTTCTCACAATGAATGACCTTTGTCATTTCACGAACATCTCATTATCTTAACTATGTAATACCAACAGTACTTAGCTCACTGAACATAGTATTTCCTCTTAACTACTTTCTCATCACTCAACTGTTTTTCTATTTATCTAAGTGACTCACCATTACACTCAGATACTATGGTCAAATTAATCTCATCCTAGTCCTTAACTACTACACAACTACAATAATTTTACTACTACCTCACTCGATCCTAAAATTCACCTTGTCACTTAACATAACTCACTGAACTACTTAAAATAAGCAACTCAACTTCACTTATCTCATACTGTATTCTATTTACACTCACTCTTGATTAAATATTCTCCACAAGCTTCTGTCAACTTCTATCTACAGCATCTTTTCTCCTGCTTTGATAGTTCCTCCTTTCCACCTCTAATAATCTACCGGTATCTCTTTTCACCTTTTTGTACAAATTCAACGTAATGCCCTTTCTTGTTTCTAGTTCATCTGTGTGTTCCTCTTCAACACTCAATGCATCTGCATCAACATCAGATTTCCACTTAACATCTTCTGTTTCATTTTGTTTACTGACATACGAGTTCAGTATCTCTTCTTCCTCATTTTCTCCTACTTTTCCATCATGTACATCTGCCGAAATGCATGCCACTGTCTCGACATCTTGCATTTCTCCACATTCTCTTTTGTAGTCTTCACTACTTTTCCACTTTTCAACATTACTGTTAGGACATGACCATTCTCTGTCATTCCATAACCTACTTTTCCATTTACTCGTATAATTGTATCCTCTACAATTCTCATTCTGTCTTCTTCCAGAATTATCGCCTTGTTCTCTTCTGTACCATGGTCTACTATTCCAATGGTTTCCACGACTTCTATTCTCATCTCTTCTACTTCTAAATCTCCAATTTAAATCACTAGGTTTCTCATACCTAACTCCATAATCACTACTAGACTCTCTCGTCACATGTCTATAGTTTTTCCAGTTACACCTATTTGTGTCATCCAAGTTCCACCTTGTATTTCTCCTATCCACATTTGGATTCTCTTTGTATCTTCCATACATCCACTCATTGGATCTTCTTGACTGAGTCTCATTAGACTTATCTCTATACTCCCTATTTCTCCAGTCTTCTCTTTGCTTCCACCATTTATTCTGATTTACACGACTATTATTCAATTCACTTCTTCCACCTGTGATTAAATATTTATTATGCGTCTCTACCAATGTCAATGGTTTATTTCTGAAGTTCTTCTTCATCGTTTTATTAAAACTTGGCTTCCTGTTATCTGTATCATCTTTATCTTTTGTTACATCATCAGTGAACCTTACTGGTTTCTTCACACATGGTTTCTCCTCATGTTCTGTTCTTCTAGTTAATATTCCTTTGCTTTTCACTCCAGCATTATTCTCACAGATTTCTTTCGGTTCATCATTGATTACATTTTCGGTTCTTTCATTTTTAACCATGTATTTCAAACCTTTGATCTTCCCGATTATCACTGGTTTCACCGGTTGCTCCATTACCATGGCTTGCACTTCGCCGTTAAAATGTTCACTCTCTATGTATATGTTAGCCAGTGGAAAACATTTTACGCTTCCATCTCCTAACATACAATGCGTTTCTTCTCCAGTTAATGCTTCGTCATTTATCAATGATCGCTTCACAATACAACAGGTTGCGCCTGTGTCGTACATGCATTTTACATTGTTGATCCCATTAACTGTTACTTGATGCTCACTTTCATCCTCTAGACTGATACACTCATCACCGGCTCTTGTCATCATGACACTGGCTGCCATGTGCATATGTGTAGGTGGCATTCTGGTGTATTCACCTTGTTCTTTTCCAACAACATCACCTATTCTCTGCATTTCACTTTCTTGCATACTCCGGTGTGCTCGATTCTCAAATATTTGCACTGCTGCTGCAGTGTGTTTAACAACACCTCTGTTTTTATGTGGACAGGAAACTGCCTTGTGATTATATTCTCCACAGAAAAAACAAGTAATCTTATGTCCAGTTGCAACTTCTCTTTCCCTACTGAACCCTCGGTTTTGATGTGCACTCTGATTTATCTTCACATCACTCCTACTCCTGTTCAGATTGTACCCAGACTGTTCTTTGGGTCTGTGTTCATACGGTCTACCGTTCAACCTGTCACTATGAAATTTCACATCTGGTTTTACAGACTGCTCGCTGTACTTGTAACCGTGTGCTTCAATGTGTGATTCCGCACAAACTAACATGTCCTTCAAACTCATTTTACCCTTCTCTTTTATAAACATACGAAGTTCAGTACTGCACGTCAGGTAAAACTGATCTTTCAACAATAGATCTTCCACTCCTTCGTAAGTTCTTTCAAATCCCGCTTGTGCTAACCACTGCTGCATATACCTCCTCAATCTATGTACAAAACTAGAAGGTGTCTCTCCAGATTCCATTTTACTGGTTTTGAACTTGTTTCGATAACCACCTTCAGTAAGTTGAAATCTCTTCAACAGCTGAGTCTTCAAACACTCATAATCTTGCACTTCTTCTGCAGACAACCTTTGGTATACTTCCAGTGCTCTGCCTTCCAAATGTCTAGCTAACGTCAACGACCAAACTTCTTTTTTAACTTCATACGCAACACAGGTTCGCTCGAATCTCAACAAGTAGGCATCTAAACAATCCTTTGACTCGTTGAATATAGGAAATTTGATATTTCTGATTCCTTTATTGTTTTCTCGGTGATCTCCCTGTTGTTGACCATCACCGATCCTCATGTAGGCATTCTCGTGCTCTTGGTTTTGCTCCCCTCTCGAATCAATTTCACGCATTCTCACCTGTGCTTCAAGTCTCTTTATTTCTAACTGGTGTTCACGCTGTCCCCTCGCTTCAGTTTCAGCTGCTTCACGATTTAATCTGGCTTCTGATTCAGCGCTCCTAATTGCTTCCAATTCCACTTCAGCTTTCTTTGCTTGCATTGCAGCCTCTGTTTCAGCTTTTCTCGTTTCTATTTCAGCTTTTCTCATTGCTGCTTCTGCTTCAGCTTTTCTCGTTTCTGCTGCCGCTTCAGCTTCCATCTCTGCTTTTCTTGCTTCTATTTCCAGTCTCTTGACTTCTGCTGCTGCTTCAGCTAATTTCATCTCTTTGGCGATCTCCCTCTCAGTCGCTCTATCTTGTCTCCATTCTGCCTGTCTTTCTTTGACAAAGGCACGTGTCTCGTCCCCTTCCATGTTCATCCGTTTGGCAATTTCTAACCAAGCTTCAAAATCACTGACAGACATACTTACTGTCTTACTTGCTGACTAGCAACTTATGACAAAAATATTGGCAACTATGTGCGCTATTTAAATTTCTAACAAATAGAAATTGTTCAATTCTGCAAAGTGTCAATTCAGTTCCACAACAACAACTAATCTATTAAACTATTAGAGATTAGTAGTTCATACAACCTACTGCAGTATCTTCAATCTACAATTTCAGATTTAGTCTCTAACAATCTCCTAGCTATAATTGTTCAAAGCTTTTCTAATACTGTTCAAAAGACAGTTTTTCACTGACTCAAATCTTTACTGAATTAAATCTTTAATGACTTAAATCTTTACTTACTCAAATCTTTACTGACTTAAATCTTTACTGACTTTTATCTTTACTGACTTTTATCCCGGCATGGGCACCCACTCATGTCACCGTCTATCAAATCTAGGGTTTAAATCTAGTTTTAATAGGGAACTTTATGCTCAGAGGCTTTCGGGTGATCAATATTAGAATGAGCTAGGACCTAAAACAAATGTAGCTGAGATTCGTTTAAAGATTATATTATAATAAAACAGTATCAAACAGTAAAATACAATCAATAATCTTATCTACTTATTTGTGGCGTATTATCTAAGATATATTATAACTTGTTTCTTAACTTCCACGTTGGACTTCTCCAGCGTAGATGTAGAAGTTCTTCAGTTCGTATGGATTGGAATGAAGGTTCGAAGAGGAAGGAAGGTCACCTTCCTCTTGTTTGCCGTCGTTTCCAATTCTCTTCTGTAGTTGCGTAGACGGAGAATGCTGTAGTTGGACACAGCACTCTGTAGTTTCTTCCGCCTCGTTGATTCTTCACAAGCAACGGTAGCTTCTCGTCGCTTGCACGTCCTTTCGGTCTCGTCTTGTGGTCGTTTCGCCCCTTTCTTCTGCCGTCGAACTCCAATCGCAATTGCAGTTCCGAATCGACCTTCTCCCGATGTCGAATCGCAGTTCACTCGCAAGTGTCACATCAAACTTCGCAAAGTTTCGTTCGACACGCCCTGGTATCTCTGTTCCCAAGGACTTATAGTCTCACCAGTGGGACAGGCCGACAGCGTGTCGCCTTCCACACCCAATTCACCGTCAGATCTTCTGAATTACCGACGAGAACGCCACGTTTGACTAATGGCCGTTCTCGCTCAGAAATCTACGTCTTCTTCCTTCGCCATCTTTTCGCTGTCTAGCTTTATCGTCTGCCGTTGTTGCCGTCTGCTCAAGTTTGACGCTGCTTTCCGCCCTCCGTTGTATTTCAATAATTGATGTAGCGCGTATTCAAGAATTGTTATAGCGCTATTATTATTATCTAACTTAATGCCACAAGTAATATTAATTATAATCTACAATACGCCACATATTGTCTAGCTTAATTCTTACCTATTTAATACTTATACAATGCATCATTTAATAGGTTTGTTTGATAAGAAGCATTCTACCGCTACACTATTCGCCTGCTTAATGAAGTAGGCCTATTAAACGACATTAAGAAAGTATGATAATTAACTATCTTACATTTTCATTAGCATCTGAAATTATAAACTCAGTTTTCTTGAAGAAGAGAAATTTATATTTAGTTGGAAAACCCTTATGAAAAATACCGCTGTTCTTAATTTCTTGTTTGCATTTTCATGCTCTTGCTAAAATCTAACCCTCACCATTGTGCTTGCGCCTTCTGCAAAAGTGCTTGAGGGCGCTCATGTTTCGGGCAAATATATCCCTGCAACTGGTAAATTCTCCAATGACATCCCTTTCCACGTAGATCCATTATTCCATTTTACATACCTGCTGTAAGATTATCATTGGCGTCGAAAACTTCATCGTTTAACTTTATCAATTTTTCTCTTTTTGGCCATTTATAATGATGTACACAGTCATCTTGCGTGTTCCAAACCGGTTCTAGTACACACTGTCCAGCTTGCACACACACACCCACACAACCACACATATTTATATATACATGTATATACAGTATACACTATTATAGTACACATGGGTTCCTATCTGGCCTGGCCTTGTCTGACCATCTGTGCTGCTGATGCTGGGGCCTGTGCATGGAGGTCTCAAACACAGCCTGTGGCCGCCCCACTGTCATCGTGAGCTAAGGATGAAGCTGGTGTCAATACAGCATACATGTACACTTCCATACAGGGTAATTAAGTGCTGGCGTATAGCTTAATCTTTCGCTTGAACACCCCATGGGTCCTCTGTAGTCGAAGGGCAGCTATTAGTATAGATAGACATGTGCTTGTGTCTGAGCACTCTCAATGAAGCAACAGTGCAGCCCTGGGTATGTGAAAGGTGATATTGTTGTGTTACAGTACCAAAGTTTTACAGAACAGCATCTATGAATTAATTACTTGGGAGGCCCTGGTGCCAACATACATTGTAGGCACTATATAGCTGATTAAGAGTTGAACTGGGGGGGCTAACAGTTGTATAGGGGGGGCTAAGAAAATCTAGGGGGGCTAACTTTTCAACTGGGGGGGCTGTAGCCCCCCCCAGCCCCCCCGGTAGAACCGCTACTGGCGCCAACATCCATCGACCAGAAGAGTTGGTTGCTGAACAAGTCCGCCTCGTTCTTGAGCGACAATTCCAACCCTCTCCGGACAACGCAGCGTTGGGAGCCGCTCCCGACCCAACGGCTGGTGCAGTGCTGGAGGAGGCGATGGAAAAGAAAGACGTTCCGATACCGTTGAACGAGCAAAGTCACGAGGCGCCATGAGCAGCTGTCGCTATGAGGATCTGTGGCCGAAAGTGTATCTTTCCGACTCGATGTGGAATGAAGACGCAATTTCTGTGGAACCCTCGGTGGTAGATGGAGACGATCTGAACGACTGAGACTACGTCCACTCGCCCGGCTCTAACCAAGATTCTGATTCTGACCTACCGGCCGGACAGCGCAGTAGGCCTACGCAGGTCGTTGAATTGTCGGACGATGATAACGAGAACTAATCTCTGGAACTTGCTGTTGAGCACTGTGGACTTCAACATTTTTAAACGCTAGGCCTATCTATAGCAGTGGTTCCCAAAGTGGTGGTCCGCGGACCGGTGCCGGTCCGCGGAGGTATGATTGCCGGTCCGCGGAGAAGAGTTAAAAATAAATATATAAACTGTAATTATTAGTTTATTTATTTGAAATTGTGAAATTATACGAATTATTGTCCAAAATTTATTCAAATTTCTGTCTTAATATTTAAAAATTTGAAATAAATCAGCGCGCCTTATTTTAACTTGCAAGATGACGATTTCAAACAATTTAAATTTATTCTAAATTCACTACATCGATGACTGTAGTCAGTGTCAGTAGTGGCGCTAGGGGGCTAAGCCCCGCCCTAAAAAAGCCGATCCATTTTTGGGTTGGAAATTGATCCTTATATTCATATCCGCCAAACTGTCTGCTAAACCTCGTGCGTACCTTTATGGGTCGTGTTTTTTTTGGGGGGGGGAGGGGCTAAAGAGGGTTCAGTTCTTCGCGCAAAATTGTCATTTTTACATGGGAAAAAAATCGCCTTTTTAGGGGGGGCTTAGCCACTCCCCTAGCGCCGCTACTGAACGTAAGCAAACAAATCTTTAAAAAACGTGTACATGCAGGCTAATTGTACATTGCCTTATATTTTAGTCTTTTTTATAATTTAGGTCGTTTTTTATGCCATCGTCATTTAGGCCTAAGTTAGCGGTCCGCGAGCTTCACCAAAAATCATTGCCGGTCCGCGGCCTACTGAAGTTTGGGAACCACTGATCTATAGGGTCTAGATGCGTTTAGTTGTACGTTTGCTTCGGGTGGCCAGTTGGCCAGGTTCTAGTGTTGTAGTTTTAAATGTGTTCCGGGTGGAATGTGTGCTTTTTCGTTTTGGTCTGGCCCGTTAACCATTTAATCGCTTATGAAGTGCGTTAGTGCTAAGAGTTGTGGAAGTTGTTTTATTATTGGCGTGGTCCGTTGGCCGTTTTCTGTGACTAACGTGTAGGCCTATAATGGACTCTGAACATTTTGTGGATGCATGGTCAGTTTTTGTCGGATTATGATTCTGGTTGATTGTTACGACTCGCAAGTCGTTGTATGGCAGAGGAATTGTTGCCATTGGCCCGTTGGCCGGCTATGGTTAACTCGGACAATTAATGTTGCAAGAGGTCCTTGTATCTGGGGCAGTGTTTAATCTAGACGTCTCTGGAGGGGGAAAATTCCCCCCCCCCAGGATTGACATTTCCCCCCAGAAAATTTGACAAAATGTTATTGGTTTTTAGTAACTTTATCATCATTGTTTTACTTAAAGTGTTATAATATACCGTGATATTATTTATTATTACATGATTATAATGACATTATTTACTACTATAATATATGATACTATCATGTTAAGATGACACCTTAAAATGCAGCCATTGCAATGTGGAAATTCAAAAAGTTTCTAATGGATCACTGAAAAAGTAGAGCTGTGTTGTTAAGATGACACCATAAAATGCTGCCATTGCAATTCAATTTGGAAATTCAAAAAGTTTCTAATGGGTCACTGAAAAAGTACAGCTATGTTGTTAAGATGACCCCTTAAAATGCTGCCATTGCAATGTGGAAATTCAAAAAGTTTCTAATGGGTCACTGAAAAAGTACAACTATGTTGTTAAGACGACACCTTAAAATGCTGCTATTGCAATGTGGAAATTCAAAAAGTTTCTAATGGATCACTGAAAAAGTACAGCTATTTTGTTAAGACGACACCTTAAAATGCTGCCATTGCAATGTGGAAATTCAAAAAGTTTCTAATGGGTCACTGAAAAAGTACAGCTATTTTGTTAAGATGACCCCTTAAAATGCTGCCATTGCAATGTGGAAATTCAAAAAGTTTCTAATGGGTCACTGAAAAGTACAGCTATGTTGTTAAGATGACACCTTAAAATGCTGCCATTGCAATGTGGAAATTCAAAAAGTTTCTGATGGGGAGGGGGCACATCCCCCTCCCCGTACCCCTCCCCCTCCAGGTCTCGGCGCCAGGGCCGGATTTAGGGTGGTGGGGGCCCATGGGCGCTACTGACGGTGGGGCCCTTTTCTGTAATAGATATTTTGCTTTTGATGCACAGTCCCCGGCAGGGACATGCCCATGCATACAGTCATAAAGTGTCACAGGCAAAGGTTCTAAAAGCAATGTTTAAATTGTTGACTTATTGTAAATAAAATATTAAAATACAAATGAAGAGAAATTGAGAATATCACAGTGCTGATAAATAATTATAGGGACCTATTATTTTAATTGCATGGTATCAAATCATTTTTTCAAATACAAAGTTAATTAAAGGATAAGCGTTAGGCATCTTATTCTGTTTTTTTGGAATTTTCGTAGGCCTACAAGTCACTGGCATAAAAAAAACACACAGGCAGGCTGAAAGTGAGCCGGGTCTGTATTTTGGGCAAATTACAAAAAAGGTCGTCAGAAATGTTCTGGTCAAAGGCGTCGGTTCGTCCGCAAAGTCAGACCCGGCAACTTTTCCAAACCACTTTCAGCCCTGCGCATAGGCCTACAAAGAAAGTGAAAATGGTGATAAGCACTGGTTAAAGTGAAGATGCCCTTCCTTTTCCAGGCTGTGCTGCCAAATAAGTGGCAGGACTGTGTGCAGATTTGCAAATAAGTGCATGGACGCCGTCCATGACCATCCAGCCACACTTTAAACCCTGCACTGATAAGCAAGACCTCCAAAATAAAAACGGACAGATGTAATCAGTTACCTGTAAATAGCATGGTTAGTAAGGTGGAGTGAATACAATGGTGAAAAATTTTATGTCATAAATTAAAAATGCCTGGGTGGCAAAAGTTGCATTTTGATATGGTTAGTTGTTTTGCAAAATATGTTGAACTAATTCCTTTGTTAAGAGGTGCCCCAACTATAAAGAAAATCGAAAATTTTTGACAAAATTTGCAATTTTTCGTGAAAATGTACTTTTGGCCATAGGTAACCTAAGATAATAACCAATTGTTGCAATGCTGTTTAATGATGATAGAATTAACTACCATATTCCATATTCCAATTAACTACCATATTCCATATTCCAAAATTCGCCTTCATTCAGGCCTACATTAAGAAGTTTCTGTCAGTTTATTCTAATTGAGGTGAAACTCTGATTTAGTGTTAAACGTTTTCATAATTTGTCTTGATGCTATTCCTGCCCGAATAAATCCATCTCTTGCAGTCTGACCACTGACTTTTGCCGAAGCTTCTGTAACAAGACGTATGCATCGCTCTGTCGCTTGGGTGTGGCATGGAAACAGAGCAATTTTATGTGCCTCTGCAACACTGTTTGATTTTACATAATTTGCAATATCCTTGTCCGGAATATGCTTCATGAGAGGTGGCTCATATCGATCGATCGTTTGCCATTCGACTAGGTCAGTATAATCCTCAGAGTTAAAGTTGAGTAAGGGTACTCGAAATTGTCTGATTTTTGTTGATAATTCATTTTCAACTCTTGCTGCAAGTATTCTTCTGTATGCTAATTCACGGATATGAGATCTTTCGTCGGTCAACATTGCAAGCAATATATTTTCTGCATGCCCGAAATATCCATTTCTTTGAATAACTTCATCCACAATGTCTCGTAAATTTTGTGGCAGATATCTGGAATATTTTATCATCCTCCACAAGTGCTTAGAGCCTTCAGTGCATGCTGACTTCGTCTTGATATGAAACCAAACTGGTGCATAAACTTTCATGATAAACGTGGCTAGCGTTGTAAGATTCTCACTTGGACATTCGGTTGCTATATACAATCTCAAAATTCTATTTGCTGTTGTCAACCACCTTGAGTGGCAAACAGGACCTGGCTTTTGAAAGGCAAGATCTGGTGAACAAATTCCGTATGATACAGCTTTACATATATTGTACAAATATTGCTGATCGGTACTTAATTCGATACCTTCCATATCTGGGCAATTCTCGAACTCAATTGCGTTGTAATGTACCAGAGGTAATGATTCACAGTTTCCAAGAGCCTTGCCTATGTTTCCTGAAAATAGTGTTGGGCCCTGTGTTCCGCCATCCAGCCTTTGAATTAGATGTCGCAGAGGCAATTCGTTGGCATGCAACATGCAAATAAACCAATGCAAAGGTCTACCAAGTTGTATTTCCAAAAGACGTATTATCCCTCCAGTTACACCAGTATTGACATTGGTTCCGTCGCAACCAATAGCAACTAAATCTTTAGTTGCTGTTTCGTTATCTAACAGAAACTTGTTGATACTTTTGTGAATATTTTTGGCTGATCCACTCTCAGGAGTGACATGACCCAGATATTGTGAATTCGGTTCAAGTACCAGTGTTATGTGCTCTTGAGAAATTATTTTAAGATACGATTTCTTGCCATTTTTCATTTGCACTCTGGTCCTATCTTTACGTCCATCGAAGTACAATCCAGATAGTTGCTTTACGGAATTGCACTGTAGACGTTTTCGAACTTTTGATCTTTCTCTTCAAACTTTGCTGCGATCGATCACCATAGATAAGTCTGTGTCGTGCACAACACCAACATCCTGTAAAACTGCGGTAGCAAGAGAAGCAGCACAGCGATCAGAAATTCCATGTCTGTCGCATTCACGAGCCAAAGTAGGTAAATCCGAGCGCATTTGTGCACTTTTACATTTTCTTGAGTTAATTGTAATCAGTTCATCGTCTGATTCTTTGTTGTGTAATACTGTTGACATATCAGTGAAACTACCTGTTGAAGAACTTAATTTCATATCTGATTTCTTGTGATTTGGCATATCTGAGTCAAAATAACTGAAACTACCCGGCTGTGAGTGAGTGACGGAAAGTTTAAGACACTTGGCTGTTGTAGCCCTCTCTATTTCTTTGCGTTTCCTTGCTTTTCTTCTTTTCACAGAGTTAGTCATATTCACATCAATACCACCAATCATCATTGCTCTTGTTTTCCTTTGATCAATGAGAAATTTTCGTTCTGCCATTGGAACTTTTCTATCCTTTGCACAAGTGCAATTATTTATTTCCATACATTTACAAGCTGCAATATCGAATAATTGAGTTTCAGATTGCTTCGCAAATTCTTCAAGTTTAGATATGTATTTCTGGTCGTATTTCCGAGATTTGTATGGTTTGAGCAAGTTTCTGTACTTGTCATGATAGAGTTTTAGCTTCTCTACTACCCTTTGATGAGATATTATTGGTATTGAAGACTTCAACCACAAACCTGCTATTTGCAGTGTGATCGGGATTGCTACTTCTGCAAACATTGGTTCCTTTGAAATCGGAGTAACTTTTAGTTCGTTTCGTTTAAATAAATATGCTTTCATCACGGTGTTGTACGTTGGTAGCATATTTACCGGCATATTGGAAGAAACTCCAAACACGGGACATCTTGTCAACTGTCTTGTTTTCGGTCTAAGACTTTTAGCCTTAATGTCATTCATTTCTACTACAACTTGTCGCCATAAAATTAAGGTAAACACTAAACACGTAGTGTTTTAAAGAGAGTTAATGCCAACACTTCCAGACAGCAGACGCCATGCTTGTTGCTGAGCGTTTTTACGCTGGTACCATGCTTTACATAACATTTCTGGATGGTACCATGCTTTACATAACAATATAACATGCTATCGACAAGTTCATTAGATTTTATTAGACATTTTAATTGAATTTTTAATTTTATCTCAATCACAACCCATTTAATTGAAATCATAGACCAAAGCACTTCACAATGTATGAATACTTTTACACATATTAAGCATTTTAGAGTGCCCAAATAGCAAGATAGGGCCTATTTTTATTATTTAAGTATTAGACAAATTTTGACAAAATAGGCTTATGTAGGCCTAAATGTAGATTTTATGGCAAGTCTGGAATCACTTAAATGTGACAATAAAATGATTTTGGACAAGAATTCTCTTTAAAAGCATTATTATCAGTTGAAAACTTGCTTTGCAATGTGGTTAAGTGATTCACAAAATTTACTAAGAAAATAAAAAAAATCGATTTTTTTTGCAAATTATGGCAAATTTATGATGTCGTTGGGGCACCTCTTAAAAAAGGAATAAATTTAAAATATTTTTCACATGAACTTCTTAGATCATAATGCAACTTTCCCGCACCCAGGCATTTTGAAATTCAAGAAAAAAAAATTTCACTCCACCTTAATGGTTAGGTCTAGTTATCTCTAATAGTCCGTTTTCTTACTGTAACATTGTGCATTTTCCACCTACAAGCAAAAATTTTATATATCCGGAATCAGCTATTAAAGCTGATAATGATAGGACGTGTGCACATTCCCTGAAATGAAATTTTATTTTCCAACTTTTTCACATTTTAGGAAATTTTCATGTAAAATCAACCAGGGGTGCACACCACACCCATTGGATTTTTATGAAATTTTTTATGCATAAACTACATGCAAAGTAAGTACTAAAAATGAAAACTTTAGCAGAATATCTCAAATTTTGACCAAGATATAATTTTTTGAAGTTTAACAAGACACAGGATTGTGCGAAACGGCATGATCTACCAAGTTTGGACTGCTATATATTGGCCAAGAAATGGACTAGAGGCTTGAAACTTTTTGCATGCAACCAGTTTGTTGTGCTCTTTCTAAATATTCAAGAATCGGGGTGGTGTTACGGTTGGCTCTTAATATAGAACGTTGTAAATATTGCACAGAGGTCAATTCTCACTCAGTTTTCGTACATTATAATAAACTGCCAATCTTTGCCATGCAGGTATAGTAAACAGACAACTATGGAAAAGGTCCCTGGATACAGAGCAAGCAAATGATGCAGCTATAAAGAAACAAGCAAGAAACAGATAATAGTTAAAATTCAGTTAGATAGAGAAGCAGCGAACAGTGATGAATGAGGCATATATCAGCCAACCTTGGGTTATAAAAGTACGATTGAGTTAAAAATGGAGCCCAATGGATTTCAATGTGTTGGATGATGACACTCCTGCTGCTGTGTGCATTATTTCATTAATATTATTGGTCACATTATTTCAGAAATTACTTATGGACACACTTGTCTATACCACCACAATGGCACAGAGCTGTGCAGATCAGAAGTGATATTACACACCAAAGTAACCATTTATAGATCTTCCAACGCAACCCATCTTGCAGCTACAGTGTATAAGTTTACTGCAGCTTTGTGAAACCTCTGGTAAAGTTATGCATAGTCGCACCCAGCTTTCGCCTTATTACATTACATATGGAAAGTTACGCTATACATGTATAGCGATATATGACAGTCATAAACCGTCCCACGTGTGAACAGCAAAAAACAGCAATTTAGCAGAACCATATTATATATATAGCGATAGAAGACAGTTCTAAACTGTAATATGTAAATCTCTATTCACTATTCACTAATCATAGCAGCAAGAATAAACAAAACCCGAAAGAAACAAGAACAAAAAAACAGAATGATCTAACAAAAGTGCATATAACAGGTGAAAACAGCACTTGGTGCATTGCGGACAAACATGCATAAATGACACTTGGTTTTTACTTTGAACAGTTATATGCTCAACACGGATATATATATAACAGAACTTTGCAAACTCTAATAATTACATAAATCTTTATTCACAAAGCATAGTAGCAAAGACAAACAAGAAATGATTTTGATATCTTGGTAAACATTTGTTTTCGAGCAGTATCAAGACTTTGCAATCCCTAGTCCTGCCGTACATTATAATAAAATGATACAATGAAGATATTGTGGCATCTACCAAACAGCCAGCATGCTCAGTATTAAAGTTCATTGATCATCAGTTTTGCAGTAACTGATTTAAGCATAATCACCAAAAGCACACACCCAATATTCCCGATATCATGGAATTCTAATTTTGAATTTTTCTGTCATTGCAAAGACAATCAGCAAAGAAAGAGAAGCTTTGAATTTTGACTTAGAACAGCAACAGCAGGACACAGAAAAGAAGATGAGGACCTGGAGAGAGACGTATGGCAATATAGGCCTCCAGAAACAATGTAAAACATTACTATACAAGAGAAAATTCAAGCAGCATGGCAGAAATATAACTTTTACAAAACAGAGAGAAATAAACTGATATGGGAAGAAAGATGAAATTGGGAAAGCTTAAAAGGTGGCAGCAACACACAACTAGGCAAAAAGGTTCCTGGATACAGAACAAAGTAAAACAAGGCTGCTTCTGTGAAGAAACAATTAAGAAACAGAAAACAGAAAGCTGTTCAGTTGGCACAAAGCATGGACAGACCTGGTTGCAATGATCTAGCAGAGCAAAACCCTTGCAAACTAATGTAAAAATAAATTTAAAAATTAAACAAATGGCCTCAAGCTGTAGACGAATGAACTACACAAATTGACTCACACGCAAAAGGAGAGAAGGCCATTACCCTTCTCCCACAATCATACAAAGATAGAGAAGGCTGAGAAGCAGATCAAATTGTTTTGATGTAAGAAGTGACACCCTGCATGGATTAAGTGAATACTGAAGAGGTTCGAGGTGAGACTGCTGCCAGAATGGAATGGAGGATCTTATTTGCTATATTCTAGTCATTTGGATGTCAGAAAATGGTTTGTTGATTGTGTCATTCAATTCAAGTGGAGGGATTATTCCATACCAGGTGCGCTTGAAAACCATCTGTTGATTTGGAGAATTTTTGTCCTCATCCCAATCAAATGTGAATTTGTCAATGGAAATGCCAACAAAGATGCCTCTTCTTTCTTTCTTGTGTAGATTAGAGCTGATGAGTTGTAAGACATCGTGTTTACCAGAATGAGGTGGATGTGTCCTATTGTTGATGCAGATAGCAATGGAAATGCTGTGCAATTGATGGAAGGGTTATAACTTGTTGATAATATCAGGAACAGAGGAACATGGTCTAGCTTGGCTGAACCAGGATGAAGGACAAGTTGCCAGCCTTGTGGTAGGTATTTCACTTGAGCCAAGTGGAGGTTGAAGTCAGCTAGGATTAGATGGCGTGTAGAGGTGTGTATGTAGACTTCCCAAGACTGGCCTTGCTGTTTAAGAATATGTGCTGTTGTTAAAATTTCCTTGATATCAGTGCGAATCTTAGATGATGAAGTAAACTGTCATGGATTGAGTAGTGGTCTGGGAGCAGGTTTTCTGGACGTTCCATTGGTCAATTCTTTATTAATCTGTGGTTTAAATTGGTGAGATGATTCAAGTAGGATGCAAGAGGGAAGATGGAGTGTTCTTTTTCTTTCTTTTCATTCTCAAGACGGGGCTTTTTGTGATTCAGCGATAATGTATGTCGTGGGGGCGAATAATTATCGATCATCCGTGGTGGAAATTAAAGGTCAGAGAGTCGTTCTCCATACTGGAAATTGTAGGGAGTGAAGTAATTTCCGTGGTTGATCTGGTTAGTAGATTTCATTATTTGGCTGGTAATTGTAGGTAGATGAGTGTTTGAGACCTAACAAACTTTGCCGCTTGATAAGTAGTCTCTCTTCAAGGTGCTGTTGAATTCTGTTTCTTATAGCCATTCCGGTTTATGTCAATGTCTGTTCAATGCCTTGCTTTCAAGAGAGATTCATTCTTGGCTTGCGTTCCCACTGCTCATCATGATGGAACTCTAAAACACATGCATTTCAATAACATTCTTTATCAGCGTTTCCACTGCTCACATTCAGCATTCCCACTGCTCACTCAAACCACTTTAACCACTGTAGAAATCTGAAAGAAGTCTGGATTGGCGGATTTGGTGGGCTGATCAGGAGGTTTAGTAGACACTGGCTTGGTTCGACGTGAAGAAACTAGACCCGGGAGATGTGGGGCGGATAAACCGGGGTGACCAGGGGCTAATTTTCAGGGAATATTTCCGAATGTTGAAGCGAAAACGTGGAGCGATGATCGCGATATGAGCTATCATCCATCTTGGAGTGATTAGTATAATATCACACAACCAAAGACCATGGATACTACCCAGAAGCGGTTACGTAAATAAGTAACAATTAAGGTCTTAATTCGTGAAGAAATTAGTCCAGGATTTAAATGTAAATTTGACATATCGCTTTGTGCTGAATTATGTTCAGTTTATTAATCATGATTTTAATTCTAGCCTACTAACGCGGTCACTTTCGCATCCTTCCAAATTGTAGCCTAGTCGAGTGCAGCCGTTACCAGAATGTGCGCTGCCAGCATGCATTGTGTCCGTTGCATGTAGCCTATTCTCGGTATCATCGCCTTCATTCCACGAACTTACATCAATGCCGCCGGGAAATGATCCCAGCTCCTGATATGCGCTTACAATCTCAGAGAAAGTTCTGTAACCTAAATCAAAATCATTAACATTTTCTCGATGACAAACCTGGACAACATGCATTTCCCGTGTCACATTCTGACAGAAAATGCAATAGGTCCAATTAAAAGAATTACCGCTTGACACTCCATACATTGACTGTGCAAAGTTAGGTAATGTCCTGATAATGTCTTGCCAACTTACCGAAACCGCCAAAATTTCCTTAAAATAATCAATTAACAGAAACAGTGTTGCCACTGAGGTTTCAGAAATAAACCCAGATTTCCTTCAGAAATAAACCCAGAAAAACCCAGACTATTCATATAAGCTATTTTAGACCCCCTTTGCTCAAATTAAGTTGGTTTTTCGCTTGTTCGTATGAAGGTTAACAAAATGTTCGTCAAAAGAGTCGAATAGAATGTAATTACAACTTTAAAAATATCAATTGTTAAAGTTGTCAGAGACTCGACATCCATTTTGTCAATAAGCTTAATCGATATATTAAGCGGGTCGAGCCTACCAGAATTGTAAACACATAGCACACATGGCTTAAGTTTGCAAAGTCTTAAAGTTGTCCGAGGTTTCCAGTCAAAGTCCTTAATACATGAACAATCCAACGTTTTAACCACCTGGAACATTAATACATATAGGGCCTACTCTGCAACAACTAGGCCATTATACTACTAGAGGATTGACCTGACCTGCAGTGTATATAATATATAGGCCCCTATGCATGTTGTAGATGTCAAAACGGCTTAACAAGGAGAGAGGAGTGACCTGATCTATTTTGAGATATCAAAATGGTTCATTTCTGTGCAGAGCTATTCTTCAGGTTATAAATTAGTTGTGAATTGTCAACGTGAGATCTTGATTGTGGAGTTTAAAATTAAAATTAATGGAAAAGTATGTATTAAAACCATTTTACATTGAATTTCACAGAATATTCATGTGTTGTAAATACAAAATGTCAACTCACCGAAATAAACCCAGATTTTGCCCAAAAAAACCCAGAAACCCAGGCGAAGGCGAAAAAACCCAGATCTAGTGGAAAAAACCCAGCTGTGGCATCACTGAACAGAAATATAAAAATACGTAGCAGACCTTTAACGTCGAAAATGCAGGATATTACTAACCGGAAGTCTCCAAAATCAGCACAAATCTTTTGAATTGTCACTACGTAGCCCAGTAAATAGCCCAAATTGACGTAATAAACGTTGTCGAAATATGATCAAATTTCTTTTTTCTCGAATACAGTTCAAGATGTGCACACGTTTAGTTCGTTTAGTAAAAATATAAATAACTTATAAAAAAAATTCATGCTTGTAGGTGGTCAATGCACAATGAGGGGGGTTGATGACTTTAACAGAACGCACTATAAGTTTGAGTATGTCTTTGTGTATTTTTCTTTTAGCAAAGTCGTTAATTAACCGATTAAAATACAGTTGGAATTGGCATCGAGTATCACTCTCTAAGCCAAACACTGAATGCAAGGTGGCTAAGTCACCGTGTGGCATAGGCCTACTTGTGCGAAACCTGCTCTAATTATCTTCATCTTGGAAAACGAGTGTTCAGCACTACAGTTTGTGGCCATGGGCACCAATTGCACTCTTAGCATAATTTCCACACTTGGAAATGAACTTTCAGCACATTTGTCAAGTATTAGGCTTAATTGGTTCATGATTTATACCGAGGCCTGTTCTTCCTGTCTCGTAATGAAACATTTTGACAAAATAATGAAACCTCAATAGCTCATTGTCAAGGCTTTCATATAGAGTCATCACCATTAGGCCCTATAGCCTGCCCTAATGCTACATGGTTTTCGCAAACTTGAGAATTTCTTCATCACGCGATTCAAGCTTAGAAAGAAAAATCAAACCTTGAGCAGAGCAGTTCTTTGATGCTAGTCTTTTTGTCATCCACGGTGACAGCAGATATACTTAAGAGCTGCTGCCTCAAGTAATACGAACTGTCTTTGAAGTGGCCGATTTGCTCATTTTTGAGATGCTTTTTCTTTACTGAAGCACTCTTTTGAGTGCCGCTCTATATGCTGATCTTCAATTCGGTTCATGTCTATAAATTACTAAGAATCTTCAAATTATATTAAGTAGGCTAATGCCTATTCAAAGCTCACACTGTGCTGTATGGTCCTATATACCCTGCATATTATAAACGCAGAGCCCTATAGGACTCAACGGCTCTGACAGCAAAGAAATGACTGCAAACAGCTGTGCGCTATACCACAGATGTGGACATTGGGTCACACGAGGTCAAAAGCGCCAGCCCAACGCTGGAGTTGAGACAGACAAACCTTTCATTCTGCAACCTGATACTCGTGGTGAGGGCGATGGAACTCAGTACGCTGCAGACCACCACACGGTCTGTTCATTGTTCGCTACATATGCGACCAAGTCGAGGGAAGCACCTCTGACACTGTATCTGCCTACACCAGTAGACTATCTCAGCTTGAATTAAAAGGAAGATAATCTGTCAACAACTGATGCTGCTGCTGAAGATGTCAGGTCTAAAGCCCTATATTGGTGAACAGTATTAACGACTATTACCAGTGTAATAATTAGTGGTCAGATCAGGAGCCTATACTAATCATCGCTTAAGATCCAGTTCCAAGACTCTTATAAGAATCCAATCCTTAATCAAAATTATTGGATACGAACTGATGGGGCAAAAAAATAAAGCTGCAACTGGTGGGGGCCCCTAAGTGGTGGGGGCCCCTGGGCTGGAGCCAGGGTGAGAATTGCCGGGGGGGTTGGGGGGTTTCGACCCCCCCAGTCTTTCTTAGAGCCCCATGTTAAAGTATGTTTTTTACACCCCAATTCCAAGTGGATAATGGTCCAACCCCCCCAGTTATTTTTCCACAATTCTCCCACTGGCTGGAGCCCGTGTAGCCCATGCTTAAATCCGGCCCTGCTCGGCGCTACGCGCCTCACGAGCGTCCTTCGGACGCTCAATTGTTTCCCCCCCAGAAACCTCAATTCCCCCCCCCAGAGGAGGGGGACTAGATTAAACACTGTATCTGGGGGTTCCGGGTCCGTTAGCCTAGGTTCCGCGAAATGGAAACATTTCAAACCGTGGCGAAGAGAGTGTGGCGAAATTTGCCTGCACAGATGCAGCTGTCCATTTCAACTTCGACTTTTTTGGAGCTCCATGCATATTATATCTATATCGAAAGATAGACAGACAGAAATATTAAGGACAGACAGGCAGGAAGGATCGTTTGACGTTCGAAATGACCAATTGATACTCTTAGGACTGCCGACAATTGAAGGCTTGGCTGGCGCGAAAGTTCGTTAGGTTCGGAACACGTATCTACATTTGATCATTGCACAGTAACCAGCACTGCGTGAAATAACTCCACGGAATACCTGGCCAGTTAAGGCCTACAAACTAATCTCAATTTACCTTACATTTATTTCAATTCACCTTAAATTTATTTCAATTTACAGTAAATTAATTTCATATTGCAATATCCCGTGACATTTATTTCAGTAAGTTGCAATAACCCGAGCTGTGCTCCGTTTGACCATACTCTAGCGTTTTTAATCTCAGTATATGCTTGATTTAATTTACTGTGCTCGGTTCCGTATACGTAAACTCGCTTTATGGCCTAAAAGTATAAGTATGAGCATTGAATATAACCACAAAAGACAATTGTTCATGTCGCATGCTGTGGTGTATAGCAGCGTAATCAACCTTATATGACCTCTTCTCAACAAAGACAGGATTTGCTTATGAAGTCAAACTTCAATGGTGGATAATTATGTAACCTACATGACAGTTGCCCTTTATAATTATAATGATGATTTAGAGTTATCTGGTTTCAGATTGGTCAGAATCCTAGGCCTAATGGTGTTAATCATAATAATTATTTCTTAGTCTCTGTTATTCAGTGTGGCCTTTAGCGGGCAATTAAATTAAAGTGATGGTTCTGGTTCAAACGAATTAAGCAGGGTATACACGTGCAGGTCAAAGAATCATGACATATTTCGTAATCGTAATCTCGAGACTTCTACAGCTACTGGTATATTTTTTGCAACGAGATTGGCGCTGAATTTTTACATAGTGTCTGATAAGGCAGCACGGAAACGTTTTTTAAACGTTTACTTTTAGTTAGGAACGTTGAATGATGGTTTACGTTACATTCCAAACGTCACGATAACGTTGAAGAAACGCTATTAAGAAAGCGGTTTTGTTACAAAGTTTCGCTATCGTTGCGGTAACGTTTGCTCAAAATTTCACTTGACGCTACAGACGTTTTATTTGCACTCAGATTGGACGCATTCTATTTAAGATAAAAATAGCTACGTTAAAATAAATGACCTATTGGCATTAAATCATTTTATTTTAACCCGCAGTAACAAACGTTTCGGTAACGTTCCTGCAACATTTCAGCAGAATTTCACTTTAGCCCAAAAGACGAATTTCTTGAGCGTAGATCAAATGCGATGAAGCAGATAAACATGGAAAGCACTTAAACAGAGGCCCTTGCAATATTAACACAATATTTTAGATACCGAACTTGCAGACGTTTCCGTAACGTAGGTGGAACGTTTATGTACAACGTTAGGCTACAAACTTTATTCCAATGTTCCAGAAACGTTTCAGCAGGATGTTGGTAAATTGTCTATAAAGACGGATTGTTTCGACACATATGCACTGCGTCTTGTACCAATTGAACCCATAATTGGTCGTTTATGGAATCCCTCTTGTATTAAGACAATTTTTTAGATATCCAACTTTTAGACGTTTTCGCAACGTGGCAGAAACGTTTGTATACAACGTTAGGCTGCAATCGTTAGGCTATTCCAATGTTCCAGAAACGTTTCAGCGGAATGTTGGCCAATTGTCTATAAAGACGGATTGTTTCGACACATATGCACTGCGTTTTGTACCAATTGAACACATAATTTGTCGTTTATGTAATCCCTCTTGTATTAAGGCAATTTTTTAGATATCCAACTTTTAGACGTTTTCGCAACGTGGCAGAAACGTTTGTAGGCCTATACAACGTTAGGCTGCAATCGTTATTCCAATGTTCCAGAAACGTTTCAGCAGAATGTTGGCCAACTGTCTATAAAGACGGATTGTTTCGACACATATGCACTGCGTCTTGTACCAATTGAACACATAATTGGTCGTTTATGGAATCCCTCTTGTATTAAGACAATTTTTTAGATATCCAACTTTTAGACGTTTTCGCAACGTGGCAGAAACGTTTGTATACAACGTTAGGCTGCAATCGTTATTCCAATGTTCCAGAAACGTTTCAGCAGAATGTTGGCCAATTGTCTATAAAGACGGATTGTTTCGACACATATGCACTGCGTCTTGTACCAATTGAACACATAATTGGTCGTTTATGGAATCCCTCTTGTATTAAGACAATTTTTTAGATATCCAACTTTTAGACGTTTTCGCAACGTGGCAGAAACGTTTGTATACAACGTTAGGCTACAAACGTTATTCCAATGTTCCAGAAACGTTTCAGCAGAATGTTGGCCAATTGTCTATAAAGACGGATTGTTTCGACACATATGCACCGCGTTTTGTACTAATTGAACACATAATTGGTCGTTTATGTAATCCCTCTTGTATTAAGACAATTTTTTAGATATCCAACTTTTAGACGTTTTCGCAACGTGGCAGAAACGTTTGTATACAACGTTAGGCTGCAATCGTTATTCCAATGTTCCAGAAACGTTTCAGCGGAATGTTGGCCAATTGTCTATAAAGACGGATTGTTTCGACACATATGCACTGCGTCTTGTACCAATTGAACCCATAATTGGTCGTTTATGGAATCCCTCTTGTATTAAGACCATTTTTTAGATATCCAACTTTTAGACGTTTTCGCAACGTGGCAGAAACGTTTGTATACAACGTTAGGCTGCAATCGTTATTCCAATGTTCCAGAAACGTTTCAGCGAAATGTTGGCCAATTGTCTATAAAGACGGATTGTTTCGACACATATGCACTGCGTCTTGTACCAATTGAACCCATAATAATTTGTCGTTTATGGAATCCCTCTTGTATTAAGGCAATTTTTTAGATATCCAACTTTTAGACGTTTTCGCAACGTGGCAGAAACGTTTGTAGGCCTATACAACGTTAGGCTGCAATCGTTATTCCAATGTTCCAGAAACGTTTCAGCATGATGTTGGCCAATTGTCTATAAAGACGGATTGTTTCGACGCATTATCTTATGCACTGCGACTTGTACCAATTGAACGCATAATTGGTCGTTTTATGGAATCCCAGTTATATTAAGGCAATTCATTAGATAACAATTTTCATTTATTTAACAATCCGGTTGAGAGAACGAAACCGTTTACAGTCTACACTTATGCAGTTTAAACAATTCAAAAGAATGCAGATAACAGAATACGCAAATCTTAACTACACTATAAAAACATAGCCTATACATCCTTCAATAATAGGCGCTAATTTCAGCAGCCTATATAAAGCATGTTCTCTCAATGGGGGCTCGAACTCGTTACCTCTTGCTCTCTATGCCAGCGTATTATCCATTAATCTCCAACTTCCACACGTTTACATAACGTCGGGGGAACGTTTTGTCTACAACACTAGGCTGCAAACGTTATTCTGGTGTTCCAGATACGTTTCGGCTAGAGGGATTGCTTCAATCAATATCAACTGTGTCTTGTACCTGTTGAATTCAAAATTATGAAATCCTTGTTAACATTAAGCGAATTTGTAATAATTAGTCTATATGAAACTTTCAGACGTTTTCGTATCGTTTTGGGAACTTGCGCATATAACGTTTGGTTACCAACGTTATTTTAATGTTGCATAAACAATTCGATAGGCATATAGCCTAATATTAGTCTATTTCCCATAAAGATTAATTGGTTCAACCAACATCAAATGCGTCTTGTTGGCCAGTCGAATTCAAAATAAATCCTTTATGGAGTCCATCTTAATATTTAGACAAATTGTTTGACATCCAACATTCAGTCGTTTACATAACGTAGTGTTAACGTCTGCATATAATGTTAGGCTACAAACATTATTCGAATGTTCCAGAAACGTTTAAACAATATCTTGGTTTATTTTCTAATGGAGGATAGAAGTAAAGAGGGCCTTAGAACATAACATATGTATGTAAGCATGTATGTATGTATGTATGTATGTATGTATGTATGTATGTATGCATGTATGTATGTATGTATGTATGTATGTATGTAGGTATGTAGGTATGTAGGTATGTAGGTATGTATGAATGTATGTATGCGTGTATGTATGTATGTATGTATGTATGTATGTATGTATGTATGTATGTATGTATGTATGTATGTATGTATGTAAGTATAGATGGATGTATGTATGGATGGATATGGATGGATGGATAGATGGATGGATGAATGGATGGAAAGATGGATGGATGGGAATCGATGCATGTATGGATAGATGGATGCTTGGATGCATGGATGTATGGATGGATCTATATACAGGTGGATAGATGGATGGATGAACGGAAGGATGGATGGATGTATATATGTATGGATGCATGGAAGTATGGATGGAGGGATGGAAGGATGGATGGATGAATATATGTATGGATGGATAGATGTAAGAATAGATGGATGGATGGATGGATGGATGGATGGACGGGCGGATGTATACGTATGGATGGATCAGTGTATTGATGGGTAGACGGATGTATGGATGGACGGATGGAATGAATGGATGGGCGTATAGATTTATTATATAATGTATATGCCCTAGAAACATATGGATGTCGTCTAACCGATTGCACCTTAATCCAAGTGAGACTAAATGTATCTGCATGCTATAGGAGGCAATCGTAAGCAACTTGCTAAAATTGACTTTGCTGCACTTGTGACTGAATTCTCCAGTTATACCTTCTCAAAACGGTCCGTGACCTTGGTGTCCTCTTGGACAAGGAGCGCACGTTTGCTTCTCTCATTCATGGACTTGCTCGAGACTGTTGCTATCAACTGCGCCAACTTCACAGAATTGCTCGTTCACTAACGTATAATGCTATCACCACTCTAGTCCATTCTTTCTTTGGATGGAAGGATATATGGAAGGATGGATGTAAGTATGTATGGTTGGATGGGTGGATGGGTGGATGCATGGATAGATGCACGGATGGAAGGATGGATAGATCGATGGATGTATGTATGTATGTATGTATGTATGTATGTATGGATGGATGGATGGATGGATGGATGGATGGATGGATGGATGGATGGATGGATGGATGGATGGATGGATGGATACATGGATAGATGCACCGATGGAAGAATGGATGGATCGATGGATGGATGGATGGAAGGATGGATGGGTGGATGGATAGATGCACGGATGGAAGGATGGATGGATCGATGGATAGATTGACGGATGGACGCGAGGGATTCAGAAAGACAGGCAGATAGACAGAGAGACCGACAGACAGGCAAATAGACGTCAGATTGACAGATGAATTGAGTCATAAAATCAAGTTCCTCGCGTCATAGATAAAGATTGTTACTATATATACTAGGCCTATATATTCCGTAACGATGTGGTAACGTTCAGGCCTGTGACTCAGACTGGGTGTACAGAAATTATTCTAATGTTCCAAAATCATTTCAACAATATTATAATAGGTGAAATATACAGGCCAAATACTGGATGAGAGGAATTAGGACTATAATTATTAGTTTTATTCATGTTATTATCTTTCTTTTTACATAATATTAATATTGTTTGAGTAAGTTTGTCAGGTCTATCTTTCAACCATATTCCCCACCCCATGTATCCGATCGGTGTATACGCGTCCCCCTGTCCCCCCCTAGGTCTCCGCCCATGCTTCTTACGACATCTCTCTGAAGACATATCGGATTGTACGTGTGCGCACCCATTGATGGCAGTGCCACGGGTAAAGGCTGCGTCTTAGGCTCTTAGCAGGTTGTTTGTAATTACATTAAATTAAATTATCTCCCGGAGACCGGTGTCATATGGGGTCATGGTGGTGGTCATTATGTTAACGACAGTCGGTTGGGGGTGTGTCCGGCAAAGCCATTAGCAACGGTCCTGCGATCGGTTGACCGGTTGCAGCCGCAGAGAGCGATCATTCGAACCACGGGTACCATGCAGTCTGCGCAGCGTCTGTATACTAGAGTGCGCGGGGGAATGTCAGCCCTAGACAAAGAGACACTGTATACAAAGCTCATCAACATTCCTCTAAACTACCATGCAAGGCTTCGTTCTGCTACTCCGATACTTTGGGCAATGAAATTCAGGTGAGCTACAAAATAGCCTACTGTTCTGAAGTAGCATATTCCCCAAAAGTCAGATTTATGGGTCTACAAATAAATTTCTCATCAGTTGTTTTTAAAAAGTTTTTATGTAGGCCTATGCGTTACTTATTCTTCACTTTAGTAAGCCAGTTGCTAAAATAATTATGATCTACCTGGTTTATTGGTCTGGGTCACAGATTTTGCTTTCAACACATGCAACATTAGTGATGTAGACCTAACCGCTCATTATTAATTCTATCTGTGAAAGATGAATGGGCCTAACTCATTAAAGTTTTACTGGGGCTTACTTGTTATGTTTACAATCGACTGTCTGGTGTGATTATTTACAGGAAACTCAAAGTCTTACTATAAGTCTCAGTAATGGATGAGAGCATATATATATATATATATATATAATATATTTTATATGGTTTGGACTCATTAAGCCCTACTTCAAAAATTGTACGGAAATTTTACTTAAATGTCTAAACAATGCATAGGCCTAGTAGAAAATGCTATGATGTTGCAGGAATGTACTTGCAAAATACAAGCATAGTTTGACGTTTCATGTCTCTCATTAGCAATCTGAAATATAGGAAATCACTAAATCAAGTAAATGATGTAAATTCTGATTGTTTGATTGGTTGGTTGATTGATTGATATAAGTTCCATATGGAAGAAAGATAATAAGTCACTTGGAATCTACAGAATATGGCATGCATATCGTATAGACATGGTAGTTGCACACACAGACACACACACACACACACACACATACACACACAGCTCTAACTGCTTTCTATATGTACCGCTCACAGTTCTGTGTTTTCTAACCTCCCCTGCTCTACCACATGTTAAATGGTACCTATTCCTGCTACAGTATATTAGTTATGAGAACTTGACATAACAACTACAGCAAGTGTTCTCTTTGTTATAACTCTAACACTAAGCACTTCTCTTGCATCTGGATGCTCTGTTTACTGCTATTTTAATTTTACTTAGATGCACAACAGCAGCTCTAGCTGTTTGTCGGACGTCTGCCAGAGACCGCACCAGACGACGTCTAAGACATCTCCCTTACGAACATGACTTCTGCAGTTATCAGTTAGTTTGAAAATTACTGGCACTGTCAACTACTGATTTAGTCATTTTCCTATGTAATATGTAGGCCTACTCTACTCCAACTTCTGGGAACAAGATTTATGGGAGACCACAAACAGACATCCTTCGGACGATCGGCGAGGCGCATAAATGTAGCCTCGCGCGCGCGCGCGCACACTCACACACACACACACACACACACACACACACCACACCACACACGAGCACACACGCACACATATGTAACTATCTATGCTATTAAAATTCTCTAATAAAATCCTTCCAATCTCCTACCTTCCAAGAGACCGCTCTTTGACTCAACAAAACGTTCAAGTAGACCTGATCAATAAATTAATATCATAATAAAGTGTCTGTCTAATGATAAAAAATCCTGAAACTTGTTGATAACTTTAATTTAGGCTACTGCTTATAAAATACAAATTATTATTAATTTAAATTTAGTCCTTTTCATAATAGCATATATTTAGTAATAGGCCTATATATGTATATTCGGATCGAATATGATCATTATTCACATGATACATTTGATAAAAACCACCCTGCTTCTCTTTTCCATGATTGTAAAGAGATCGATACTTTATAGTTTAAACCATTATTTCTGATTATTTCTGAGTTTAAGTGGTCTAATTTGCTACAACTGCAAATTACAATGCATTTTAGCCTCATGCATGTGTAAATTTTGCTTTGTATTTGTGCATTTATTATGTCTTGACACAGGAGGTGTAGGCTACGAATGAATCCGATCTCATCAAATGCATCTGACGCAGATGGTCGAATCAAAGACTGGATGAAATTCACCACTGAGCGTGATGACGACTGCAGGATACGAGCGGAAACCAACGCCATTCTACAGGCATCACACAAACTAAATCAATTGACAAACTGACACGTTGTGAGGTTTTTATTGTTCGTAGGCGTATATGTATCGTTTTAAAGTGTGGCTGTTTGTCTCACGATAGTAAAGACTAAATGCATATTTCTACAAATTTCGGTGTTTAAACGACTTGCCTCGTCTACTTCAAATATAGTGACAAAATATTTTTGCTGTCATTCATTTATTCATTCATTCCGAAAATTTATATAACTTTTGTGCTCTTTACTTTTGCAAGTATAGTTTTAAGATCAATCAATCAATCAATCAATCACATAAATTTATATAGCGCCCCTTCAAGATCTCTACTCAGAGGCGCTCCCAACCCAGGCCTGGTCAAAGAGAAAGGTCTTGAGAAGACGGTAGAAACAGCTACCAGAGTCACGGGGAAGCGAACGGAGAGCCGCAGGGAGGCCATTCCAGATAGCTGGACCCACCACGGAAAATACTCTTCGCTGCATAGTAGCGGTACGACAAAAAGGGACAAGATAGTCACCGCGGGCAGCTGACCGCAGCGAACAACGGCCCAGAGAAACCGAGACTGGAGTAAAAAGCTCACATAGGTAGGATGGAGCTTGAGACAGAATGCAGCGCCAAGCTATAGACGAAACTCTATAAGCAATGCGTTGCTGCAGTGGGAGCCAGTGGAGGTCGTCCCTCATGAAGGCAGAAACGTGAGCAAACCGGGAGATGCCACCAACCAAGCGTGCTGCAGATCGAAGGACCCTAACCAAGGAGTTCAGACCTTGTTGGCCTCCCACAGGTCCTGTGGGAGGCCAACATAAAGAGAGGAGCAGTAATCTAAGCGGCTGCAAACAAAGGCATGGACAAGAGTAGAAGATGCAGTGAATGAGAGAGAGCGAGCAACGACACGCAGCTGTCGAATTTGGTAATAGCAGGCACGTGACAGGGAAGAGATGTGCTTAGAGAAGGAGAGTTCTTGGTCCAAGATGACCCAAGATGTGGTCCAAGATGTGGATGTCTATCTCACAGTAGTAGAGATTAATTACAAATTTCTACAAAGTTCCCGGATCCATTGTTTCTAGCCACAGGTCGATTTCGAGCTTTATTGCTAAAGTCATAAAAAATAAAACCTCTGGACCAGTATATTTGTATGAATGCATATACGTATGAATTAATGTATGTTGTATACCTGTAAACATTGTATGCCTACACCTGACACAACGTATGTACATGTATGCTTATGTATGCAGGAATATATGTACGTATGTATGTAGGCTATGCTTATATGCATGCTTGTATGGATTTTTATTGTATGCATGAGTGTTTTTATTATGTACGTTTGCATGTAAGTGTACATGTATGTATGTTTGTATGCATATAATTGTATTTATGTGTATACTGTATTTGCATTTATATTGTATGCATGTTTGTACATATACTTGCATATGTGAATGCATGTATGTATCTATGCATGTGTGTATGTATGAATGACTGAATGTATGTGCATGAATGTATTGTTGTTTGTGTATATGTATGATTGCAGACCTGTAAGTCCTGTATGTACATATGTGTGTATAATTGTATGTATGCTTGCATGTGTGTCTGTATTATGTCTTTTTGTATGCATGTAAAATCACAAAAGAAATGAGTAGGCTGTTTCACATTGTCCTAAATATACAGTCCAAGGGTTGGAAGAATTAACTGTAGCAACTTGCCATTGCTGCCTCAGATTTGGTGATAAGATGTTTTTGATGACATGTTGTACGTATGGTTTTAAAGTGTGGATATGTATCTCACAGTAATATAAAGATTTATTGCAGATTTCTACGAAGTTCTGTATTTAAAAGGACTTGCCATGGCTGCTTCAGATTAGTTGTACATTTTACTCTTGTGCTTATGGTTTCAAAGTGAGGACATTTACCTTATCTCACAGAAGTAAAGATTTATTGCAGATTTCTACAACGACTGTTTTTAAAAGGACTTGCCATTGCTTCTTCAGATCAGTTGTGCTTTTTACTGTTATACGTATGGTTTAAAATGGTGGACATTTATCTTATCTCACCGTAGTAAATATCTATTGCAGATTTTCTACAAAGTTCTGTGTTTAAAAAGACTTGCCATGCATGGCTTCAGATATAGTGCCAAGATGTTTTTAGGTGTCATGTTGTGATCTTTACTTTTTGTACATAGTTTTAACGTGTGTGTGAACGTTTATTTCACAGTAGTAAAGATTAGCCTACTTCTTGTTTCGCACTATCTGCCTTTATTGTGAATAATCATTTAATAAACGTTTTGATCAAACGTTAGCCTAGCGTTAAAAAATCGTTGCATCAACCTTATATAAACGTTATATTATCGCAGAATTAACGTTTTTTAAACGTTAATTGTACTCGTTTTATAAACGTCAGAAGAACGGCCAAAATAAGGCTTTATGAACGTTTTGATTAAACGTTAAACTAGCGTTAAAAAATCGTTGCAGCAACCTTATATAAACGTTATATTATCGTAGAATTAACGTTTTTTAAACGTTAACTGTACTCGTTTTATAAACGTCAGAAGAACGGCCAAAATAACGCTTTATGAACGTTTTGATCAAACGTTAACCTAGCGTTAAAAAATCGTTGCATCAACCTTATATTAAAGTTTTATTATCGTAGAATTAACGTTTTTTAAACGTTAATTGTACTCGTTTTATAAACGTCAGAAGAACGGCCAAAATAACGCTTTATGAACGTTTTGATCAAACGTTAACCTAGCGTTAAAAAATCGTTGCATCAACCTTATATAAGCGTTATATTATCGTAGAATTAACGTTTTTTAAACGTTAATTGTACTCGTTTTATAAACGTCAGAAGAACGGCCAAAATAACGCTTTATGAACGTTTTGATCAAACGTTAACCTAGCGTTAAAAAGTCGTTTCATCAACGTTATATAAACGTTATTTTAACATCGAATTAACGTTTTTTCAACGTTAGTTGTAATCGTTTTATACACGTCAGAAGAACGGCCAAAATAACGTTTTTTGAACGTTTTAAGCAAACGTTACACGAACGAGTCCGCAAACCATCTATCAACGTTTTATTAACGTTTGCGTGCTACCTGGGTACGGCTTGTATGACTTATATGACGTCAGAGTCGTCTGTTAGCAGAAGGCGACGTCATAGCAACAAAACCCATAGCGCTGCTACTATGTAGGCTTACGTAGCCTAGCTGCCTAGGTAGGCCTATGTGTGGCAGAGCCGTATATTTATAAGCTCTGATGTACATGTATAGTATAATTATTATAATAGTAAGTAGGCTATGTCAGCATTATGACTTAGGACAGTGGTTCCCAAACTTCAGTAGGCCGCGGACCGGCAATGATTTTTGGTGAAGCTCGCGGACCGCTAACTTAGGCCTAAATGACGATGGCATAAAAAACGACCTAAATTATAAAAAAGACTAAAATATAAGGCAATGTACAATTAGCCTGCATGTACACGTTTTTTAAAGATTTGTTTGCTTACGTTCAGTAGCGGCGCTAGGGGAGTGGCTAAGCCCCCCCTAAAAAGGCGATTTTTTTCCCATGTAAAAATGACAATTTTGCGCGAAGAACTGAACCCTCTTTAGCCCCTCCCCCCCCCCCCCCCAAAAAAACACGACCCATAAAGGTACGCACGAGGTTTGGCAGACAGTTTGGCGGATATGAATATAAGGATCAATTTCCAACCCAAAAATGGATCGGCTTTTTTAGGGCGGGGCTTAGCCCCCTAGCGCCACTACTGACACTGACTACAGTCATCGATGTAGTGAATTTAGAATAAATTTAAATTGTTTGAAATCGTCATCTTGCAAGTTAAAATAAGGCGCGCTGATTTATTTCAAATTTTTAAATATTAAGACAGAAATTTGAATAAATTTTGGACAATAATTCGTATAATTTCACAATTTCAAATAAATAAACTAATAATTACAGTTTATATATTTATTTTTAACTCTTCTCCGCGGACCGGCAATCATACCTCCGCGGACCGGCACCGGTCCGCGGACCACCACTTTGGGAACCACTGACTTAGGATACATAGGACTAAAGATAAGATACACAAGCAGTCTGTTTGCATTGAATATCGTCAGAGTAAGACGTTCAGGGGCGGATCCAGAGGCCAATCCGGCCACGGCCCCATTCATAAATGCCCATAGAACATGGCCCCCATTCATAGGCGCAACCACCCTATGGGACTCACGGGACGCGTCCCCCAACTTTTGAGTGGTCCCCTAACTTTATTATTATGGTCCCGCCCAACTTTTAGGACGTGATTCATTATGGTCCCCCCCAACTTTTAGGACGTGATTGCGCCTATGCCCCCATTAGGTCTCAACAAGTTTCAATGGTAGCCTACATTTTCGAAACGTTTCGACGAAATGACTAAAAAAGGTCATCAGAGTTTTGGCAGGGAAAATTGGATATATTTCAAGGCAAGTTCGAGGAAATGACTAAAAATTTAAATAATAGAAAAAAGGTCATCAGAATTTATCAGGGAAACTGTAGGCCTATATATTTCAAGGCAAGTTCGAGGAAATGACTTTAAAAAAAGGTCATCAGTTTTTTTCGGTGAAAGATCAACAAATTTTTGCCTACCTGACACCCACAATTTTTTCCTCCTTCGAAAATTTCTATATCCGCCCCTAAATACGTTTAGGCCTACTGTTGACTGCTTACTTGGGATTTTCTGACAGTTGAAGACTATTGGCATCAGCTAGGTCTGTCATGCAATTATTAGACCCGTCAACGATTCCCTCTCGTCTCGCACAGTCAGCAATCTGACTAAGGACGTTTTGGCGTCGTCGCTTTTTACTTTTGGCGCAAGACGTTTTGGTGCGTTTGGGCCTATTTAAACAGGCCTTTTTCTCAGTCGCGGTAGTAGGACCAATTAAGCGTTGTGCAAAGAGTAGACATACTGACACTGTTTAGATTTGAAGTGTACGGTATAATATAATTTCATATAGTCACATGCCAATGGACCACTCTATAGGATAATACATAGCTACAGTGGCGTAGCCAGGAATTTTTCATGGGGGTTGGTTTTTTGCCTGGCCGGATACCCTTTCTGAAACCAACCCAACAATATTACAGTAGATAAAAAGGGAATAAAGTAACAAAGGGAATAAAGTAAGAAAAACAATTGTTGCTACAAGCAATTATTTTCTTCTTATTTAAGTGGATAAATAACCTTTAAAAAAACTTTTTCCCTAGGCCAATTTTAACCCCCGAAACCCCCTTGACTAGTATGACTACGCCACTGCATAGCTACGAATAGGATAGTGTGAAATTCTGTGGATGCCAAAATTATACTTTTTCGCCGAGACCCCTCGTATGCAAATCGCTTAAATTCAGCAACCGCTTCCCCTCCATGCGTATATGCAATATATGGACATCCCCTAATTAGTCGACTGCAACTCGGTCAAGTGGAGTTTTGCAAAAATACTCGGCTCAATCGACTTGAAAGTCGAAATGATTGTATGTTTTGACAAGCTGAAATGAAATAGGCCTACTAAATCTTTATTTGAATATCTATTTTTGCAACTTAACTACATCACACAATGAAACAAATTAACAAATGATATAATGACTAACATGCTTACTGTACAGCCACGACTAAAGCCTACTGGTAAATGTTGAGGTGAGTACACGCTGACCGGGGAAAACCCCCGACTTTTTGCTCCCGAAACAAACTGATCACCTTTTTTTAGTCATCCGCCCAAATCTTCAGAAAATGCCACCAATTTCACCTCCGAAAAAACTCATGACCTTGGTTTACCCGCTTATGTGCTACACTGGTTTTTGGGAGCTAAATGTACGATGCCGTTTTGTACGATGCCGTTTTGTCCCGGAGTATACGCTGTATACCCGCATATACCCTTACAACGTTGAGACACTGAATGATAGTTGCAATAATTGTCACATATTGTGGTAGGTTTCTTTTTCTGCGATCTTTAGCATATCGGTCTCAAAGTCTTTACCACCATAGTCCATGCATTTGTCTTTTCCCACCTAGACTACTGCAAGTCGGCAACTCACCTCTTATACGAGTCTCCCAACTATCAAACAACATCTTGCTCCCTTAAATCGGCCTTGAATGCTTGAAATCTTGCACTGTCTACCTAGAAGTCTCTATAAGGTCTCAAAGGTCCATCTCTGGGAAATAACTATAAATATCTCTAAAATGATATGCTAAAAGCCGTTATCCACATCTTCATCTCACTCACTTAGCTCTGCTGATCATCTTGGTTTTTTATTCCTAGGACTACAACTGCTCGTGAGTCGTGCCCAACATCGGGTGCTTGCTGTGGTTGATCCATCCATTTGGAATAACCTCTCTCTTGCACGAAAGGCTAAACTAGCGACTGTTTTTTCTCATGACAGTCTTTCGTTATTTGAAGGCATTTATATTCCCCAAGAATTTATAATCACATAACTATGTGCAATACAATACATACTATTACATATTTACCATGGGGATGAATGGCATGGGCAATAGCAAAGGGCAATTAGTGGAGATGCTGGCTCAAAGAGGAAAAGCTACATGAGGATCATGCAAATTGGATGGGTGCAATTTAAATGACCAATTTAGAACTGTGCAGAAGGATACGCCTAAACAATTTTTAAAATGCAGAAGATAATTAAAAGAAAATTACTGACTATTTGGTCACATGTGCAGAATGAGCAAAACAGGAAAATTAAAACGCAGTCGTTTGAAATGACAGACTGTACAAACAAAAGCCAAAGAATTGGTCGACGATACAACTGAATGGTGACGAACATCACTTCAAGAACAGACACACACCGAAATGAGACAGCAATGAGTGAGAACAGTATGGACACCTATTGGGAGTTTAACCCAAGGCATGTGATGATGATTAACCCGTGGTATATGCCGACGATCAAAAGTGAACTGCTCAATCTGGAGCTAACAAATGTCAAGTAGAAATTCTTTAAAACAATGTCACTAGAGTGTAGCTTAAAAGCCCACGGATGTCATAAGACTCATAACGGTCCAAGTCATTTGATTGCCAAACCAGAAACTACGAATTTCAATGTACTCAACGCCTCAAATAACAATCAGCGCACCTACACACCCTGATGTTATCCAGAATGTGCAACTTCTGAAGAATTGCATAAGGAAGGTTGGCTGTGGCTCAGTGCAAGTCATATAATAACATGCTTTACAACCAAAACATTTTTATAAACTATAGAACTTCTTGAAAGTGCTTCATGGCAACTGCTAATCGAAAGAACCGAAAACCACTGATTACCATCTTCATCTCATTGAACACACTGCTTAGAAGTTTTTATTGAGTTCATTCAGCGTCAAGAGGTTTACAAACAATGGCAATTAAGAGCATTGTTCTCAGCATTCGACATAAGACACCCTTTACCAGGCTACTTGAATTTTAAAATTAACTAGACCACTTCATTCTCTAGCATCAAAGTAGTGATGCTGCTGCACAAAATCTCTTGGCACCAATCTTTTAAAACTGGAACACTAAAAGTCAGCTGCCAAATTTCTCTGTAGTTCTGCACTAGTAATATAATAACACAGTACATGCAACAGCAGCACCAATAGACATGGTAAAAGGTATCGGTAATCCCTGTCAAAAACAAGTACTGTCTGTTTGGTCATTTAAAATAAATTGAAAACACTAGTTCTTTTGAATTTAAAAAAAAATTCTTTTAGAGACAAAAATGAATTTTTCACAACAAAAAAGTTCAGTGAAAATCATTCATAAAAGACAGTCATTTAGTCATCAAATGTCACGCTCTTTCCCTTGGATTCTGATAAAAATCCCTTGTTCTTCTGAGCTGCTTCATTATCAAATCCACCACGACCTCCTGAAATTAAAAATTCATTCAAGATCAACATATATCAAAAACAAAGCGAATAGTTCATCAACATTAAGCAAAAGTTTTACAAAAATGGATTGCATCCATAATTCAGATGGGGACCACTAGTCTAGCAAGCACCATGCTGGACTGCCAGTCACAAGATTGGGCCTTTAAACCCCAGCATGGGCAGAAATTCCTTTTATACAATATAACTGCATTTGATGTTGCTCTCCTTTCAAAGTTCAGTAATGCACACAAACAAACATCGCTGGTGTTCAGCAACAGCATGTGATGGACAGCCTCAAAAGTCCTTACATGGCAACTGCCTCACGTTAGATCTGAAGTCGTCCACTATGCCACTTCTTATCCAACATTCTGGCTCAACTTGTGTTGCATCCAACAAGTGGGCAGATCAGGCAGCTAGTAGGACCCATCCTCATAAGCTAAGGAAGGCTATGAAAATAAAGTCACCAACACATTGCAATCACTCACCACTGCTTACACAGCTCCTCTTTATTAACTTAGAAAATTATATTTTCGGTTCATCCAGAATATTTCTCAAGGCAGTTTTTACAGAATTAAAAATTAGAAAAAAGTCTGAGAATCTGATATGGAAACACCTTGTATTGCATTAAAAAATGAATGTCTTACCGCGACCACCTCGTCCGCCTCTGAAGCCACCGCCACGTCCTCCTCTGTCGAAGCCACCTCGTCCACCTCTGAAGCCGCCACCGCCACGTCCTCCTCTATCAAATCCTCCACGACCACCTCGACCACCCCGGCCTCCACGACCACCCCTATCACCACCTCTTCCTGTAAAAAGCAACAGTACATTCAAATTATTTCTCAATTTCTACAAAGCATGTATTGGGGAAAGAAAACTGGAAATTTAGCAGTTGCCTATTTACATGCAACTCCTCAAATGACAAGTATAGACTCATTGAGGTAAATCCGTGAAATACAAACTGATGCTGTGTTTCAAATTTCTAACTCATCTGTTGTCATATTTCATAATAGAAAATGTTTATGATAATAATGAAATCTTAACTACAATTTGACAAGTGGTAGTTTTAATACCTTGTGGTTTGTCACTGCATCGTTGAATGGACACGGATCTTCCCTCCAGATCAGATCCTTGTAGGCTTTCCATAGCCTTAACTGCGTCAGCCTCAGAAGCGTATTCAACAAAAGCGTACCTGAATAATAAAAAAGAATGCATCGTTAAAAAAGCTATTTATTACTCATCTAACAAATGCACACTAAAACATCACATTATTATAGAATGCACTGTAAGAAAGTTATGTATTACTCATCTAACAAGTGCCACATAAAACATCAAACTATTACAAAATGAATTGTAAGAAAGCTGTGTATTATTCTTCTAACAACTGCCCCATAAAAATAACACACAATGCATTGTAAGAAAGCTATTCAGTACTCGTCTACAAGTGCCACATAAAACATCAAACTATCACAGCTGTTGCTTATTGGCAGGTATTACTGTAACATGTAATTAATAAGTTATTCTGTCAAATAATGCAACAAGGAAAAATTTTAATTCCTTAATGATGAGACTTTAAAAGAGACTGGAAAACAAACTAGCTTGTTGTTAAAGGGCCACATGATGCAATTAAAATTTGCGTAGATCAATTTCAACAAGACAACTTATGCAACCTGCCCAAGTGAAATACAAAAGCTTCTTCGAATAAAATATCCAAGACACATATAAACCCGCAACAATACATGAATATGTCAAATTAATATGTCTAGTTAATCTGGAAGAATATTTTAGTACTAAAACATCAATGATACATTACCCTTTGTTTTTTCCATCGTCTCGTTTAGGTACGCGAAATTCCTTGCAACCTTCAAACAGCTCGCCAACAGCACTTTCTTCCAAATCCCACGACAGATTGCCAACAAACAGCGATCGTTTATCTTTTTCGTCTAAATTTTTTAGAAAATCATTGTTCAAATTAAAGTTCTGAGATTTCAATTTCAAAATAATGCAGGGCATCAGCAATTAAGAAATCCTGTAATTAACAATACATATGTTCAAATTATTTTGTTACTTATTTAATGTTGACGGGCACCCATATTTGAAGTAAACAATAACGTGAGCAACGATGACGTAAAATATGGAAAATTTCACGATCATTTAACTTCTAATGCACAACACAAAGACGGCGAGAAATTTGGCTGTCTTCAATGCAATAAAAAAAATCTACAAATTGCGAGTCAAAAACATCAATGACATGAGCTTTAGCACAAAAATCTGTTGCACAGCAACACGCTACGACTTAACGATAACAGTACTAACTAGCACTGTAACTTCAGTGTGAAGAATGATTGACGCAAACACAAACATAGAAGAAAGTCTTTCACGATATAACTAGCAAACACCAAATTAATCGAATCAAATTGATAAACAAAAGATTATTCGTTTCCATTAATTATTTTGAAATACTAACTGCCCCAATTAGAAAATATATTGCAACAGATGACAAAGCTTACCATTCCTGTTTGATTGTGGAGTACCGCCGAAACTGTTGTTGCCACCACCAGCTGGCAAACCAGCTTGACTGACGCTGAGTGTTCTGCCATTGAAATCTACATTGTTAAATTTCTTTATGGCTTTCTGAGCCTCAGCTTCAGATCCAAACTCGATAAAAGCAATGCTAAAATGAAAACAAAAAATTAAATCAATCATCAATTACAAAGCAAAATTCACAGCCGTTACTCCGCAGCTGTTACTGAATTAATTAAACATGAATTTTAAATGCTATGTTATTAACTTAGTGAAATTATACAGTTTTATCTGTTAACTTTTTAATAATTTATAAATAACTAGCTGTACCCGGCTATGCGTTGCTGTGGCTGAAAAGACTGTCCAACCCTCCCTCCCATCCTCTGCCTCGCTCCCTCCGTTACTCTGTCCCTCCCTCCCTCCCATCCCCCTCCCCTCTCCTCCTCTCCCCTTCCCGTTTCTTCTCCTCCGTCCCTCCCTCCCGTCCGCTCCCTTCCTCCCACACGGCCGCATTCAAATGCAAACAAATTGAAATCGCTGAAATGGAATGCAAAGTTGTGTTTTTCAAAAGAAGCATATAAAAACCCGTCCGCTCGAACGTTGTGTCAAAATTTGAAAGCAATCGGTAAAACCGACAGTTACGCGCTATAGGAATAATAGGATTTGTAAAAGTTGAAATCGTAATGGGTTGAGTGGAATGAAAGTAAAATTTTCAAGAAAAGCAATTTACAAACTCGATAGCAAGCGAAAATTTTCACAGGGATCGGTGAAGAACTTTCCAAGATTACTCATTAGGAGCAGGTTAGCTTTTACATTTTTATTTATATAGATAGGTCAAAGATGAGCAGCATGTACGACGCTGTGAAGAAATAAATAGATACGAAACTAATATTTCATTCCTTGATATCTATATATAGATTGAATACGAAAATAAATGCGAGTGGTTCAGTAAATGGCGGACTGCATGAAAGTTGAAATCGGAGTCGAATTTAAAGCTGTGTTTTTTGGTCGAAAAGATTGCACTTTTCCCCAAAAGGCATTATAACAACATGCTTATGTTTGAATGGAACGGTTTGTGAAAATTTTGAAAATAACCGGTGAAGAACTTTCCGAGTTTCGAGGTAACAAACAGTAATGTTTTACATTTTTATTTATATAGACTAACGAGTCTAACGTCATGAAATTTCACTAACCCTCGGAGTTTGCCATCGTCGTTTCTTGGCAAACGAACCTGTTCACACCCAGCAAAGTATTCACCAAGTGCGTCTTCATCTGTGTTCCACGGGAAATTTCTAACAAAGGCAGTGCGTTTGTCTTTTTCAGCTAAAAATTTAAAACAAAAATAGATGTACCAAACATGATGTACAAGCGGTTAATTTTGATGTCAAACATCACATAACGCGACATGTTTTCCATCCTAAGACACACAGAAAAGTTTGAAAAAATCCTATGGGTTGCACGCATGTAAACTTTCATTACATTAAAATAAGAACCAATGCAACAGTTAGCAAACTCGTTCTTGTATATTCTTAAAAACAAAATTGATGGACAATTGACATCCATGTTCTTGGCAGCAACATCAGTGGAAATGAGGACTAGAAATAAACTACTTATTTTGTATGCACCCACAGCCTACATGCGAAAGGAGTCCAGTTTATTATTGCCCTCATAGCACACAAGATTTAGCAGCACCATCTATCAAAAAAGAATGAGTCAAATTAGCGTAATGGGAAAAGTTAATTCCATAAAGGACTTAATGACATTTCTCTTTATTTATGATATTAATCAACTGCTCAACACCACATCTTTGCAATTGTGGAAACGTCTTCATGGAATAACCTGCCCCACAAACTCAAGCTAAGATTATGATACTCAGGCAAAGATTATGATATAATGTTTCTTCACATCAGTCTGTTGCTTGAAAATTTGTATGTTTATAGTGCTTATGCTGGGAGCACCCCAGAATGGTCATTACTGCTAGAGGTGCTTTATGAATGCCCATATACAACACAATAGGAAATTCCACTATAGTTCAGAGGGACAAAGTTCTGAAGCAAGAGAAAAAATGGGTTTAATGTCAATGGAAACAAAGACTTAACCAAAACATAAGTTTACAACTTTTTACTACCTCTAAAACAATGAAGATCTTAGAGGACTAACTATCTACTAGTTATGAATTTGGTTACTATAATAAAATTGCCATCTATCTAAAAAATATTAAGTGATAGAAACAAGGCATTGCCCAGTTAGGAAATGCAAAAGAAAAGAGCAGCAGTTGTGATGGTCCAGCGTTATGGACAATTCTGTTAAATGTAGCAAATCTTCAGCAGTCAGATGATAAATACGATAAATGCAGCACACTGCAAATGGCATAAGTCCAACATTAACTATATTTATGCTTTTAAAAGCATGTGATAGTCTGATGGAGTTAAATGTATAAATGCCACAACATCCTCACTGCTGTTCATTTATATATAAACAGCCATATGTGGAACACAGAAACCTAGTCAGGAAATGATTTGAGGATTTCCATTTTTTTCGCCAATGAATATGATCAAAAAGTACACAGAACTAGTTTTTAAGTATAAAAAATTCATGGATTTGAACTTGTACACACTCTTAAAATAGGACCACGATAGCATATTCAAATCTTGTTAAAAAAATTGGCCCAGCAATTTTATTTCAAAAATAGCATGGCAGCAAGAACTTTTCAATTCACACAACCTTAGGATCACCATATTATCTGTGTAAAGTTTTAAAAAGTCCCAAATATGAATTATATGTTTCTAGTACCTCTATCGTTAGGATCTCTACCCTTTCCAGCATTTGGTGTCGATTCCGCATTGTTTCTTTGTCTGGCAATTTCTATGGTAAGTGAGTTTCCATCCAACTCTTCACCATTGATCTTTTCAACCTCAGATGCACCAATTTCTTTTGCGAGGTGGACAAAGCACATACTGCAGCAACAAAACACAACTTATTTTCATAAAACAAAAGTTCATTCCAAACTTAGCCTAACTTTTTCATGCATTTACCTGTTCTTGAGGAATGGAGTTAGTCTTGAATGATGCAAGATCAACAACTAGACTCAAGGTTTAATATTCCTGACAATTGTTAAACACCAGACCACGAGAGGCCAGGGTTACGGAACTATCAGGTCCAAGTTCAACACCTTCTTATAGGTCTAACCAGCCAAGCAATCTATCAACAATCTATCAACTAAATGACAAAGAGATTCTTAATTTCGAATGTCTACCAATGACACAATAAAACTAAATTTAAATTCACTTTTTTAAATGCATTTACCTGTTCTTGAGGAATGGAGTTAGTCTTGCATGAGGCAAGATCAACAACTAGACTCAAGGTTTAATCTTCCTGACAATTGTTAAACACCAAACCATTAGAGGCCAGGGTTACGGAACTATCAGGTCTAAAGTTCAACACTTTCTTAGAGTTAGGTCTTACCTGCCAAGCAATCTATCTACTAAATGACAAACGAATTCTTAATTTCAAAAGTCTACTAGCGAAACAATAATTGGCAGTACATTTCTTCTAGAGTTTGCAGACATGTTTACTTTAGCTCGCATGCAAATATGTGACCAACAGCATCCCATATACTGAATTGCAATGGGGAGCAGGACAATACCCCCCCGGACAATACCCCCCCGGACAAAACCCCCCCGGACAAAACCCCCCCGGTATAAAACCCCCCCGGACAAAACCCCCCACTCACAACCGAGCATCTGGGAATACGTCACTGACGACATTCATGGCGGCAAGTTCGCAGTCTGTAATGTAATGTAATGTAATGTATACATTACACGTACACCTTACATTACAAGTGTATTGTATAGCATTACATTGCAATGTAACTACGTTGTTACGGTACATTACATTACAGACTTCGAACTTGCCGCCATGAATGTCGTCAGCGACGTATTCCCAGATGCTCAAGTGCTCGGTTGTGAGTGGGGGGGTTTTGTCCGGGGGGTTTTATACCAGGGGGGTTTTGTCCGGAGGGGTTTTGTCCGGGGGGGTATTGTCCTAGACTCATTGCAATGATATGAACATTATCAATAACTTCAGAAATAAAACGTCAATTATAAAATTCAGTACTTTTGTTCATTCAAGCTGGGAATTTATATAGTGCACCTTCAAGAAATCTATTTTTAGTTAAATCAAATTTGTCTAAAAAATTGTTTGGTCAACAGAAGCACTTTCAATTTTATCTAGTTTTGCATACATGTATGTGATTTTAAAATCTACTCTGATCTGTCATAACCTATATTTTTTAAATGTATGCAATCATTTTATGCAATGCAAGTGCGCCTGCAAATAAAGGCTACTTACTTATCTGTTTGTAGTTGAGGAATGGAGTTGAGACTATGCACAAAGCAATCTCAACAACAAGACTCAATCATTAATCTACCTGACAGATGTTTAACACGAAGTCAACATAGGCCTTGGTTTATGATGATCTGTCAGGCATACATTTAAGAAGAAGCATTTCTTTCAAAGCTGTTACCACTTACAACCCACACTTTCCACCTAGACTTCTTTTACATTATTTTAAGATGCAAGTAGCAGGTCACTTCATAAGCATGACTGCATAAAAGCTGCTTACTTTCTTCCGACTAACAGCTTTACTGACTCGACGTCAACGTTGTGTTTTTTGAAGAATTTCTTTAATTTTTTCTCCTCGGCTCCCTCGGGCAACCCTCTGACAAATAATTCAATGCCTAAAACAGAGTCACATTCAATGCCTTCATTAATAAACAACATTTTAATTTACAAAATATATAGCAACGTTATTCAACACAATACTATGAAGGTTCCACAATTTCACACCTTTACCTGCGTGTTCAGCTTACATGTAATAAGAATGTCATGATGAAAAAAGCAGGTAAATAAATTAAATTCTAGAATGTGATATATTTCAGCAAAAGAGCTGAATCAACTCTTTCGCAGACTTGTTTTCCACAAATATAATCACAATTTGTTCATATGAAGGAAAACGTAAAATCGGTCGATATACGGACATGCCATACATCAGTGCTGTCCAACCTTTTTGGCCCCGTGGGCCGCAGAAGCAATACTCTGGAAGCCGAGGGCCGCAACAATGAGCTCAAAAGCATCGCCAAAAAATTTACTGATAATTTTTAGATTGCTTCATGGAATTATAGTAATGTACAATTGAACAGTGAATAGTATGATGCTTGATTATAGATCGGCTCCAAAGTTATTAGGAGCGCTCAGGTTGATTTTAAGTTTGGCGCCCAGCAGTCTAAATCGACCCCCGGCTGTGGAAGAGTTAAACATGGCACTACAATCAACACACTCATTTACCTGTAGCTTCACCAGCCTGAATTTTTGCCTTTTTTGCTGGAGTCACAACGTCTTTTGCCTTTCTCTTCTGTCCTGGCTGCTCATCCTCGTCATCCTCTTCATCATCATCATCTTCTTCTTCATCACTATCATCAGCTGCAGCAGCCACCCCTCCATTTGCAGCTTCCTCTTCTTCATCATCATCTTCATCAGATGAATCCTCAGATTCCTGTTTCTTCACGGGCTTCTTGACGACTGCTGCTGCTGTAGGTGCCTCAGTGGACTCCTCATCACTTGATTCTTCTTCATCAGAGGATTCTTTCTGTTGTTTCGCTACTGGCGTTGATTTAGCAACTTTCTTGGCCGGTGTTACGGATGCTGCTGGAGTGGATTCTTCATCGCTTGAATCGTCCTCATCAGAAGATTCTTTCTTTGTAACTGGAACAGCAGCAACTTTCGATTTCTTGGTCGGCGCAGTCTGGGTTTTACTTGGAATGTCAACTTCTTCACCCGAGTCGTCGCTTGACTCCTCGGAATCTGAACCTTTTTTCTGTGGCTTAGCGACGGCTACATTCTTTTTCTGCTGTGTGGTCACTGGCTTCTTCGCTGCTGGCTCTTCATCACTGCTTGAATCGTCGGACGATTGAGCCTTCTTGGGCTGTGTGACCGGTGTAGTGACCTTTTTCTGCTGCGCCTGTGGTGGTGCCGATTCATCGCTGCTGCTGTCGTCACTGCTGTCGTTGTCTACCTCCATCTTCTCGGGCTTTGACTGTTTTGTTTGTGGAGTGGTGACTGGCTTTTTCACCTGTACAACCTCTTCTTCACTGCTGCTATCGTCACTGCTTTCTTCTTTCTTTGCAGGCTTCGCCTTAATAGGTTCGGATTTTGGAGTGGACTACAGAATAAAAGATTCCATTTTTGTGTTATTGTACAAAAGTCTCCTAAAATAATGTTCAGTGTTCAAAATATACTTATCACCAAACATAGTACTTTATATATAAACACTTCAGAAGCAAGTTAGCAAGATTGAAGCTTCGTTCACATGCATCACATGCAAACATGATCACAGCGATAATCTATCATTTTTGCACAAACATTTTTGTAATGTAATTACACTACTTGGCTTTAGCATGCCCACATCAATGTACAATGTTCATTTAGTCGTGGCATCCAAAAAATAATGTGCAATAAGAAAAATTCCTAAAAACTTCATTAAATAGAAAAGTAAGCACAATGACAACTTTCGCCAATGTTATTAATTAATGTTATTTGTGTTAGTTCAAACATTTTCGAAATAGCAATTTCCTCAGAGAAATATCACGTCTCAAATGGTAATTTATCTTGGAAATTGTTTCTGCTACTCAAGCAGTAAGTAATGGAGCAGCGACATCTAAAATTTAGTATGCTAGATGCGCAAATGTAAATCGTGCAAACAATTTGAGACTCGAAAAGAAAAATTATCGCACATAAAAATCCATATCGGATTTTGACCTGGCACCGGAACGAAAACGGCAGGTCTGGCTATTGCGGACTTGATTTGATATAGCGCCGGTGTTTAATCTGGTCTCCCTGACGTGGCTTTTGTGGGCGCTGAGAAATTCTCGAAGATTGACATTACATATCTTACGTTTGACCTCATTTTAACCCAAACAGCATTACAACTCAAACTCTTGGATTACCGATGCTTTGACACTCAGTTCATGCAGCTGTCCATCTATTTCACGCCAACAAATTTCATTTCTTCTAGTTTTTATGCAAAATACAAGCACGTGGTCGGACTCCCACAAGACAAAGCACAAGCGTGTAAGCGCGCCAGAGACATAGAGTTTCACAATTATAGCCAAAACATCGCTTTGAATAAGTCCTGATTGACGACTATTGTAAACTACTCAACATTTTTTACCTTTTTGCCTGTCTTTGATTTCATTCTGAAATATAGTATTCTTGTAGGAACGTAGACACAACTAGATTATACAACATACACTCTTAATGCCTAAAGATGGAAGGGCGGAAGTTGTGCCAAATTTAAGCACGTGGTTGAAGTCTATGATATTTTGTTTTTTTAGTTTTGTAATCAAACGCAAATTCAAATGTCATTAGAATTCGAAAAATAAATTAAACTAAAATTAAGACTATTATCATAAATTTAATTTTTACTACTAATAGTTTAATATCTAAGCTTCACTGATTTTATTGTGAAAAACTTGCATCTGGATGTTAGTTTCGTATCCAAATATTTGTGATTTTTTAATAATAAGTAAGTAGGTCACAGCACTTTATTACAGAGTTGCACAACTGTTGCGCACAATTCGATTTTCAAGCAAGTAAGATATTTTTTAATAATATAGAAGAATCATTTTCATGTACTCGAAATGCAGGTACGTAACTCGACCCGGACCACCACGGACTACTCTCATATATATATATATATGAGAGTAGTATATATATATATATATATATATATATATATATATATATATATATATATATATTCGTTTAATCGGAAATAAGGTTGACAAGCCGCAACACAGTTACAAGATGAACAGAAAAATAGTTAGCCTATATATGAAAAAATAAACTAAAATGTTTGCACATTGTTCAAGAGTTGCATTATTTATTAATTTTAAACTAATCGCTTATTTTTATCATTTGCTTTAAGCTATTGTAAAGTACTCTAGGTATGAAATTCTTATCATCTTTAGTTGGCAATTCAAAGTTATGAGATCTCGGGCGCAGACCGCAGCGACGCTTTATTGCAGGCGGAAACAAACTACGCAGGACATGGAATGGATTGCTGCAGACTGACGCAAGCAGCTTGTCATCAGCTTCGCTTCATGAACAACTCTTCTGACTCAACGCAGCGCTCGTGAATAAGCTGGTGACGGCGCTTGGCTTTCGAGTAGCGCTTTAAATTAGAAATTTAGAGTTTACGATTACGGTACTGTCAAATCATTTATTCATTAAAAAAGTGCAATTTGAGTTGATTTTAAACAAATTAGTCAGTATAGCTTAAGAGTCCCAGGAAGCACGAGGTTCACAACCTTAGGGAGCCCATTTCAGACCACTGGACCGACCACGTACGGAAAAGGCTCGATTCCGGTGCTGCATAATCCTTGTTTAGACAAAGTTCGTGCATATGGAACAAAGATCGAACACCCATTCTGTGGCGAACGGGTGGCAGTATGTACGTGTCCTTGGATCCCCGAGGACGTCGACGTCCATAGGCGAAGACTTGATGCTGGTTTTGGGGAACGAACGAACGGCCGAAGGAGGATCGACTAGGAGCGAGACGTCTAGCAAGGGGAGGCCTGGTTTGTGGAGGGGGATGTACGTGCCCCTTCCCAATCTCGAATTTTTTTGAATTTCCAATCTGCAATGGCAGCATTTTGGGCTGCCATTTTTACGAAATTGATCGTCATTTCAGTGCTGATAGTCATGGTTTAAGACTTCAAAAGCGTCTTCTCGAATTGTTTTTCCCCTTAAATTTCCATGCTGTAAAATTTGGGGATCGACTTTCTTCAATTCAAAAAAATTCTCATATTCATTGCTGAAAGACATGCTAAGACTTTAATAAATGTCCTCTGCCCATTATTGTTTCATTTCTTAATTTTAAAAACTGTAATAATAGCATTTTAGGTTTTCATTTGAATGAAAGTGCTCAATCATTTTCAGTGTTGGTAGTTATATGGCTTTAATTAAGACTTCAAAAGCGTCCCCTCCCATTGTTTAAAAATATTCAGATTTCTTATAAGCTGTCGTCTCAAAAATAATTTATCATAAATACATGGTTTAAAACTTCAACAAATGTCCCTCCCATTGTGTCATTTTGTAAAAATTTCATACCTTTATAGTAGTATTTTGAGCTGTCACTATGCAAAATTATGGATAAATAGGCCTAGTGGCTAAAATTGCAAAAATTTATGATGATATTTATTAAATATTTCTGAAATATTGGGGATGGATATAAGCACCTCCGTCCCCCCCACCACAAACTTTGGAGGGGTACTGTCCTCGCTGCCCCCAAAGGGGCCCAAACCCCAGGGCCCCTGCAGGTCTGCGCCCAGGCTATAGACATACGTTTCCGGTACCGGTACCACAGTAACAAAACAGTACAGAACAAAGCAGCAGTCGGTGACAAAGGTTGGAGCATCCCAGGCCTCACGTCGGAAGTTGAGGGACCGTCCCAGTTAAGCCTCTCAGAAGTTGGGGGCGCGTCCTGTGGTCACATAGAGTGGTTGCGCCTATGCCGGGGTGGTGAGGTTCAACGTACCCGCTCAAAAGTTGGAGTGGGAGACCGTGGACGCGTCCCGTGGGTTCAATATAGGCCGGGTGATTGCGCATATGGTTGAGTGATATCTTTTTACATTCTCGTCGATCAGAATTTTCAAGCTGGCATTTCCGATCATGATGGCTGCTTGAGTGCAAATGCTACCTGAATTTCAGGTTTTATAAAATATTTCAGTTTACTTTAAAGGCTTCGAATGAAATGACGGTTTTCAGTCGCATATCTGATGAAGCAGTTTACATATTCCAACAGATGTCTTTTAATATAATCAGTGCACTATTATGATGCACATATTTACGTATTCCAGCAGATGTCCTTTAATATAATCAGTGCACTAATAATGCGTTAGATAGATGCATGCTGAGAGTGGGTGATTTTAGTTGCGCATCCGATCACGTAGCGCATATAGCGCACTGCGCCCTCTAACATCATGCGCGTTTACTACAACGACGGTACGACCTCTTATAGAATGCGTAATCTTTTGTAAGACATTTTGTGCTTCTTAGTGTGATTTTGCTAATAATAAAATACTAATTATGTAAGAAAGGGATATTTAGAAAAATCAGTTAATTAGGTAAGCGACTTTTAAACTCTGCTTCACTATAATTTGAATTCAAGGTAAATGGCTTTGATATGTTTTTGTTGGTCTTTGCATATGGCCACTTACATTGATGGTTTATGGAACGCTTATAATGATTCAGGACCTCGCTGGTATACTCTGCAGTCTGCACATGAGAGTATCTGATGATTAGAGGTCTCAGGGCCGGATTTGAACAGAGTGAGGCCCTAAGCAATTTCAATTATGAGGCCCCACTTAAGGAAAAAAAGACAAAATGCATCTTGCTAGATCTAAGTATATTCCTAATGCATATTGCGCCAATGATCCATGCTTGATCAATTATTGTTAGTCTTTATAACGTGTCGAATTGTGATTGATACACTCGTCTTATTTCAGTTTTTTTTATTGAATAGACCTACATACTAAAAATCACAATGACGTTTTACATCAAATTTTCCTGCATTTCTGCATCGCATAATCTGCGATAATGGCATCAAAAGGAATTTTGCGTAGTTGTGTGCATTCGATGAAAAGCAAATGTGTTCGATCTTACGCATAATGCATTAACCGCATCAATTCCTACTAAAAGTAAGATAAAATGATTGATTATAATCAATTGTGAACTAAAGACAAAAATCAGTGGCTTATAATTTATAAGTTATAATTTATAAGCCACTGAGTTTTTTCTTTATTTCACCTTTGGAGGCTCCCCAGATTCCGGAGGCCCTAAGCACGTGCTTAGTTGGATTACATGTAAATCCGGCCCTGAGAGGTCTGCCCGTGTCACCAAAACCCGATTCTCAGAATATGATGAGAATACAGATTTGACCGATTTCCCGAAAACAAAGTTCTATAGCGTTAAATCATTCCGGATTGCTTATATAGACGATGTCGACACGAAACTAACAAATTATAATCCCCGAAAACGCTGAGAATACGCAAAAGTCAGATTTCGCGAGAGCCGTTTTTACACTTGCATGGAGACTTACTGCACATGGTTTGTAAAGTTAAGGCCCAGTTGTTCTTGGCAGTCTGTTTAGTGTTTATGAAACATATAATTGGCATTATATTTATCTACAAAATGTTGCTTAAAGTAAATGCCATTTTTTTGATTCAGCAGAATTTATGTAGAGCTTGCTTTGCGATTTAGCTTGAGAGACTGAATTTTGTTTAGAAACATGATTTACTGGAATCTTGGTGGCTTTGCCTTTGGACTTCATATAATATCCCCAAAATTTACTTTAAAAGATGTCCACAGGTCAATGAGCCTAAATTGCATGTTTTTTTGCTATGTTGCTAGAATAGCACACACACCCACGCATATGTGTATTGTACTCTTTTCAGCTCTAGAGACTTACAGAGAAGAATTTCCTGCAATGCCTAGGAAACGACCGACAGAGTCCTCTTGGGACAGCAGGTGATATTATGACTAACTTTGTGCTTGTATTTAATAGCATGATATCTTGTGCACAACATAATTTTCCATTATAAGGTTGGTCACTTACTGACTTTGTCTTTGGAGTATAATGGAGAATTCTCGTGCAGTTGGCCTACCCACACACCTATTGTTCTAACCCTAGCAGGCTGGCCTTTAAGCAGGATCTTGTTATTTGCTCCAAATCTGTCATTTCTGCAGAATCTATTCCATTGTTTGTGTAATTAACTATCTAAACAAAAATGTTAGTGCAGGAAACTTTTAGATTAGAAAAACTTATATATGTGTTGGTTATAAATTATCATGGCGACACATAATTTGAATTTTGAATTTAAATTTGGCCAGTCAGAATAGCAAAATTCTAAGTAAAAAATGATGAATTGTTGGTTCCAGTTGGGTTGAAATGGTCTGCTTGCACAAGTGAGTCAAGAATTATAAATAAGAAACGTATAAAATTAAGGAAATTGATGTAAAATGGATACTTTGAACATCAAGATTGAATGGTAAGAAGAAATATGTAGATTTTTAAGGATTATTTTGCTTGAGAGAAGTTGCTTTTTAAATCTTTGTTTTATATTTTAGCGATGAAGATCTGTTAAGAGATGATAGCATTTCTTTAAATGCTTATCCTCTCGGAAAGGTATGATGTGCACATATGCTAACCATAATAAAAATTTTTGGATTATTTTTTCTTTTAGTGGCTCATATAATACCTGTATCTTGCTCATTAACTGCCATTTTTGTACATTATTATTTTCTGCTTTAAATTTTGGAATTTATGTTCTAAATGTTACATTTCTGCAAAAATTTTGTATTTCAGTTCAATATATAAGTATATTCATCTTTTATAAACTGCATTTATTTTTACCTGCTGCTGAGATAAATGATTGCATGTGAGTTTAAACATATTAGTTCGGAAACAAATTCACAGCTTTATGGCAGCATCCAATGTATGTGTGAAGTAAGACAAAGTTGCACCTCAGTTGGAATTGTGGGACAAGTATTCTGCTATTACTTTTTAATGCCTGAAAAATTCATTTTTCTTGTTGATGGTGCAGCATGAAATATATTATTAGACCTGGAATGTCGATGAATTTAGAGCGACTCGGTGGCCTATCGGTAACGCGCTTGCTCACGGAGTATGCGGTTGCGGGTTCGACTTCGGGTAATGACCTTGGGCAAGTTGTTTGCGCACACGTGCCTCTGTCACCAGGCAGTTTAATTTGGTACTGGCGTAAGCTGGGAAGTAAACGGCAAGTCCTGCGATCCAGGACCTTGGGATTCGTCCATTGCTCGCTCAAGGCCATTGAAAAGGAGATGAGCGCCTCCCTGTGTTCCACATGGAACTGGATGGACTTTACTTTTTACTGCATTTATGGACTTGAGAATGCTTAATATCTTGACATAGGAAATGGATGATTTTGATGAGGACGAACTGCTTGGTGGCAGTGATGAAGAGCAGCCATCTACCCACACAATTAACCAGCAGGCTGCTTTTGGAGAATTGGGTGAGGAGGAAGCTCTAATCCATCTGGAAGTGGAAGAACCAGACGACCTGGAGGAGTAAGTCTGTGCTTTAATCTCGGATTTATAACTAAAGTTTTCAGCAGATTCTAACAATACTGCTTTAGGGTTATTGTGCATCAAATCAACCACTGGTGAGCTCCATATACCCTTTGTGTTCCTCTTCAAATTTTAAGCTAATAAGCAAAACATAGATTGTGAGAAAACTGATTGTTGATCTACCAAGTTTGGACTGTCCTATGTCAGCCAGGAAATGAGCTAAAAGGAGCAAAATTTTTCATCTAATAAATTTTTCAACATTTAAAGAACTCTGCTATATGACAATGTTGACAATTGCTTAGAATCTCTGATGTGAATGTTTTTTGTTATTTGATGTTTCTTTAGGTCAGTGGTTTATGGTCATTCGAGTAAGGATTTTATCTCAGAAAGTCAACTGCAAGAAGATTCGGTCACAACTACAGTATGCTATGCATGTTACATAGATTTTAATGTGTAGATTTGTGCTAAGAATAATTAAGTGAATACTATAAAGAGTACTTACACCTTTGCAGGTACAGGCTTTTTGTTTAAGTAATTTCTTTATTACATTCGCTGGGAAGTCTATCTGTATGCTATGTCAAATGAATCTATTTTATTTTGAATCTCATTATATATACGAATTGAATTTTTCTATTATCTGCATTCAATTGTCAGATATAAACATGGGTGCCCGCATAAATTTTTGCAGGAGGGGACAAAATTTTATGATGGTCATGGCTACATTTGTCAGTGGCAAGAGCATGGAAAATACAATGCTGGAAATTAAGAACACGGGTATTTTTTCAAAGAGGTTTCTTAATGAAAATTGCTCAGTTTCGTTTTGCGTATCATTTTTAATATGAAGTTTCCTATATACGAAAAAATTTGTTAAAAATTGAAAAGTGGATGCTAAAAGGTAGGTCTCAAGGGCACCAAAATATATTTATTTCTATATAGAGATTTCTAAACGTAGGTTTTTACTTTCGCTGTGCGTATCAATCGTATCATTAGTGCTTTAATGCGAAGAAATTTGTTAAACTCAAATATAGTAGTTAGAAAAATAGGTGTCACTTCTCCAGGGGTGGGGCAAGTGCCCCCTCTTGCCCCTATGTGCGAGCGCCCAATCCGCCCATGGATATAAATTATATTAAGAACTGCATTTTCAGGTGTTGCCTGATGAGCTGATGTTGTCTGTCGACCACGGTGGTGCGAATTCCACGATCGAGAGTTTCCAGGAAGATCCTTCAGCAGATGGAAAAGTTGAGGACAGAGACGAAGACACGGAGTCGGAGAACGAAGATGATGAGGACAGTCGCCATCGAGGACGATTTCGAACGGAAAGACCGACGGTCGTTCGACTGCCGTCGTCACAACCAAAAGCCGACATACCAGATACTCTTGGTAAGAAGTCTTTGTCATTGTCTTTCATTTTGTTTTATAAGATAGTTTCTTTGGTTAGACATAATGCTGTGCATGGTACTCACCGAACTAATTTAGTGATATCAAGGCACGGTTTCATCAATTCATGGTAGTGATTCTTGACTTCCTTTATCTCTTGTGCTGGCCTGTTGTGCATTTTCCTCTTGAGAGTTTAAGAAATGTCTCAGATGGTCGTTTTATTTTTATGATGCGGTGATAAAAAATTGGCAGATTCTTTGTAGCTCTAGATGCACTGTGCTGAAACCGTGACTCCTATCTTTCATCAGGCTCATGTTGCTGTTTTTTTTAAAAAATAGGCGCTCATGAAGGGATGTGTTTGGCAAATGTTAAATTCATTTTCAACTGGCCTTAGTGATTCAGACTGGGTTATACATTTGTGTTATGGAAGGCTGTTTTGCTCAGAAGTCAGGTTCAATTGATTTATTGTGAATTTGTTATATGCTAAATGCTGTTATTGAAGCTTTTGGATAATATTAGGTTAGATTTCATGAGGAAGCTTGCTTAAAAGATTGTGCTCTTTCATATACCAAGTTTGTTTAGGGCCCCCAGAAATTTGCGCCAAAAAATTGAAAAAATTGCGCACCAAAACGATAAATTTGCGCGAATTTTGCGCAAGTTAAAAAATCAAAATGTTCGTTATTTTTCATTGAATCAGTGTACCAAAGTATCTAACAGTATTTTTGTCATTTAATGTAAAGCCATGGCGTTCTAGAAATTAGACAATCAAGCCAAAAATGCAGTCATAAAGTTCCTATAACCATAAGATTAATGTATTCAGACGATCGCAAATAATTTGAATTTTGCAAAATTTACGCCCACCGAAATCTACGCTCATTACAAATGTAACTTCTAAATAGTATTATATAGCCTATATTATAATGAATCACCAAGTTACACAACGTGCTGAGTGCTAGCTTTCCGTCTTTGTGTGCGCGCCTGACGCCTATAGATTAAATATCGTTCGTTCTGTCATAAGCCGAGACAGTATGCAACGCTGCTGTGTGACCGCTTTGAGAAACTTCGTCTAACACATTTTATTGTGTGGCCGTGAAGTTCTGTAACTTTTTATACTATAAGTTTGTGCGTTACCACCAAAAAATCGATCTTTAACTAGAAATTCATCTATGACTTCATCCCATTTTGTGGTCGCCATTTTGATTACCGCACATCGGTCGTCATTGTTATGTTGAACTGTCATGGGCCGCGGTGATTTTAAGTTAATCAAAGCCCAATTTAGATAAATTAACAAGATTTTGTCAAAATTTGCGCTAAAATCGCGCGGATTACCAATTTTTGCGCTGTTGCGCTAAACCTGAAAATTTGCGCAAAAAATGCGCTGCGCAAGATCGCGATTTTCTGGGGGCCCTATTTGTTGATATTGAAAAATCCAGAAGATGAGTAAAACTCAGATCTCTAAAACAGTGATAGTTAAATTATGCATACGAACATGAGAATAGTTTCTGTTGATGTCAGAAGCCTTGTTGTGATAATAGCTAAACATCCATCTGTGATCATAGATCATGGCATTGATACCTTATATGTTAATATTGCCAGAACTTTTATTTGAAAGTACTGTAACTAGAAACCAGATCACTCGTTGTCAAATTTGGGAGAAGTCTTGCTTTTGCCGTGAACTGTTTTGTTTTCAAAATTTTTACAGAAATAAGCAAAGAAGACCAGGAAAAAATCGAAGAATTTATGCACCAAAAGCCGAAGCCATGGCAGAAGAACCGCAGAAACGAGAATGTTAGACGCGGCGCAATGACGAACATGGCGTTTCGTTTTGAAAGTCGTCCTATACTTCAGCAGCCGTTGCGACAAGGCATGGGTGGATTCTTTCGGCATGGTGGTATGTTCAGACACCAGTTCCGTCTGATGGGCCAGCAGACTCGCATGGGCAACACGATGCAGCAAGTGAGACCCGGACAGATGTTTGGCGCAGGCGATGGTTTCTTAGGCCGAGCTCCGGAGGAAACTTCAAGACACAAGATCCTCATCAATCCACATTTCCGTGGCGGCGCACCGCGACCGCAGCAGGAGCCGCGCATGTCCTGGGAGCCAAATCAGAGTGCTTCAAACATAAGGCCAGCTGCAAATTCATTTCAGCAGCAGCAGCAGCAGCAGATGCAATGTGCAACACAGTCGCAATCTCAGCCTCCCCCTCGACCTCAACCACAGCAGCCACCACCACAACCTCAGGCGCAATATCGTCCCCTGATGAGCGTTGACCTGACACAAAGGCCACCTCAGTTTTCGGTAAATTTCTCCTTTGTTTCAGACATTTACGTTTTCATCGCAGACATTGTACTTTTCTGTGCAAATTCTTTTTGCTTTGTAAAGTCACGTTACTTTGGATTTTGAAAGGAGTATTGGATGGATGATTTTTATTTGTTGTTGCACTGTGTCTAAATTTTCAGGCATTTATTTGCGACATGGTATGTGATGTCAGGGCAAGCCACGAATCCTTAAAATGCACGTGTGTTATGTGATAATGGGAATATGGCAATGTTTCCAATAAAGTAGATCTCATGCTAATTTTCTTTGGTGTTATATTCATTTGACAATTGTTATTTAAGAAATTGATTTATGAATAGTGAATAGTTTCGTCAACTTCAACTTATTGTGCTATTCATTCTGAGAATTTTTAAAGCACCTCTTTAAGTTATCTACTCAGAGACTATCTCTGCGCTAGCCTATAATATGATTTAAGATGTCATTACAATGAATAATTACATCAATTAGCAAAACAATGCACACTAAGCTGAAACTGAAAGAGTCACTGATGGCGATCCGTGCACTCGCATGGAACCAAACAACATATTCTTGTTGACAGCTGACATGGATGGATGTTCAGAGTTTGATGTATTACACATTGTGGTTTATCATTTAAGTTACAACTTATTGTTACTGTTGCATAGTGATTAAGCTACTTAATGATTCTTTAATTGTAATACAAAAGTTTTGGTCTTTTCAGCTGCAGACTGGTGCCATGCAAAGACCTCCCTCTGCTACTCAAAGACACTTTTTAGGTGTACCACAAAATTTCACTTCCACACCTCAGAACTCAGTGCAAGTACAGTTTCAACAAGCTGGTATGTTTTCATTTTATAAGGCAATAAAAATGTGTGTGCTGAACTTTGCAATATACTCTTAGAAACTGTTTGATCAAAACTATATTCAGAGTGTTATTATGTACATAATTTCATGCTTTGTGCTGACTTAAGATACATTGTTACAACAAACGATGTGATTATATTAATTATTGTTACCCATGTATTTGCTTTATGGACTCGAACTTTGATTATTAAGTGATGCTCAAATGTTGAGAACAGAATGAGCAATTGAAAGTCATTAGTCTTTTCAATTGTTATACAACCGAATGCTAGAAATCCTAATTAGATCATTTGAGTGATGATTCAACATAGTTTCGGCTTAAAGTCATCACAGGTATTGCATGCGTCCATTTATAAAAATTAATACACGGTCCTTGTTGATCAGAGGAGTGGAATTAATTGCTTTGTAGTACGTAATTTGCATCTCTTTTAGTTTCTGATCAATCTTTTTCAGTGTTGTGACGCTGTGGATTTTATGCTCTCAATTTGTTAGTTAGCCTGCACTGGCAAATTTACGAATGATACTTGACATGCGCATTTAGCTGAACTGATAATGACTTCTAATTAACTGTTTATACTTTTTTGTGCCTTTTCTCTTGTTTATACTAGCTTTTCTGCTGTTTTTGCTTCTTTGGCATAAACAAAGGCAACCCTTATAAGATAAGAGATGGACATTATCTTTGATTTTTAGGTGTTCGCCCTCATTTTGCTCCTTCACGAGGTCCAGAGCCAGCACTGTTTCAGCCACCGCAGTCTCAGACGGTCATTCAGTCTCCACCACAGCCACTCCAGCGACCACCGCAGTTCATACAGGGGCAACAGCCACCAAGCCTTCAACAACATCAGCCCCAGAACTTCTCCAATCTTCCACTCTCTTCCCAACATCCGAATTTTCCTCCACACATCCAGCAGCAGCAGCAAATTATGCATGCAGTGCAGCAGTCAAATGTTGCACAGTTGAACTTTCCTGGTCAGCCCCAACCAACGTTTATGAATCAACCGTTTTCTAGACCACCAATACAGCAGGGTGGCTTTCAGCTGACACAGCCTCCTCCAGCGCAGGTCATTCAGTCTCCGGTTGCACAGTTTGTCCAGCAACCTCCTCAGAGAGTTCCAATTGCAGGAAGCCGTTCAGGTCCTCCACCTCCGCAATCCTCCCAGGGTCAGACGGTTTCTTTGATGGCCTTACGTACCGCCATGGATAGAATGCCTGGTTTCAGCAGCGGTGGCAATGCTCCACATCGTATGCAAGGCTTTCCGTCTGGCTCAGATTTTCAACAGCCTCCTCAGCAGGAGGAAATTGTTGGTCAGCCCATCGAGACTGTAGTTCACAGGCAGTTTCAAAGTCGCAACAGCTCCATGAACAATCCCACAGCCATGCACTCTAATGTATCTGGTGGACAATTGGGATTCGGTGCAAACAAGTAAGTACTATGCAACATTATAATTATGCCTAAACTGGTTTACAACATCTTGTTAAAGTGCAGTAATCACTGATCTGTGTTATTAACATTACTATGGACTGATCTCACCAAGTGCAGATGCTGGTAATAACAGTTTAGGAATAAATTTGTTATGTACGTAAATATTTCTATTTGCTGTAAGTTTATTGTGTTTCAGTTAACTGCTGTTCGATGTGTAGGTGGTGTTTGCGATGTTTTTAATCAGTGTTGTAGGCTTCCAGAAATTGCTTGAGACATTTTAGTTGTGATATTGATCCATTCTTTTCCTGTCAGTTCATTAAGCCTTGATTTTGCAATATCTTCAGTTATGTGAATGTGAATATTAACTTACCAAGGTTTAGTATTAATGTTATGAATATACATGTATGTGTTTTAGTCATGTTGCAGTTCAGGGTATAGAGTAGAAGAGTCACTTTATGCGGCTGATTTAATAGAAATGTTGGTTATTAGAAATTGTGAAATGTTACTGATTGGGTCAAAATGTTTTGTGGCATTGAAGGCTGTCGGCTGTAGGACAGAACAGGCAACAACCGTTTGCTCGTGCAGCGACCCAGGAGAGGACTCAAAACGTGACTCAAGCGGAATCAGAAGTCATGGAGGAGACGCAGTCAGCTGATCTGGAACTGCAACTGAAGCTGGATGAACGAGCACGACGATTTGCCCAGCCTGTGCCTGCTCTGTTGACAGCTAACGTGAAACAGGCTTCAGTAAAGAAGAGACTTTCTGATACGCCAGTTGATCTTCTTGCGCCTCCTTCAGCGAAGCAGGCCAAACTCTTGGCCAGCAAAAAGGTCGTAACCAAAGCGGCTGTTTTGCAGAAAAAGAGAGAAATGCAACAGAGGGCATTCGTAGGAGCGAGAAACTTAACAGAGCAGAAAACTGAACAGAAGAATTCCAGTGCAGAAACGCTTATTTCTGCAGCTATTAGTCAAGTAAGAGATTCCTTATTGATTATTTCTTTCATCATATTTACCATGTATAAATAATGAATGCATTAGGAATAACAATTTGGCATCTGTTCTTGTTTTTAATTATTACTTTGCAGCACGGTAATTTAAAAAAAATTGGACCTCAAGGTTACTTCTGTTTGAGTTAACTGGGCATGTATGGTTGAGTTATACAGTGGCAGGTTTTGCTCAGAAATGCTCTTTGTTTTGGGCAGGTCTATGATTCCGATCTCCAAAAAGGTTTGGAGCAACAGAAACAGCTTCGGGAAAGAGTGCTGAAAATGAAAGAGCAAAGAAGACTACAGCAAGCAGCATTACGTCGCAAAGAAGTAGAGCAACGGCTACGAGCAGAAGGTATTTTTGTGGTGACTAAATTTGCTATACTAAGCACAGGCATGTGCATCCCGTATTTTGTGACTGTTTTTGGATTGTGTTTTATTTTTATCAGACTATTTTATCTCGTTTGATGTAGTTCAGTGAAGGAGCAGCTTTAGTAAGACTTGAAAGTTTCGTGTTTGTAATATTACAATAATAGTTTAAACACAGGTGATTTATTTACTTGTACTGGTAGAAGTTTGTGACCTTTGGTGTACGTTGGTCATATATAACAGAAATGTTAAATGTATTCTATGCTAGACATGTTTTCTTATTTAGAAAAAATTATTTCCTGTGCTTACCCTTGTTGGTCTGTAATTTCTTTTCTACCTCTTTATAAGATCTTGCTATTTTCGTTTGCTTACATCCTTAGATTGCTTTTCTGTTGAACCTGGATTGGAAGGCGGTTGAAGTAGAAGTTTTAAATAGTAGATTAAATGTGTATTTGTCTTTTTAGGTCTCACTGGTGATCAGATTCAGGCAAAATTGGATTCGGACACTTCGTTGAAAGCACCGGGTGCTCCGCAACATGGCAGCGGTGACAGTGCTGCTGTTACTCCACATACTGCGGCTGTATTTGTAGGAAGCATTTCCTCTCAGCCAAAGGTTGCTGCTGCTCCAGTTGGCAAGAAGCCTACAAAGACAATTGTTGTATCAAAGGCTCAGTACAAAGCCATGATGGAACAGATGCGCATTGCTGGTCAGAGCAAAGGGTCTGGCCTGCAACTGGCGATCCCATCCAGACCATCGGTGAGGTTGGTGTCACAGTCCAGCATTGCTAGGTCTCCTGGACCATTGGTTAGGGGTCCTAGACCATTTCTTCAGCCCAGAAGCAGTTCTGCAGAAATGCTAAGATCCCCGAATCCAAGGGTAGTGCAGCCGAAAACAGCTGTGACACCTCCAGGTCGCTCACCAGGTCAGGCAGTTGCTACTAAGCTAGGTGCACCTGGTTTGCTCCGAGCTCCAGGATCTGGTCCACCGCAGCCTAGACGCTTTGTTCAGCCGCCTGGTGACCAGAATGAACCCAAAATCGCGGCAGCTAACCTCTCTAGGGTAAGAAATTTGGTAGTTTTTTTATTTTGGGGGAAATGCTTGACCTAATGGCTGTTTGGTGCTGAACATCATCTTTGTGAAAAAATTATTTTTCTACTGATTTTTCAGATGTCTGATGACATATTGCTTGTTTTTTCTTGCAGTAATAGTTAGCATATTACGTCTTTTTTCGCAAGTAGTAATTATTTTGCGGTTCTAAAGCAACATTTGATTGCTGTTTTTATTTATTTCTGAATTCTTATTGTTTGCGTTTAAAGTGGCCAATTTCATGGCTGCATATTGTTATATTATTCACTGTGATATATTTCGTGATTTTTATTATTATTTTTCATCATTTATTTTTTGTATATTATGCCCTGTTTACAAAGTGATGTATTAATCGTATGATTTACTTCCAGTCTAGTCATATATATAAATTGGCGAAGACCATGCTCTGTGATTGTATGCTTGTGTGTGTGTGTGTCTGCCTGTGTGTTTGTGTGTGTAAATGATTATTTGTATGCATGGGTGGCTGAATGTCCATTTTAATGATCGTATTGTTTTGTGATGGCATGATCAATTCTGGGATGTATGGGATTAATTATTTCCAGCTGCACCTCAACACACAGGTGTTCAATCGCAACAGTCAAGTCAATCAGACATGGCATTAGCAGTACTTAATGTCGACTAGTACAGACAGCACAATCACTTCTCAAGATGATTTTTTGCCCTTGTATTTATTGTAACGTAGATTGTTTGGCATTATAACACATTAGGAGAACAGCAGACCAATATCTATATACCATAAAGCCATGTTCTGTGATTGTATGCGTGTGTGTGTGTGTGTGTGTGTGTGTGTATACGTGTGTGTGTGTGCTCGAGTGTGTTTGTGTGTGTTTAGGTGTGTGAATGTTTATTTGTATGCATATGTGGCTGAATGAGAGCAACAGATCAACATCTATAGACCTGTGTTCGCTAATTTTTTAAAATATTTGTACATTTAGTTGAGTTGTACAAACATCATATTTCTGTACATTCAACTTCTAACATTGGGATTAAATTTTGATCTGATTCTGCATACTAAAGGGTACCGTAGGTAAAATTGCTGAGTTGGTCAAACTTTGATGATGCTGTCTTTTGCAGAGCTTTAGTGCTAAAGCGCCAGTTCAGTGTTAAGTGGTAAACACTGAAGTTGCTACTGCTGCTGCTTAGGAGACATTTCCTTAGTGTTGGTCCTTCTCGTACTACAGGAAAAGACATAACGTTTATTGTCCTTATTGATGAACTGAACACCTACTAAAGGTCATAATCTTACTGCACCAGTGACAAATACTGTTCCTAGCATGTACTCTACTTGTTTCATTGAACTTGTGGTGATTCAGTATTTGAATTATTTTTCGATAGATTTGGAGCACTGGAACATGTCAGGACTTGTGGTTTTTATTAGGATTTAATGTTGCAGTAGAGAATTTTCGACTGTGAGATTCATCCTGTTTTCGGCTGTGCACAGTGATATTGCTGACACCATACAATTTAGTTCAAACAATTTGATTGGTTTGGCATCGAGAATTCCAAAATCCATGTAGTTGATCAGAATTACCATTCTGAAAGTGGTAGAGCTCTGTTGTTTTCTGGGATTTAGGTTGGCTGGAATTGCCAACCTGAAAGTTAGTTTAAGGGTGAGCAAAAAACTGAGCATGCTGGATTGTTGGTGCCCTCTGTCTGGGTGTTTAGTAGGTTATATGGTTGAATGGCTGGTATTGCCTTCAAGGGAGTAGTGTATAGAGTTGATGAGTTATTAATGCCCACAGTTTATTGTTTATGTTGAAATAGGTGGTGTTGCTATTCAGGAAGTTGGATGAATAGCAGATTGGTTGTTATGGTCAATTGTCTTGCATCGGAATTTTTCTAGCATCTTAGAGCCAACATTGGTCTAGTCCAGTACAGTCCTTTCAATAGTGTGCAAAGAAAATGTCTAGTTTTATTGCCAAGAAGTTGTCCAGGATTTAGGAGAACATTTGTTGTCTTTGACTAGAGTTGTTATGAATCATCATCATCTTATTTATTATTATTATTATGTAACTGTTATTGAAAGACTACCCCTTAGAATTGAAAGTCTTGGAGGAGGAAGGCTGTCTCCTTCAGATCGTCCGAAGCCTGTGACAAGTGAAAACCTAAATCAGTTAACAGAGCAATTCCTAGCATCTCCAGGGTCAGCGGGATGAAGTCATGTGTGACTGTAATTGACAAGTATTTTGTTCCTTTCTGCTATCTGCTATTTCTGCTGCTGCTCCTGCCATGACAGCCGTTGCCTGCAGATAGGAAGGCGCTAGGGTGTCGACCACGGTGGCATTCCATACGAGACATCGGCCCGCTTTCCATGGAATAAGGTGGTGCCGTCCGGTCTCCGCCAGTCCGAGCGTAGCATGCCCCGTGGTACTTTGACTGTTGGAAAGCTGGCTTTGATGAGACTATGGTGGATAAGATCGTTGATGGCAGCGTTCTAGTGACACGACCAAAACCCAGAGCGCATCTCAGCGTTTGTCCCTCTAGTGGTGACCAGCGTACCACAAGCGCAGACGTGAGGTTGACAGATATTGGCTCCTAGATGAAGCCCAACTGCTGCTCTGATGGCCTCATCATTGAGCCTTAGGCCGCAGGAAGTGATCGGAAGACAATGTAGCCAGTCACTGGCATACTGGAAGAAACGGCTTTCAGGCGCGCCTGTTCGCTCTGCTCTGTGATTGAAAGGGGTAGATCAGAGAGCTCTTTGTGTAGAATCGGGATTTCCAATTTCGCTTGCATGTTTGAGGGAAAGTACTCTTCCAGCAACAACCCAGTAGTTGATTGCCAGAGCGAGCATAGGTTCGTGAAATGCTTATCTGGTTGACTTTCTGACATGCATAGGATGATCGACTGGAACTCGGAGGTGCCCGCCGCTGATACTAGAAAAGTTGGAAGTGCCAGTGATGGACATCCTTTGAATGCCCAGACTGCCTAAACCAGTGGGTAAGGTAGCTTGTTGTCACTGTGTGTCGGTAAAGTCTATGTTCAGGATATTCTGTAAGACCTTACTCAGGGTTTGATCAGAAGTTTCCAGTACTGGATGATTCGAGCAAGGTGTGCATCTCAGGGTATATATTAATTTGGGCGCGCCCATCGAGTGTCTCAGAATCATTAAATTAAGTGCATCATGACATGTTATTATGGTTAGTCTAGACAAAGCCTTTTCCAGTTCCTCAGCACCTGATTCCTGGGCTGTGCCCATGGACAGTGGTGATCCAAGCAGTGTATTTATTGGAGCAGTTGATAGATGAGTTGCCGCTTTCTGCATCCGGAGTTGAGAAGTTCGCTCCATCGTGGTACCAACTGCCTTTCAGTACTCTTTTATTCGTCATCGAATCGCTGGCATTTTTTTTGTATTCCGAGATGTGAAGGGCGTATTTGTTGTCTTCCGAATCGATGGAATATGATCCATAATCGACGTAGTATAAATTTCCGTTTGTTAACAACTGCAACAAAGTCTCAGAATCAGTAAGCTTAGTGCATCATGACGTGTTTTTATGGTTAGAAAAGACACAGCCTTTTCCAGTTTCTCAGCACATGATTCTAGGGCTCAATACAGGGCTGTACCCATGGACAGCTGTACCCCAAGCAGTGTATTTATTGGAGCAATTGTTGATAGATGAGTTGCCGTTTTATGCATCCGTAGTTCAGAAGTTCGCTTCATCGTGGTACCAACCGCCTTTCAGTATTCTTTTATTCATCATTGAATCGCTGGCATTTCCTCTATATTCCGAGATGTGAGGGGCGTATTTTTCATCTTCCGAATCAATGGAAAAGGATCCATATTCGACCTAGTATAAATTTCCATTTGTTAGCAACTGCAACAAAGTCTCAGAATCAGTAAGCTTAGTGCATCATGACGTGTTTTTATGGTTAGTCATGACACAGCCTTTTCCAGTTCCTCAGCACGTGATTCCAGGGCTCGATTCAGGGCTGTGCCTGTGGACAGCTGTGCCCCAAACAGTGTATTTATTGGAGAAGTTGTTGATAGATGAGTTGCCGTTTTCTGCATCCGTAGTTGAGAATCTTGCTTTATCGTGATACCAACCGCTTTTCAGTACTCTTTTATTCATCATTGAATCACCTGAATTTCCTTTGTATTCTGAGATGTGATGGGTGTATTTTTCATCTTCCGAATCGATAGAAAAGGATCCATAATCGACGTAGTATAAATTTCCGTTTGTTAACAACTGCATCAAAGTCTCAGAATCAGTAAGCTTAATGCATCATGACATGTTTTTATGATTAGAAAAGACACAGCCTTTCCAGTTTCTCAGCACATGATTCCAGGGCTCAATTCAGGGCTGTACCCATGGACATCTGTACCCCAAGCAGTGTATTTATTGCGAACAGTTGTTGATAGATGAGTTGCCGTTTTCTGCATCCGTAGTTGAGAATCTTGCTTTATCGTGATACCAACCGCTTTTCAGTACTCTTTTATTCATCATTGAATCGCCAGAATTTCCTCTATATTCCGAGATGTGAGGGGTGTATTTTTCATCTTCCGAATCGATAGAAAAGGATCCATAATCGACGTAGTATAAATTTCCGTTTGTTAACAACTGCAACAAAGTCTCAGAATCAGTAAGCTTAGTGCATCATGACATGTTTTTATGATTAGAAAAGACACAGCCTTTTCCAGTTCCTCAGCACATGATACCAGGGCTCAATTCAGGGCTGTACCCCAAGCAGTGTATTTATTGCGAACAGTTGTTGATAGATGAGTTGCCGTTTTATGCATCCGTAGTTGAGAAGTTCGCTTCATCGTGGTACCAACCGCCTTTCAGTATTCTTTTATTCATCATTGAATCGCTGGCATTTCCTCTATATTCCGAGATGTGAGGGGTGTATTTTTCATCTTCCGAATCAATGGAAAAGGATCCATATTCGACCTAGTATAAATTTCCATTTGTTAGCAACTGCAACAAAGTCTCAGAATCAGTAAGCTTAGTGCATCATGACGTGTTTTTATGGTTAGTCATGACACAGCCTTTTCCAGTTCCTCAGCACGTGATTCCAGGGCTCGATTCAGGGCTGTGCCTGTGGACAGCTGTGCCCCAAACAGTGTATTTATTGGAGAAGTTGTTGATAGATGAGTTGCCGTTTTATGCATCCGTAGTTGAGAAGTACGCTTCATCGCGATACCAACCGCCTTTCAGTATTCTTTTATTCATCATTGAATCACCTGAATTTCCTTTGTATTCCGAGATGTGAGGGGTGTATTTTTCCTCTTCCGAACCAATGGAAAAGGATCCATATTCGACATAGTATAAATTTCCATTTGTTAGCAACTGCAACAAAGTCTGAGAATCAGTAAGCTTAGTGCATCATGACATGTTTTTATGATTAGAAAAGACACAGCCTTTTCCCGTTTCTCAGCACATGATTCCAGGGCTCGATTTAGGGCTGTGCCCGTGGACAGCTTTGCCCCAAGCAGTGTATATGTGGTTAGAAATGGAGCCATATATATCTCGCTTCATCGTGATACCAACTGCCTTTCAGTACTCTTTTATTCGTCATCGAATCACTGGCATTTCCTTTGTATTTCGAGATGTGAAGGGCATATTTGTTGTCTTCCGAATCGATGGAATATGATCCATAATCGACATAGTATAAATTTCCGTTTGTTAACAACTGCAACAAAGTCTCAGAATCAGTCAGCTTAGTGCATCGCGGCGTGTTTTTATGGTTAGTCATGACACAGCCTTTTCCAGTTCCTCAGCACGTGATTCCAGGGCTTGATTCAGGGCTGTGCCCATGGACAGCTGTGCCCCACGCAGTGTATTTGTTTGAGAAGTTGTTGATAGATGAGTTGCCGTTTTCTGCATCCGTAGTTGAGAATCTTGCTTTATCGTGATACCAACCGCCTTTCAGTACTCTTTTATTCATCATTGAATCACCTGAATTTCCTTTGTATTCCGAGATGTGAAGGGCGTATTTGTCGTCTTTCGAATCAATAGAAAAGGATCCATAATCAGCGTAGTATAAATTTTCATTTGTTAGCAACTGCAACAAGGTAAAAATAATGTAAGTTGCTCTCTGAGAAGTTGAAACTATTATCCTTGATCCCTCATTTTCTTCACTGCAGTAACACATTTCCACTCATCCAGAACTTCGGAAATTGTTTCACGGATTAAACTGGTTCAAAGCTCGGAATTGACTTGCTCCATTACTACGATTCTTACACTAAGCTTAGTATAAACCGTAGCGTGATTTAAATTTCATCGTGACATCGTTTAAATTTTTATGTCACAGACATGGAATGTCCCTCCCGGTGGCTTTCTACGTAAGCGCCACAGTTTGGGTCCCGCCGAGCAGCTTCCCTCAATATTGGGTTCAAATCGAGCCCTATTTGAGATTGAAAATAGATGGTCATCGGCAAATTGGTGCATGCGAAGATGGTAAACATCAAAGTCATTGTATAGTTGCTTTTGGAGATTTGACAGGCCTTCTGTTGTTTTTCCACCTACTTTGGTATTATTTCATATGTTCACGATGATGCTCTTGCATGTACATGCAGTACTTCTAACCAGTTTGTCCATTATTTGTTGGAAACGATCTTCTGAAATAGTGGTTGCTGGAAGTGGTTGTATTGATATGAGTAATAAGCTGTTTAAATATTGATAGTTACTCTCTAGAGGATGTTGAGTTGTGGCAATGAGTTTGTCTTGACTAGATGCCTTCAACCGTACTGATGAAGAGATTGATTTTAACAGAGGAAGACAAATAGTTGCAAAGGTTTCCGTTTTACTGGTGAATTCTTGAATGCTGCTGAGGAGATTGACTTTAAAGATGAATGGTTTAAGCTTTTTGGTGGCTTAAACAGTACACCATGTCAGTCAGTAATTGTTTAAGACTACACACATAATGGTGATTTTTGTAGAGCTGTTGTGCCATGGCATCAATTTAGATATTTAAGGTCTGTGTCGTTGACTTTAATTATATGAAGACGTTTACAAGTGTGAAGATGCAGAGCCTCATTTGGTGTTGAATCACGGCAGATAATAGTTCGTAGTCCAACCTATTTTCGTGCTCTTCTTCTGTGTTTCGCATTACTTGATTTTCTTGTCTATTGAAGAATTTCCACACTATAATTTTACTGTAATCCAGTGGTTCTTAACGTTTTCAAGGGAGCCGAATGCAAGACATATCCATGACCACTCACCGAACCCCTCAGGTTTGAACAATAATTTTTTAACTGATGGGAACAAAAGGAAATAAACAATTGTACCAAAATGTGATACAATATTAATACATTCAATACATGAACTGCTAACAGTTAACTAGCCGTACCAACACTACCAATTGCATCTGAATGTGTCCTTTGTTGTTGCCATTTGGAAACAATGTGAGAAATGCGTGACTCTGTTTTGGAAAGACTCACTCTCATGTCATTTTTGCAATCAAACCTGCTTCTTTTCTTGGATTTAATCTCCACCGAATTTGCATCCAAGCATGGCTGGAGCCCCAGCTGAACAAACTACTGACATGTTACTCCACGAAAGCCTATATTGCCTGCAACGAAATCATCTACAGACTTCTTCACATCAGCTGCCTTAGTCATTGTTGTGAGTGGCTTGCAGAGCAGGAACTCGTCCTTAATGTCCTCTCCTTTAACATAACGGACAAATACAAGTAGCTGAGTCATATCCACAACGTTGGTGCTCTCATCGAGTTGAAGACTGAATTGCATTGGACTCGTGACTAAATCTTGAACTACCTGTTCGAGGATGTCGTGGCTCAAGTCATCAATTCTTCTGCTGATGGTGTCATTTGAGAGTGGAATGAGAGACAACTTGTCTGCTGCCCATTTTCCCAGCATGATGTTGGCCATCTTTATTGCACATGGTTTTATGAGTGTCTCGCCAACTGCATGTGGTTTGCCCTGCTTCGCGATCAGGTATGCAACTTCATATGATGCGGTAAGGATTGGCTTGTCTATTGGAATGAAGCCCATACCCGGCAACGTAGCACTTTCATCAAATTGACTCCTCTTCAATTTGAATTCATCCAGCATTGCATCTTTATACTGTTGGCCGTGCAGTTTCATGAAATGTTCCCATAGTTTCACTGGTACGAGGCTGGAGTTGCTCAATGTGACATCGCAAAGCATGTACTGAGGACTCTGGTTTCCATCAGGTTCTGTCAAACATGTGAACCGAAATGCACATATTCGTCAATAGAAAAGGATCCATTATCGATGTAGTGTAAATTTCCGTTTTTTAGCAACTGCAACAAAGTCTCAGAATCAGTAAGCTTAGTGCATCATGACGTGTTTTTATTGTTAGTCATGACACAGCCTTTTCCAGTTCCTCAGCTTGTGATTCCAGGGCTCGATTCAGGGCTGTGCCCGTGGACGGCTGTGCACCGAGCAGTGTATTTATTGGAGCAGTTGTTGATAGATGAATTGCCGTTTTCTGTGTCCGTAGTTGAGAAGCTCGCTCCATCATGGTACCAACCGCCTTTCAGTACTCTTTTATTCGTCATCAAATCGCTGGCATTTCCTTTGTATTCCGAGATGTGAAGGGCATATTTGTCATCTTCCGAATCGATAGAAAAGGATCCATAATCGACATAGTATAAATTTCCGTTTGTTAGCAACTGCAACAAAGTCTCAGAATCAGTAAGCTTAGTGCATTATCCCTTAGGAAATACTTGTCCAGTGCTCCATATTTATATGACAGTCTCAGATATGTCATGTTTCTTGAAGAAAAGCCAGGAAAATTATTCCTAGTGTCTATGAAAGTCTCTGATAGGGCTCAGAAAAGCTGGCTCTAATGCTTCTTTGAATAAAAGTTGGTGATGTTCTTTGATAAGTAAAGTACCATGCAAAAAAGTATCGCCAGTAGTCCTTCTTTGTATGAAAGTCTAAGACCAAGACTTTTACTCTTCAGACCAAGACCAAGCCTTTTGCACTCAAGACCAAGACCAAGACTTTTGCCTTGAAACTATAACAACATTAAAAATCCAAAATGTCTCAGCCCGTCAGCCGGAGACTAGATTTGAACAAGTAGACGTTAAACTGTAGAACCTCTGCGGCTCTGCCCCACGTGCCATATACAAAAGGCACATTTACATTATCGGATAGGGGAGATAGCTATTAAAATTACCTGACAAATCCAGACGTCGTTCCTCGTGTTTCTAGTATTGTTGCTCTACAAGTCGAAATAGAGCAGACCGCTTCCCACTTGTTTTCTTTTTCGAGCGTAACGAAAGAATTATATCCGAATGCAACGATGCGCGGAACCTTTGATTGACTAGAGGTTGCCATTGCGAGAAATTACAAAACATAAAGGATTAATAATAAAACGGAAGTCAATAGGCTTGCGAACCACCGGAACCGGAAGAAAAATCATGAAGTCGAAATTGGTGCATAACTAAAAATAGAAACTGGGTGCGTTCCTGAATAACGCTACCCATTGATTTCCACTAATGCACAAGTACATCGGCCCCACGACCTTAAAAATCACCCTGATTATTCAATGTTAATACTGAAGGGCAGTGAAGGCAGGTCTTGGTCTTGGTCTTGAAAAACCAAGACCAAGACTTTGAACCTCAAGACCAAGATGAAGACCAAGACTTTTACTCTTCAGACCAAGACCAAGACTTTTATTCTCAAGACCAAGAACAAGACCAAGCCTTTTAAAACCGAACTCGAGCGCACTTGAGACCAAGACTTTGGTCTCGAGGACAACAAGTCTGGATGAATATCTGCTGATCTTTGCCCTGCATCTGTTGTTTCTAGTTGCATGAGCTGCACACTTAGGAAAATGCACACTGACATTAGCAAGATGTCCAATTGAACTTGTATCGCTTTAACGTCTGGCTGAAGATCTGAAGACGTTAATTAGTCCTGAAACACAGTCTTCAAGATAATCCTTAAATACGTATTGACGCTGACCAGCTCCACAGGAACAAAAGCATTATAGTGTCACCACACGACCATCTTAAATAAAAGTTGAGGCCATCGATATTGCTTTTGTGGTTTGAATGGTTTTTACATCTGGTTGTTGTGGTCCACACCTTCCATGTGCTTATTGTTATCCAAATGATGGTCAATAGCAGGTCTAAAGCTTTTTGTTTTTGTCATGAACTTTTGATGTGTTGACATCGATTTAGCCTCAGGATGGAGGTTAAGGTCTTCGAGGACGGCTATCTGAACATTGTAGAGGGCAATTCCACCGTCACTGACGTAACATTCAGAGAGAAATTTGGCAACGTTTTTAATTCTAGCACACTATAATATCACTGCTTTGCCAAAAAATTTATGCCAAATTATTTAACTATATAATCCTTCTTTAAAGCCAAAAAAGACTTGGCAGGAAATATTTATGGGTATTTTTAAAAACAGTTTTTGTGCATCGTCACTGACGTAACACATTCTGACATCAAAATTATTGTAACTCATGTTCGCATCACAATCTTCTGAAATATGACTGCAAAAATTTTATTAATGTTTTTAAAATTATTAGTACAGGTTGTGGCATACATAGAAAATTAAAAATTTTATCCAGCTGTCACTTATGTATTTATTTCAATGGTGCCTAAATGTCACTGACGTAACATTGAAATGTCACTGACGTAACGCTTCTGAAAAGACAAACATTAATTGCATTAAATTTACTAGTCATGGTTCACAAGTATGCAGGAATGCTTTAAAAATTATCCAGTGTTGTTGGATACTGCAATGTGTTCACTGAGAGTGAAGAAGCCCTTCTGTTAACCATTATTGACTTCAGATTCACAAATGCCTTTGTATTTCCATAAGTTGGCACTCCAAGATAGCAGCTCATGGACTGACTGAATCGGTAGCTCGATTGCTGTCTGGTAGTCTAGAAGGCAACTTTTTCAAATCAACCCGACGCTTGAAGCAACATACATTATGATCTTTTACACTCACTGAAACAACATGTTTTGGACTCAATGAAGCAAATTTTCATGTTCCAATCATTGACTGCAGACTTTTGATCTCGAACGTATGCCTCCATTAGTGTCATCATCAATGTTTTATTTTATACACTATAACATGTGCCATTCATCTTTACAAATATTGCATAGTTCTTCTTTCCCAGCAGCTCATGTGAAACAATATCACTTTCTGTCCATTAATCTATTCATCTTTATGTACTTTTTAATCTGCAATGCTATGCCAAAGTTTGTTGTTAAGAAGTTCATGAGAGCAACTTTCTTTGGAGTACTTTTAAAAGGTTTTCTTTTGTCGAATAACTGCTTTTCCCATATATTACTGAGCAGATAAGAAACTCTTGAAGTTGCTGCATGATCTGATTCAGTTGGGGTGACGACATTTTAACCATAATTTTGACGAAGGCTGTGCATTGTACATTTGGTAGATTTCTTTCTGTTTTTGTCCCACTAGTTGCCATTATTGTTGCTACTCAGCATTCTTCTGCATGATGGCCACCTGTGACCTTACTTTAGTTACTTCTTCATGTGACGCATTCATGTTAGCTCAGCCCCAGTTTTTTGTGACGTGTCTCACCCTGTGTGCAAAAGCAAATCACTAGTTTGGTTTACTGTGATGATGAAAAATTGATGATGATGATAATGATGATGAGGAGGGGGAGGAGGGGAGGAGGATGATGATGATTATAATGAGGGCTTACTTCAAATCGAAGCTAGGATGTCAATTACTGGATTTATAAGTGCATTTGTACTAGTATATACCGAATTTAAACAAGTTTCTTGCTATCACTGACATATATTGTTACGTGAGGGACAACGTGAATGTTACGTCAGTGACACAGTTTAAACATTTTTCTTAAATTAAAACAAAATTTCAACTATTTAGTTGTATTGCTAATATGTTGCATCAGAAGTTTAAAAATTTTCAGAATTTTTGCTTTGCTACTTTTGGTTATATTCTAAAAAGTCTTAATTTTTTGTCACTGACATAACATTGAAAAGTACATCCCAAACTTCTGAAGTCAAAAAAATGAACTGTTATTAATTGTTCAAAGTTTTACTTGAAAATACTTACCAAGTGGAACTTCCATCCAACTGATGTAGCTTGTTTGATAAAATCAACCAATTGTTGCCATTACTTAAAAAACAAACCTTTTAATATTTCTGTAACAGAATTGCGCGGAACTTGTCGACATCAAATGTAAGCTGGGTGACAGTCATCTCACCAAAGATTATTGATTCTAATTATTATTTTGAACACTGGGGCCTCTTAGCTTTAAAATGATACCTTTATATTACCAAAATTCCCAAAAATATTTTTTGACTTTTATGTCCATTTCCCGTGGAATTGCCCTAGAGTGCAAACTATTCCAGTATAGTCTAAAATTCCTCAAAGAATGTAAATTGAGATACATATCCTGGCCGGTAGATGACAAGAACCATGTAAGGATTGGGAGCCAACGAGACAGAGGCTTGAAAGTGGGTCGGAGACGAGAGCAATAATTTTTTCTGTAGACTAGTCTGGCGGTAAATAATGATACTGCCCAGCCTGGCTCTTAGGAAGTTTCTGATGTGTTGGTAGCTTTTCTCCATAATTTGTCTATTCTCACTTTTTCATATTAAGACTCACTCCTCATCTTTCCACTTTGGTTGCATCTATTGGATTTCAATAATTGATGCCTGTCCGTTGTGTCAAGTGATATTTTGAGAGTCTGATTTGCTCAGCAACCTTCTGTAGACATCATGTGTGGGATGATAGCAGTGCTCATAGTAGAAGTTAGATGATTTAGAGCGGAGAGTAAGGGTTTGGTTGTGTGTTGAGTGGATCATGAAATGTTGACAGATTTTGGATTTGTGCGGTTTCTATAATCTTGTAGTGTCTATGGTTTTATGACGTCAGATGAAGACAGCTTTTGAGAAGCACGAAAACCTGTGGAGGATAAAAGTCGATAGTAGTGGTAGTGATGATCTTTTAGATAGGATTGACACTGAAATTGATCATCTATATTCCAAATATTTGTGTCACATAGAGACCATATTGAATTGTTTCATTTAATGATCTTGTGATACTTATATGGAGAGAAATCAATGTAAGGTCGGACGGGAAGTCTATCTGAATTTGATTATGTGGCTCCACTATGTGTGAAGAAGTTGTAGTTTTGCTTTGCCTTTTAAAATCATGTTTTTTGACGTTATTTTGGACATAATTGATGTCCAGTTTCAATGGAGAGTTCATTATAGTTCTTAGTTGACTTATTAAAAAATCTGTGTAGTAACTGCAAGAAGGCAGAATTAACTTGAAACTATGATACCAGTGTCGTCACTTGTTATAATGTTATATCCACCAGCATGATTTCAAGAGCTCCTGTGGCACAAACTGTGCAGTATCCTAGTGTCCTGCTGATGTCATGATATGCCAGGTTTTTTTGTAATCTCCATCAGATTCTACGAACATGGCAAGGTTGCTTACATGGTGAATTAACCAGAAAAAGATTTAGAGTTGCGTATATTGACTGCTATTTTGAGTCCAACGGGCAACATTTCACTCGTCTTGGAGTCTCGCTAGGAATAGTCATCTTTATATAGGCACAGGCTTCAAATACTGGGGACCAGTCATTATGGGCAATTAATTCAGAGAAGGCGGCTCTCCTTTTCGTAGCGATATTTCTACAGGTTGCTGATTGCAGTTGTTATTTAGTAGCTGTCCATTTCTTAAGTACTACAAGAATGGGTAGTTGTCACCGGTCCAATAGTCCGTGAATGTGATGCTGTTTTGCTGCATGCTGTTTTGTACCTCTTCTAGTTTCATATTTGGCTGAGCATTCTCCATTTCAAGTGCCGTTACCTTTTCGTTTTGAAAAATTTAGTAAAGATGCCGTTTGTTGTGCATTCCACTATGCCCTCCAATTTCAGCGTAAAATCATCCACGAGATGTCTCAACATGCTTTTGATAGCTATAGTCTTACATGTTGTTAGTCGGACCATACTTGCAGCAGACACCCGTTGATCCTGCATCAGTTCAAGTAATTCTTCAGTTTTCATCGCCTTCAACATGATTTATGATTTACTTTTCTATTTGAGATGAGGTAGTTGTTCCTAGATCCAGTGTTGTGCACAAGACCAAAAATCCAAGACCAAGTGTTCCAAGACCAAGACCGAGTGTTCCAAGACCAAGACCGGTTGGATCACTTAGATTACCGGGTAGATCTTAGATTAGATGTTTGTTACATTTTATCAGAACCAAATCACACAAAGTTTTGTCGCCAAGTCTTGCCCGGTGTGGTCTCATGAACAAACCGCTGCAGTTGAAAACTCTCTCGACTGGAGCAGATGTGGCAGGAACACAAAAAACCTTTTCCAACAAGGGATAAAGCCCACCAAATCCTTGCTCCTCAATGTTTTCAAAAGTACAAATGTTACCTCGAGCAATTGCATCGATGTATTTAGTTACTAAGGCACTAGCATCCAGGGATAACTGTGCCTTTACGTTTTCTTGTCTCTTTTGATATGAAGCGAATAGAGAAGTCCTCTGTCGCTTTCTACTTGGTGGATCATCATCATCGCTGGATCTTGAAGTCATCTGGGAAGTCCCGGGCTGACCATCGTTTCCAGGTCCAAGTGCCTCAGCTTCATGGATAGCTGCAGCTGAAAACAAACCCAGTGTAGTCATTAGAAAATACTCATCCATATATTCTATAAACAATCAAAGCTTCTTCACGTTATTTATTCTTCTTAAATACAAATTGTCTTTTGATTGGAACAGAAACACTTATTGTAAATGCCAGCTAGATCGATGACAAAGTCTGGAGATGGGAGGAGATTCGATGGCTACAGGCTGCAAGTGACCAAGGAGAGCATGGTCAAATTCAACATTGTTTAGTTGACAAGAAGTGCAGTCTGCCAGAGCCAAACACTTGTGATGTAGTGCTAAAATGTTTCACAAGTGAGGTCAGGAGTCATCAATCTTCCTAGTTTGGCGTGATGCTGGCAAATTCTATGAGAAATTCTATCTTCCATCGTCTTGTGAAGATCATATTGGATCCATTATGCATTGTGTGCTTGCTATTCTTATGTGTCGTACTGTTAATGAAGTTCCATCGTTTCGTGATTGATGTTGGAACTTTTTCTTCCCAGTCCATGATGTGTCGCTGTGGTGGACCATATGGGACGCAGAGCACTGGATGTTGACTTGAACGGAAGTGACTTTGAAAGCTTAATGGAAGTCTATCAGTACTATTTACGAATAATGTCATTGCTGGAATCTTGTGTGGATTCAAGTGTCACTGTAGCTTGTACACTGTACAAATATATGTTGTAGAACATTGTGCAATGTCCATCTGACAGGTTCCTAGCAATTGCTGAACACTCCAAAATTTTGCAAGAGTGGAAGTTGTTATAAACATTTAAAGCCAGTGCACTGGATAAGATTTTAGAACAAAAATTCGACTTTATGTGTCTGCAGCGTTCCAATGGATTGACATTCATTAAGAACTTGTCGCGTGTTGTCTCAGTGTCCCCAGAGTTGGCAGTGATTATACATTTCACTTTTCAACAATAGTGTCACTTCTGAGTAGCATCCATACTCTTCTGAAGTGCAGTCGGTTGCGTCATTGGATGAATGGAAAACTTATCTTTGTATTTACCAGCCGACATGTTGATCATGCGGCATAGCATATTGAGGCTTGTAATGGGAAGCGTGTAGGGTGATGGTTAACACTCTGACATGAGGCATGCATGGACCCAGAATCGTTTCCTGCTATCGTCCCAAAGATTCGCTTAACCTTCCGTTTGGGAGATGGCGTTGGTAAACTCAACAGTAGGATGTGATGGGCGAATTGCATGGCTTCCGTCTGGTAAATTCAACTCCTGTGACAACTTGTTATCAACAACAACAATATAAATTGCAGGCGCACTGTGCTGTGTCCATTTGAAATGAAGCGAAGGTTATCATTAATAATATCACTATGGAGATGTCTGTGTGTGAGGCTTTTGACTTCTTTTAAATAAAACTGATGGACTGTGCTAATCTGTCTGTGATAAGACCAAATCCCAATCAGATCAATCCCAATCATAGTCACTGATTAATGACATATAGCAGCAGCAGTAGCAGTTTAGAATAATTAATCAACGCTTTTATTTAGTCAATCTATTATTTTTGTTAATAGCAAATTTCATTGTTGCGGACTATACCTTATAACAGAGTTCACATCATGGATCATAATATTTCAGGGGATGTTTGTGGCTTTGATTCATGTTTATCCTTAATGAAAAGCCACTCTTTATAGAAATGTGAATTACATGTATTGACTTCAATTCTAATGGTCTGCATTTCGTACATGCAGTTCTGCCTTTGGTGCAAGTTTTAATCAGCAAAGCACTTTTCCTAATGTGTGTGTCAAATTTTTCAGCATTTATTTAATGGTTGCTAAGACTGTATTCACAATCACGAGAAACTTTGGGAGAAGAAGCAGTTCTAACTAATATTATTTTAGTTTTTAATTTGCATGAACACTATGATTTATTTCCTGTTTTTAAATGTAGCCATTTATTTGTGTTGAAGAAGTGTGCACAGTGCATATGATAAAACATTTTCTGGAGCGCCGCCTTTACCCTCTTACCTGTTTGCCCCGAGTATTCTCGCCAGTTTCAATCTAGTACAGCGCTGATCACAGTCCTAACCTTCCACCCTATAGCATATCTCGAATTAACTTGCTTTCTGATTACTGGTATCGCTCTAGTATTTAGTTAATCTATGGCAGTGGTTCCCAACCCGTGGCCTTAGGGCCAAAAGTGGCCCGCCAGACCTAAGAAAGTGTCCCTCATATCTTACAGAATTTTAAAAACGTATAAACGAAGAAATTGACAATTTGGAAAGGATAGAACACATAATTATTTTATATTTCAAATTATGTTATATTGACGTCCATAAATAGCATAAAACATTCAATTTGATATAATGATAGCAATTTTCTATGCTTATAGTTAATTCAATTTTAGACTTGTGGCCCCCTAATGTCCTTCAACTAAGAAAAGTGGCCCTCATGTCCTCCAACTTAGCAAAAGTGGCCCTAGAGTCAAAAAAGTTTGGGAACCACTGATCTATGGTGTCTCATATTTGCCATTCTTTTTTAGTATTAAGTATTTAGTTGTAAAATAACATTTGTGATCGCCGAAAATCCTGAAAATGTCACATTTTTCTGAGAAGCAAAACTTCTGTATGCACTATGTCAACATCGATTATAAACCAGTTTAAAAAATTGTTTTAGCTGAAGATTCAGTTATTGAACCAAATATATCTTAACTTGATGATTTGGATGACTCTTTGGACAAATACTTAGGCCAAAATGAAGTCTCCCATGACATCCCACATCAATCTTGAAACCTGATTGTGGGAAAATTTGGCACCTGATAATAGCCTGAGAGTCCACTCCTGAATTCCATTTCACAGGAATATATTTATGAGTAGTGCTAGTAGAAAAGTTTACGTTAGTGGCATAAGTGACCACTTCTGTTGTATGAGCTGTTTTTATGTAAGGGTTGATTTTAACTATTCTCATTGCGACTTACTCTTGGACTGCAGTACTGCCTTCAAGGCCACCAGGCTCCAAAGGGCTTTCTCGTGTGAACAAATAGACACAAACAATGTTAAGTTGAAGGTATTTTTGCACTATTATTACTGCAAGGTACTGTGCAGAAACCTGAATTTCAAATGTTTTGGTCAGCAAGACTGCTTTCGGACGCAATATGTTCCACTTTGTGTAGTGCTATGTTTTGACGTTTATCACACAGCAAAGGCTTGCTGCAGTGTAATTGTAATTGTGATAATACATTTCTTGTCATTGAAGATATTGTCATTATATACACTGGAACCTCATTCTGATGCTTTGTTTGATGTAACATGATAACAGACATGGAAACAAAGTTAAATTCAGCATTAGAAGCTTATTACACTCTGGCAGTGTATTTTATGTGGTTCCCAAATGAAGCATGATAATTTGGTTCAAGTGTCTAATGTGACACCATTCGAAGATATTGTGAAGCTTGCTGAACATGCACTGAATCAGGAAAATTGGTTTATTTTCTGCAAGTGCTGTTAAGGATGCAATGTTCATACAAACAGAAATCTGCTTTATAACATGTTACTGTCTGCTTTGGACCTGTGTCCAAAGCAGACAGTAACATTAAAATATATCGGTGTCCACTGTCTGTGTGTCCACTGTCCAAAGCAGACAGTGACACTGCATGTCAGCATTTTTTTCAACTGCTAAAACTTCATTGTTTTATTAAAGGTATTTATAGAGGTTGAGCTGTTGGGTGCTTAGATTTGAACCCAGTCCTTTTTTAGTAGCGCACTATCACTGCTGACCAGTTGCTTGGATACACCATTCAGGCTTTAAGGACAATCTTGGACCATGGATTTCATGTTATGATCTTGAATGTCTGAGTATAATTAACACTGCACCAGCTTTATTCGACCTGTAATGGGGGGCTGTCCATATATTACGGACGCACAGAGGGGCAGAGGGAGGGTCACGGGATTTAGGCGATTTGTGTACGGGGGATGGGAGGGTGTTTCTGCAAAATATACATATGCAAAATAAGTGTCTAATTAAGAAGTCCACATTCCACATTATTAGCCTTTTTTACTCTGTTTTGTCTTATAGTTGTCTGATGGCATTTGACTACATTAAAATTATATTTGGTTCAGATCTAAACAGTAAAATTTGTGCTAGCAAGTATGATTTTAACAAAACTAAATAGTATCCTATGATAAAATGCATGTTTCATAGATGACTTTAGCTAAATAACCTTTGTGGGGGGGGGTGAAAGAAGCTTATCTGTACATATAAGGGGGTCAACAAAATGTAAGGGTCGGTCTGTATGAGGGGAGGGGTTAAAAATCGATTTTTCCCCCATAAGTAATCTGTGGATGGTCCCTAATAATGATCTACAAATTCCACATTCTATGGCACCAATACCAATCTACTATGGCAATCCTGTCGAAACTTTTCCTTCAGGTTATTGTCCATGTTGTTTGGCCATGCCTTAAAAACAAGCTATATTAGTGACACAAGGGACATTGAAATGCAATACCCGATAATAATTAGTCAGCAAACTTCACATTCCTGGTAGATATTGTAGCTGCCAAAGAGTTACGCAGTGCTAAAGTTGTAGAGTATTACTGTTACTGCGGTCAAGTGATATTCATTTATTGTGTGCATTTGTTACCTGTGCCGGTTGCAGGGCTTAGGTTACCTGTGATAGAATTATAGTCAACATTGTCTTCAAGATCAAGCCAATAGGCGGAATCTTTGCTTGTGTTGTGTTTGTGCAAAGTGTCTTGTCTAGCATAACGATGGCCAAGAGCACAGACGTCGTATGTGCAAAAACCAAAACTTTTCAGGAAGTAGAAAAAAACGTTTTTGCAAGATACATGTTCCTTTTTCATAAAAAGTGAAATAGCCAAAATGTTTATTTTGATTCAGCAAGTGACATTGTCAGTGTCTTTTATGCAGCAACATAATGAAAGGCTTTTAAAATGTAATTAAAGGTCATATACGACATCTGTGCAGTAGATTATTTTTGACGGACAACCGCACGATCATCGTATGCGCAAGAACAAGAGCATTTAAGACGACAGAACAAAACTATATGTTACAAGCATGTTGCTTTTTCATACACAGTGGCGGCGGTAGGGGCTAGGGGCTCAGCCTCCCCACCAAATGCACAAATTTTGTGTGTGGCAGAAATTACTGCACAGATGTCGTATGTGGCAGAAATTACTGCACAAATGTCGTATCTGTGGAAGAAATTACTGCACAAATGTCGTATCTGTTGCAGATACGACGTTTGTGACCTTAACTTGCAGATACGACATTCAGATTCTGAACGATATCTTACTGCATATACGTCGTATGTACAATTGTACATACAACCTTTATTAGGCTGTGAAGAATAATTTTACGCATCGAATAGCGTCAAAAAGTGATTTTCTGAAAAATTGCTGATACGACGTCTGTGCTCTTGGCCATCAATAAACTGATTTGCTTTGTCATTCATCAGATTTTGTTTTAAATGATATTGTTGACTTTTTCATTATATTGCTGAGTTCATGAAATGATTTCTTACGGACCTGCAAACTGCAAATTTTCAATCGAATCTCGAATCAAATTGGTATAGAAGTTCAAATCTTGAATAAAATCAGTGGGTCCTAGTTTGATATTCTTGTGGTACGTATTTAATTGCGCAGTTAAAAATATATCGGTGCTGGCTTGGTTGCTTGTCAGCAGTTTATAATCAAGGAAACTAAAAATTTAGTTAATTTACAGAATTAAAATAACACAAATAATTTTTTTAATGAAAACAAATTGTTCTGTTTCTGGTTACAAGTTCATTAAATTTTGTCACACTTTAATGCATAAATCACACATTTGCTACTTCACATTTAGTTTACAGCAAGTACACCAAAGGCTACACATTCAATATAATTATAACATCATCTTTTGAATTGAATCGAATACTGTCTGACTCGTTTTCATATTTAATATTGAAGCTTTGCAGGTCCATTTGATTTCTATATAGTGCCTCTGATTTTATATATGGGGTCATATCCTCCAGAAAAAACCCATGGTCTTTCTTTTTGCTGAATAATTTATTTTATAATGCTTTAATTTAGTCAGTATTGACTTTCTCATGAAGTGCTACATATTGTTTGCTTTTTACGTCTAAAGTAATGTTTTAGACACTTTTGTGCAGTTATGTTTTCTCTTGTTTTGATATGTACCAGTAATTGGCCACATCTGTACATCATGGTACAGGTACAAATTAATTGGCCATATTCTACTTTTTGTACAAGAAATGCAGTATTTTTTAGTTGCACTACTTTTCTAAGAGGTTATATTTGTACGCATGCTTGTTGTAGCGCCCCTTCAAGGGGGGGGCCCGGTAGAGTAGTGGTTAACACGCTGGCCAAGAGTGCGAGAGGTAGTGAGTTCGAGCCCCCGTTGGGCGGATTTGCTTTGTAGGCTGCCATTGGCGCCGTGTAATTACAAAGCTGTCTGTTCAGTTGGTAGTTAAGTTTAATTAAGATTACTGCATAACCTGTAAATGTAAAGCGCAGTGCGTCTTGCAGGCGTTTAATTAAAGAAAAGATATTATATTATTATTATATTATATTAAGCTCTATAGAGGCGTTCCCGACTACAGCATGGACATTGCATCGGAGTTTCATGCCGAAGCGCTGAGCAATTGCGAGTGGTGGACTTGCCCAAGGTCCCTACGTGGCAACTTGAGGTGGATTCGAACCTGCAACCCTCCGGCTGCAAGCCAACCAACATACCCACTACACCACCGCGCCCCACAATATGTCAACTCCTCATTGTTGGATGCTTGATGCCTTTCTGCATCCGTCAACTGTTTATGTTATTTGAGAAAGTCAATACTGAATGCTCTGGCAGCATTTTTGTGTTTGCAACCTACCTTAATTTAACTAAGAGGCATCAAGCATCCCCCAATGAGGAGTTGACATATAACTCAGGACTTAGAAAAGTAGTGCAACTAAAAAAATTTCAACCTGCCCATTCTCATCTAAGTGTTTTGCACTGTAATTGGTAAGTATGGAACTTGGAACTATGTATTTTACCCTTTTGTTTTACAGTCATGTACATAGTTTCTGTTCTGTTTCCAGTCATATTGTTTCCATGTTTTGTATCTAATCTGTTTTTACTTTAAACCTATCTCCAACTGTTTTGGATCTCTATTGAATCAGTCGTTAGTATTCTGAAACCATTTTGTTCTTGGCAAGTCATTTTTATACCTTGCTGTGGCAGCAATTTGTGTCCACAACCTGCCTTATAATTATAGTGTAACTAATGCTGTTAGTTGCCTAGCTTGGTGTGCTGTGTAAACGTTTGCCTTATTAATGTGTACTGTTGACTTCCCAGCACATACTGCTAATGCAATGATTGATTGGTATTGAATTGAGAATCACCGAGCAATGTTTGCAATCTTTCCAGTCAAAATTCATAGTAACAGTAATAAGATGATTTGTAAAGCGCAGTAACACAGTTGAGGCTGAAGAAAACGGAACTGTACATGAGTTCAGGAAATAAGCGACTGTGCCAGTTTGAATTGCTGTTCCATCTGTTCCAACCGAGCGATTTTTTCCGGAGGATTTAACTCTAAACTAATCTGATCTCAGGACTCCTGTAATCGCAATTATATGATGATGATGATGACGACGACGACGATGATGATGATGCACAAGTTAGCAATACAGTGGACTATAACAGTTACAGCATGATCGGTTGACTTATTCAATGTAATTGTTGTAATGGCATCAGTTGCTGGTTACTTAGGAGTGAAACCATAGTCATACTTGATTGCAAAGTCCAGTTAATATCTGATGGGTCATGAGTATTTTTGCTTTGAAGACAGAATGGTTGACCAGGATTATTGACTGATTCATGTTTCCATGTAATTTACTGTGTCTTAAATAGTTGTCAAGAGATTTAAGGTTGTGATTTGCTCTGAAAAAATGAGTCCTAAGTCATACTGCACAATTTTTCTGAAGTAGGCTAGAAGGTTTTTAGATTGAAATCATGCATCTTGAGATTTACATTGTTTTGGTCTGACATATCTTCGTTTACATGTTTTCATCAAATCTTTCATTTGATGGTCATGATGTTCAACTGACAATGTCTCCACAAGTACATGAATGGACTCTATGTATAATTGAATGCAGTATTTCATTAAGTGAAAGCAGGATATGAATTGGGAATATCATTTTGTTTGAGACTGTGAGAAGTATGAAAATTCTGTATGGTACTTCTTTGAGTTGAGCAACAGAGGATCATTCTGTAGTGTATTTATTTTTCTTTCCCGATTTTGTTTTACCACATTTTGTGATGTTGTTGAAATTTCCTGTTGCTGTCAGGAATGTGATCTGCTGCTATCACTAAGATTGTTTTGAGCAGCAGTTGGATTTATCACCTAAACCATTAGTAAAAAAATTCTTATATAGAAAAACCTTAGAAAGTAAAAAATATCAGAACTGGGTCTGATATGGCACCTGTGCCTACATAAATTAAGTATATTCTGCATTTTTCTATTTTAAAAAATGATAAAAGTTAACAATATTTTAAACTTGCAGGCTTTTTTATTTTGAAAAAATTGCAAATTAAAAGTTTACCACATGACCTGACTAGGTTACATAGCCTAGGAGTTGTGAATATTTGAATGAGGTATGAGCAGAAAACCCAGAGTTCCTTTCAGCTTATTATTAAACCTATTTATTTGTTTCAAATTTCATTAAATTCTGAGTGTGGTTGCCAAGGAATTTAGCATTCCAAAATTATACAGAACTTTAAATCCATTTTTAACAGAATTATATTTCTTACAGCTGAATTGTATTTTTACTTATAGCTTTTTACTGGAACATATCATTTTAAACAAAATACTTCACTCTTTAAGATGGTTTTCGATAATCAAATTGTGAAAAAATCAACTTAAGCTGGTTTTGGTCAGATGGGTAAAAAATTGATTCTTCCAATACTTTGAGGATTTTCTCAGACACAGTGACATATATTATGTGACTGTCATACAAGCGCTATGGTATTGACTTTTGTCGTATGGCTATACCGTGCTGTTTGACAGGAATACTAGTAAATTGATGACCTTGGGCAAGTCCTTCATTCGCAATTGCTCAGCGCTTCGGCGTGAAACTCCGATGCAGTGTCCACTCTGCAGTCGGGAGCGCCTCTGAAGAGAGAGAGAGAGCTTGAAGGGGCGCTATAACAAGTGCGCATACAAACAAAACAAAACTTCTATGACCTGCTGTATTAAAACTCATGACATCAGTTGATTGCTAGGTGGTGTTGCATCTTGCCAGCTTAAAACTGTCAGGGCTGGCATTTTTATTGTATTATTTTATATTATGAATATTGAACATTCTTAATATGTGCTAAGTCATGGCAGAATGTTTGATGCAGTAAGTCAAGTGAGAAATTGTGAATTTTCAGGCTTCTCTTGAAGGAAGGAATGGAGTTGGAGCATCTGAAAAACATTGTTTTGTCATTTTGATTAATGGAATATTTGTAATGATGGAATGTTTTGATGCTTGTACATTATACATATATGGACGTGTTAAGGCATAAAATGTATGTGCTTTATATAATTATTGTTAATGCAGAGAGTTGTAATTGGTGCTGGTGATCGTTCTCTTGTGTCATCATTAGTTGCAATTGAAGGTCTAGCCCAGTCCACCACAACTACTGGCGTGCGCCAACTGGCGGAGAAGGCTGGTGCTGTGCAGGTTAGATCGGTCATTTTATGCTTTTAAGACACTAGAATACATTTTAGTAATACAAAGTTAACATCTGAGAAGGTAGTAAGTTTGCTTAAATTTATAGAATGCTTTATTCTTTGCTGTAGTAAAAGATAAGTTAAAGATGCCATAACTCTATATTTTCCTTGTGACACTTCTATTGCATAAATTTATATAGCGCCCCTTCAAGATCTAAGTTTGTATTTTAACCTGCACAGTACTGTGTACATCTGGCTTTATTTTATGTTTATTTATACAAGTAAAGCAATGAAGTTGTTTTAGAAATGTCTGCAATTATATAAATATATTGATTTCTAATTTTAGAATCCATTTTCCCCGATATTTTATAATAGTAGATAAATTATCCTTTCTTGAAATTTGAATATTTTCTAATTTGAATTAACACTGCTTCCTTGTTAATGACGCTGTATTTTATGTTAACTTCATCCTTTTTGTAGCAGCTAATTTTGCTTTTGTTAAAAATATTGTCTTGCTTACGATGGACAAATGATCTGCTATCATTTCTGAAGATGTTGTCATGAGAGTTTACAATCTTATTTTGATAGCACATACAGTTAATGAGTTCTGAAAGGAAGGCACTTGTGAGGTTTCATAATCCAGATCATGCCATATTGTTCTCCAAAAGATTTAACAGGTAAACTCATTTTCAGGTGTTTGCATGCCAACATGTTCTTTAAAATAACAGAAGAAGTATTTCTTTAACAATGAGCAATTTGAATGAGACTAAAATGCATGAGGGTGAGGTGGTCCGGTTGACACAATGAATGCAGATTCGTCAGTCAGTAAGACTGAAACCGATGCATACAGATGCAGACGGAAAAGAAACCTTTTCGATCCCCTAAACTGGTGTCACACAACCTCAATGGAGTCTTTGGGTCAGATAAATACTCATGTGAGAACCTTTACCTTGTCAGATTAAATTAAACTAGTGTGTATGATCTTAAGAAAGCAATCCCTATGCAGAGGTTGCAGTGTATTATGTCATGCACCTGGGGGAGAGGTGGGGTACAGAGATTTGTGATGTAGTGTTTGAGGGATATGGCTTGTGTGACGAGGGAGGGGGGTCGAAAATCCTCCTAAATTGTGTGACTTGGTCGGTGAATGGTGCATCAAACCTACAATGCAGAATATTCCTCCACTCAGTCATGTGGCAAGGGCCTTGAGGAAGTCCTTCACTCACACATGCTGGGCACCATCGTTGTCTGGTCAGAGGGCTGTGCATGCACTTCTGAACTAGGACAATACTAAATACAGTTGTATGGTAGCACCTAATTATGTGCATATGTAATTTGCTTGAGGCAAATGTGTGATACACGTATACAATGTAGCTTGAAGGAGCGCTATAACAAGTACGCATACAAACAAACAAACAGATGTATTGTAATTAATATTGAAATTTTACAAAGTTATTTGTGATAGGTGATCGTTGCAACGTTGTATTTTGTAGAAAGTGATGTTTTTGGTAATTTAGCACATGTTCAAAGTCCACAGATTTAAATCTCAGAAATAAGCCACGGTTTGTCACTCAGGTTCTAATAAACGAAGTACACTACGTATGTACATTACGAGGCAAACACATTGCAGCCATTCTTATCAAAAGTTGCTAACTGGACCTAGAGTATATTTGGGATACATAAACTGCTTGCTGAAAATCTTTTTTGTTGTGCTGTTGGTTTCAGACACATGCTGGATTTATCAATGATTTCTGTATCTGTGGTACCACCTTGAAGTCTGATTGCCAACCGTGGAAGTAAAGCTACAGTGAAACAGAAGCACTACATAGAAACAAAACAACTTTTTCATGTGAATGATCAAGTTTATGTTAGAAATCTTTAAGATTACTGAGACTTGTACGATTTCACAAGTTTATTATTTGACAATTATGTCGAAGACATTCACGTTTTTTAACAGGCTATAAAGCATCATCTGCATGCTGAAAGGATAATTTTCCGTTATTTAAACAAATCGTTTGATGTCCGTAAACAGAACGTATCGTGTACAAGACTGTTTGCAAGAACCTTTTCTTGCAGTTAATTCGTAACAAGCCTGTGTTCTAAAGCAAATAGACCTTTTCATTAGAAATGGATTGAAAACAAGTTTGCTAAACTATTGTCGATTTCTGATTCCGTTTGTGATTTAGTGTAGTCCTCTCAGACAGTCCATGTAGTTGCAGAACCCTTTCAATTTATCCTGCCGTACAGCAGTAGTGAATCTGTGGCAAGTCTGTAGTCCTTTTTTGTGGACCCAGGCAGCTTTGTCCACCAGTTTTTCCAATACAACAATTTCAAAAATCAGTCTATCACTTTCATGACGGAACAGAAAGGGTATGTGTTTTTAACTGAAAATATCTCCAGTGTCATATGCTAAAGGCAACTGGGAAGCCAGTACAGCCGACCGTTAAAAATGTTAAGGATGCAATAAACCAAAAATTTCATCGATTCTTCAAACCATGATGCCATCAACACATTCATTTTACTTGGACTAAACGCACATTTGAAAACTAATGCTATGAAAGTAATTATGTCAGAAGTCAATATATTTTCAACAAAACATAGTTTCATCGTAAGTCATATATATGAAATAAATGAGATACAGCTGCACTAAGCAATTACAGCTGCCGTAGGCAATCACAGCATGTAGTCCAGCTCGTATCTTATGTACTGGTTTTTCTCGTCATTAGGAATACGAGGAAATGCCGGTATCATGGAGTCTTGTGCACCAATGTAGATTGTGTTGTATACCTTCCAGTAGACATCTCGAACTTTCCTTGCAGGATGGAAAAGGCCCTAAAATGAAAATTGCCATTATTACCATAACTAATAAACATTTTAAGAGCAGGCTATAAGTTGTAAACTATTGATAACTCTTGCAAAACAATCGCAATGTAATTTAATCATAATTTTATGTCAATGCTACAGATATTACAATTTTAAAGGAAAAGCTCATTAATTGAAATGTGCAAGAAGATGAAAAGAAAATGGAACAAATTCCTATAACAATGACAACAGAAAACTTTTACTTAATTAAGACTCAATGTTTGTATGGAATGACTATTTAGAGATGGCAAAACTTCCAACACTAGTATGCAACTGGAAAGCAAGCAAAGTAATAAAAAAAATTGAAGAAACAAAGTTCTAAGCATACCTGCAGCGTGTACTGCAGTATCTTGGAAGGTCCAAGCCCCATGCGTAAGCCCTCGATTGCTGACATGAAAGCCTGTACCACATGAGGTGATGTCTCAAACACATTTGGCCAGATGAAGTTCAGCAGGTGATTGAGAGCATCCTCACAGGCAAATCCATAAACACCAAGAGCCAAATGTCCAATTGCAGCCATTGATGTCTGTCTGTGCACGAGATCTCTATAAAAATTTGAACACAATTTGCTATTATAAACATTACAAAGTACTGTAAAAAAAGTTAATAATTTTTTATATAACTTTGCACAGTTTTTGTACAATTATTTCAATTTTAAGCAAAGTTTAGTTCTTAAGTAGTTTTATCAGTTTCATCACTTTTAAAATTCTGTACAGATTATGTAATGGAGATCACCAGTGTTTTGTATTGTATCTGACCACTTGTAAAGCACTTCTCGCAGCAAGAGCCTTTCAGAAGTGTGTGCACCCCCAGAGAAAAGGCAGGTTTTGAGACGAGAGAAAGATGATGAAAGACTGCCAGAGAGGATGACAGTGAACTGATGGGGGAAGTCCATTCCATAAGGAGAGACCAATGCAGGCAAAAGATGTTATTTTAGTGCCAGCATTCTGTTCTTATTCTATTCCATTGTCATATTTTTTTCTTGTTCAAGTTCCTCTTTATTTTTTTCCTGTTCTAGTTCCATTCCTAAGAAATAATTTTAGTTCCAGAAAATTTATATTTATACTTCCACTTCTCACTTGCAGAAATGTCTAACATGAACAATTAATGTCTATTTTGACTATCACAGAAAACGGTGTCTTGACAATTTGTTAGATCAGTATGTTACGAACAATATGAATGTGACTATTATTAAAACAGTTCCTCGGCAGACACACCAGAAAGCGACCAGTCCGCATAAGTATTAAAAATAAAAAAACTTCTACTCTGTTCTCGTTCCAGTAAAATGTTGAAATTGTTATTCCTATTCTATTCTCGCTCCAGAATTATTTTTTATTCCAGTTTTCGTTCCACGGATCTGATTTTAAAATAATTATTCCTATTCTATTCGCAGGAACTACAATAACACTGGATATCACTTCCATGGCAAAATCATTTCCATGATATAACAACGCCTAGTATAATGATTATTGATTTAAGAAACCATTACATTACAAGAGAGGCAAGGTTATAATGATTGTCCCTTTCAAAGTGAAAAGTAGAGTAATGCTGTGTGACTACCACTCTTATATTATTTCCAGTAATGACTTGAATTTGCTTTTCATGACCAGGTTAAGTTATTTCAACGAATTTTCAACATATAACATGCTATTAACATTGAAAAAACCAGATAAACAATTACCGATCCATAAGTGCATCCTCCAGCAATGGTGCTACTGCATACACGTAGTCCTTTCCCATCTCACCAATGTATTCAAACATAAATGACAGTGACTTCAGAACACCATTCTGAACATTAAGCTCCGGAACACGATATTCATTCATCAGACCCGGAAGTACAGTGAATGGCGAACAGCTCTCAGCGACGATGGCTATTGCGACGGTTGTGCAAACACGGTTCTGTCTCTCTTGCACCTTTAGGTTGTTCAACAAAGTTGCCAGCACATCATGTGGTCTGTAATCAAAATTCAACAGCATTATTGCATGACGTGCTAAATTGTTAATTTCGTCAGTCACAAAACTTTGGCTATGTGTGACCAATACAGGCCAAAAATCCAAATTTTAAGCCAGTTTTTTAATCATGTGTTCAAAGAATCAAAACAATGGTTCCTTTAGGTGTACACGTATGCCTTACTGCCAAACACTACGGCGCCTAGGAATGACATTCAGTATGAAACATGACACTACACAATGTAACCTAGCGACAAAGTTCACAATAATTTGTTTTTTGCGCTTTCCACTGTGCATGGTGGATAGGTGCAAAGCCTTGCGGTGATTGGGTGGCAGCCAGGAGAGACCAAATAACATTTCCTCTGAACGAAGTTCCTCAAAGCATTTTGTACAGACGGTATTCACTAGTTACAGCCATGCCAATTAACCATTTAGAGGACCACCCTTCTGTACTTTTGGTGCACAACAAGAGTTGGTTCATTCGGTTCACACCACACATATGGTGATCATAGTCGAAAATTCAATCCATCTTTTTCACAAACTGGTCATATCAGTTCCATCTACAGTATAACTGTCTATAAGGGGCGCGGTAGTGCAGTGGGTATGTCCGTCGCCTTGCAGCCGAAGGGTTGCTGGTTTGAACTCACCTCAAGTCGCCACGTAGGGACCTTGGGCAAGTCCTTCACTCACGATTGCTCAGCGCTTCGGCATGAAACTCTGATGCAGTGTCCACTCTGTAGTCGGGAGCGCCTCTGAGTAGGGAGCTTGAAGGGGCGCTATTACAAGTGCACAATGCAAATACAAACAAATAATATGCTCTACATGATGAGTAAACCACATCATAATGTTGCTCTTGTCCTTCCAGTTCAGTACTACAATGTTGCCATTATGATGAACAATGTGCAGACTAGTTTGCAGTTTACAGCTGTAATTGCAGCAGATAGATTCACTAGACAATGCCCAAACAATTCTTAGCAGTAAGCTTACATATCCAAGGTTGCTATTAAGCAGAAGGAAATACTACTGGGATGTTGGAACTGCCTCAAAACATCTGATGCCTGAGGACATGTATGTATACATACACATCCAGTGTCTGAACTTAACCCAATTTAGGATGCATAGGCATATCCCTAGCAGTCAAAGCGTTTAAGTTCAAACGATAAAGAGTATAATATCTAAAAATAATTATTACAATTTTTTCAAATGCCATCACATCTGTAGAAATTCACTTGTGACAGATGTCCTCCAACAAAATTCAATTGTATTATTACATGTATGTTAATTTTATCAGTCACCAACGTTAACATGTAAAAGTAACATTTCATGTAATTTCTTAGTTCTGTCACATCTGTTGTGATCAGCTTGTGAAGACTGAGCGCTTCAACAATGCTTGTGTGAAAGTGGCAAATACCACATTTTCTGTGAGAAAGGATGCTACAATTTAAGAATAAATAGCTTCAACAAAACAGGTCCTGGAGATGAGTATAAATATTGTTTACACAAATAACCATGTATTAAAGCTCACCAAGTCTTACAATGCCAATAGCACAGAGCTCTACCAATCACATCAGAATTCAGTAACTTACCCAATTGCCTTAGCAATGTAACCGAAGGTGTTGACAGTGGCACGACGAATTGCCTTCTTGTGGGCCTTCAAAAGCTCGAGCAACTCAAAGCAGATCCTCATCCATTCTCTCGCTGGAACGTGCTCTGCACCACGATCAGCAATGCGACCAACAAGATCTATGCAGTTCTCCTGCACCTTCTCATGCCTGAAACCAGACAAAATAAGAGAGTGCTCAAAACAATTGAAATACAAAGAATGAATGGACAAATTAATTATAGCAATCGGTATGACTTACCAGCAGTGCATGCACAAAACAGCCACTAGTCATGGAGCAAATGCAAATATTGGTGATTTGTTTCTACTTCAGCTTTCCATTCTCTTCATCTATTTTATAGCAATCTCCACAGTTTTCTCTAACGCTTTTATTTGTTCATCAATCATCCGACAACCTAACGTTGTTGATTCCGTTACCATGAACCGCAATTTCAATGATTTTGACCATCAAACTTTCCAGACGTGCAGTCCCTCTCCTCTGCCTTGTGCTTCCTGAGCATTGGACCAGCTCACTGTCTAAATTCGTGCTGCCATCTTTCATCATTTCAATCAATCAATCAATCAATCATTTATTTATGTAACCAATAATTTTTACACTTATAAATTGCAAGTTACATATTTGCATCACCCTTCTACTGTTACTCCAAATTCGATTAATGAGCATTGGACCAGCTCACTGCTTAAATTCTACTCTGAACATGGCCATCACTGTGGCTGAGGATCGGACACGTTGGAGACATTTAATCAACTCATGGTGCAACGTCTCCATTGGTGGAGTAGGTGACAAATGATGATGATGACTTGGAGCAAATAAAATAGCCGTTGAGACTTGAGCATAAAATAATGCGTCATATGTTACGTCATCAACCGTTCCAAGGCCTTGATTAAATTACAGTCGGACTGGGGGAAGCTTTCGACCCGAAAAAATTGGAACATGTTGTCAGTAGCAATGAAAAGATTTTTCACCACAAGTAATGGCATCATGGCATCAATGCCATAATGTTATTGACATAGCAGTTAATCACCTGTTCTTCAGGATGGGTGTAAGTCTGGGCAGAAGATCCTTGATAGGAGGCGTCATCTTAGTCATTCCGATAACATTGACGATTGCCTTCAACGCTCCCAAAATGCTCCCAAGCACTTCCGGATACTCCTCTCCAAGATACTCGTACAGCACTACACCCAAATGGCCCATCAGTTTCTCCTAAAAATCACAAATTATAGACAACTTTTAGTAGCAATGTCATTGCAAGCACACCATCTCTAAGTTACATCTATCTTCAGTACTTTCCAGCCAGTTTTAAGCCAGAACCAAATCAAATACAGCTTCAACACTAATTTCATCACATCTATTACCCTACATAAAATAAATACAATGGTAGACATTCTAGACTACCATTGCCCATTCCTTACATGCACATGAAAACTGGCGCATTAAAATCTGTCTAGCCATGACACTTCCAACTTTAGAAAATAAGAAATTTCAGAACAGATATGGACGTCTTACCTCCTGACATGTTTTCATGACATTTGCAATTCTAGAGATGAGATCCGCTGCCTGCTGCCGAACTTTGGCCGCTTTGTTATTCAGACGCCACAGGATGGTACCACAAATCTGAGGAAGATACGGCTTCACGCGCTTGCCAAGGGCATTCACAACAGTTCCAAAACCATTCAGCATCACAATATCCTGCAGATGCGGACAAAAGTATCATTTATAGTACATAATAGTAGAAGCCTATTATAATATAGGTAAAACTATTTACATGGTGCCCAATCAAACGAAGAGTCGTTAAAACAATTTGCGACAAGATTGAAGCTAAGATTCTTCGGACATGTAATGCGATCTGATGGTTTGGAGAAGGAAATGATGCTGGCTTGTGGTGAGGGAAGGAGAAGACTCGGCAGACCAAGGATGAAATGGATGGATGAGATACACGACTTAACTGGCATGAATTTGGAAGAACTGAGGGACTTGTCTGCGAACAGAGAACAATGGAGAATGTGTGTCAAGTCGATCGCTAGAACTCTACGAGTTGACAGCACAAGCAACAACAACAACAAGCAACCAATCAAACAAAGGTCTTTTTAAAATAAATTTGATGTTAACAAAACAGAGTTTTTGCAATACATTTGCAAAAATCACTAAAGAATAAATAAATGAATTTGTGTTCTCTGATAAAACACATACCAAGCAGCAAAGTAATTAAGCCAAGTCTTCAAATATTTTTTTCTAGTTCTCTTTCTTATAATCCATATTTCACCAAACTGTGGCATATCCTAAAAATTTTGATCATCCTTATGAAGGATCAGTGTCAGTGTGCTAAGAAGGCTCTGATACTTCATGTTTTGGAAACGTGTCAGCTAATATCCGTCATTGTTGTACAGCTGTCTTTGTTTCGGAAACGTGTCAGCTAATATCCGTCATTGTTGTCAGCTTTCTTTGTAAAGTCCCTCATGACAGAACCAAACAAGTACGTGAATAAGATCACAACAATATGCTGGTCTAAATTAAATTAATGCAGTTTAGTCACAGCTTCATTAGAAATCAGAAACCTCACCTCTGTTGTTTGCTCCTGGAAAGCGTAGAGGATGCCATCAATCAGTTGTTCCTCAAGTCTCGAATCTACATCAGTTCCTCCAAGGCTGGACATGATCTTCTCAATGGTTTCCATGACCATCTTACGATACTGTTCCGCTTCATCTTTCAAATCATCCACAATACGGCTGATGATTTCTGCAGCCCCAACCTTGGTTGCAATTTCCACTGTTGTGTCAACCAGCTGAAAAATAATCAAACATTGATTAACCAAACGTATTCATCTACATACTTACCATAGTCATCACATGCACTGTCCCATGTATTTACACATCTTCAAGTTGTCACAACAATAGATGTGGCAACAACTACTGACTAACTATGTTACACAAATTCTGTCACAAGCATTTAGGAAAATAGGGTTTTACAAGAAAAAATAATGTCTTTAACAAAGACTAATGAGCTGAATAAAAAATGCAACTTAAACTTTGGGTTAAAAACAGGATACTAAATTTATCATAAAATGTTCATAGACACAGAAAAAGCAATTGATGCCTTTTTTCTTTGTACAAGAAACATCCTAAAAACAATCATCAAAAGGGGTTTCTGCCCTTTATTGAAAAATATGGTCTAGCAGAAGCACTTGCAGGGCAACAGCATATAGAAAAAAGCATGGCCAGAAAATCTTACAGCAACACATGATCGACAAATGCTAATCCGAAAGTCGTTGTAGTGGAAATTGACAAACCTGTCTGTAGTTACGTCTGTCCAAAGCCATTCTCTGATTCCAGAAATGCTTGAAGAATGGAGGCAGAACATCATCCTTGATGTATCCAGGCTCCACTCCATCTGTGGCGCAGCACTGTTTCACCACCTTCAACACGATCTTCTTCATTTCCTCATCAGGGGATTGGAACTCACGGATGAGGATCAACATCACTTCACGTGTGTAATAGTTGGCATACTCAGCGTCCATCAGTGGGATGAGATAACCAATCGCCTAAAACATCACCAGAAAACAAGACTGATGTATACATGAAACCGAATACTGCCGCCAGAGAATTGGAAACTTACGAATTGAATCCTGTCAGAATTGCATTTTGCTGTTCATGCATTCTGCGTTCATATGGATGTTAAAATGAAGTCCTGAATCAACAAGGGTCATGTGGTATTCTATCTGATCTGCTGCAGTTGGTAAAATCAAGATATCTGCTTAATTGACGTGGCACACCATGCATTCAAAACATCACAATATTTAAGAAATGTCATCCCCTCTCATATAAGTTTTTAATGTGTGCTCATATTTGTTGAGGCGCCCTTGAAGTGGCATGTGCTGTGTTACGGCGGAAATTGCTTATGTTTGTCGATGCACCCTGTAATGGAATGTGCTGTGTTACAGCGTCATAAAAATTGTTGCCAATATTATTATTATTATTATTATTGAAAACTGTCACATATTATGACAAATTTGAACTTTAGTGTTGGTAATTTATTCAGTAAATAATAGGGTGTCTCTTAGCATAATGGGAAAAAAATTCTTTGAGATTTTTTTTCATCTCACACTCCCAAGTTGTTAGGTTTATTGAAATAAAATTCTACAAAAAATTTCATTAAAATCGGATAAAATTTAGAGGTCGCCCTCGAGCTTCAAAGTTTTGCATGTAATAAGCCTACTTCGACAATGGGAAATCATGTAGTCTAATGTCGCATAATAATCAATCATCATTTCTAGTGCTAATCAATTTGGCTTGTTTATATAACATACATGTATGTATGTGCACTTGATATAGGGACCCTTCAAGAATACTACTCAGAAGCACTCCCGACTACAGCTCGGACACCGGACACTGAACCTGATATTCACGCCGAAGCGCATGAGCAATTGTTGGGGACTTGCTCAAGGTCACTCCATACGGGGCGGCCTGAGGTGGATTCAAATCTGCAAACCCCTCGGCTGCAAGGCAATGAACCACCACTACACCCCACATGTCTACTTTCTATCTGTATATTCATGTTAAAATTAAAGAATAGTAGTACACTGCTACAGGCAGGATCAATTGCCAGAGACAACTTGAAGGCGGAATTTTTTGCTCTTCCCGGTCGTCAACTCTTTTATGGAATTCGTGAATGAAACCACTCCTATTTCAGCCCTGTCATTGATGTCTGCCAACCCGTTCAATGGGTCCATGTCAAGGGAAATCCGTGGAAGAACATGTATGGAAATAACCGTTTTCTTATCCAGCACTGTTCCAGGCTCTTAGTACTAAAAAATGATGCGGATTTCATTGCTGGTCTCTTTGGTGCAAGATCCGGGCTGGGTCTTCCATGGTGGCTAAGATCAGTTTCTTCATTTCCGGAATCAAGAAGTTCCTCAGAAAGGTACCATTGATGCTGTCCAAGCTTTTTGCATGTGACATTGGAAATTGTTTCAGTTTGCATTTTGGGGTTTGGTCATGAGTCAAAAGTCTTTCAGAGGTGCTTCAACCCTGACTTGAATAGTAACCCAGGTCTTGAGGTGGAAAACAAACTGCAAAGTTGCTATCTTGCACTCCAGCACTTGATATGAGAATTTGAAGATGGCCAATATGCCATGTGGAAGTTGGATCTTCCTTTGCGAGGTCAAAGAGACAGGTCAACAAAGATCATCATACCCTTTGCTGTTCTCTGGGGAGCTGTCAGTTCTGCGAGCTCATACTTTTATTAGAAGTGTTAAGTCTTTCCGATTGTGGGTCCCTGCATCTGGAATGGCCTCCCAGTAGACTTGTGATTGATGGCCGGGTAAATCGAGTCTGATTTTTATAAGTCGGTCAAATCTCACTTTGTCAGCTGTTGCTGGGCTGAGAGCGCCTATATGTAGGTCGCTTAAAAAGGTGCTATATAAATTATCGGAATGAATTAAAGTGAATAGTAGGTGTTAGCCTGCTTCACTCCTAGTATACATTGAAATTAGCCAATTAATAAGGCAATCTAGGACTTTTTTAACAATGCGAACTATGTAGCATAATTTTAAACAATGGGGCTACATGTCTAAAACTTTGACATCAAAGGGCGACCTCTAAATATTATCCGATTTCGATCAAAAGTTTTTTTAAATTTTTTCTCCATCAACCTCACGACTTGAAGGGGTGAGAGATTAAAATTTCGAACTTTCATTTTTAAGAGACACCCTAGTAAATAAGCATGGCAAAACAAGTCAAAATAAAATAAAACATTCACTGCATCTATTGATGACAATCCTTGTGTTAACCTTGTATACATATTTAAAGTCAGAAAGGCAAAGTAAATTTCAAAGAGAATCAACAATTAGTTATCAATGACTATTATGCTTACATTATTATATAAGTTTAACACATTACACTCTGTCTGAAATGAAAGTTATACCTTCAAAAAGGCTGCTAATCCCTTTCCACGATGCTGTCGAATACCTTTCCACAATGGCTTCAGCACACTGTCGAAGGATTCAATGCCATAAGGTGTGGCTGCTTCAGCCAGAGCAGCCAAAGCAAGGGCAGTGATGGTTCGGACTTTCTGCTGTTCATCGACAAGTCCTGAAACACAAGCAGTAACACACGATCTTCATCAATTCCATACACTTCAAAATCAGTAAACTATATACTGCATCCAACATGTTGTCCAATGAAAACAAGTCAACATGGAGATTCATTTATAACATGTAACTTCCCACAATTGAAGCCTAATAGTTCAAACAATATATCTGCAAAATCAAAACTACTATATCAAAGCGAGGCATGTGAAAAGATCTATTTACAAAATAAAATTTGTTATGCTAATTTTGGGAGGACGCTGTCGAGGTGGCGATGGACAGAGGAGAATGGAAAGCTGCATTTCCAAATGTGCAATATTGCACGGGAAGGACTAAGGTCTAGGTAAGGACACACAACGCGTGAAAATATAATTAAAACCACGGTTCAATTAAATTGTACTTACCATGTTCAATGATCTCCACCAAACTCTTCAAATGTGGCAGAATAGCACAACCTAGGAGGATGGAGATCTGCTGAACAATCTTGATGCCAGTGTGCCTGGCCTGCCACGACTTCTTGCTTTTACACACAGCCTTCAAGAACGGCAGCAGTGATGGAATACCAAGTGCAGATGCAACAACTGCAAATGCACGTGCTGTTGTGTTACGCACGTACTCGTCCATGTTGTCAATATCAGGTCTCATCGTCGAAATCATTGTAGCGAGACCAGCAGCCTAAACAAAATCAATCAAAACAAACACAAAATACAGATCAGATATACAAGTAATTCAATGTATATAGCAAAATGCCATACATCAACTTGGCTATATCGTTCGCAGCACGCATGTGTCCTACATTGAAGCCAAATAGTTAGTACTTAGCAAAAAATTCTTTGATATCAACTTTATTATATTACAATTCCTTTCCTAATCTTGTAAAAGGCATTGAAGAAATGTCTATGTTTACATAGTTACTTAATATGAAAGCATAAACTACTTATCACATAATCTATTTTCAAGATATTTAGGCTTTATTTGGACATATCTTAAATGCCATAGTTAATACTTAATTTTTGAAGATCAATTAATCTGTCATGAATTTTGACAAATCAACACTTTCCCAAATGGAATTTCTGCAATGGTTAACGACTGAATTTAAAACTTGACAGTGACACTTACTGATCTCAACCATTACATTTAATCGATAACCAAAACTGGTTCAGAACGTTCAGCAAATTTACCACGAGGTTTCGGTTTACCGTAGAACTATTCAAATAAATCACAAACTGATTACCTTTGCCAAATTTGAGATGATTTCTCGGCCCTCAACACGGGCATAGTAGTCTTCATCAATGAGCAGAGGTTCAATGACGACAAGGATCTTGTGCACGTACGGACGCACAAGATCATCGAGTTTGTAGAGGATACGATCAATGACCTTCACCAGGAGATGACGTTCCTGGTCCTCCAGTGTTGGGGACATCAGAAGAGGCAAGATCTGGTTAAAGAGTGAGTTTGCACCCAACTCACGGGCCTTATCTGTGATCTGACGCAGGGCAGCCTAAAACACAAATTGTAGCATAAAACTTTAGTATCTTTATACAAAATTATGAAACACATAATAAACAAGAGTACCGTATTTTTCAAACTACAGGACACGGTTTTTACAAGAGGGCTGCAGGTGGGTGCGAAGGAGCAAACAGATTAAAGTGTTTAAAAGTCAACTGCAACTGTTTGTCGATATATACCATACATGGATATTTTATGCAATGTCAGATATAGAATAAAGTACTTACCATTTCAAAATTACAGCAAGCAGCAAAAGTGTTAATCCTTAACTTCAAAATAACTAAAAAATACTATAAAACCCCAACATGCACCAAATGTTGAAACTTTTCTCCAAAAAAGTGCATAAAATTTAATTTTGACAGTCTACTTTTTGCAAGTATTTAGTCATAATTTAGCCATAATATTCCTGGATGCTGCCAACTTGCAGCAAGCTTACAATTATCATGTACTTCACACAGTTTACAGTCAATATAATTAAATATCTATAGCATACTAGTAACTTCTTTACCAGTGTGATTTCTAAAGATATAGAAACTTGTCCTCTTTGCAATAAAATAATGCCTTGGGGAAAAAAAATTATGAAGCCAGTAGAGAGAACTAAAATATGAAGATAATTTACTTTTCTCATTGGTGGAGTTCCATTCTTGATCTTCAACAGCAGCTTCATAATCTTTCGCTCTTTCTGTTCCTCTGGTGGCAAAGCATCTTCATCCACATCAACCTAGATACCAAAACATAACAGGCATCCTGGAATATATTTGTAATATGAATATTCGACCGGACAAAGAAATTTGACTGTTTACATCTTAGATACTGCCCTAGAAGAGAAGTTGGATTTCACACAAACAGTGGTGCGTGAAAATCCTGAAACTGTTAAATACTGTGCACATCAATAATGCAGAAGTTTTCAGACACATGAGTCAAACCAGTCTTGAAGATGATCAAAACCAGAAGGAACTTTAAACGATTGCATCTATAGGCAGCAGGACCAGGCTGTTCCGAGCCTTTTGCCCTTCTGTTCTTAGAAGGAGCTGGATGAGACCAGTTGAACAGCTAAGGCACACATAGAACTGGACAGAAACAAAGAGTTGTAAAGACACAATGCTTCAGCGAGGAGCAAACAATTGATGACGATGATCTTTGAGAACTACTTTAAGAAGAGCAACTGCTGCAACAACTATGTATAATTTAAGAATCTGTAGGAATATTTAAACAAAAGGAAGGACATCAAAGACTTTAGAAGTACATGTTCAAGAATTATATAAAGTCAGTTTTAAACTGGCTGAACTTACAAGAAGTTTGTCGAAGTACTGCATGTCATCTGGCTTCATCATGGGCAGGTTGCCCTTGGGCTGTAGGTCCACAATCTGTGTCTTACTGTCCGGTGTCTGCATACGAAATCCCATCGGTGTTCCAGCCAAAGGAGTTGGAGTGGCTGATAGCTTACGAGCTGGTGTACGGATTGGAACATATCCAGCAGGTGGTTGCAAAATCTACAAGAGAAGAATAGCAATGAAAGAACAGTCATGAATCAATATCAATCAGGTAACATAAATTATTGGATCATCTCCATTTCATTATAGCAGACAGCACAGTAAACACTAACTCAACAATTCCATGCACAAGACAGATGCTTAATGACAAATAATTTGATATTTGCTTATGCCAAAATCTCTTCACTAGCCTTTATGATGCGAGATACGATCAGTACAAAAAAATCCACGTACAACATTGTTCTGATAATTACCTGAAGAGTCTCTAGTAACTATAACGTGCACACATGCCGAGCCTAACCACAAGTGCGAATAGTCAGCCGTCAGAAGATGGAGATACATATCAAAGTGCTTGAAGCCAATGAGAAACAGTAAGTTTTGAACCGCTTTTTGAAGGAAGTGAATTTGAGCTACGAAGCGAGTGCAGAAGTCGATTCCATTCTCTGGGAGCAGTTCAGCAGAGGCATGGAATGCACGCAAGCCCATAACTGTTCTGTACAAGCTATTGATGAATGCGTGAATAGTGTTTCATTAAACTAGCTTTGCACAAATACATACATACATACATATATATATATATATATATATATATATGACAATTAGTATTAAATAAATAAATTCGTTGCAATCTGGTAAAAGAAATCTGCAAAGATTTTAACCTTGTATCCTTCTGGCAGAACAGCATCAATTTCTTCATCAGTCAGAGGACGATTTCTTTCGTCCAGCTCACGCTGCAGAGACCACGCCTGCATCTGCTCTGGTGTCATAGCCATCAGATGACCTGAGCCAAACAAAAGACAAGTTACAATCAGCATTCAGTCATTTCCTTTGCAAAGCATCCTAAGTCAATAGTGCCTGTGTACTGATGGTCTCACATGGTGAAAAAGGAGCACGATACATGCCAGCTAAACACAACAATCAATATTAATTACATTTATGGCTAGTTACTTAAAGGCAAAAAGTCACTAATAAACCTTTGTCAGCTTTTTTGTTTAAACTAATTTACATTTTAATTTCACAGTTTGGCAAATTGGTATTGAAGCTTGCAACTGAAAATCTGCTTAAATAAAATGTTGCGTTTGACTGGAACTTAACCAATCACTTCTGTTAGGAATCCTCTTTGCCTTTCTGCAAAGTGAAGTTCTCACTATATGAAGAATGTTAAGAGTTGGATCTGGCATTACACACCAACTGATAAAATTTTTTCATGATAAATATTCACAAAATGATATGTAGCCAGTACAGGAATCAGATTAACAAATCTCCACACATTAACAAATGTGTAACAATAAAAATATTTCACAAGTAATCATATTTATCACAGTAATTCTAATCAAAGATATTTTACATGAAGTTTAAACAACCAGAACACTAACATCTACAAAGTAAAGACATCTACTACACCCAATCTCAATTAAGCCTGGCATCACCTGCACAAATTTGACTGTTAACTCGAAACACCCTTTAATGGCAAAACACAACAAACTACGACTTCTCACCTGGTGTCGGTGTTGCCATATTCATGGCCTTTGGTCCTGTAGGTGTACCACTTGATGGTGTAAAACCACCAGGTGTCATCCCACCTGGTGTAGATCCTCCTGGAGTTGTTCCACCAGGAGTCATTCCTCCTGGGGTAGCTGTGCCACTTGGGGTCATTCCACCTGGTGTTGCAGTAACTGGCGTTTCATCCCATCTAGATCGGCGCTTGCTGGCGCCTGGTGTCGGCGTTTCAGTAATGATGTCTGCTCCAGTTCGGTCAGTCTTTGGTGTTTCTGCCCATCCACCTCCATGTCCAGGGGTTTCTGTAAACAAGTAGCATTCAATTATAATTATTATTTTCACTGCCTTGTTTATTTATACTTCAATTACGAAACACTCAAGACAGTATTTAATGCAGTCACTCATGTAGTCACTCACATGATATACCCTGGTCTATTTCTACAATCCTATATGGTTCATCACCAAAATGCCATAGCAGAGTCAGAAGCTTTTTAAAGTAAATGATAAACACTTTCAATATACTAACAAAGCAATCAAAATATTAATTCACACACACACACACACACATCCTGTTCAATTCTTAGATGTCAAGCCTTTATACAAAACAATCACAGACCTGAGGTCACCAAGAACTCAATATTAATACTGTAAGTCAGATATAAATTAGTTTTAGTTTTGACAAACACCAACCTCTATCTGTTTTCGGAGTCTCATCCCATCTGTTCTTGCGAGCACTTGGTGTCACCTGCTGACCTGGAGTATCTCTCCCTGGAGTCGCAGCTCCAGGCGTAGCATGCCCAGGAGTCACATCCCACATTCGTGTGCTTGCTCCAGGCGTGGCGCCTGGTGTTTCAGCCCCTTTAGAACGACCAGGTGTTTCATCCCATCGACTGTTTGATGGAGTGGAACCCTCAACTGCATCCCAGTCGGACTTCTGTTTCTTTGTGGTCGGTGTTTCATCAGCTGTCTGATCCCATCGCCTTCTCTTCTTGGCCTGGGCTGCGGACTCGTTCGAACCATTCGAAACAGTCTTTAGGGTCCCATCTTTTGCTTTAGTCCTGATTTGCTGATGCAGGGCATTCTGAAAAAATATATACATATATATCTTCATTTAACAGAACAGGCTGATAAATAGTAGCAAGTTACATGACAGAAAGGCACTTGACAAAAGTAACAATTGGCTATAAGAATTGGTTTAGCGTTTCTAACTGCTCCCTGAACATGGTAAGCGATACAATACCAAAAAAATCACAAAGACATGTCTTCCAAAACACCTTTCAAGTGTCTTTCAACACCCTGCAGTGCACACATGGCTTTTATTGAAACTGATTTAAATAGGTACAGTTTGTGGCACTTTGAAACTATACATCCGAGATAAATTACTCTACTAAAACGAAAGCACATTTAAGCCACAATACTGTGCGTGAAATCTTCTAGCTCTGGTGGATATTCAAGCAATGTATACTCCAAATCATGGACATGAGAACTTTGAACTCTGGTCAATACTCCAGTACTGTATACTCCTATTCATGGCCTAGGAAAATGAAGCTAAACATATAGCTAAACAATTAAAACTTTTTCGTTTTTTATTATTTAAAAAACTTTTTTATTTTTCGTATCGTTTCATTTCGCTATTATTTTTTTATGCAACTTTTTTTATTTATTTACTGTCTGTTAGTATTTTCCTTAATTTTATTTTTGTCTGACATTCATTACGTTTTAACCCATAATCTCAAGGATACAGCTAACCTATGTCAAATGTTATTTAATTATTTAACGTCATAATTTGAGAAATACATGTAGTATGTCACTACAAGAAATGAAATTTATAGGAATTATTTTGATATAAACTTCTTAGGCCTATACAAGTTAAATAATTGTAAGTAAATATATAATTCAGTTTGTATCTATAGTCTTTAATTCCAATTAGATTTTAGTGATGTTATGTCGATCAGCATGAACTTATGTGGACTTGTGTCTATAATTTAAATTTGAAAAGATTTCAAAATCTTTAATTTTTCTCAATTTCTTATTAAACCAAAGTCATAAGGAAAAAATACTGAACATTGCAGATTGTCATAAATTTATAATTAACTTTGGCCTACTAATGAAGTTGTGCGATCAAGATAAAATTGCACAGACAAGATTTTAAAGTTTAAAATGTAATGTTCAGTTTATAATGTAACAAAGTCAAATTATTTTCCGTTTCTTTTTTTGTGTAGTTTTCTCAGTTTTATATTTTTTCGATTAAAACAACGTTTTTCCACTTTTCCTTGTTTTCATATTTTTTTATATCTATGCCTAGGACACATAATTAGTACAATGCGGAACCATATGGATATATGCATATATATACAGGGTGGCGCAAAATAAACCGGACTATTAGTTTTTGCAATTGCATCGCTTGAATAATCAAAGTAATTATCGCCTTAAAACTATCATTAGACAGAAATGACACAGAAAAAGAGAGCGCTACATAAAATAATGATCGAGTGTACGCCAACGTAGCTGTGAAACGAGACATTCCTTCAGAACGCTTGCTGAAAGGTCGGAAGCACTTCTCACAGAGCATCATGGTTTCGGTTGCCGTGTCGCAGCTGGGGAAATTGTCATTAGTTTTCGTTGAACGAGGAGCAAAAGTTAACAGTTCCTATTACTGTGACGTCGTCCTACATCAAGGATTACTGCCAGACATTATAGCTCACTCTGGTCCCAAGTTCACTTTCCAGCAGGATGGAGCACCTGCTCATCGTTCACAAAAAACAGTTGCTTTTCTCACTGCTCACGTTCCAGACTTTATTGAACCAGAAAATTGGCCACCGAACAGTCCGGACTTGAATCCCGTAGACTATTCCATCTGCGGAATGCTTCAGCAGCTTGTCTACAGGCAGAGAATTCGAGATATTGAACATTTGAAAGAAGTTCTGACCGCATGCTGGGACGAGATCAGCGAGGACACTATCAACCGGGCTATTGGACAGTTTCGCAAGCGATTATCATTGGTTATCGCAGCAAACGGAGGACATATTGAACATCACTTTTTACAGTTCATTCAATGTTATATTAAATGCCAAACCAATGCCATTTTTCTGTGTCATTTCTGTCTAATGATAGTTTTAAGGCGATAATTACTTTGATTATTCAAGCGATGCAATTGCAAAAACTAATAGTCCGGTTTATTTTGCGCCACCCTGTACATATATAATTTATATATATATATATACATATATATATATATGTTTTGTGGAATTCACTTCCTGCATGCACATATATATAGTTCAGATGTTGATTATAAACTCACAATTCTACTGCGTACAATAAAGATTAAAAAAATTAACGACAGATTAATAAATACTTAAGTCTAAACTGGTATTGAAAAACCATAAACAGGACGGAAGAAATAATGTACAAATTACAGTATAGCTAATCATCAAATTAAAAGTGAAACAATAGATTACCTCTTGTTCCTTAAGTGATCTAGCAGCCATAACATCCACATAGGTTCTCCCTGCACTTGGATCTGGTGTTTTTCCACCTATAATCAACAAGGCAAAATTTTGTCACGACCAAAGGTCATGACAAAATAAAGAAGTTAATAACCTGTTCAGTTAGATCTAGATTTTTAAAGTTGCATTGAATGCTTCAGACAGGACAGTGTGCAAACATCTCAAATTCATAACAATATTTTGTGTTGCAAAAACTGCAACTGCTTGCTGTCCTGTAGAAGCCACTTCTAATATAACATCCTCATGATTTGTTTAAGAATTTTCTACCATATGCATGATAAAAAATTGTTATTCAAACTTCACCCGATTTAGTTAAAAGCACAGCATTGTTAGAAAAATGTATAGAAAATAATCATTTTGCAGATGTTTTGGAGCTTCAAATATGGATTCAGCAAAACTGAGAAATTAAGTCACATCAAAATTTATTCTCCTTTCAGAGCTGATTAGGTTTAATCAACTTCAACATGGATATTACTACAACCTAAAAACGTTTGAAAAAAAAACCTAAACGAACAAATTCATATCCAGTTTTCGAAAGCCTTTGAAAGCATTTTCATTTTCAAAAGCTTTTTTTACAAACTTTGCATTTTCAAAGTCTGTTAACAATCTGCATTTTGTGATTGCACAACAACAAAAAATTACTTGAAATGCTTCAAATAAATGGAGAATAAACAGAGGATGATTATAAATTTTATTTATCTGGGCATATATATTTCAACACTTTCTGTGCAAAATTTTTTGTTTAATTTGAAATTGTTCAAAGAAGATTGACAAATCATGAGGAATAATATATGCAAGCACCACAAATCAACTGTATAATGATCAAAGGTTATTCGTATACGTACTGTGACCTTACCACCAAACGGTGTCCGTCAGCATCCTCTGTGTGGCAAATGAGCTGCAACATTTTGATGAGGTTTGAAACCTAGAATTAATCTCATATGAGTGTAGTGGACGCTTTTTACCAAGGCCAACATTCGCACACCATTCACACATCAAAACTTAGATACATACTGCTAAACATTTCTACGCTACTATCATATATGCCACTAATATGCTACAACTCAACAGTCAACAGATAATGCTGCACTTTGCTTCTGCTAAAATCCTTCTCATTCATCAAAGTTAGAGTTTCCATTGTAGTCTGCATCTTTAAATTTAATTCTCAAATTCTGATACATAATTAACAACATCTTAGATGAATGCATGCATTAATAATCCTGTTTGCCTCTGATTGACAGTTGGAAGAAACAAATCTGGCATGCAATTATTCATTATTTAGTGCCATGCCTACTCTCAATCAATGGTTGCCCTATTTACAATAACAACAACAACAATAATAATAAAACAACACGCACTATGTCTAAATGCATCCTAATAAAATTCATATCTAGTTATAGCTATAGCTACATTTAAAAGCAAATTTTACGATCCACCTTTAACAAAAACTGATCCAAAGTCATCCACACAAACACACGTTTTAGGCCATTATATCTGTGCCCTTTAGATAAGCATTACTACGGTTGTAACAAAGTCCTCCTCTTTGATCTTCAATAAAATGACGAAGCAAAGGACGCTGTGTGGGAAAAACATTGTCTATTAGTTCTCTCTTGAAGCAATGCTTAGAGTAATAAACATTAATGTATATATTTATATAAAGCATTTACAAAATATGCAAATATATTTTGCAGAAGTCATCACTGCTGCATCAGTTTTCCTAATCATAGCAGCGCAGCTGATACTTTAGTCATTTTAAATATACAAATGTAGAACAAGAGCTAAGGCCAACAGGCCCAACACACTTGCAAGAATGCAGACAGTAGAAAAGTCATAAGATAACTGGTGCAGCATTCTGTTACTGCCAAATATATTTGCAAACATATGCTATTATAAAACAACCTGACAAATCCAACATACAAATAAATACTGTGCAACTTTATTTAAACCAAATATAATAATATGGTGAAAATTAATGGATTTTTTAACTAAACCAAAATATATTGACATAAACATTTATCTCTTAAATGTTTAAGCGATTGCTGTATTAAAACTGCACACACCCCAAATTATATGTTTTAATTTGAATTATTTTGATATGATGTCGCAAAAATTGCTTTAAAACCCTTCATTCAGAACATCAAAGATCGCTCAAACTATTCTTCAATCTCATAGAAAATCAAAATTAACCACACCTGTTGAAACTGCATCATATTAAGTAAAAAATTCACAAATCAGAATTTAAAAACAAGGCTTTCACTCGAACAATTTTGACAAAGAATGCATCATGCCATAATTTCTAAGGCTGCCACATAAATCTTAAACAGCAGCATTTAGTAAACACAATAAAGAAGGAATGAAATTCTGAAGTTGGACATAAAAGACAAGATGTAAAAGAATTTAGTCAAGTAAAAGAGAAGCAGAGAAGTTACGAGACACGATGTATGTAGAGAGATCGATTGTCTAGTGCTGACATTACTAAAGGATGATGCAAAACATAAATATAGCTTACCAAGTTCAAATGGATCGAAACGTGCTGGTGAAATTATCATTTTACGTGCCATTGCTTTGTAATCATCTTGACGGTCGGCAATTCTTGGTCTCCGAAGATCATCCATTGGGTCAAAACCCTGAAACAGTCAGCAAACAATGAGATTTATTAAAATTACATAATCACATGAGTCTAAGTAACAGCAGAGACTTCACGTTTTGATTAAACTGTAAATTATTCAATAATAACTTAGCATTGTAATCTATGAAAAAGTGATTTTTTAGTACTGTACCACTAATAAAGTCTGAACAAATCATGTTTCAAATTATACAATTAAAGACAATTTAAGGCAAAAAAGTTCAAACCACTGATTAAGTTTTGGACATCTTTGGTGGAGATCAAATAACCTATTGCTGCACATTAAACTTGCGGAATTTGGCTATATTTTTATGTGTTTCCTTGTTTCTGTGCATTACCATTATGTGTTATCCAATGCGCTACCAGGCCCCGAATTCATTTTATTTATTATAAAATATAACTGTCACCGAATTTTTATAAAACTGTTACTCTTGCTCAAACTAAACATGTCATCTTGGCCAAAAACAAATGTAAATAATTCAGAAGTCATGTTAGTATCATGATATAAAATTAACATGGGATTCAATAACATGGCTTTCAATTTTATCTGATTATAACTACAGCTTTTATGACATTACAACATCATGCAAACCTTATCCTCTTTGGCCAAGTCATTAAAAGCATTCAGTGGTGCCGTGTATTTTCGACCACCAAGAATTGGAGGTTGGTAATCATCTTCATCCTAAAACAAATTCAATGCTCAAATGTTATAAACAATAAACCCAGCATGACAACAAGTTACTTGCAGATGTGCCAAAACTGCTGTGGTGGCATCAACTGTTAAAATTCTAGATAGACTTCATTGTAAAGAAGAGGTGTAAAAGTCTGAAAACATAATTGGAAAAAGTGCTTACTCCAGGCTTAGCATCAAAATTTAAAGGCAACTCCAGTGCATTCAATATGCCAGTTTTTAAGATATTCACTTAAAGACACAACAACAACAACAGTCACAACACAGATCTATATACACTTGATACTTAAGTAGTTATGATGCCATGGCAAAAGAAACCTGTGACTGAAATCAGTAGATCACAATTTGTTCATTCAACTCAAAGTATAGCACATAGCAGTGCAAAACAATGTAAATAAATTCAAAGCCTGCACAAAACAGCCCACAACAGCATCACTGAAAACCGACAGATAAAATGGATAAGCAAATTAGACAAAGCAACACAGTCACTTAAATATATATAAAACCACATCTGAATAACAACAGAAATTTTCAGTGGTTACATTTGCAAAAACTCACATCTTGTTCATCAGTTGCAGCAATGGATGTATCATAGTCATCCATTTTCCCCCGACTACGATTCATTTGGTATATGTCCTGATCATAATGGCCCTCCTCGCCAAGCCCCACTCGTACGTCCCCATCCTGCACAGGCGCTGGTGCAGCCTGGCGCTTAGCCTGGATGTCTCGAATCTGGGCTTCAATCTCTGAAAACAACATAAAATAGGCAAGCAAATGTAACGGGCTAATGGTGTAATAAAATTTAACAGAATTCATGTTCATACGGGGACAACTAAGCCTGCACAGTTCCTCAGCAACAAGTTAGTATAAATGCACCATTTCACAGCAGCTGTTCTCAACCTGTAGGTCGCGACCCCACAAGGGTTGCCGACCAGTTTATCAAGAGTAGGCTGGAACTGTCCGAAATTGTTTAAACAGGTCCTACAGTGCATTACCTGCTACAGAAATAAACAAATATTCATGCATGCATGAATGATGCATAAATTTACAATATTAGACAAAAAATACTAAAGTTCACGTAAATATTTTATTTACTAAATTTTACTTTAAAATTGTCTAAATTAAAACTTAAAAAAATACAGACTGTTTTGTTGTTTAAAGGCCAAAGTTCTGCAAATGCATTGATGATAGACAAATTCATAAAATCAGGTTTTCCCAACATTTTGTATTGCACAGGTTGATAGATTACAGATAGGTAGATAGGTTTAACTCCACAAGCACTTGGTCGATTTTGATTAGCAATAGATTATTTTGAAGGTAAGTTAACTGAGACACAATTAATGTGGAATGCATAACTCAAAATACTCAAAAAGTGCTAAGCAACTCATTTTGTCATGACAGGTCACAAATTCAAGTAAATTTATACACTATAAAGAAATTGCAATTCAAGCAAAATTGTCTGTACAATTTGCTTGGTATGCATATATGATCTCCGAGCGATGACTGCAAAAAAATGATGTGTGTACAGTCAATGCCCTACAATAAATAATGCTTCTCATAGATCTATCCATTTCATTTATGTTAATTTTAGCTCACTATGCTTTTGAATTTCATGGCCAGCTAATTTGCTAATGACCAGCTGCAAGAAGGCCAGACTAAATTGCTTCAGTCATAAGAGCGTAACATCAATTCAGGATGCAAGTAGCCGGATCGTCTAAGTCTGTTCATGAAACACTCAGGGTGGGTTTTGTCCTTTCCACATGCAAGGCCCCACCATGCAGGAGATGCATACATCATTTGAGCTATGACTGTAGACCTAGTGATTGTTTGCATCTGAGCGCCTTGCGGGTTATATCATAAATATTATAATGACGCGCAGACCAAGAGCAGAGGATTTTATTGATGTGGCCTGTTCCTGTTAATTTTTCTCCTATGAAAACCCCCAATGCCTTGATGGATGCTTTACGAGGGACAACGAAAAAAGATGGATGGGTTGAGAAGTACTTGTTGGTGCTGGTAATGGCAATTTCTCGATTTTTATCAGAACTGATCTGTAAATACATTCTTTTATTAGAAAAGTAGGCGATGTGTTGAACTCGCACCAAGAGGGTACTTGTGTCTACAATCCACTGTGGCGAAAACGACATTAACCTCTGTACTAAATTAGTCACACTAAACAGCAGCACACGTTAATACATACAACTGTATGAGTAAAATACACTTTGCGAAGCTTTATTATAGTAGAATTTATTTCTCACCTTCATGAGTTTTCGCAGCCATTTTCTTCAGCTAGAACTGCGCAACGTTGAATCCCCGTATGTTGTATCTGGTTCCCTATTGATCATAACACTTTCGACAATTGACGTTGCATCGGATCCAAATATCAAGGAACCAGTCTGATAGTGCGTTCGTTAGACGTCTGTTGAAAGCAATGACATAATATAATATTTTTATTAGACTTCTTGATGTTTAAAGGTCGCTGTTTGTCCGGCTGCGAAACCTGGACTTTGAAGGCAGAGGACAAAAGAATATCAGCTTTCGAGATGACGACATATAGAAAGTTTCTGAGAGTCAGCTGGAAGGAGTACAGAACAAACGAGCCTATACTGGAGGAGCTGAAACCGGAGCAGCGTCTGTTGAAGGTGGCATATATAGGCAGATACTTAGTCTAGAACAAGGATTCTAGAAGTTAGGTTCGAGGGAAGAACGATCGGCCAAAGGACGATCGCCGACTTTGGCTCGAAATTTCAGGCGAACAGCTGAGTCGCCGACGACATTTTTCAATTTCATCAAAAAAATTCTGACGACTTTTTTAGTCATTGGGTCCCAAATCTTCTGAAAACAGACCACGTTTTCCCTGTAAAAAAACTGATGACCCTTTCCCCTCTGACACGTACTATAACTTTATTTTTATATTTCATAAATATTGGGGGGGACATGCGCATGGACGATCCTCCACCACAAACCTTAGGGGACCGTCACTCTGCCCTCTGTCTCCGCCCATGGGAGGTGGTGAAGAGAAGGAAGCTGAACTACTTTATAGACACATGATCACTGATCACTAAATCAGAGCGGACCATCTACCAGCCTTCATAATTATGTTAGGGCTATGTGGATAAATCGAATTCTCGTGTTTCGATAAATTGAATTCTCATCTATTGATAAATTGAATTTTTCATTTATTGGCAAATTGATTCTCATCTATTGACAAAAATTCTCATCTATTGATAAATTGAATTCTCGTCTGCTGATAAATTGAATTCTCATGCATTGATAAATTGAATTCTCACTTAGGTGTCAGTATTAAACACAATGACATGTACTTGAAGAATACTTATTTATGTGTCTATCTACCTGTCTATCTATCTACACATATTCTATGTATATTGTTTGCAGCAGTGATGTGAAGAATGTGGTTATATAGCCAGAGTTTCAAGTCGCGTCAAATCCGGACTACAGGCGAGCAAGTTCTTTACAGCCTCAATCCATTTAGCCTACATGATGCATGGCAGTTTATTGCCATGGCTGCCACGGCAGGCCCAACATTGATTAGACATAATTATGCACATCTTAAACACAAATTAACAAACTCTCAAGCTGCACAAATTCATTTAGAACTGCCCTTTTGTGTAGAACTGCAAACTAAAAATCTGCCTAATGTTTACCTTTTGTGAATAATAAGCTATTGATAAATTGAATTCTCATCTAATTAAATAGTAAACACAAAACGCATACTTCAGCAATACTTGTTATTTATAGATCTGTCTGTCTATAGTACTTTTTATACAGTTACTGAGGTCAATCTAGGTCAAATGAAGTCGCAGCGACGTATTACCGGTAGGTAAAATGACGTCATTAGTGACGTATTAGGTAAAACTTGAACATATTGTGGGGCGCAGCGGTATAGTGGGTAAGTTCGTTGCCTTGCAGCCGGAGGGTTGCAGGTTCGAATCCACCTAAAGGGGACCTTGGGCAAGTCTTGGGAGACAGGGGGCAGAGTGACTTGCAATTGCTCAGTGCTTCATCGTGAAACTCCGAGTCGGGAGCGCTTCTGAGTAGTAATCTTGAAGGGGCACTATAACAAGTGAACATACAAACAAAATAATGATGTAATCAGGTCATGGTTATTACATAATTACGTAAGGTAATGGTTATTTCAGGTCAAGGTGAGTAGGACGAGGTCGATTTCTGAAATAATACACATAGGATGAAAGGATCTCATCCCAATACTGCATAGTCATTTGTACACATTCTTTTCATCATTGGCAACATCTGTGAGAGTATACACCTGGCTATCTTTTAAGGTGAGGGCCGTTTCACGCATGAACTAGTGGAGTAAAATTCTTTTTAACCATAGCTATAGAAAGTAATGGTACATGTATTCATTTGTGATAGATTTTAGGGCAGAAAGTTGAGTAAAATGGGTGAATTTATCACGCTCACTGTAGCAAGAGAAAGACGGAGTTATGCAAATTACATTAACAAGAGTCCTTCCAGTATGTAAAAATCATATAATTCTCATAGCTCACAATAACTTCTACTGCTCTGCAACCTCAAAACCGCATCAACTATTGCCATATCAATAGCCCATGCTAGACTAATACAATTCATGTTTCCCGACTATAAACACACAAAGAACTTGGACGGCCTTCACTGGTGCCAGAACTGAAACACAAAGACAACCACCATGGTCCTCAAGTCCTGCACGGATCCCCAAAATTTCAAACCAACTATCTAATGCTGTGTGTATGCCACCTAATCAAAAAAGCAAAATCAATAAAAAAAATTCATCTCTAAGAGCTTCAAAAATTCTAAATAAATGTGAAACCCATAAACACATATCCAACTATGAAAAAAAATGATAGCAAACGGCATAACAGATCAGGTCTGTTAGATGCAAAGTGGGAGGTTTGAACACAAGGATAGAGCTATTAGAACTGCTTTCCAATTGGACACAACAAGTTGAGTAGTTGACGCTAAAACCTGGCAATAGGTCATTCGTTTTGCAAATGCACCATGTAATCGATATCTAGTCATACGACTGCATACAACATTAAAGTTGATAAATAGTGATTACAATAATAAATACATGTATATTTCATATTAACAATTTTTTACATTTCCATAAACAAGACCCATTTATTAGCTTTGAAACTTCTAGGGCTCTTGCACAAGGCCATTGGATTAAAAAAGAATTCCATCTCCAAAAAACAACAATTTAAGGTATAAAAGCAAAAAATAATGCTCAGTGAGAAAATCATTGTAATTAGAACTGTAAAATTTACGACTTATTATATATAGTTGAAGTGACAACAAAAGCTTTTAAGTCAGAAAAGAAAATATAATATAAAGCCTAATACTATGCTAATTAAACAAACACCAAATACAAAAATAATTTTTTATTATCATATTATACCAATACCTAATGCACATTGTTTAACGGGCATCAAAATTACCTGTCACATTGACACCTCAAATTGTAGATTCAAATAAGTGGAACAAAACTTTGTGAAATGCAGGAATAGTCCCAAACCCACCAATAATATTGAAGCAATTGAGAGAATGTTGAAAGTGGATTGGGGCTTTCAGATAAATTGAATGCAGTTGGAAGCACATTTCTAACAACTGAAGTACTGAACATACAAGCCCAATCAGCACACATTAGAAACGTATCTGTGCATAGCTGCGTTTTACACATATAATTTCGTTTGCATAAGTGCACATGTTTATCGCATACATATAGCACACACAAACAAATATCGCAATATAAAGTCTATATATGTAGCCTTCTACAATCTAAAATCAAATGTTTCAGAATTATGTTTATGGCAACCACGTAGTTCCATAAGTTCGACAACAGTAGAATGTAGTTTTCCTCTTGGACTGACGATAATGATGATAATCAGACATTTTCATTACTCAGCCGTTTATTACAGCCTTCACAAATTCTGAAATAGAATGAACAACTGCAACACATCAGCACTATGTCTCAAAGGCCAACTATGTAAGAAATCAACAGTTGGATGACACAGTGGCTCCTCGTTTTTAAGAAAAGTTAAATATGAATAAACATCTACCAGAACACATATAAATGCAATTTAACCAGACTGAAAGGTTTTTTAAGCTAGTTGTCCAACCAGATCTCATCCCATCTTGGTCGAGTTGTTTCTGCTGTCTGGCCTTAACTCGATCTATTTGGGGTCTAATCTCTGACTCAACGGCCCAATTCTATGGGGATTCTCCATCTTAATGATTATCCTTCTCCCTAATCCAGCCTAGGCGGCAGCAGCTAGCTGTCAACTCCCATGCACTGATTTTCTCCAGATCCACTAGGTCTGTTTTGTCACTATGGAGCCTGCCTAGTAGTCTCTTTAACCCTTTGAACCCGACGGGCCGGTTTTCCGGCCCGTTATCCATAGAGTTACAGGAGCTCAGTGTTCAAAGGGTTAAGCCTTGTGCTTAGAAATGGGTGTTCTACCAACTGCTAAATTGATCCTCCTTGTCATCTGAAGTTCTCTGAATGATGCACAGATTCAAGTCAGACTATCAAACTGGAGTGTGCTTAACTAAATAACCCATAACACATTCTCATTGCAATGTCTTAATGCTCGCCTCTGTCGTAAATATGTGCAGCGATTATAAACATTTCCTGAAAACACAGAACAATATCTTGGGACGTACCTTCATAATTAACATTGCCCTGGGGATCTTCATGGCCCACAAGCAATTCATTCACTTCCTCATCAGACAACTTTTCACCTAAACATAAAAACAAAAAAATCTACATACTCACTTGAGCGTAAAACAAGCTATGCAGCGCGTGTTAAGTTTCTCTTCATACATTCTGCAAATATCTTTAATCTAGGGAATGTCAATCCAATACAGCACTTTAAAAGTCAGAAAATATTTTTTTTTAATTGTCACTGACTCAGGTAAACCGTAAACTAGCTGTGTTTCTGTTAGTTTCTCACTAATAAGAGGAATCAGGTTATTCACATAATGTCTAAAGTATAACAAGTTAAATAAAGCACGGCCAAGCTGAAATACAACAATGACAGAAAGGTTTACAAGTGTATGGATGTCATGATGCCAGGATATAAATATTAGGTCATTGCACGATGTAGGTCAGACCACTATATTCTGTCCCAATCTGAAGCGGCCATATCGATGACCGAGTCGAAGTACTGTTCTCACTGCTGCCAGAACTGTCGTCATGACCTTGTCAGCAATTGCCTTCACCACCACCCAGGTACCAGTATCTAAGAAACAAGGTTGATCGTTTTTCTGTCCAAACAGCTCAATCTTAAAAGCTGTCTTCTCTGTTTTGCTACTAAAGAAGTCCTACCAATCCACAAAATATTTTATACAAACCCAAGTTAGTAAGCATGTGACGAAGCTCAGCTGAACTAATAGTGCCGTTCTGTTCTTTGTCGAAAACTCGGAATCCTTCAATGAATTCGTCAACGGCAGGCTCCACACGATTCTTGATCACAGTGTAGAGGATGGGCAAAACTTGGTCAAAGCTAATACGGCGATCTAAAAGAAAAAAATTGACCATCGTCTGAAAGCAATAAATCCAACAACCTCTTCTTACATTTTCTGTCAAATGCAACTTCAAACCACACCCAACTTCCACATTATTAAGTCAATATCGTTTTTAGATTACAGCAACTGCTATGAAATTAAAACCAAATTCATGAAGGACTTCCCATGCAACACAACCAATATTGAAGAATTTCAAAGCAAGAAAAATAAATGACTTTCTGTCTCATTTGGTTCGATAGTGATCTATAAAATAAAATATACAAAATATGATAAAATTATGTTGAACAATGCAATCACTTAAGCCAAAGAACTCTCAAGATCTGTTGACTGCACTCCTCTGCAATTGTTCCGCAATGACAATCAATGTACAATTGAAACCCTAGCAACACAAAAGTACTCACAATCTAGGTTGTTAATTACATATGGTCCTTTAGGATTGTCTTTGAGGTATATTTGTTACATATTCATCCATTCCAAGAATTTACATAGTGCCTCTTCAAGGAGGCTATTCAGAGGTGCTCCCAGTCCAATCATGGCAAAACAGTGAAGATTTAAAGAGCAACGTCCACGGAGGAGATATGACAAGACCATGAGGATGTTGAGAATATGTGTCGCGCTTTGATCGGCAAACAGCGACATGTTCGTTAGTCAGTGATTGAACATTAAGAGCAGCAAGGTGGATGGTATACCAGGAAGGAGCTGTAGAATGGTCCAACAAAGGTAGAGGAGGCATTGAGACCGGTGAGCAGGTCAGGCGCCACAAGTCTAGATGAAATAATGTCTCTCAAACTAGTCAGCAAAGCGGGAATGGATCAGTTGCGTAGACAGAAGTAGGGCTCATTTCTGTTTCTCAGAAGAATCACCAACAATAATCCAACAGACCCGAGTCAAAAGTTCTGTAGAAAGGTATAGCTAAGACTGGAAAAACTAAGCAAACACCAAAAACCCTAAGAGTATGAAACAAGCTGAAGCGGAACAAAATTTGCATGTTGGGACGCCACTTTTATCCCGTGTCTTCAATTATCTGTTATATCACAGAATTCCAAGGACAACATTATATAATGTAAACTTCTGCAAACATCCACACATCGATTTCAGAAAGATATTCAAAACTATCTGCTCAACAAGCATGTCTGCCATGGTTCACACTTAACTGAGAAAAAGGGTTATTGGGCAATCATGGATTACAATCAAGAAATGATAATCCATAAGTGACGTGGACTCACCTGGGTCCTGGTGAAAGCCACACTTCTTCACTTCAGCCTCGGTTGGATTCTGGTTCATTGCCCTTAGAACTTCGCCCAACTGGTGTCCAAATATTTTACCATCTCCCTTGTTGTCAAAGAGACAGAAAGCCTCCTGGTATTCTGTAAAGAAGAAGCGAAATAACTTAAAGCAGGCTTTAATACAGTTTGACAGAAAAAACTACCAGTCATGAAGCCTTATGAATTGCATAGAAACGTAATCAGACCACAAATATGCAGCAAGTTATTAGTAACATAGCATTACATTATAGCAGACTGTAATTTAAAAAGATCAGCACATCCCAGCTATTATGAACATATAATGATTTAAGTCACAACTTACCAGAAATCACATCGTCAGACAATTGCGCCTGAAACAAAAACAATGTGATGTAAAATTCTATATTGTCTGACATTGAACTAAGATAACTGACATTTGTTTTAACTATACAGTTATAAAAGTTAATGATTAATTAATTGATTAAAGTTAACTCAACGGCTATGTATACAGGTCATGGTATCCGCTATATCCAGAATGCCATCGCCCGTGCAGTGACGAAAACCCCCAAACGTCACCACATCACTCCTGTCCTGAAATCACTTCACTGGCTCAAAATACCTGAACGCATCGAATACAAAGTCCTCTCACTCACTTACAATACACTTCAATCATCCCAGCCGTTCTTCGTCAGTTGTTCACCATAAAGCCACCTCGTCCAACACGCTCCTCATCCTCCATTACACTGCTTCGCCCTCCCATCACTTCATCACTGAAATTCGCAAACCGCACCATAGCCATTGCCGTTCCACCTCTCTGGAACAAACTTCCGCCAGCACTTCGGCAAACTTCCGACCCATCATACGAACTCACCAAAACTCCACCTCTCGCTATCCCCCCACAGGTCTTTCACTCAAAACTGAAACATTGCTCTTTCACAAATCCTATCCTGATTCCTCCTCTTCTCATCACATTCCTCGTCATTTCAATTCTAAACATCACCCACCTTAGCCGTCCATCTATCTGCCTGCCTGACTCTCCGGACTTGACCCGCTGCCTATCGCCTATCGATTTTGTTTTGATTGAGCGCCTGTGAATAAGCTGGTTCCCGCAACTTGGCTTTTGTGGGCGCTGTAGAAGTCTCGAGATTACGATTACGATGGTACAAAATTAGCAATGAGGTATTTCAATCCTTATAAGCCAAGCAGTTGTCTTATCATTAAGACTAGTATTTGAAGTTATACTGATTCCATGCATTTACAGCAAAGCGTGTTTTGCACTAACAAAAATATAAAAAAGTAAACTGGCCTTCAAAGCTATATAAGCAACAGTCTAGATCTTTAATGCAAAGATGAATCATTTCTGAATCTTAGCTATCGTTTAATTTAATATTATAAAATTAATAATCTAGAATTAATCAGCTCTATAACTGACTAATCTTTAAATTAATTAACACAAGATCCTGTTGTAAAGAACGCCAGAATGCATGGTGAATATCAGTGAACTGACAAAAGATTAACACCACACAGGTGCGTAAACAATTCGCAGTGCATTGGTATTCGAAAATGGGTAAATATTCCTATAGGAATTCAAGACACATAAATACATAAATCCAGAATTTACGAAGTTTGCTATCAATGCATGGCTGGCAGTGTTTTTGGTCTTGTGGGGGCGGAAAGAGATAAACATTTTTGGCGGTTTCAAGTTACTTCAGCAAAATGTACATGCAGCATCTTATATATAAGGATGTGAAATGCTACCCAAAACGGTAATGAATTAATCTCAAAACGTAAAAATATGTTATAAATGAAACTATTACCATTCTGTTGCTTTTCGTTGTCTACAAGAAGATTCTTGACATCCGGACTTCCGGTATGAGTGTGCCTCGCATTCCATCAGAGGGCGCAGCCACAGAGTTATAATATAACAGATTCAACATCGTGCACTCACAGCGCCATCATGTGGCCATTGATTACACGCGTATGAAATTTTATTTCGGATATATATGCCCTACAGCATAAATTATACTGTGTCGGTATGCAGAAGCGTTAGACCTAGACAGACGAAACCCTTCCAATCAATATCCAACTGTAATCAGCCTGCACTAGGATATAGGCCTACTCCACACCTGAGACGGCGGGGCTTAAACCTCTGCAGTACAAATTTTTAAGGTGGTAGGCCTACTGGAACATAATTTTACCGTATCACTCTTTGTCCACTAAAAATTAGAAAATAATTCTAATCCATTTAAATATGTATGACTATTTTAGATTACCAGAAATGGTACGAAACATTGTCAATAAAAATCATAATTATGGGAAAAGTCACCCTCTACCTTGCCCATTATGCTGTAGGCCTAGGTTTACTTTATAAATTGCGGTAAACATTATCATTATCCGAGAAATAGATCGATGGTTGTTGATAAGTGTGATTAGGCCTATCTAGAGCCTTCTATTACTGAATACAGTAATAGAAGGCTCTGGGCCTATATCCAATAGCAAATCCTATAGACCCCAGAAACCAGACGAAGGCATGTTGTAAAAAAGTATGGTCTTTAAGTTAAAAGTCATGAATAGTCAGAAGCAGGAGTGTGGAACAGAAGAAAGGGACAGTAAGCAGGATAGATTGAAAGAGGAAAATAAGACGTAGTTTTAAACAGAGTGCTACACCTACTTAACACAGTAATATTATATGTAAACTAGGCCTACTTATAGCTTTACATAGACTAAAACTGATATAGCTCATCTATATATGGATTAAAAATGGCACCCCTTCAAGATAACTAACCATTCAGAGGCACTCCTAAGTCCTAATGCAGGCACAGCCAAAGAGGAAAGTCTTGAAAGACTATAAGATAATAGAGTTATAAATAGGCTAATGTGGACTTCATAAGTCATAACCAGACAATTATTCTGCATGCATACACATTTTGTCCAGACCCTAACCCTCGCTATAAACACCTGTACGCAAAATTGCCTCAACAATCACATATATCCCCAATGCATTAGTACTATATGGATGGCCCCTATAGCAATTGGCTTGTTTATTACTGGTACATTCATTCTTCAGCAATTAAGTCTTCAGAAGCATGTACTTGGTGCTGAAATATAAGTTTGACAAGACCAGTACAAGAGAAGCAGCACACATCCAGAGGGCAAGAAAAAGTTCAATGCAAAAACAGTTGTATAATGAAACAGGCAAACCCCATCAAGACTTGGCACTAACGATAAGCAGCACACAAAGCAAACACTGATTCACAGTTGTAATTAAAATATAGTGTTAAAATGTACAATCAGTAAACATAAATTTATTTCATCATCAGAAATAGAATGGTAAAATATTGGTGAATTGGAGACATCATCAAAGTACAAGCATGCACACATTTAGTGACTAACTAGATATTCTGAAATAAAATGTCAAACTAAATCAAGTCACATTAAACACTATGTTACATTATTCAACATCAATAGCATGAGAAAATCCCTTGGAAGCCTCAGGAACTTTCCATTCTTATAATTGCAAATGTGACTTGGCTAAGGCCTGAGGCCACGTTTTGCATGACAATCAGTTTAATAGCGAGTAAAAGCAACAATTTGCAGCACAATTTTACATCAAATGTAAACGCTCAAAACTGTGGTTTATTGCACGTACAAAATTAGGCAAATACAGTATCATCACTAAAGGTTCACAATACAGTACACAATGACAAAGTTATGCTTCACAATAACTGTACAAACATGTTTCAAGACAACTTGTCCTCGTTGATTGAATGAACTCATAAGGCAGTATAGTATGACTGAATGATTTAGACATTTTTCGGAATGTAAATTCCCTTTGTCTCACACATCAAACCAATGACTCATTGATTCCACAAACTGCCAACAATTTAAAGACTTCAATCTTCCTGTAGACATGCTCCTGGAGAGAAGTTAACATTTTTATCCTGTTGAACTCAAGAAAAGTTGAAGTTTCGTTTCATGACTCTTGGTTCCGTGCTTGAAAGAAGGCCTTGCTAAATTCATAGGTCGTGATCATGATGGCACATGCAGGTGCTACCTTGATCATGCGCGGCACAATTCCTTCAACAATAAAAATTTACAGCTTCAAAAATACATCGATAACAAAAACAAAAATAACAGTTTAAAAAAAATTTATTCAGTTCAGGCTTGATGAATTACAAGTTGAATTACAATTACTGTTACTTGATGCTTTATTATGCAACTTTTTAAACTGCACTGTATAACTCTTAAACAGAACCATTGAGTAGTTCTTTGCAGTTTGTACTGTCGGTATGCCACTCTACAATTTAAAGGTCACGTACCAATCTTTAAACATTCCAGAGGGGTCAGCTAACTGTCTTAGTCTAATCAGAGTTAGTACAGTTTTAGTTTCTCATGTCGGCAGTGAAAACTTAATTGAAACTAAACTGATTGGGTAAGTAAAATTAGAACTAAAAACTAAAATAATCACATCTCCACTATATAAAAAACATTCTTAAACTATGACACTGGTCGAAACAATTTATTTAAACGATACATTTACACGATCCATGATGACTTGAAGATGATAACCAACCCATAAAGTCATATCAGAAAGCAAAGGTAATAAAGTGGGGCGCGGTGGTGTAGTGGTGGCGTCGTTGCCTTGAAGCCGGAAGGTTCGGGGTTTGAATCCACCTCGTCGCGTAAGGACCTTGGGCAAGTCCTTCACTCACAATTGCTCAGCGCTTCGGCGTGAAACTCCGATGCAGTGTCCGCTCTGCATTCGGGAGCGCCTCTGAGTAGAGAGAGCTTGAAGGGGCGCTATAACAAGTGCACATACAAACAAACAAACAAACAAAAGTCACGTCAATTCTTAACCTGCATATACTGCAGAGAGCCCCTGTTTTCCATAAAGTTCAGATAACAGTTTCCAGGTTGATGTCAACTTCTTGCTACCCTTCACTTCAGCTTCCCCAAGCTCAATCTGACGATGAGTTTTGATCACATCAAATGGCAGTGTCAGCAAAGCTGCCAACTATATATAAAATAATCAATTCCAAAATTCACCAAATTTCATTCGCAAGTATCATAGTTTATTTTTTTGTTGGAGTGTTGCTGAAGTCATTGCATGATGTGTGTGTATCGGCAATTTACTTACAAACAATTCAAGTGAAGTTTGACTGTGTGTGTGTGTGCGGGCATCCAAGTCCTAAATGGGCTAACAATGTTCAGCTGCTAACTGCACCTGCCAAAGACACAATCAGCATGGTCAAGAAGCCACCCCTTAGCAATATAGTGCAGCAACATCAAATAAGAAATAATAATAACAAAAACAGGCCTGGAGTTTTAAGTATAATCAGCATAAAGTATGATTATTATGGCTGTGGAAGTTAATGATTTAATAAACTGCTTAATTCTTCATTAATTTTACTGATTAAATTAATTTTAACAATTAATCGAAGACCATCCAAACTGTGTAAACATGTCACTTTAGTTCTGTGTGAGACGTTGAACTCGCAAGGTTAGATAAATTGTCAACAAAACGTGCTCATGAATTAGAACCAGACTAGGTCAAAATGCTGGTTTGTTTTTGAACTTGGCCTAGTTAGCACAGCATGTGGATTCAGCCAATATTAACACTGATAATAATTAGTTCTGATCTAAAGAAGTCTGAAGTTTTGTGAGAACTTTACGTGCCGAGCCCGAAAGTGCCCCAGAGAAGAACGTTATGAAGATATTTGGCTCCATCTTCTCGCTGTGTCTAATTTGATAAGACTTTGCACTCTCATAGCCAAACCAGTAAACAGCTGTGCGAAAAATCAACACAAGCACAGTCATTGGGCAGAACAACAAAATCAAGTACTGCAAGTACTGAAAAGTATAATATTTATTATTGCTATTACAAAATGTTTAACATGTGCAAGTCTGCAAGGTCATACAGAAATGTAAAACTGAGGTTCAGCTACATAATAGTCTGACAGTTGCTAGGTGAAAAGCAGGTAAAACACAGAAAGTCAGTGAGAAATCACGAGTTTTGAAGCATTTCTTAAACAGAAAGAGTTTGAGCACCAGACAAACATTGGTAGGTGGTTCTAATCCTTAGAAGCAGCAATATGGAAAGCATGAGAGCCCATGCTACCTCGAGGCAAAACCAAAAGACCCATGTCCAAAGACTGCATGGCAGAATCTAAGGACACAGTAGTGGTTGCAGGTAGGTAGGAATGCTCATTTGTGACGGCTTTAGATGCAAGATAGGCCAGTTCAAAATTTTATTTAGAATTCTACAGTAAACCAAAGCAGCTTACTGAGCAGAGTTAAGGAATCTCGAAACTACAATAATGCAGATGTCATCTTCATACATATAATATACTTATAATAACACTTATAGCAGCACTTGTTTGGCAGTCCTTAATTGGTAGTGCTCCTTCCTACTTATCTGATCTCTGTCGCCCTGTCTCTGTTGTAGTCTCTCGTAGAACTTTGCGCTCTTCGGCCAATGGGGAGCTGCTGGTCCCTCGAACCCGCTCTGCTACCAGACAGCGTCGAGCCTTCTCGGTTGTTGGCCCGTCCACATGGAATGGGCTCCCGCTTGCACTACGCTTATGGTACTACCTCGGAATAATTTGCCTGCTTTCTACAAGTTGCTCAAGACCTATCTTTTTAGCTGTGGCTGGACTGGGAGCGCCTCTGAGTAGCCTTCTTGAAGGGGCGCTATATAAGTTTTCGGAATGAATGAATGAACTTAAAAAATATAGGTACCTGTTAACCATGGAGACAAAGCTGTATGGTCAGCAAATGCACAACCCCTTGAATCGACCCTTGCAGCTCCCAAAACCTGCTGGAACTTAGCTGTTCAACCTTCAATGTCCAACACCAAAGTTCTCGTCGTTCATCTGTTCAAGCTAAACTTCTTGAACCTTTTTCACAGTCCTCCACAACACTATGTTCTTCTCTAGACTTAAGACTGTCCTATTAGCCGAGGTTGGGTCGGGAGTGCTTCTGAGTAGAAAGTCTTGAAGGGACACTATATAAGTGCTCCTAATAAAATTATAAATACAACTTGTCTATTTTGATATTATATCCAATTACATTCCAACACCTTGTATACATGCTCTCGGCACATCTTATTAAACCCATCTGCCTCTATAAACTAGCATGATCCACATACCGGTATTTAATACATGTACTCAGAACTCAGTTCAATATGATACTTTCTTATACTGGAGAGATGCAACTCATACCTGAGAATGGAATGTCTCGGAGAAGTGAAGGTCCCAAACCCTTCATCATGAATATCATGCCATTAGTTCTCACACTGATTTGTATCGCCTCTCGCAGTTGCAAATAGCTCAGTCGTTGTGACTGTAATTTCGTTCGAAGCACCTCCAACGGATTGAAAATTACGACTGCCAGTACTGCAATAACAGAAATACCACTAATGCCATCACCCTGTTTTATTGCGTCTGTATTAATCATTTCCTAATATTACTTTTGTTGAAAATATAGAAAAATAGCATATATTACACAATAAGAAATTAAATGGAAATTTATATGTGTGTTTCCTTCACTCATAATCTTCTAATTTGCTATTTTCGAATTTATATTTTACAGTTAAAGTTCTACACTTTTATAAACTTGCAGTTTTGCCAATTCAAGAAAATCAAAAACTAGGCATAAGGTGTTTAATGCGCTACTTCAGCAGCATTAGGAGGCATGACCACATTGTATCAAGCAGGTTCATTAACAAAAGTATGTGAGTTAGGAAAGTTAAGCTGAATCTATATTTCTTCAGCCTAGTGCTTAAAGAAACTCTTAGATTTGTATGGCTAGGCAATGTTTCAATAAAATTTCTAAAACTGAAACTACTCTACAAACTAATAAAATCTTAGTTGGAATTTATATACAGAGCATCATTAAGTTAAGTGCCAGTACAAAAACAAGCATACCTCTTGAAAGTATGCCTGCAACAATTGGTATGTACTTAGTTGATGGATCACGTTCGTTGTAACCCATGGCATACTTAAGTCGATCGTAAGTCGTGAAATAGACGACGGTTGCAGGGATGGACATTAACCTTCAAAGCAGAAAATCAGTTTTCACTTAAACTGCCTCTGACATCATCAGCAATGATCATAAGTGGAAATTTCATATACAAAAACCATTTAAATTTCATAGTTCAAAGATGGGGTTGTGGGTAAAGACGCAGCAGGAGGCAGATGGGGAACAGCCTCCAGTACAGGGAGGCAAGCTGCAAAATAAGTGGATTTTTAATGAACATAAGCAGTCATGGACAAACAGCTGAATCTCCACAGGGTTTGGCTGAATGGCAAATAGTGTATGTCACCCTATTAGAATATTACAAAAGCTCCATGACAAAGACATGAAATCACGAGTACAGGTCACCGTCCAAAGCGTGGTCCAGAAAGGGTGATCTCAGGAGAGGAGAAAAGTAGAAAGAGACAACTCAGACAGTACATCATGCTATATAATACAAAACAAAGTCTGAACGTGATATTGCCCTCCTTCCAAAGCTCAGCAGTTCACATGACCATAGAGCAGAACATCGATGGTGCAGAGTAACATAGCGCATGAAGGACTTGCTCAAGATATGTAAACAGTAACTACCTTGAGCGAGGTTTGAACTCATGTTCTCCGCTTTACAGTCAAACGCTCCAACCAATCAGCACCATGCTGCAATGGTGCATTACATTACATCTACCTGTAACTAATGAGGAACCTAGACAAACCTGGTTGAGGAAACATTTCTGCTGAGCTTTCCATTAACACATTCCGCAAAGTCATCCATACTGCATCACTCAATGCAAGACAAGGAACAAGAAACATTCATTCCGTTTATCGATTTTCCAGTCACATGTATTAATGTACTAGGTATTAAAAGGATGATGGTGGATGAACCAATGAGAGTAAATTTAATTATCACCCTGCAAACCAGTCCAGGTGGAGAATTATGGACCTTCCCAATAAATTGTTGGCAATGTTACAGCTACCACAAGCCTTACGTTTCTTTAACCTAAGCAAAAACATGTCTTCAAGAAGAAAGTACTACTAACAGCGTTGGAGGAAGGCCACTCCAAAGGGCAGTTATTCCCTCCATGCGAGTAATCTTTACAAAGGCATCCTGCAAACACACACATCCCTCTACTAAAAAATTACACTGAAACTATACATCCACCAACAGTTACCTGAAAAATATGATCACTACTGTTCTGATTTTAGTATTGGTAAAAAAAGTAAACTTGAATACAGTCAGATAATTATTATTATTAAATAAATTTGCAATGCACGCAAGGCCACACCGATATGAGAATCTGAGGCACAGATAGTCAGCCACTAGAGGAAGATGCAGATAAAGATCCATGCGCTTGAAAGCCAAGGAGAAATAGTGAGCTTTGAGCGGCTTGTTTGAAGGAAGGAAGTGATTTAGAGCCATGAAGAGAAAGTGGAAGCACTGGAAATGGGAAGGGATGGCTCCAGTACATGACAAATACCAACTGTTAAAGCAGTGATTCCCAACCTATGCGCCACGAGAATTTTGCAAGTGTGCCACGGGAACAATTCTAACGTACTATTAATTAATAATTAAGCTAAATATCCAGCTGAAAAGGGATTGGTTCCAAAGTTACTCGATTATACAGTTGGCAAAGCACAAAAATAGATTTTAAAAATTGGTAATTATTGCTAAGTGTGCAATGAAAATTTTCATTCTTTCTTAGACTGGCGCAAGCCAAAAAGGTTGGGAATCACTGTGCGAAAGTAATAGTAGCTCAGAAGTTCATTATTCACGTAAGACGTTATTTGCTCATTGAAATAATAAAAAAAACTGAGAATAAAGCAATGTAGACCTTGGCAAATGTGTTGGAAACTTCGCAACACATGAAGAAAAGCAACATCAATGCAAGAATAATTGCGTTTTGGAAAATGAACCAAAAGAATAAAAAATAAATAGCAGCTAGCTATCAACAACAAAGGAAGAAACTTACATTCTTTGCAGCAATAAGAGTCAGCATATCTAACAGGATAAAGCAAAGATACACAAAATTACTAAATCTGAATACTTAATGGAATTATGACACAAACAACTGACAGTCTTCATGACTTCTGCACGAACTGTCAGGATGCGTTAGCTAAGAAAAGTTTAGATTTTCCATCTCACCAGCGTTCCTTTAAACTGTCCCGGTCTCTCGTACCAAGGCCTGAGTTGAGGTGGTGCTAGTTTTGGGATGTTGTTGTTGGTGTGACAGTGACTGCAGACACACAGACAATCCATCAGACCATTGTTGTAGATGAAACACGAGCCAACCTTGAAAGGTTTCGCTTGCGCTTGGAGACGTATTTTCACAACATCAAGAGGCGTCACTACAAAATAGCATACAGTCGTAGTTCCGGTGATATGCTTATATTGTATGCATCTAAGCTTTTATACAGTACATTTAAAAAATTTCCCAGAAGTGTTGCTAACTGTCAAATGTAGTTGATCATTCAACAACATGCTGTATTTGTTTCCCAAATCGCATTAGTTAAAGGGTTAAACAAGACTAAATGAATAGATAGGGCTTGGGTTGAGCAAACAAATAGTACAATTATTCACAGGAAGACCATTCCAAACCTGAGGAATATATGCAGGACACTGCGTGGTTCACTCTTGCCGATGTATGGGAAGCAAAGGTCCCGGACCACACTGAATGTGCACAAATGACAGTGATGCATCCAACTGGGTACCAGGAGGCACAAACAACTCATACACATGCACAAGACACACACACATACAGATGCAAATACACACATACATAAACCTTACACAACACACATAATTATACAGTTACACACTGTAAGGTTGGAATTGACTGATAACTTGATAAGGCTCAACCCAGGAGCAAGATCATGAATTTAATACGCTCCTCAATGATTAGCCAGAGCAGCATACATCTCTCACATAATTATCTACTATCGCCGAGTATTCATCGAGAAAAAATCATATATATATTAAGGATTTAAGCTCCCTAGAGTTACTTGATCCTATGACTTCCAATGCCAAAGTTACCCTACAGAGAAATACGATGATATCCTTTTGGTATACCAACGTTTGAAGCGCTTTAAGGTTAAGGTCACTAATTCCTTTAGTAGTTCCCCGATGCACATTTAATTACTCGGCTTAATGGAAATGTCAAGTTTATAACTGAGCCGTTTCTAAACATTAAATCATTAATAATTGAGGTATAAAATAGATCTTACTGAAGAATGATGTTAGAACAGCGCCAACACATGATGACATCATCTGCTGAACAGGAGTGATGGCATCGGCCGTTGCCATCATCGACAGCTTCACTGAATACTATTCGAAACGGAAACTGCGTAGGGATTATAGCTTCCTGCTCTGAAAAATTTAAAGCATTTCATCTCTAAGATCTGCAATCAATTCCTTTTGGTATACCAATGTTTGCCTCGAATATGAGGGCAAATTGCACAGCCTCATAACGTCGCATTTTACGAATACAGCTTTAACTTTAAAATTCACGCCTTGTTGAACACCATACGATATAAATCAAGGTTTTAAAATGAAAAACGTAATTCGTACATCCTATGGTTGTATTCTAAAGTCGTCATACCAGTGGTACGTGATAAACACACAACCACTAGCCTACTCTATCAGCTGCTGATGAAAGTGCAGTAAATTAAAATTTGTCTCTGCAACAGCGTTGATAACTGCTTCAAAATTAAGTAAATTGCAGATATACAACAAACTCTTACAAATTGCAACTTATTACGCATTAAAAAATTGTATTGTTCTGCACACTTTGTTGTTTTGCGTGAGGCACAAAATCCGCGCACAAGAACCAGCCATATAGATTCCCATGCCTGCCACAGCGGACCAATCATCGAAGGGATGGAGATTCCTTAACGACTTACGTAATCAGCTCAAGGGCGGCCCTCTGGCGAACATGAAAATGTTGCTTTTAGCTTAGGCCTACAACGTAATCGTAAATCTCGAGATTTCTGCAGAGTGCTGCTGTGCATAGACCTACAAGCTACTGTATATTATGTCTATTAACGAAAATTGTCAAATAACTACATTAGCAGAGTAAAAAGCACTTATGGCGAGTAATTCATCTTTTAGCAGCTTGGTCTGTTTCACCGACACCACAGTATAAAACTATATGCTTAATTAACAAAAAAGGCACGTCCACTCCCAGCCTCTGCTGCAGTCATAATGTGTGACCGAGTCATGATCAGGGTTTAAATTGAGTGGGAACGCGTGGGAACGGCGTTCCCACTGCTCTCGAATTTCTTGGCCTGCGTTCCCACTGCTCATGCAGTGCCATGCACCATGCATGGAACCCTTGAAACATGGGCGTCCCAATAAAACTTCATCAGCGTTCCCACTGCTCGTAGTTGGCGTTCCCACTACTCAGTACTCACCCAAGCCACTTTAACCACTGGGACTCATGATGAAGACTACTGTGCGGTCCTAAGGATAACTTGGGGCGCAGAATAGATAAAGCGTATTCTGTGCTTGGGTAGCCAAGTACCAACAACAGAGAAAGCACGTAATTGACGTCGTAATCGTAGCCTATACTCTCCAAATTTCTAAAGCGCTACTCGAAAGCCAAGCGCGGGGCACCAGCCTATTCACGAGCGCGGCTGCGCTGCGTTGAGTCAAAAGGGTTGTCCGTAAGAGTAGTCCGTGGTGGTCTGGGTCGAGTTACCATAGGATCAGAGGGCGAACAGCTACTAAGACGGGTGTCGTCTGAGCCGGAATTGGAGGGTGGAGGATCAGATGAGACAGCCTAGGGTTGCACGTAGTGACGTAGGTGACGTAGCTGTGCATTGCTAGGCCTATCTAAAAGACTAAGAGCATTTCGTAGGCCTACCCTAACCATATAATTAGTAGGCTCCTAATTAAAGATTCTTGATCAACCTCAAACATAACGGAAGCAGGCCTTTGGATGATTCCTCATTTATACGGCACTACAGACTCATCAGTGCTTTTATAAACTGAATTCGCTGCGTCGTCTTTTTGTCGTATCGATTTATTTGATTTTCATTGGTTGTTTGGTCCGGCCAATCAAATGCGCGTAGCCATTTGAAGGCGTAGGTGAGGCGCGCGCTGCCGATTCGTGGTGTGTGCGTAGTTACGCGTAAGGTGCGCGCCGACGTTTGATGATTTTATTGTACAGCAGTAGGTCAAACACAAACATTGCAAGGCGCTATATGGCAGGCATATAGAAGCAGTATGTGTTTATTATCTCATATTATTTGGACGTAAGACGTTGGATTACATTAAAGCCACGAGTGAAGAGAAGAAGGTTAGTACGAAAGTAGCCTAGTATTTTTTCTATACTCTATAAGTCTAGGCATTATATTTATAAGCAATCACACGGAAATATTTGAAAAGTGCACGTCGATACTGTTTTTGCCATTACTTCAGTTTAATGTGCAGATCGAAATTACACGATTTGAATTAGGCTACCTAGGCTATATATGTTGCCTACTTAACGACGTAGCACAGAACTTGTTTAATGAAAAACCTGCAAAGTTCCAGTGATCAGAGGCGGATCCAGGATTTCTGGTTAGGGGGGGCGTAAATTCTACCAATCCAATCACGTAAATATATATATATATATATATATATATATATATATATATATGTTACGCCCGCCCTAACCGCTAGGGGACCGGAAGCGCTCGCAAGGGATGCCCCACTTACTCGCTTACTTTCGCCCCCCTCCCCTAGTGTGGCGGCGTACTGCCGGGGCGACAGGGAACCACCTACGGGAACCTCAAGTGTGAACGACAGGGTGGAACGTCCAGATTCTCTCTTTTCATGGGTACCAGGGCCTACAGGACATGTCTCCGCGGCGGTTTGTCGACGCGCGACAGCACCCTCTTTCCGGTGCTCGTCTGAGTTCGTTATCCCCACGGCAGCTTTGGGCGAGAGGGACTCGAACTCCTGAGGAGGTGGCGGAGAGTATTTGGCTGGATATATCTGGCGCTCTATCAATCTCTCATCACTACTGACTGTCCGCCCTCCCTCCGAATCATCCGATTCCTCTAGGGCGTCCCCCCTCAACGAGCTGGCACGAGACATGGGATTATTCGGTTTTACAACTAATTGCAAGTCAGTCAGTGAATCACCTTCAATTCTCGTTCGATATGCAACGCTTTATTTATTCTTGCAACACTACTTAATTAATATACAATTGGCAGCAACCTGTGCAAATACAATTCTGTCTATAATACTTATCAGTTCAACACAAAGTATTCCTAACACTACACAGCATTTATGGCTGGTTATTGCACGCTTTGCATTACTTGATATCTATCTTTTATGCTCCTGCATATAACTAGACTATCAGTTCAGTTCTCATTTCCTTAACTACTGCCGAAGGTCAAATCACGCTATTAATCAGTTACAACGCAAGCAACGAATTAACATCAACACTTTGCACTAATTTATCACAACCACAGCAACAGTTATATTGCAAGGCTACTTCTAGCAACTCTTTCACTATATTCACGCTTCTTAATACAAGCGCTAATTTATCCTTCGTTCAACCTGTAATGCGCTATATAATCTATATCAACGCGTTCCGGCCATTTTAAACATTCATTCATTTACAGATTCAGCACGCTACACTTTAATTTATTTCTACTTCCCTGATTCCTAAGCGGTTTCGCTTATTTCGACGTTCTCCTTCCACCGGAGGCGACCAGCGGTCGTTTACTTTATTATCGATTAATTTAGTTGACTTCCTTATTAATTTAGATGCCCGAAAACTTAGTTTTTAATCGAATTTCTATCCAAAAAGATGGCCTAGTCTTTCTCGTCGGTTCCACTTCTTCTCGTCTCTTCGTCCTACTGACCTAGATTGGACCAACAGCCAATCAGAAGCGACCTTTTACCGCTGTTTTTTTAGGTCACGCGTCGCTCTTGGCCAATCAGCGGCGCCCACACTTTCGCCACGTCATCTAAAAGGTCACGCGTCATGCTGGCGTAATGTCTGCAGTCTTGCTCTGGTGCAGCATAGAGTTAATTAACCGTTATGGCCAACATGGATAGAAATAAGGATAATTTTGTAGCTTTTCCCAAAACGCTACACTCTCCCCTCCTTAACCCGAATTTTCCATATTACTGGAAAATTCAGCAGTGGTCGCGTACTGAATCCGTTGTACAGGAGTTGCTAAGGCAGGGTCATCACTACTATACTAAAAGACATTGCTGCTTGAGAACAGTCTGAACAGTAAGCCGGCAATTCTACATCAACCGGTATGAAGTCTCATTTTAACTCTAAGAACCAACAGGGTTCCTAATTCACAAAAGGAGAAATCAACTAATTAGCCTCATAGCAACGCTTGTTGTAAAAGTTCAGGCATACAAAGTACGGTATCTTAGCACGGCTTTACTCATAACAACTAAACCCTAACAACACAGCCGCTTAAATTCTCAAGGTGACTGCAGGGCAATGTTTACGCTCATGTAACATCCTTACTTTGCAATCTCCCTGAAACCATACGTTCGGAATCACCAGCAAAAAGAGGGGGGGACGTCTACTTAAATTGAAGGTCTCCAACTCACTCTCGCTCCCTACTCCACGCAGACCACAATTCAGCAAAGGCATATCGGTCAGGGTATCAGGCGATTCAGAGAAAGTATACCACTAGGCCAGCCTCTACCTCACTAGGGTTACTAACTACGTCCATTGGTTACCCAATCCTCGTCGGAATACAGGCCATTGGTGTTTAATCACCAGTCTCTGCTTCCACGAACCCCGGGACTACTACTACCAGACACAAAGTCTCTGAACTAAAGCAGGGTTGGAAATCCCAATAGAAATATTATCCATACTCTTACATATTATCAGGTGCTATCGGGTTATCCTCCCACCCAGGTTTCAGGTAATGCACATCAAACAGTTACAGTAAACAATGTACTACAATCCATTTCAGCAACAGCTCGAAGCCACAAACCAAGAGAATGTCCTCTAACACATACAATCATGCTTCGGCTCCAAATCCTACCGATAATCCTAGCGCAGTTAACATGTTATTAGCTACAACATTAACGACAACTTAGACTAACACGAAACCTAAGCAGTTTGCCCTAAAGCAGTTTTCATCCAAAACGCAACTAAACTTCAGATGAATCATTTTTCTGTCATTATGTATTCAGCCCAAAGTTAACTCTCAGCAGGCACAAATCATCACATCAGTAGCTGACACATTATTACAGGCACAACACGTTACAACAAGGCTTGAACCAGCTGCATAAGGCCTTACCGCTTAGCGAAGCGTACCTATGCCTACTAGGACGGATTGACTCCATGACCTACGCTGTTACCTCTACGTCACCTTTCCACACAGGAAGTTTACACAGGACCAAGTACACACATTTCCACCAACGGAAAGAATATCTCACCATCATTTCCACACAGGAAAAAGTTTACATCCATTTCCACCAACGGAAAGAGTACATCTCATGCATTCCCAGACAGGAAAGTTCTCAAGCAACCAATAACGACGATTGGACGGATTACCGCTTATTACATTCATTCCCACACAGGAAAATTCTCAAGCAACCAATAACGACGATTGGACGGATTACCGCTCATTACATCTCATTCATTTCCACCAACGGAAAGAGTACATCTCATTCATTCCCACACAGGAAAATTCTCAAGCAACCAATAACGACGATTGGACGGATTACCGCTTATTACATCTCATTCATTCCACACAGGAAAATTCTCAAGCAACCAATAACGACGATTGGACGGATTACAGCTCATCTAACTAACAGACCACCAGTCTCCTCTTCTATGTAACCCTTAATGCCTGCAACAATTTCAGTCTACCTACAAGTTTACCACGGATTTGCTTACTTAACTTCTTCAGGGCAATACACACCTTAGATTCCTAGTCAATTATTACTACTGTTTCTCAGTTACTGCTTAATCAGGAGCTCAATCCTTACAACCAACTTTTATATAAGAATTTAGACTATTATTCAACATGACAAATACTAAGTATCAACAGCAATCTTGAATATATGCAGTGTTCTTTAAGAATTTTATTATCCTATGTCAAACCATTTCCACAGCCGTACTCTCCTAGTAAGATAAAAATCATAGACATTGGCACTAATCATTATTACAGGCAAGACACATTACATGAAGGCTGAGCTACCTACACCAGGCCTTACCGCTTAGAGAAGCGTACCTATGCACCATGACCTCTACACCTCCATTTCCACACAGGAAAGAGTACACTTGAGCAACCAATAGCGACGATTGGACGGATTACCGCTCTTACCAAATAACAGGTCCTTAGTCTCACCTTCGCATGCAATTCTTAATGCCTGCAACAACATCAGTCTGCCTACTAGTCTACAACTTACTCACTTACCGACTACTCAGGCCAATGCATACATCAGGATAATTCACCAAATTCTAGCAGACTGCTTTCAATCAATGCACAAATGCAATTTACTCCTAATCTAGCACATTTTAGATTCAACTTTAATCTGTAATCAAGGTTATGCACATCAAACTTTAAAATAACATGCAAGCACAACATTTTGCCTTTCTTCTGTGGCAATAAAAGCAACAATGCAATAAAACACAAGTAAACAATTCTAATCTACCCCCAATGATCTAACCTAGATCAAAGTTATAAAATAAACATTTTATTCATCGAAAGGAACTAAAACCTAGGCTTCTTGCCACAATCTCTACTCGTCGCCATTACGCGACATTACCATCACATTACACTACATTACTCTCTATACCGCCGAGGTGGCACAATAGTGCGATGCGGTCTCAAGGGAGTCATCGCCTCTTCCTCATCAGGGACTTCGACCTGTGCCAGGGTGTTAAGGTCAACTGGTCCGATGGTATCGGAACTCGGGCTCACATCCCAATCGTTAGGGGTCTCCCCGCTGTATAGCTTGAGTTTATCCACATAAACTAGTTTTGGTTGGGCTCGGGCCGACTTTTGGACCTTGTAAAGGACCGGACTCAGTTGTTCCAGGACACGATACGGTCCGGTGTACAGTTTACTCCATTTTTCCTTGATCCCTGACCGTCGTCGCGGGTAGAAATACCAGACCCAGGACCCTATGGCGAAGGTAGCTGGTCTGACTCTCATATTGTACCGTGCTTCTCGGGTAGTGGCTTGGCGCTGCATAAATTTTCGAGCTAGTGCAAAGTTTATTTGTACATTTTCCATTTGACTAGCGACAAAATCATCAACATTTGACATGGCATTCATAATTTGCACATCACCAAGCACTAGATCAATGGGCATGCACAATTCTCTCGCTAGGAAGAGGCGATTTGGAGTGAAGCCGGTACTCTCACTCTCGCTGGCACGGTAGGCGGCGAGGACGTAGGGGAGATGCACATCCCAATCCCGCTGGTTTTGGGCTACCACCTTTCCCAGAAGGGCATTCAGGGTACGGTGGAACCTCTCGACAGCTCCGTTAGTGCTCGGTTTGTAGGGTGAGGTGCGGACTTTGTCAATCTTGAGGAGTCTGCACAGGTCTTTGAACAGAGTTGCCTCAAAGCAGGGTCCTTGGTCCGTCAGAATCTGGCGTGGACAACCGAAACGGCAGAAGACTTCTTTCACGAGGACTCGTGCCACAGTGGCGGCTTCCTGATTACGGATCGGATGGGCCTCAGCCCAACGCGAGAAGTGGTCGACTGCGGTCAGTATGTAGCGGTATCCAGTGCTGGAGGTCGGGTGTGGGCCGGTAATATCCACTCCCAGGCACTCCATGGGTGCTCCTACGGTCATTGTTTGCAGTCGCCCTTGCCTGGGCGGTTTTCCTCTGAAATATTGGGCGCAGGGGTTGCATCGCCGTAGTGCTACGCGAACGTCTTCTCTCCACCCAGGCCAGTAGGCTCTTTTCTGGAGCTGAGACAGGGTACGTCGGATGCCCATGTGGCCTCCCGTGATCCCCTCATGAGCCAGTTGAATCAGTGTCGAACGGCGATGAGGCGGTGGAATTAACTGGTAGTTGGCGACCTTGCTGTCTTCCGCGTCGAGCCAAGCCCGGACTAGTAGTTCCTCTTTCAATTCTAGTTGTGGCCACTGGGAGACTAACGTTTTTACTGTTCCGCTCCGATCCCTCGTCTCATCAAACGAAGGTGGATCGTCCGAGTCACATTTCTTTTGAATCACCCAGCCCAGGTCAGTATCCGCTCTCTGCTCATCTCGTAATGTGTTTTTGCTCCAATCTTCCGGCAGAGTCATTCCTCCCCGTTCGATATCTCGCAATTCCCGAACGGCTTGTACCTGGTGGGGAAGGCGGGACATAGCATCTGCGTTTTGATGTGCCGACCCGGCTCGGTGTTGAATGTCAAATTCGAATTCTTCGGTAATGGTCAGCCACCTCGCCTGCTGTCCGATCGGAAGGGGCGTTCTCCGCAGCCATTGTAACGCTGAATGGTCAGTTCTGAGTAGGAAACGTCTCCCCAACAAATACTGTCGATAGGTTTTCAGAAAATGGATGATCGCGAGGAGTTCCCTTCTGGTTACGTCGTAGTTCTGTTCCGCCTTCGAACAGAGCCGACTCCCATAGCAGACTACCCGCTCCTGTCCTTCTTGAACTTGGGATAGAACGGCTCCGATGGCGTCTCCGGAAGCGTCGGTATCGAGGATATACATCCCCTCATCTGTGGGAAGGGCCAGGACGGGTGCTTCGGTGAGGAGTTGTTTCAACCGTGTAAACGCTTTCTCACACTCGCCGGACCAGTAGAAGTGACACCCCTTTCTCGTTAGTGCATGCAAGGGCTGGGCAGTTTTCGAAAAGTCAAGGACGAATTTACGGTAGTAAGAACATAACCCAATGAAGCCTCGAACTTCTTTGAGATTCGTCGGAGTTGGCCAGTTTCTCACCGCCGCAGTCTTCTCGGGATCAGTCATGATCCCTCGTTCGCTGACCACATGTCCCAGGAACAGCACTTCACGTTGTAGCAAATGGCATTTGGATGGTTTCAGTTTCAGTCCCACTTTAGACAATCTCTCCAACACCTGTGTTAGCCTGGCCAAGTGGGTCTCGAGGTCCTCTGCAAAAACGATAATGTCGTCAAGGTAGATGAGGCACACTTCGAAGTTTAGTCCAGCCATGACCAAATTCATCATTCGGGAAAACGTAGCCGGCGAATTGCACAGTCCGAAGGGCAGCACGCGGAATTGAAAGCTCCCCCGTCTAGTGATGAATGCCGTTTTCGGTCGATCTTTCGGATGAACGGCGACTTGATGGTAGCCCGCCCGGAGGTCGAAGGTGCTGAACCACTTGGCCCCTGCCAGGGTGTCGAGGCTCTCGCTGATAAGTGGTAAGGGGTAGGCATCTTTCCGAGTTTTGGTGTTTACCGCACGGTAGTCAACACAGAACCTCGGGGTTCCGTCCTTTTTCTTAACCATAACTACATTACTGGCCCAGGCGGAAGCGGAGGGTTCTATCAGTCTCTGTTGTAACATTTGACCTACTTGCTCATCGATGACGGGGAGTAAGGACAGCGGTTGTCGGCGAAGCGGCTGTCTCACTGGAGTCTCAGTTCCGGTTTCTATCTCGTGCTGAATCACATCGGTAAAGCCCAGGTCCCATTCGTTTACGGAGAAGGCTTTTTGGTTCCCCAAGATGATGGTTTTCAGTCTTTCCCGAGTCTCTTCTGGAACATCTGGCGCGACCCCCTCCCACAAGGGTGCGAGCACCTCTCTCATTTCGCTTTCGGTAGGTCCTCTTGGTGTTTCTACCACGCCGGCGCACATCATACTGTCTTCGGTGGAGCTATCTTCTCCCATAACGGTAACTGGTTCAGCCGTACACCGCACTCCTTTCTTCACCCATACCGCTTTGTTCGTCGGATTCATCACACGGAGTGGCAGGTCGAAGTTCCTATCAGGTAGCAGGGTACCCGCCAGAATAAGACCTGTCTCTAAAAGTTGAGGGTTAACCGCCCACTGATTTTCCCATGATTTCAAATTTTCCAACACGACATGGGTTTCAACATCCATCTCGCTGTTCGGCGCGATTAAGGTATCTCGGGAGACTATTACCCGACGGCATGCTCCCCCATAGGTTTTCCGGCGGACCTCAAACCGACGACCCCCTACCCGAATCCAGTTCTGTCCCATGTGCCACAGGGCATTTTCGGCCTGCATCCAGGCCAGGCCTAGGATAAGCTCGGACACTTGCTCGGTGACCAAACAGGGTATGTCAAATGATTGTCCGTCGATCTGCAATTGGAGCCGGGTTTCACCAAGCACCTGTATGGCGGACCCGTTGGCGGCGTGAAGTTGTTGTCGGGACTTCTGTATTTCGTCGCCCTTGACTAACGAAGCGGGGCAGAGATTCACCTCGCAGCCGGAATCTAGCAACGCTGTCCGACGTTTGCCCTTTATCATCACTTCCAGATAGGCGTCAGTGCTCCCAGGGACATGTCGGACGCTTCCATCTCCGTGTCGCGCAGGTTTGTCTCGTCTCTCGGTTGGGTTCTCGTCACGGTAGCGGTTGGGACAGCGGCGAACGAGGTGCCCGGTCTGACAGCACCCGTAGCAACGTCGCTCATGTAAGGAAAATCGAGGTGGACGATTACCCGATCTTTGGTGTTGGGACGGAGGCTCCGCTCGACGCTGGGGTCGCCACTGTCGAAATTGCCGGGGGTCGGGACCGTTACTCTCTAGTGACATTATTTTCCTCTCTATCTGTTCAACTTTTCTTAGTACGATTTCCTGGAATTGTCTCTGACCGTCAGCAGGGGCAGAGTCTACTTCCGTTACAGTTTTTACCCGACTAGGTCGGTGTTCGTCGCGGCCAAGGTTAGCATCATCCGCTTGACGGTAACTCTCTAAACGCATGGCAGTCTTATAAGCATGGTCCAAGGTGGTAGGTTCCCTCTCACGAACCTTCATGGCTAAGTCTCTGTCTCGCAGGGCGTCGAGAAAGGCACGAATCGCTATGACTTCACTGTGCACCGAGGTGGGACCAGGGAACGCCAGAATCATGATTCGTCGAATGTCTCGTACTACAGAGCTGAGGTCTTCACCCATCTTTTGCCGTCGTGTGTTCAATTGGGTCTGGTAGAGGACGGCTTGATCGGAGCTTCCATACCGCAGGCGTAGACGATCAACCAGGTCAGACCAGGATGCTATGGTTTCGGAGTCGAACTCGTAGAGCAGCTGATCAGCTGGCTCTGTCAAGGCACAGGTCAGCTGGGCGAATTTCTCCCCATCTGTCCAACCATTACTGTTCGCACAAATCTCGAATTTCTTTAGGAAAGCTTCGACCGATGTCTTTCCATTGTACCTGTCCAATTTCATATACTGTCTGGATTTCGAATCAACAGTTCCGCTCACGCGTGATTGGGACTGCACAGTGACCGACGAGGGTGGAGTCGTACTCGGCTGAAAACGACCTTGGATCGTTGGTTGAGGTTCAGCTGTAGGCGGTTCAGCATACTGTTCGAACTGGAACTGACTGTTTTCGCTCCCGGATGTAGACACAACATGGAACTTCGCTTCCAGGTTGTTCTGGGCTGCTCGTGTGGTTACCCAGGATCGTCCATCGTAGGCGGAAGCTGGCCGACACAGAGCGGTTGTTGGTTGACAACCTGACAGGTGAGCGGGAGGGCCAGGGTTCGAGGGCAGGTAGGCGGAACTTTGTGTAACCTGTGGTTTCAACGACGAGGACAAGGTCGACATGATTGACTGAGTCGACGACACGACGGATACGAACAGTTTGCACACCGAGGCTGTGACCGGGGTGACGATTCTCACCCAAGGATTCGACTTGACGACACCACCGATTGTGTTTCCTCCCACCTTGACAGCAGCAGGTGAGGGAAAATTCAGGGTCGGAGCAGGAGGGGCTCGGACGGCGAAAGGGTGCGACGCGGGAGGCGGTGGTGGGAAGGTGGTAGCCCGAGGGTGGACTAGGGTTGGGTGCCCGGGATGTGCATCCGAAGTCGGGAGTCCCAGTTCCCTCGGCAGCGCCGAATCCCCATCCTCCATATCTGAAACTATACACTCAGAGTTAGCAAGGATCTCAACACAACCTTTATCCAAATTCAACATATTAGGGTGCAACAGAACATTATGAAAGGGTCGCAGATCAGTTACCTCCAAACCTTCACTTTCATAATTATTTCCTCCAAGCTTTCTGTTAATCAACCTCGCTTGTTTATCTCTCATGTAAAATTCAAAATCAAAACCCGCATCAATTGCTGCGGTAACAGGGTAGTCCGAAGGACACTTGGGTCTAGCGCCATAATAAGCCATTTCTTCGCCTTCCCACCTCTCTCTCTCTCCAGGAAATTCTGCCCTTCCAAATTTTCTTGGTTCCACCTGTTCCACTTGTTCCCCTTGTTCCACTTCTACCCCACTTCTGGTACCATTTGTTACGCCCGCCCTAACCGCTAGGGGACCGGAAGCGCTCGCAAGGGATGCCCCACTTACTCGCTTACTTTCGCCCCCCTCCCCTAGTGTGGCGGCGTACTGCCGGGGCGACAGGGAACCACCTACGGGAACCTCAAGTGTGAACGACAGGGTGGAACGTCCAGATTCTCTCTTTTCATGGGTACCAGGGCCTACAGGACATGTCTCCGCGGCGGTTTGTCGACGCGCGACAGCACCCTCTTTCCGGTGCTCGTCTGAGTTCGTTATCCCCACGGCAGCTTTGGGCGAGAGGGACTCGAACTCCTGAGGAGGTGGCGGAGAGTATTTGGCTGGATATATCTGGCGCTCTATCAATCTCTCATCACTACTGACTGTCCGCCCTCCCTCCGAATCATCCGATTCCTCTAGGGCGTCCCCCCTCAACGAGCTGGCACGAGACATGGGATTATTCGGTTTTACAACTAATTGCAAGTCAGTCAGTGAATCACCTTCAATTCTCGTTCGATATGCAACGCTTTATTTATTCTTGCAACACTACTTAATTAATATACAATTGGCAGCAACCTGTGCAAATACAATTCTGTCTATAATACTTATCAGTTCAACACAAAGTATTCCTAACACTACACAGCATTTATGGCTGGTTATTGCACGCTTTGCATTACTTGATATCTATCTTTTATGCTCCTGCATATAACTAGACTATCAGTTCAGTTCTCATTTCCTTAACTACTGCCGAAGGTCAAATCACGCTATTAATCAGTTACAACGCAAGCAACGAATTAACATCAACACTTTGCACTAATTTATCACAACCACAGCAACAGTTATATTGCAAGGCTACTTCTAGCAACTCTTTCACTATATTCACGCTTCTTAATACAAGCGCTAATTTATCCTTCGTTCAACCTGTAATGCGCTATATAATCTATATCAACGCGTTCCGGCCATTTTAAACATTCATTCATTTACAGATTCAGCACGCTACACTTTAATTTATTTCTACTTCCCTGATTCCTAAGCGGTTTCGCTTATTTCGACGTTCTCCTTCCACCGGAGGCGACCAGCGGTCGTTTACTTTATTATCGATTAATTTAGTTGACTTCCTTATTAATTTAGATGCCCGAAAACTTAGTTTTTAATCGAATTTCTATCCAAAAAGATGGCCTAGTCTTTCTCGTCGGTTCCACTTCTTCTCGTCTCTTCGTCCTACTGACCTAGATTGGACCAACAGCCAATCAGAAGCGACCTTTTACCGCTGTTTTTTTAGGTCACGCGTCGCTCTTGGCCAATCAGCGGCGCCCACACTTTCGCCACGTCATCTAAAAGGTCACGCGTCATGCTGGCGTAATGTCTGCAGTCTTGCTCTGGTGCAGCATAGAGTTAATTAACCGTTATGGCCAACATGGATAGAAATAAGGATAATTTTGTAGCTTTTCCCAAAACGCTACATATATATGAAATTAGATCACGCAAAACTATAATGATCCTTTTTATAGAAAATGTTATGGAACTTTTAAAAAAATATAGTTTCTCATATAAAACCACTGGTCGCCACTGAAGGTTAACAGTGAAACGATTATAAATCAGTTATCGGTTTTGATCATGCAACCCTTGATCCAAAAAGGAAATAATTAAGTGTCACATGCCAGTGGATTAAGCAGTGTCATTCTCCTTGGATGCCTTCTGATAATGTCATCAATATCTAACTTGATGTCCTTGTGGACAAACAATAAAATGAGTGCATTAAATCTGTCCTCGTTCATTATACTTCGGAAACACGACTTCACAAATTGCAGACTAGAATTTGCTCGTTCAACACTGCAAGCCGTGACAGAAGTGAGCAGCAAAATGTGAATTATTGTGGTAATATTTGGATAGGCTACATAATACGACAGGAGCGGCTGTCAGCGAGGATGTCCGACAGGGTGCTTGGTGTGCTGTCAGCGTTTCTCCACATCTGCTGCCAAAGCTTTAACTCTTGATGAAAAGAATTCGGCGAAGGCAGGTCATCATGATAGTAATGAAGTATACCATCAGCAGTGAGTGCGTCGATGTTTGAAACATTAGATGTAATGAGACTTAGACCACGAATTGCTTGTTTTGCATGATCTCCAAATCGTAGGCTAAACTGCTGAAGTAGACTGTCCAGAAATGGAAGATAAATGTTTCGTTTGAAATGTTCATCTGGCTAGCAACTCAGGTAAGTAGGTAAGAGAGCTCCGGTAAGAGAGCTCCATTCTGCCGGTCCAGCTACTTCAAACAGCCTATTCCCAAATTGCAATTATATTAGTTTTAGGTCAGTTTAGTTTGAGAACATTTGCTGCAGGTTTAGGGGGGGCGTACGCCGGCTCCGCCCCCCTCTAAATCCGCGCCTGGTGATAACAGTAAACTGAAATCCTAAAAGGCAAAGCGTATGTAAGGGTAACGATATGATTAGCATGTTAAATAAAATTGCACTTATTTTAATTAAATGGACTTTCATTGCTTCGTTTGAATATTTTTTTAGGTGCAGAGATGTAGGCTAAAAAGTACAGGCAGACTATTATGGATCAGTTAGGTGAATGACTCTGAATCAATTATGAAAAATCATTTCAGCAGTGCTACCCTGTCTGTAGACCTACCTTCGATCTTATGGTTGGCAACATGCCAATTATAGACACGTTGGAGGATAGAATCGATTTAAGAACTTTAAGGTATTCTTGGATGATTGTTTTGGACCCAAAACAAAAATCTTTGGGAGAGCAATGAGGACAACCTTAAGAAAAGTATGTAAGATGATCATAAATAAAGTATTTTTTAGTTTGGCTATTATATAGGAAAACTGTTTCGTTTGGTATGTTTGTTTTTTAATGGAAATAAAGCTTTAAAGAGCAGTCCACTCATTCTGTGCTGTTGAACTTCTTGTCAATGTGTGATACAAACACCAAAATTCTGGTGGGGGCATAGCCAGTAAACAATTCTGTGAGGTTTTTGGTTTTCGTGGATTTCATTGGACATGGTCGCATAAATTTTATGTATATATATATATATATGTATATATATATATATATGAATAAATGTATATATATATAATTATCTATATAAATAAAAATGTAAAACGTTAGTTTTTGTGGCCTCAGAACTCGATAAGTTCTTCACCGATTCTTTTCAAATTTTTCGCAAACCGTTCCATTCGAACATAAGCGTGTTGTTATAATGCCTTTTGGGGAAAAGCGCAATTTGTTCGACCAAAAAACACAACTTTAAATTCCAATCCGATTTCAACTTTCACGCAGTCCGCCATTTTATTTATTTCTTCACAGCGTAGTGCTCTTTATCACTCGCATTTAGTTTCGTATTATTAGTTTCGTATCTATTTCTTTCTTTTTAAAATTTTCGCAAACCGTTCCATTCGATATCAAGCAATGAAATATTAGTTTCGTGTCTATTTATTTCCTTTTCACACAAAAATACGAGCGGGTTCAAACCAAAAAACACAATTTCTAATTCCGAATTCAATTTTTCACCCGAGTGCGGCCGTTTTCACCAACAATTTTCATTCGTATCACTTTGATTCGTATCTAGCGCCATCTTTTGCACGTTCCATTCCAAGGCGCGCGTACACAATTCAAATCCCTTTCAAATAAACGGTTTCTTCTTTCAAAGCGTCTTCACCGATTGCTTTCAGAGTGGGCTTCATTCGAATAGCGTGATCCTTCTTCACCGATTACTTTCAAACCTTACATACGAGCGGGTTTGTATAAGTCTTATGCTTTTTGGAAAAAAACGCAATGCGCTAAATCTTAACTCACACAACCTTGCATTCGTTGCGCGCGTTTTTATAGCGCCATTTCTCACACACCTAAACCAGCATTAAGTCGCAGATTACACATCGGAGATATTTAAATTTTAACTCATTCAAGCGGACGGGATGGAGGGAGGGACGGTGGGAGGGATGGAGGGAGGGGGGACGGATGGAGGGAGGTAGGGGAAGGGAGGTAGGGAGGGATGGACGGTCTTTTCAGCCACAGCAACGCGTGGCCGGGTACAGCTAGTATATATATATAGGTTTTTCATAGCAATAATGCATATATTTTGGGTGTGGTTTGAACCCATACAATCACCATTAAATGCACCTATGGCCCTGGTAAAGGGCAACGTTGTTGGTAGGTGATCAACATGTTGTTAATTTGTAGAATCATTTTTCTTGTTTCTCACCCCATAGGTTTAGGCCCCCCACTATTTAATAAAATCTTATATGAATTTTTATTTTCGTATAGTTTTAACTTTAAATTTATGACTGAGACACCTAAGAATGTTCTTGAAGCACTATAGGTTCAAATTAACAATCAACCATATAATAATTTGTGATGATAAGCTCTGGAGCATCAGGTTCATTCTGGTGGGCAAGGGTAAAAAGTTGAGTGTTATGTGAAGGGTATGCATCATTGCAAATGCAGAGATGTTTTGAGATAGAGATGAGTTGTGATTGCCAGAACCATAGATATAACATATTAAGAACATGGGTCACTGCAGAGGTCATATATTCCTTCCTTAGTCTGCCAAGTCTATGTGTCATAAGCTGTGTGTACAGGTTGTGTGTCACTGGCAGAGGTAGATTTATCAGTTGGGTATTCCTAGGCATGGGCTAAACTGAGAAATTTGAAGGCAACCACCGAAACACCCATGCTCTGGGTTTTTGAAGTGTGAATTTTCACTAACTAAATATTGTTAACACTTCTCACAGTCAGCCCTCCCCCCACCCCGGTCCTCCCCTCATTACCCCTCCTTCCCCTCTCCTTCCCCTTCCCTGTCCTGCCAAATCTTTCCTTGAGGGGGCAACATGACAGACATGTGGACCCACGAGACAGACATTTTTCTGCTTTTGATATTTACTATCATCATCATCATCATCATCATCATCATCATCATCATCATCATCATCATCATCATCATCTTCACTACGAATTATCATTGTAAATCCACTTGATATACGTGTTGGCTCTGCCTTTGTCCAGAATGGTGTCAAGAGCAATGGCCTTGTATTGCACAAGGGTGAAATGGCATCCTAGTTTTTCGGCACTAATTGCTTTATTCCTGAAAACACATAATGGGGAGACAAAAGAAGTGGGTAGGACACACAATCAGAGGAGATTCACTGCTAAGAATGGTCATCAAAGGATAAATGAAGGGAGAAAAGAACAAGCGGAAGATGCTAGACTGGTTGATAACACAAGTGGATATGTGAAGCTTAAGGAAGAGGCCCAACATTGAGAGGAATGGAGACTTTTTCGGACTTTTGAACCAGTAAAAGAACAAGAATTACTTCATCAAAATTTAAAATGTCCATATCTGGATATGAGCTGAAAATAGCTGCACTGACCTACACATTCTCATAAGAGCATTTTGTAAATTTCATAATGCTAGAGCATTTAGCATCAGAACCTTTAGCAGGACAGAGAAACATACAGGCAAAGTGACAAACTTTAAGACATATAGTATAGACAATACAGGGTGCTGAATGACATTTAATTGATTCTAACCCTTAATTCAGCTGTAGAGGTCATATTCACTTGTGAGTGTTTGATCTACAGGTAGTTTGAGGGGGAGAACAATACCCTTCCTGAATAGATATGTGCTATACCCATTAGCTCCCTGTGGCTTGTGTTATTTCCAGCAGAAGTTCTGACTGTTGCCTTTAAGGACTGAGGCTGCAAGTTTCTGGTTGAGTGGCCACATAGAAGAGGCTTAACAGATAGGTTTCCAAATGAATTTATTGCCCATTGAAGCTATTTATAGCTGGAACTAATTGATTAACACATGCTGCCATCTCCATTCTGCTTGTTTGACACCTCGGCTGCAGTTGTAGTGTTTACAGTAGAAGGCTTGCAACTGTGGCATCTATTTGTTAGGAATGGAGCTGGAGCTCTTCCAGAAAGCAGTCACATGTCAGTCTAATTGCCATGAACTGCAGTAATTATAATCTGTGGACTCCTTTGGGTCAGTGAATGGGGAATATTGGGCTGATTATAATCTGTGGACTCCTTTGGGTCAGTGAATGGGGAATATTGGGGTGATTATAATCTGTGGACTTTTTTGGGTCAGTGAATGGGGAATATTGAGGTGAAGACTTGCACTGACATGAATTCTGGAGTTGGAAATTTAAGAGTGCTGAGACACCATCAAGATTAGTGCTATACACTGCCATGTAGTATAGTAACTCTATATACAGTTGATAGTCAAAGAGTATTTGATATTGCCTGCTTCCTAAGTTCAAAAGTGTACACATGACCATACAACAGTGCTGTGATATAATTATAAGTTATAGGGACTTGTGCAAGGTTTATACACACTACACAGTAACCTAGATAAGTTTGAACCTACGCTATTAACATCATAGACTAAAAGCTCTAACCAATTAGCTGCAATGCCCCAATGTAAAATATTAAATAGTTAATCTGAACTATTTAAAGTTAGATTTTAAAATAATTGGACCCTGTGGGTTGGAGAAAGAGATAAAGATAAATTGTAAGTTTGGGACTAGTTGAAGAAAAAAATTGGTCAGAAAGAATTGTGCATGGCGCAGAAGTAGAAAGTGCATTCCAATTGAAGCAAAAGATGGGGCTGAGCTACATTAGTTCTGGAAAACGAGACTAGAATGCCAAGTCAATTAGAAGTGCCAAGAAGAGGCGAGAGGAAGCTGGGTTAGGCTGAAGAATTTAGTCTATTAAGTATCCTGTGCAGGACCGAAAGATGCACTGATACAATTATCAGAACATTAAGAACTTGTACATGAGCACATCAACATGACGAGTACCAAGAGTACCAGTGCATCACTGTTGGTGGGAATATGAGAAGGCAAAGGAGAGGAATGGCTTCTCTTATAGTGCTAGTATTGTTTGGCATATTAACTTTTTTAGTCTATTCTGTAAATTAAGCAAATTAGCCTCTGATTGTTTACTGACTTGCATTGTTTTCTACGGTCATTTCAGATTTGATCTTGGTCGTTACAAGTTCGTGATGGTGTATTGTCTTTGAGGAGTTTTTAACAGATCACTGCAGTAGGTTACTTCATTATTCCGGACAGAAAGTTTAAGGCTTTCAGCTGATCTAGCTGAAGTTCAGCTGGTACAGTTGTCAGAGCCGTGGAAGTGAACCAGCTTGGATTTACAAAATTTGCAATCTCTTCCAAATAACAAACAAGTTCGACTTGTTTAAAAAAGATGTTTGTTCAGCATGAAATCTGCATTGTATGTCATTTGACTGATTCTCAGCATCGATTACAAAGAGCGATGTTTACGATGATGAGTACGTTGGTGGTGTTGGTGCTTGTGCCATGTGCTGTTGCACAGTCAACCAGTATTCCGACTTGGGACGTTAAGCCTAGTAATCAGGTTCAGTCGCTGGGATTGAACGTGTCACTCGACTGTAAGGTTTATAACGCGAATGGTCGGAAGATGATGTGGATGAAGGTGCAAGGTCCTGATTCATCCGTGCTATTCATCGACAGCGAGAGCTACCAAGCGCCTCCCAGATATGGTGTGACGTTTGGTGTTCAGAATGTTTCCACCGCACTAACGTTACACCTGACTTCAGTGCAGATGGATGATGATGCCATGTATCAGTGCTCCATCCAAGGAGTTCAACTCTCAGCTGTGGCTAACGTTACCATTCTTGGTAAGTTGCCAATCTGATTGTTCCTTATATATATATAATATATATATATATATATATATATATATATATATATGTATTTACATATATATATGTATACCTTTTTTATTACTTCTGGTAGGGTTAGCAGACTGGCTGTAACTTTCCTGTCAGGGAGTCAGAATGGCCTTATCTGATTCCTCTGGTTTTCATTGAAAAGCTGCTGTCACTATGAATAGATCTAAGAGGATCAACATTGCCAATTATAATTATTGTTTATTGTTGTCATAGTCATATAGATCTGTGGCTGCAATGTGCCTTGGACTCTAATTAAATGCTGAAGAGCTGTCATCTGCTGGTCTGCTGAAAGTCTTATTCAGCTTCTGTCAAACATTTCTGATGTCTTTCCAATGTGGTTATATTTGTTTAAGCAAGCAAATATGAGAAGTGAAAAAATTGTCTTTGGTAGAGGTTCATTTGCTTTGCTAAGCAGCACCAATCCGAGTACCATAGCTCCAAATGGAAAAACTTGTTCTTCCTAGTTTGGGTGGGAACATTAAAACCATCTCTTCCCTTCCGAGGTCGCATGTGCTTCTTCTAATCAGTTATGGTTTTATAGTGGAAGCAAACGATATTTTAGTCCCACAGTAGCTCAAAATTATTAATCTCTTCTTTACTTTTTGCAGTTAACGTTAACAGACTGATTTTGTTATCATTTGCAACAGCAGATCTGAAGGATTTCAATCAATTTGATGACACTCAGTTAAATTTTTTATCGAGCATACCACTGGGTTTGTCCCAGACTGGTTTGAGCAAGGGCTTCCACTAAAGTTTTGAATATGAAAAAGCTTTTGATGAAAGTGAGAAACCCAATATAACTGGTTTGAAAGCTGCCACGAGTTCAACTATCAGCTCGGAGAGTTAACCTCACTGTGGCAAAAAAGTTGAAATGCTGCAAATGGTAGATGAAAGTACAAAAGAATGTGCTGTGGCAAAAAAATAAACTGTTGAATGATAATTACATTGGTTTTATGAATCTTTTACGTCTGAGGATGATTTATTGTTAAGAGTAATCTTCTGCGAAACTTTCACAAATGTGTGATGCTTGTAGGTATAAGATAAACAATGGTGATTCCTATTGTATTTTTTACCTTACTTCTGATCAGATGAATAGCTTGTGTCTGTAAGAGTGTGAGTATAGCATAGAGCCATAGACTGTAGGTCTTCTTTCTGAGTGAAATTATTCTCTTAGAAGTTGAAGTTCAGTGGTTGGCCTGTCCAACTGACTGTCTGACTCAGTGACAGCTATGAAAACCTTTCATCCTTAAATCATGTTCACTGAGCCTTAGCAGTCCAGCATAGACAGTTAGCCGTGGCTGAACTGTAGGCAGTAAGTCAATATCATTGTCAGGTGACAGGCGCTGAATTGCAGGTGTCTGGGCAACATATTGCAAGGTGTGGTGCAGCTCTCATGCATTGTTAAAGTACAGTCTATTTATATAGCTCTTGCGGTCTAGCCCTTTGCATTGGAGTTCTGTGATTGTTCATTGACTTTACTAATAATACTCAAGCATTCTATCGTTTCCTGTTAAAAAACCCAATTCTTCAGGCGTTCTTTCCTTCTTTATTAACATGATCAATTGATCATCACATGGGCTGGAATCATCTGTTGCATCATATTTCAATTAACTTGAACAAGTTTGAAACCAGTGAATACAAATACAGACATTATTGTGCTTTCCCTGTGTGTGTGCGTGTTTGTGTGTGTGTCATAGTGGGAATCATGGATGAGGATGATTTTGAACTTTGGTCTGTCAATCATCATTAGCCAGCAATGATGGTTAAACTAGGTTTTCTGTTTTAACATTTATTGCTTTTTTTTATTATTATCATAGCATTATTATTGTTACTTTTTCACCCCAGGCATAAAATTATCTCTCAGGCTTTTTAAAACTATCTAAGGACTAATAGTCATTCTGGAACTCCCAAGTCTCATTCCCACTGACGTTCATAAACATTCCTGGAAAGGCCACGTGTCTTATATCATTGAGTGCAGATGGGAAGATGATGGAAAAGGTGTTTTTATTAGTAAGTAGTTATTATTATTATTATTATTGTTATTATTATTATTATTATTATTATTCCCATGAAGTGCATAATTATGACCCCATGGGATTGTAATTGTTAGGGAAAAAATCTATATAATAGTGATTATAATAACAATAATTATAATAATGTCATTATTTAAATTATTGTTATTTTTAAATTTCCTAAGCGGCCACTAGTTAATAGCATGGAATTAGTTAATGGTGTTGAGCAATTGTGCATTAAAGATATTTCTCAAAGTCATTGCATAACCTTTAGACTGCACGCTGATAAGTGAGCAGTGAAACCATCGACCTGCCTACCATGTTAACCTAAACATTTAAACACCAAGTCCATCTGAGGGATAAAAGTCTCTTCATTTTTTAAATACTACCTCAGAACTTGGCATTCTGCCCGTTTATTAGACATGACTCTGCCATACAATCTCTGTCATGCTAAGCTATAATTTAACCATCCAGTGTTTTGCTGAGTTGTCTGCTTCTTTTCTGTTTTGCTGTAGTGTCATTTTGTTCTGTCGTTGTGGTGCTATTTATTCATGCTATTGTTTACTTCTGTGTTGTCTGCTCTGGCATTGTTTTAATTGCTTTATTGTGTAATTGTTTGCTTCTGTGCTGTTTTGCGGTGGTGCTATATACTTGTGTAATGTTTGCTGTGGTGGCTGTTTTTGTGTTGTTATGCGATTTGCTACTGTGGTAGTCCAGTAGATGGGACACCTTGTAGCCAATACATCATTCTGGCTGATGAATGCACAGATGGTTGGAGGATGGATTTAGTTGAGCCCAGATTAGTAGCATCTGTTAAAAGCATGCAGAAACTGTATATAGACTGAGCTATAAAACTGCTGTTTGACTCTGATATCTTTTGCATCTTGTGACATTGTGGGAAATATGAAGAGCCAAAGAGAAGCCAGTAACCTCTGACTCCAACCTTGTAAACTGGAAGCTAATCTGTAAAATCTCTTTGGAAGAAATGTCTAAGGTATCTTCTCCTATCTTCTAAGGCCTCTCCCCTCATTACTGATATTGGATACTGTTTCAATAAAGCAAGGCAAATCACCCTCTATCATACTGTATATACTGGATATATACATGCCTGATGTCAGAATATTCCTGTATATACCTTCTGCATATCAGCATATATAATTTATATATATATATATAAATATATAGTCAATTTGGTATAAAGGGGTTTTGTTTGTACAAGGTGAACTTGTGGCAGTAGCCCTTCTTGCCACCCAATCCCATCTCAGTGGGTCTTTATTAAGTGTGAACAGATTTATCTGCTAATGATGACCATGTCTCAGTTTCTTCAGCTGCAGAGGAAACCAAGATCAGGGAAGTTGACCCAAGATTCCTGAGATAAGCTGTCTCTATATATGGGAATCAAATGACCCCTAAGACATGTGCACCACTGAAATTAGATGATTTGTATACCCAAACTGTTACTGACACATGCCATTACTTATGATGTACATATTCAATATATAATTATATATATTGTATATATATATGAAATCATAGCAATTTGAATCAGTTTGCAACCCAGAGCCAAGGCAGTAATATAAATCATAGGGCTACATAATAAATAAAAAAGAAGCCAGTGTAGCAAAAAACCTAGAAGGATGTTATATTCTTAAACCTGAATTAGCATTGGCCTGTAAAGCAAAGATATGTACCTCTTTTCTCTGCAAGAAGATTAGACAGCATAATTAATTGCCCCAGATCAAATTTTTAGCCTCCCTTCTTCGGGTCAGATTTGGATTCTGTTTTCAATTAGATATCTCCTCTGAATTTGATAAATTGCTAGTGGACAGCATAATTACTTCAAGTCATCACTGATCATTGTTTGAAGTTAGCTACAATCTTAATTATAAACTAAACTAAATGTGGCACTGTGCCCCTTCACTTTAATATATGGCTGTCATATGGGTGAAAGGTGTTATGTGTGTTATAATTATTTTGAAACTTATTCTTAAAGTTCCGAAGGGATTGCAGTTCATGTCTGAGTTCCCTGAGATTTGACTGTATGGAGATACAAGTGAAAGCCGAAAACCGATATAATAAAAATAATAATAACGACAATTTATATGGCGCCGTAAAGCGGCCATACCACTACAAGGCGCCTCACAAACGGCCAACTGTGGGATACGCCTTGGCAAACAGATAAGTTTTTAGCTTTGTTTTAAAAGAGTCCACTGAGGCGGCCAATATCATCATGAGGAGGTAATAAATCCTTAAATATATATAATATATATATATATAAAACTTGTATAGTGGGCTTTATATAGGAACCCATGGTGTGTGGGAGTGCCTGCCATGTAGACTGGTTTTAATATTCAGGATTGGATGTTTTATGTCCAGTGGTCAGATAAAGGCCTTAAGGTGATGGGACTTGATTAATGACAAATTTTATCCTCTGGCCCCTAATGGCAAGATTTGGCTTCTGTTTTCGTTTAGGCATCTATCAGAATTTAATGAACTGCTGAAGGATAAGTCAGTAATGTCCCTTAGAGATGGGGAAGGACTATTATAATCCTTCCATTGGAGCAAGGAAAATAAGTGCTTCAAGTTGTTTTAGAAACACGACAATTAGATGTAAATACTAGAATCTCCATCATCCTTTGAGAAAGAGAAGCATGTGTAGTAAAGAACAGCTTTGTCCTATAATGCTGAGTGATATGCCTTAAAAAACCCATGTGCAATGATGTGATGATGGTCATTATGAGGAGGAGGAGGACGATGACGCCAATGATGACAACAGCGACGTTAATTGATTGCAATGATGATAGCAATGATGTTGATAGTTATGGCCATGAGAAATAATGATAATAGCATATGGTAGACTCATACAGTAACCAAATCCTTTCTTTTGGTTTTCTTTTTATCAGGTTTTTTGCTTTAGAGTTTGATGGATTGCCTGTCTCCTCCCACTTTAACCCAGTCTTTTATTCTTTTTCTTCCGTTTACTCTTTTTGCTTTTAATTTGATGCGCAGATAAATAGAGTCTAAAATGCAGAAACCTTATTTTGGGGTCAAATGGAATTAAATTAGTGGACTAGATTGCGTGCTATCGAATGTTTACTTAAATTTTGTGCTTGTATCAAATTGATTAATGGATGTGGTTGGAGCTTTAATTAATGGTCTAACAGCTACAGCTATTTGAGCATTTGGTTCTGTGAATTTTTATTCTAAGTGACTTGATTGCAGCAATTAGTCCTTCAGATTGATTAATTAATGTATAGCTATTCTTATGCACAGAATTTTATAATCAATAATTGATGCATTAAATTCTATTGTGTGTGTCAGTTGCAAAACTGAATGCTGGAAAAATCAATCTGGGAATTAAATCATTTAGTTCTATTGTCCAGTGTTTAATATAATATCTGTAACTGACAGGGAGGGATTTCATTGTGGATTTGGTTTATATGCAAAATGGTAACGGATTGGCTTAGAATTGTTTGAATGACAGCTGGGTTAATGGGGGAAGGGAATTCTCAGTGAGTCATACAGTTGCTATTAGCATGCAAAGCCCCAGCCTCATCATCATTTTTTCTTTATCTGGATAGTGTATAATCTTTTCCTCCAGGATTTGAGTCATGTTTGACTGAGTTGGCATCTAATCCCAGGTACTCAACGGTCTTCTTATTAAAGTGAGTAAATATAGTGGATGAGTCCACAATTGTCGTTTTCAGATGATTCTTGGGATTCTGGTGAATATATAAAAAGGGCGTAGGGTTCTTTGGGAACACTGGAGGGTGGAATTCAGTGGTATAGGGTAAACTATATTGTCAGTAGAAGCAGCTGTGATTAATGGTTGAAGGTGCATTGATCTGCATAATTGGCCTCTTATCTTAGGTTCCATGCTGTTTTGAATAATTTTCAGCTTCAGGTGATGACAATGCAGACTCCATCTGGTGCCTTTTCTTCTTTGTGGGGTTCCTCATTGTTGAAAGGTTCAATTGATGTGATGCAGGTTTTAAAGAGAAACCCCTGTTGGCTTGAAGAGTTTAACCAGAAATAATTGTGAGGCAGGCTGAGGCAGTAATGGGTATGAAATGTCAGCGAATGAGGGTGGGAGGCCTGTTCTCTTGATTGCCATCTCAAGATTTTGGCTCCATCTGTGCCACTAGTCAATGCAGCTTTAATGAATACACTGACCACACACTGTTCATGAGAAGATGAGATGGCACAGGAGAGGACTGTACACTTGTCCTTAATGCCACCAACAATGCGGAGGCTGAGAACTTGTAGCACATCAGTGCATGGGCACAAGTCGAGCTGCAACTGCCCTAACTATCAATACATACAGTTGTATTGATGCAGATGATCGCAATCTTACTGTTTCATGACAGTATCATGCATCACTATCACTGAATTTGAAATTGGAACTTGAGCGCATTCGTGCATGGGCACAAGTTGCTGCAGCCTTAGTCTTAATTGGAGATAATATTTACACACCCCTAGGTACTTTATTAGTATCCTCCCTCTCATCTAGGGGGATTGACAGTCCCGCACACTAACAACCAGTAGACTGTGGCAGTGAAGTAGATAAAAGCAGAGATGAGCATCAACAGTAATTTTAAACTGATTGAGAGATGGTGTTTACATCAGAGTAGGTCCCAGGTGTTTCTATGGAAACTCATCATATTAGATCTGTCTATTGTGCCTCATTGACAAAAGCAGACTGGCAGCAGCAGCTGTTGCCATGGATTTCAGTAGTCTGACAGATCTACCTATCGTCAATGGTGAGACAGGTATTAACGCCCACCTGTGTCATCGAATGCACCAGGGCAGCTTTGACCCCTGGCTACCTCCCTAACCCTAACCATGCTCTTCTACCTCCGTCTTCATTCCAGTTACAGCTGCTGCCAGTGACTACCATGATACTTTCTATCATGTAGTCATTCATAGATGCAATGTTAATAAATTATTATGCAAATTACAGCATAAATAATATTTGAGTGCATTGTGCTCAGGGCTGAAAGTGAGCCGGGTCTGCGACCCGGCATTGATTTTTGTGGCCTGCTGTTGCTGGGTCTCAGCCGGGTCATGTGTTTAAACATTTTGGGCGAATGACTAAAAAAAAGGTCATCAGATACCCAAAAAAAAGGTAAAAGTGGTATGATTTTGGTATGATTTTGTAAAATTTTGGGCAAATTACTAAAAAGGTCGTCAGGAAAATTTTCGGGTCAAAAGTGTCAGCTTGGCCGCCAAAGTGAGACCCATCAACTTTTCCAAACCACTTTTAGCCCTGATTATCTCCATGCTCTGTTCTTTCATTTGTATGACTCTGCTATTTGCATACTTGCATTGTACCATGTGAGATAGTGTATCTCCTATGAGAATTATAAGATTATATATGCGCATATACACTCATGCACGCATACACTCACAGTCTCACATGCACACTCACACACAGCAGGGAATACACACAAAAGTACACTTTTAAAAAAAACTTAGAGGGACTAACTGACATAGTGTCAGCATAATTTCTGAATAATTATGACTGTTTGTGCTGGTTCAGATGTAATACAAGATCAATCAATCACATAAATTTATATAGCACCCTTTCATAGGAATGACAGATAATTTAATACTACCAGTAGCACATGAATGCAAATATAAATATAAGATACCACATACATAAATTACTATGAACTGATAGATAATAAATTAATTAATAAATATTGCGAAAAGAATGAATATTACGAGAAATAAGCAAGTGCAATTGCTCACATTTTTAATACGTCTGTTTGATTGATGTGTTGGAAGTTTAAGATAGACGATGTTTAAATTTGTATACCACTTGATGCATGAGAATTCTGAGAGCTTTTGCTTTTTGCAAAGATTTAAAAAACACTGGCTGTTTAGGCCAAAAAAAAATAATGCTGTGTTTCCGGTAACAGAGCTAAAAAAAATTGGGTAGGTAGGTCGGAAAATATTTTTATTTTGGAAAAATATTTTTATACAGTGACTGTCCGAAAAATTATACCCATAATATATAAATTATATATTTGCATAAAGGTACACGCTGCAACAAAGTACGTGTTCTAAGCAAGTATAAACTGCCTATTTCCTGACTGTCTGCACCTAAAACTGCCCTAGAAAACAATTCTATTAATTTTATTTTGACATCTTTTCTGGTAAGATAAAGTGGGAAGGGAAGGGGAAGATGAGTGCAAACAGAACATCACTGCTAGGGGTCGTTCCAGATTGGCCGAGCCAGTGACTATAGTTACACCTAGAGGTTGCTAGATTTATTTTCCCTAATCACCGTTAGAGGTGGCTCAAGTGAGAATGATAAGGCTAGAGGTTTCTCAAGATTGGCAGCCAGGAAGTAGTTAGTCAGGAGTGAAACTCTAATGCAGTGTCCACGCTGTAGTCGGGAGCGCTTCTGAGTAGATAGCTTGAAGAGGCGCTACAGAAATCGAGAGATCAATAAAATAAAATGAAACATTCTATTCATTTGAAAAATGTTCTTTTTGGCCATGCTAGAGTCGGGAGCCACTCTGAGAAGTTAACTTGAAAAGGTGCTATATAAATTCTTGAATGAATGAATGTTAAATTCTTCACCAAAGGGTGCTCAAAATAAAAGGGAACTGCTCAGTGAGCGGAAGAGAGCAGAGTTAGAAGAACAGAGCACCCTGAGCACAAAAAGGCACAGTAAACACAAGAGCACAGTGAGCAAAAGAGAGCAGAAAGAGGCAGAGAGCAAAGGAGGGCATAGTGATCACAAGAGAGCCTGGTAAGCTAGAATAAAGTGAGCAAAAATGGACTGTCTTAGGACGGAAAAACAGCAAGTTAAACTATAAACTTGCAGCAGGCTGTGTATAGCCATCATGTGCTACAGGCTAGATGGCCCTGTACTCGGTGCCTGCAAAGAGCTACCGTGAGAAAACCCTCCTTTCAGATCTATTACTCTCCCCCCCATCCACCCCACAACCGCCTGCTTTGTCAAACTGACCGTGGGAAACTATTGATTGCTCTAATTAACAGATCATTATATACCTTGAAAGACGACTGCTTACGATCGTCGCCTGGCTTAGTGAAGGCTATAATTATGATGTTCCAATTGTACATCTCATATACGGGAGGCAATGTCAGTGTAAATAAAAAATTTCCACAAAATTTTCCGAGTTGCGGCAATAAAAGTGAGTCGGTCGGGTTACTGGAAACACAACATTAGTTTTTGGCCTAAGATCCAACTCTATACGGAAGGCAATGTCACCGTATTATGTCAATAAAAAAAAAAAAATTTTTTTTTACAAAAATATTTTTTTTTAATAAATTTTTTTTTTAAATAAAAATATTTTACAAAATTATTTGAGTCGCGGCAATAAAAGAGGGTCGGTCGGGTTACCGGAAACACAACATTATTTTTTTTTGGCCTTAATAGACATTGATAATATTCTCCAGATAATCAGTTGTACATGATTATTATCATGATGTGATCTGAAGCCACCCATGTCTGCTTGCTGAGACTTTTTCTGAAGCATTTTTTATACTTGTAGTTCAAACGTTAGAGTCAGGAGTGCTTCTGAGTAGTTCCCGTGAAGAGGCACTAGAGAAGTTCTTGAATGAATGAATGAATTCTTGAATGAATGAAGATTGGTCAATCTAATTATATCAAACCAACAGTCCAACACGTTTTAAACAGTATGGGCAGAGCAGTCATTCGGAATGTATTCGTTGTTCCTTGATATGACACGGTTTCTTATTTCGCTAGATCATATAAATTTTGGTGCATATCAGAATCATAACTATCATGGTTGTCTACTATAGGATATTTATTTTTTATTTTTTTATTTCTTGCATTTGCTGTAGCACCCCTTCAAACTCTCTACTCAGAAGTGCTCCAGACTACAGTACAGACACTGCATCGGAGCTTCACGCCAGAGCGTATGTGCAATTGCAAATGAAGGACTTGCTCAAGGTCCCTATGCAGCGGCTTGAGGTGGATTCGAACCTGGAACCATCCAGCTCCAAGGCACGACTACACCACTGTGCCCCACAATATGCGCCTTTGCTTCTCAACCCTGGATATGTCTCCTTTCTGAGTGAAGATATCTTTTTGTGGCCTAGAAGGCAAAGCTAGTTCAGTGGTTGTTTGTCTGTTCAACTGAGACCCACTGACTCATTGTGGAGCTTTGAAAACCTTTCATCCATTAATAAGCCCAGGTCTTCACTCAACCTTAACAGTCAGGCCTAGACAGTAATATGGGTAGCTGAACTGCACTGATGTAGGCAGTAAGTCAATAATAATATGAGGCCATGTTAACGGTGATCTATTTGCATGCTTTTGTCCAATAAATGCTGGATTCGTGTTGTTAACAGTTAGACCTAAGATCTGAGGAAACTTATTGCTATGATGGCCTGGATTTCTGTCTGATTGGATTCATTCACGTGGACATTTATGCTGTCTACCTGTCTGATAATGAAGGTTTAATGATCACCATCATACCTGTGCTGTTGGGCAGGTAATGGTGATCTTATAGTTACTATAAAACCTATTCAGGTGTCTTTTGACCATTGGGTGGTCTCTCCTTTTCTTTCCCTGTCAAGCCTTTCTGGAGCCTCTTTGGGGACCTAGCAAGGGTACCATTACCAACCTGCAGAGGGCCTCAGGAGGCTGCCTCCTGGCTATTGGTGTTATTGTGAGTGCAGTGCATATAAGGCCTTACCTATATAGAGAACCAACTTTAAAGGTATAGGACCACTCCTCCACTGTGTGCGTGTGTGTGTGTGCGATCTGGCAGTGCCAGTCCCAAACCCTGAGAAGGAAGGAGGGCAATGCTGATCATCTGTCTATGGCACAGTGTTGCTAACAGCAACTCGCCAACTATGTGACAAGCTGCTTACCTGGTAGTCGATATGCAGTTGGCCATGCAAACATCTTGATGATTGCTTCCTTTCTGTTTTGAATCTGATCTTCCATCAAAGTGCATTTTAGTTTCCATTATGAAGCAGTAGACATCCACTTTTATTCTCACGCTTGACCTTTTAACCTTGACTTGGAATATTATCCTGCCTTATCTGCCTCATCAATCATGTTTTGACTGAGCAAACTGTTATTCCCATTCCTGGGGCTTAGCGGCGGCTGCGCAGTCGACCTGTCTAGATGCATTCTATGTGCTGCAAGAGCCCTATTGACTTCTTATCTCAGTTTGCTTATGTATCGAGTTGCATGCTTGAGGTCTTGCGCTGGCTTCCCGTCCGTCAGTGTATAGAATGCAGGATTGGCTCTTAGGTATGGCAGTGATGGGTATTCTTTGCTCCGTCTTACCTGCTAGAGCAGCTAGACCTTTAGTGACCCGTGTCGGGTGCTTGCAGTAGTCTCCTCCTGTGCTGTGTGACACAGGTAGGTTGCTATCAATCGCGTTACCCTCGTAAACCACTACCATGCAAAATGCTTCTTCGGTGGTTGATCGGGTGGGGTGGAATGGCCTTCCTCTTGAGCTGCATTTGCTCCCTATAGGTCACTCTCTGACACATTTCGTCAGTGCTTAAAACTATTTCTTTTTGGTGTTGGGAGCCCCTCTGAATAGTCACAGGCAAAAGGTGCTATATAAATCCGTGACTGAATGAATGATTAAATTTTGCTTTTGAATGATAGCATATATCTTGTGGCTTGCATTTTCTCACTAGGCACTAACCAAGCTACTGTGAATGAAGATCTTTTAAGTGGCAAGAATTGGCAATCTGTTCCATAGAATATTAACCTAGTTTCAAGTACCTCTTTAATGTGTAGTGTTTTTCAAGGCATACTCCATCTGTTAAAATACATGTCAGCTTTAAGTGATGTTAGATTGCCGCTTAAGTCACCTCTTGAAACAGAGTTCATTGGACTTTTGACGTGACACATATGCTAACATACACAAACACAAGACACACCCACACACACATCCACACTGGTACGTTGTAGTCCAGGGCTGTTTTTAAGGAATTTTTAGAACTGCACAACGCCTTCTTTTCTTTCCCATCCTCCGTGGTAAATTACTTCCAATCGGAGGACAATGACCTTTTCTGGTAGTTTTAACTGTACAGAAGTGCTTCTACAACTGCACAAATCCGTTTGGAACTGCACATTTTGTGTACAACTGCACGTTAAAAAAACCTGTTGTAGTCCATGACATTTCTCTGAAGTCACAATTTTATCTATGATGAATTCACACATACATGTATAAGTTTCATTAGACCTTTATAAGTGAATGTATTTCTGGAAAAGTTAAGGATCTCTGCTAATTTGCTGACCATATCTTCAGACACCATAGCAGTGCTGAGGTTGCCCCATACTATCCTGAAATATGTCTACAGGTCTTTGCATGCTATCGTATATAATTTTCTAAAATTTATGTCCAATTAAATTTTCTCTGCAGTGAGTCCTGACATTCCGACAATTTCGCTGGACACAAGAGAAGAGGATTTGAAGGAGGACACGGTGATCCAGTTCATCTGTAGTTCATCCGGTGGAAACCCTCCGCCAACAATAACATGGTACCGAAATGGGGAAGTGCAGCCAAACGCTTCGCTTGTTTTGCCAGCTGTGAAGTTTGGAACCACATCAAGCATCCTGACGTGGCGATTGACTCGTGCAGACTTCAGAGCAAACTTTTCGTGCACGGCTGAAAACAAATACATTCAAGGGTCACTGGTTGAGAACAGCACAAGTCTTCTAGTGAAATGTAAGTTGTTTAGGCAGACTTAATTCTGTGTAAACTGAGTCCTCAAATGTTGAATATAGGATGTGTAGAGAATTGACTACAGATGTGCTTTCGTCAATCTGAAGCTGATATGACTGTTTAAATTTTAATGGTTGTACGCAAATGTATGCCATAAGGATTTTCAACAGCTGCATTCCTAACTTTATAACCTGAATCGAAAACCAACTGAGTGGACTTATTCTACATGTACAATTTTTCTGATAGGTGGTAGGTACAAATCAATCTGTAGATTTACCTAGTTGTGTACAAGAGATAGTTGTTTTGTCACATGACCTAAGATGACCGCATTCACTGCAAACAGAGTTAGCACTTTAGTGACAAGCTGCATTGGTTTCCCAGTCATTTTTAATGCATTGTAACTGCTGAATTGTTAATGGACTGCTAAAGCATAAAATACAAAATGCATATTTTAAAACTGTTTTCTGATCTTGTATGACAGATGCTCCAGTAATTTCTCTGGGAAGTTTCAATCCTCTGATTGTGTTGGAGAATTCGTCGATGAAACTGAATTGTAGCATAAGCGCATATCCAGAAGTCGATCCAACAACTGTTCAGTGGTTCAGAAATGGCAGCTTAATTGGTTCGTTTATTTGAACATTCTGTTCATTACTAAAGAAACAATTTGCAATCGACGATTAATTATTTTAAAAAATTACAAGTTAGACATACCGTAGACATATTTTATTGATCCGAACAATTCAATTGTACATGTATACTTAACAAAGTATAGACATAATCAGCAATAAGCAAATACTCAAAGTGAATAAGTAGAATTGATATTGAAAGCCTTATTCTTGAATAGAGAAATTGAATTGTAATATTTTGTATCTGAGCTTTAATATATTGCCTCTTACTGTCTCTCAGTAAAAGGCTTTATAATATGATTTGATTTGCAATTTGTTTTCAAAAGGCAATAAAAGGTGAATACCATTGCTTCTAGAGAGGGACATAGTTTGTACAGGAAGTAAAACAGATAAATAAATTCAGAAGAAGGATGTTACTCTGAGATTTTTCTAGATTAGGTCTTAGTCACTCTCCCCCTAACCTGAAATATGTGGAGCAAGATCAACACCAGTGAATTTGAACATGGTTGTGTTGGAATAATATTTTAATCTTGTTTTCTTTTATTCAAAACTGTAATAAGGTAACTATCATCAGCGAAGGTTGTGTATTGTGCCTGCCTGTTAGGAAATGGAACCAGCTTCACATTGCCATCTGTTTTCGTGGGAGATGCAGGAGTCTATACATGTTCAGCCAAAAACTTTGCTGTTCGGAGTGCTAATATAACTGTTGATGTACAGTGTAAGAATATTTTGACATTTCTGTTATGTTTTGTGCAGTTTACTAAACATTTATCTGTTTTAGATTAATTTATTTTCTGATATTAAGCATGTCTCTATGTTCAAGAAGTTTGGTATTCGATTTTTTATGAATCTAGATAGTCTTTTAAAAATAATTATTTTGCATTTAGATATAATAGTTAACATATATGATTCAGCCCATTCAAGTTTTTGTAGATCTCGTCTTTACAGTAATTATAGTGATCCAGAGTTTTTACACAATTTCTGCTATTTTATAGTTGCCATAATTGGTCATTTCACCAAGCAATCAAGGCTTTATAGAAATAGCCTGACAGTTTGTCAGTAACAAATATTAATGTTTCTTAATTAAGTTGATGTGCAAGTTTTAATCAGATCTAAACATCCTTTTAATCAAGTAGGTAGGTGTCTTTTTGTATCTATGTATAATTTTTGTATATGTATTGTATATCAATATGTATGACTATATGTATGTATGCAGGTATGTATGTATGTAAGTATGCATACGTGCATGACATACATGCAGGACACTAAATACGTCACCCTTTGATATCTCACAAGCTCTAAAGTTCTTTGTAGAGGTATCATGCCTGTGATTTCTTTTTCAGATTCTCCAAAGGCAGAGCCAGGCTTTAGGGAAGTGGCTGCCAAAGAAGGTTCGCCTGTAAACCTGACCGTGGCTTTTAGTGCCAACCCATCAGTGAATTTCTCCAGCCTGAAGTCATTTAACGGCAACAGCTTCGTCCAGTCTGGAAGTTTCCTTTTCATCCAGGACGTCAAACGAAGCGATGCTGGAAATTACACGTGGGAAGCGACAAACACATTGACTCCATCTCAGGGAACACGATCACAAGGAGTCGGACAAGCAACTATACGACTCAGAGTCTTGTGTAAATGTTTTGCATTTAATTGCTTTTATAATTCTAATTGTAATTAGCACCTTCTACTGCATCGGTGTTTAAAGAACAAGACATACGTCAACCGGTTGTGCTCCAGAAACAGGTTGTAATGAGGTCAACATGAAGTAGAAGGTTTCTGCAAAGTGTAGTTATGCTATCTGCCATCCACGAAAATTCTTTCATTCATTCATTGCGAGGATTCATATGTTTATGTAGCACTAAGCACAACTGAACCTGATGATAAGGAAACCCTTGAGTACTTCTTCTGTACACGGCTTCAGCCAACGATGCACTAAAATTTTATTTCGTCTGAAAACTTGTACTTTTCAATTGTAGTAATATGGAAGTCATTGTTCCATAGTTGCTGTTAAGTGTAGATAATATGCATGAAAGAATATTTGAGGTAAGTTCGTTCCAAAAAAGGGAATTCAGTCATAGGAAGACACTGGGTGAGTGCATTCGGGAAGAGATGAGTTTTCAGGTTTGATCTAAAGACCAATGCATGTGGTCTTTAGATCAAAATTGCTGGAAAAGAATTCTAGGGTCTGGACCCAGCGACAGAAATGGCATGTCAACAAAGAACTGTTCTGATCCTTACTTAGTTTGTTTAGTGTGACTGCATCGGTCAAAGGTTAAAACCTGAGGTAATAACGCTGTTTTGATGATATTAATAAAAGTGCAGAACAATCTGAAGGACCAGGCAGTTGTTTCTTTGCAGATAAACCTGGACAGGCGACTATTCAAGTTCCAGGGGCACTCTTAATGGGACAGAATGCAAGCCTCACCTGCTCAGTTGATGATCAAGGTATGTCGACCTGTCTTCTGCCTCTTTATTTGGGCTGTGGTTTTGGAATGTGAGTTTGATTGGAAGTGACCGTAAATTGGTGTGTTGAGTCTTAATACAAATGCTGCCACGCTGTGGAACTTTCCAGATTTAAATTACGTCTGGCATCATGTATACATATCTGGGCATTTATATAGAACCTTTACAGAATTGTAAAAGAGCATCAAACATGCTGATTTAGAGATCTAGCTTGGTGCAGCTTAATGCAACATGAAAATGTTTCTTGAGCTGTCTTTGGCAGAGTAATATTTTTGTACCTTGTGTACCCTGCTTTTTATGCTGATTTGAAGCTATTGAAAAGAAACACTGAATTGCCTGTTCTTTTGATGATGCATGTATGTGATTTTAAAAAGGGGATCCTGCAGCTGATCTAGTGTGGTCCAGAGTTGGAAGAAATGACACAGTCTATCCGAATGGAACAGTTCTCCGGATTGTAGGAGCTCAGTTCAGTGATATTGGAAACTATTCCTGTGTACCTAAGAATGAAGCTGGATCTGGTCAATCAGATGTCAGGTTGCTGGACATCATTGGTTAGTAGCCAAGATTTCCTTCTCTTTGGTTCCCTGCTTCTTATTGTGATGAAAAGCATACTGCGACTGTATTTTACCTACCAGATCAACGTATGCTTACTGTATGTATGTCATCTTTAAAAAAACGTATGCATACATTTTGAACATGTATTTGCAGTTGCATTGTAACAGAATGAGCAAAATATAAAATTTTTATGAAAAAATAGTGCAAATAAATACAAATGATTGGCTTTTGGACAAACTAAATTATGTGGATTATCATGAGGCAGTTGTTGAATGGAATTACGAGTGTAGTTGTGCTGATAGTAATTCCATTGACACCGAGTTCGATACTGAAGGGATGTGTGATGAGTTGACGTACGCCAACGTACGGCAACATAATGTACGCGCACCATATGTAGTACGTAATAGAAACAAATGATGTACGTACCATACACAGGTCACACCTTGATTAAAAGGCTAGTGTTCTGTATTTGATTAAATGAATTCTACATACCTGCTGGTTGCTGATTTTAACCATTCTGGTTTCTGCATTTGTTTTAAAGCAAAATTACTCTGACTCAGTGTTTTAATTAGTTCAGGTTCTCTAGTCTGCTGTATATGATGCTGAGTTGCTGGTTTCTACTTGCGGACAGCTTTCTGCAATGTTTTTAGTATTCAAAATATAACGATTTTGCTGGTACTGTTTTAAGGCAATTTTCAGTATTTTTTTTATATTAGCACCTGAAATAATTTTAAAATGATATTACTAAGTTCTGTTACTGTTACATGTTTTACTCTTCTCCACAATTTCGGTCAGAAATTGTTTGAAAGACTTTCAGCTGCCATGAAAAGTATGATCTTGTAAATAGCAACATTGTTTATCAGACTTGTATATAAGACAGTGAATTTCAAGACTGAGGCAGTTGGGATCAAGATCGAAACAATGGGTTCCAGGACAAGACCAAGACAAAAGGTCCGAGATAGTTCAAGACAATTCAGGACCGAGGCTTTATGGCATTTACTCCACAGGGTAGCGCACATTACAGAATAACAAAGTTAAAAAGCAATTTGGACCCAAATCTTGAAGCAGTTATTCTCGGCTGGTCAAGACTACTACCAGAGTCAAGTCACTTAAATCAGCTGATTAGTTCATGCCAGAAATATTTATCTGCTCTATTTGACTTATATAGCAGTTAGTCTGTTTTCTCCTTCGCTGTTCTTCATTGTTTCCCTTTCTTTGATGGCTATGTCATATTTCTGATGGCTGATCACCTGATACCAAATCAACAAACGCAGCCCACATTTGTAGTAGAAATAATTACAGTTGTAACTTAGTTTGGCGTTTAGTACTGTTAGTACCTTGCCTTGCCTGTGGCACAGGTGTCACTGCTTTGGTAGTTGTGGCCCATGCTCAGTGGTGTATGTCCACGGGCATTGAGCCGTGCATGATAGTCAAACAAGTGCCCCTCACAGTAATATCATTCTGTTCTCTACTTAAGTGCTTTATTTATGCTGTCCCTCTGTGATTTGTGGATTTCCAAATGCCTTAAGCAGAGGGTTGAGGGGTGCTATGTCTCTTGTGAGGCATTGAAATTGAAGTGGGTGAGCTTTTTATAGAATGGAATAATGTGCTTTGGAATTCTTAAAATGTGCTCCCTCCTCTGCTGTTGTCATCTCTTTTGTGGGCATCCATCATGGTTTCCGAAGGAAGGCATGAGAAGGCGTTTACCGTTTACCGAAAGAAGGCATGAGAAGGCGTTTACGGTTTACCGTTAGAGGGATTCGTTAGAAGACTTCGTCATTTCTTAAGGCTTATTCAGACTGGACCCGCTAAGCTGTTTAGTCACATTTGAAAACGAGTATTCATGCATATAAATGCAATGAATTGATGTGCGTACATACTCACTTTTGCATGTAATACTACAAAGGTTCATAAATGCCACATATCAATTGTCTGGTTGTTGTTCAGCTAAACATTGTAAAAACTAAAGACAATGAAATTACTTGTTTTTTGTTTTCTATTTCTATGTAATCCACTAGCTAGCCCTGTGGTAACTCCTGCAAATCTCCACTAAAAATCTTCACGGTACCAAAAAAATATTTAGCATGATCATGGCTAAAATAGTCAAAGATGTTTAAACATTGAATTTAAACAAATTTCCCTTGCACATTCCAGACATTACTCACCACTGTACACGTATATGTGTAGTATATACTTAACCATAACCACACTTTTTATTGAAACCAGAAATAAAACAGTTTAACAGATGTTATACATAGATACAAACGCACATGCAAATACACATTTGCAGATGTGAGAAAGAGAGAAAAAGAGAGAGAGACATTCCCACATTGGATATATTACTCCTGTATTCTAAGGTGCTATATGCACATTGCACAGGTGTATAAAGATCTTCTATTCAGTAGTGACAGCCATGTGTATTATATGTTGACAACTTCATTCTTGAAGTCATGCTGTGCCATGTTCAATCCTTACTCCCATGAAATGTACAATTAATCTTTCCTCTGTGATAACGTTCTACAGAGTACTAGGTCTAATATGACACAGAAATCGGGTTTGCTGTTGTATCCAAATGATAAACTGAACATGTGTAAGTTTAGGTAAAAAAAACTGTTCTTTTCGCACATGTCTATTATGTCAATGGTTGTCAACAGAGACAAATGTTGCAATCCTCGTGTTGAAGGATCTTTGTCAAAATTCCAAACATTAAAATCAGTGATTCAACAACTGAGCCAACAACTTTCCATAATCTCTTCGTAATTAATCAGATGTCTGCGCTGTACTGGAATATTTGAGTTGTGGGTTCAGAGACGAAAAAGCAGGTGCATTAGAAATATACCACTCAACTAAACTTTGCAGTGCGAGTTAGCCTACCATTATATCGCCACCGTTATTATTCCATAATGCACTCATTTATACACAGATGTATCCAATAACCTGTACAATTCCTCAAAGTATGATCTGCCATTGGATGTCAAAACAGAGATCAAACTTAGTGAACTTGCAATGGACAGATTCAAACATACTGTGCGTAGGTTGCATGAAAATGAGTAAAACATCCAATTTTTGAAAATTTCGCATGCATATTTCATACTTTGCTCACCACAGTCTGTGTTATATGTAGATGTGCTGTAATACTTAACTATAGCCATAACACGCTATTTATTGAGGCAAAAAAATAAAACAATTTAAATCTACCCCGCAACTAAACTATGCATTGTGAGTTAGCTGATCATTCATTAAATCACCCCCTCATTGCTCCATATGCACTCATCTATACACAGGTGCACATACCAACAGTGTTGAGTCATTTCACCTATCTTCAGTTGCAAACATGTTGCAATTGATTTTCAGTGCTAAATTAAGCTTTGTATGCTGTACATGAAGAATGTAGGGATGGCTTTGATGGTGAGAGGAGCTTAATTGCCCTAATATGTTTCTTAGGATAGAAATTAAAAGCATTCGACTTTGGGATTATGATAGGAATTTTAAATTGAAGAATAAATTGCATCCGTATAATATATTATATATGATATTAGTATTTGTATCATGCACAGTCTGCAGCTGAATGTGTCTGAAGCGTTGAATTATGGTTTACTTTAAGATGAGTTATTCTGCGGTTAATTCTCCTTTTGTCAGGTCAATGTCACCTTTTGTCCGATAAGTATTTCCTCTGCGCTGCAATATATCTTGATGCGAATAATGGTGATGCGTGGGTGGTCCAGCAAGTATGTTCTTTGACAATATGCTTCTTTGTTTGGTGAAGTGATTGATCCTTGTTACCAACCTTATTACAATCAGTTGACATCTGTGCTTGCAATGAAACTGTGGTATGTCATCACTAGGATGGCTGAAGACAAGAATTTTGTCAAAGTTTTATTGATAGAAATTGTTACTGCTGATTTAAATGGAATAATAATAATAATTATTATTTATTTATTTATTTTGCTCCAAGGTACCTCATATCCATCAGAAATCAAATGATGTTATTATTATATTGTGAAGATTTATAAAGTGCGGATTGGCATAACTAAATGCACCACAAATGCCTCAGCTGTAGCTTGGCGTAATCCATTGGCATGAACAGACTATTAAGCCTTTAATTTCTTCCTGAAGTTTTCTATCAAAGGTTCTAGAACATGGAGAGCACCAGTGGCCTGTGGGTTCCAGATTGATCCAGATACAGTGAATGTTCTTGTATAAACCTACATGTGTCATGGTGGCTGCTCGCTCAGAATCACACAAGTTGTTGCGTTTTCTCAAATGCATTTAAGACCGACTGGTAGGTGATGTTACTGACACACAGTCTTTTGCCAAGTAAATGGTAGACCCTTTACGAGCAGGTGTTGCAACCTTGAAGGCAATCCTCTTCAAAATGGGAGCGAATGGAGATCTTGAAGTACATCGTTGATATGATCTAACTTCCTTGCCTAGAGCTATAATAAACCCGGCTGCAGTGTTCTGCATGCTATGTAGCCTTTGTAGCTCCTACACTCCTCATCCAGTGTAGCAGACTGCTACAGTGGTTCTGTCATCCACTGGGTAGAGTGTCAGCCAAACTCTTTTTGCAGTCAAGTAACAGTGATGTATCATGTATGTGCAAAGTTGATTATCATTCTGACGTAAAATGCATTTGTTATTATAAAATAAAATAAAATAAAGTACAAAACACCAGTGACCATACGAATGAAAAGTAATACTGTAGATGTTTTGTTTATAGAACCAGCAAGCTGGATTCAACGGACCTTACCAAATGGAATAAATGCATCGGTCAATGGTACGATTGACGGGATAACATGCCAGGCTCGTGGTCGCCCAGCCCCCACCATAAGCTGGTATAAAGATGGCCAGCTGATCAACCCCACCTCGGCATGGTACAGTGTCAACCAGGATTCCCATTTGCTGGAGGAGTACAGCTGGAATACCACAGCTACACTCAAGTGGATGGGTTAGTCAATGTTTCGATATAGATTTATCAGTGCTTAATTGTTTATTTATGCATCCTCTGATGCCTTGACTGTTGTAATGCAATAGTCTCTTCTCTCTCCTATGACCACTAATGCCGTTGATAGTTTTTGATGTATTAGTGCAGTTTAACACACAGTCGCTGCTCCTGTATATAAGGTGCTACACAGACCAGCGCTAAGCTACCGTGTTGACTTGTGCATTCCATCCACTCAGCTTTGCTATGTAAATCTTTTGGTCACTTGTTTCTTTCAAGTGCAAGAAAACTATTCTGCTTTAGTTAAAATGACTCTGGACTTCAATAAAAGTCACCCAGGAAGTTCAACTTTAAGGCATTCATTTGACACTATAATATACGTTTCTTGTTTATGTACAGTACCACTTTTAATTGTAATTGCATCCATGCAGTGAATTATTTATGCAAGCATGGTTTTGTTAGTCAGGTTTTCTTATCAGGTTCACAAGTTTTTACGAGATTTGTTTCCATTTTTTCTCTCTTTTATTTGTTGACAAGACATCTTGGTTGTTCCTGTAATCTCCATTAATCATTTGATGTTTGATTTTTTCTGCAGGAACCTCAAGAAGACCAAATTCTAATTCTCTGAGACCAGAAGATGCAGGCAGTTACACTTGTCAAGCATCTTTGACTTCAGTTGGAATGCCAGTCAATCAAACCATGACTGTCAACATTCTCTGTAAGTAATGATTATGACATCCCACCAAACTACTCTGTGCTTAGCATTTAACTTAGAGTAAACAATGTCAACGAGATTTGATAATGCCCAATTTTGTAGTTTGAGACAAAAATATCCAGCACACCATGTCAGAATAGAGAAATATGCCGTTTTGAGCAAGAGAGACTCATGAACATGAGGAATTCCAGATGTCTGGTCCTGCTGCTGTGAACAACTAGCACCTGTCCATGGTCGTCTGCAGAAATTTTAGCAGGAGGGGGCAAAATACAATGATCACAGTTAATTTTTTTGGCAAGAGCTTGAAAATGCAAAGCAGGAAATTAAGAAGATGGTTATATTTTGCAGAGGTTTCCAAATGTAAATTTTTCAGTTTGACTTTATTCATTCATTCAAGAATTTATATAGCGCTTCTTCAAGGGGACTACTCAGAAGCGCTCCCGACTCTAGCATGGCAAAAAAGGACAGTTTTGACTTTATGTATCATTAGTAACATTAGTGCCTTAGTGTGAAGAAATTAGTCAAAACCAAAAAGAGTAGTTAAAAAAATAAGAAATCGATTTTCCGGTGGGGGGGCAAGTGCCCCTCTTGCCCCTATGTGCGGGCACCCATGCACCTGTCAAACATTATTTTCAGCAAGGTGCTGTTTAAAAAAGCTTGAAACTTTTACTGAGCTGCAACTACGTTTGTACTTAAAGCGTCTTTACGTAACAACACATCTTGAACGAGATTTGCTCAGATACAGGAAACTTCTGTAGGACAGGCTTGCTTTGGCCTCAGTATGGGAGATCAAGATATTGTTGATAAACTTTGTTTTGATATAGGCTACTGGCTTCATTTTAGAAGGTTTCAAAGATTTTTCAATCACTTCATAATTTCTTTGGCACACATTTAATTTATTGCTTATGGTTGCAGTAATTTAGCATTGAGTTTTTGGTAACTCCAGTCTTGCATTGTGTTTTTAGCAACTTCGTTAATGCTAAATATAATACACAATGACAAATGCCAGACAGATAGCTGTACAGAAAGTTTTGTAGTCTCTTGTTTATCACGAGCTCAGGCATGCAGTCATCCAGCACTGAAGCCAGCAACTGTTATGTGGCTTTTGCATTATGGTCAAATGCTATTACATAATTGGTAAATTGTTAGTAGGCTATATATTGTTAGTATGTATTGAACATCTGGGACATAGCTGTACAGAAAGTTTTGTAGTCTCTTGTTTATCACGAGCTTGCTGGTTGAGTAACCGATGTTACTACTATCCTGTAGACTACAGCAGACTACATTTTTAGTGTGGTTGAATTAACCCTAAGTTGGATACATCAAGACTGTTGCCAGAGCTCCAAGAGCTGACGGCACCAGGTGACCAGATGACTGACAATAGTTCCATATATGGTAAGCTTGTTTTTGGCTACATGACCTACCTATGATTCTGATCGACAATAATGTAACTTGCTCAAACGGTTAAAAAAAATCAGTGTTGGAACTTCGCCAGGAGACCTCAACCAGCAAGGCTGATGTCCAAGATGTTATGCCTGAGACTCAGGCATGACTCTAGATGTCATGCCCTGAGACCAAGATAAGACCAAGGTGTTGGTCAGCATGTCCAGGATGCATCTCAAGACTGTGTCCAAGTCATGACATGAAGATTGAGATTATACCCATGACTACATTGGCTACTACTTACAATTGCATACTTGTTATTTAGGTGCTAGTTGCACATGAAGGTATGGTATGTGGGTGTTTGAATGTGCCATGGTGTTCATCGTGTAAGCTTATTGTTTTTCGACAGACTCTCCAAAGATGGAAAGTTCAGTTGGTACGGTGGGCTTTGATGCTGGAGCAACAGCTGTGCTTGCTTGTCAGTCTCAAGCCTTTCCACCGCCAACTTTTATCTGGAGTAGGGGAACGAGTCAGCTGAAAGACGATGAAAAATATACTGTTAGAAACGTCATGACCAGTGGAACCTCCTCCTTCCCTTACCATTCTGAGCTGAACATAAATGGCTTTAGTATTCTGGACACTGGAAATTACACATGTCAAGCGACGAATGAAATTGGCTCATCTGCCATCTCCTTCAACCTTACTATGAATTGTAAGTTTAGTGGAACATTGAACGCACTATTTTTCGTTGAATTTCAACATTTGCTTGTCTAAATGCTCTTCACCAAGTGACTGGAGTCGACTACTAGCAATTGGGCTTCAAGTTCATATTTCTATGTGACTGTGCTTGCGTTAAAAATTGTTGCAATAGTAATACTTTACATTTAATAAAAGGAGTTCTTCTGTGCAGCTGGTCAGCTCGTACTTCTTAGATTGAAGATTGGCTGCATTTTTTATTCGCATCATCCTATTAGATAGCCATGTTCTAACACTTTTAAAGGTGTCTAAAGATGCCATATGAAATTTTCAGATGCATCTACACATGCGGTATTGTTAGCGAATGCCTAAACTGATGCTGAATATAGAAATCAGCAAATGTTTAATTTAATATGGCATCAATTTATGCATGAGGTTAGGAAAAATGGGCAACATTACTTATGACCAGTTGACTTCAGACCATTTCACTTTGTTTGCAGCTGAAGTCATTTTTATCAATTGGCTTCCTTGTTTTTATTTTGCGTGTGAAGCTTAAATTTTTATTCGTTATTTCTGTTTATGGCCTTATTCATGTGTCCCTCATTTCTCTTCAGCTAAACCAAGTTCACCAACGGAGTTGAGAGTTGTTTCGCACACTTGGGGCTCCATAGAACTCGAGTGGAAGGAAGGTTCTGATGGTGGCTGTCCACAGCAATTTTTAATAGAGACCCAGCAGACACTTCCTGTTTCAACTGGTAACAGTACCAGGTACAACCTTACAGGTATGTCTCTTATTTAAATTCATGCTATCTCATGCTTTTAATAACTGCTATTTTAAACTGTTGTTGCCAATTTCAAATGGTCAGCCTCTTTGCAGAATATGACCTCTCTATTTCATTGTGAAGATTTAAGTTATATCACTCTGTTAGGGGCCGTCCATAAAGTACGTCACGCTATTTTTGACCATTTTTGACCTCCCCCCTGTCACAAACTGTCACAAATCTCGGACCCCCCCCTAAAGTACGTCACACTTTCGAACAAAAAATTTAAAAACTTAACCATTTACCTAACCCTCTAAACCCTAGGATACTATCCCTAATCCCTCTGATAGTGACGTGTGTCCCTAAACGCTTTGATAGTGACGGGAAATCAACTTTTATCCCGCCAGGCCGGGTTTTAGACACGCCTGGCCGGGCCGGGTCGGATTTTAGGTACTAAGAACAAAAAAAATTAAAAAGAATTTAAAAAATAAATGTGTGATGTCACACATGGCCTGACCCACCCCTCCCCCCTGTCACAAACTGTCACACTTTCTTACACCCCCTCCCCCCCTGGAGCGTGACGTACTTTATGGACGGCCCCTTATTGAAGTCTCTTACTGTTCAAGGACCCTGAAACAACCTTAAACTTAGCCTGCACTGTGTGGAACCACCGATGTGTTGTACGTTGAGTGATGCTACAGTTGGTACACGCATCTATTCGAGGAACCTGATAGTGGTACTGTCTACCAGTGGCATAGCCAGGAATTTTTCATGGTTTTTTTTTGCCTGGCCGGATACCCTTTCTGAAACCAACCCAACAGTATTACAGTAAATAAAAAGGGAATAAAGTAACCAAGGGAAAAAAGTAAGAAAAACAATTGTTACTACATACGATTGTTTTGTTTTTTCTTATTTAAGTGGATAAATAACCTTTAAAAAAAGTTTTTCCTAGACCAATGGGGGTTTTAACCCCCGAAACCCCCCTTGGCTACGCCACTGCTGTCTACAGATAGAAAGGGTGGATTTTTCACCTACTCACTGAAAATTCCTCTGACCTCTTATCCTATTATGAGAGTTACTTTTTGGTAAATTCTTTGTTTTTTATCTTTTTCATTTTAGGACTTTACTCCAACTCTACATACATCATTGCCGTTCATGCTGAAAATCGCCTTGGACGTGGAAATTCTTCTAACTCTGTGTCACAGACTACAGATGGTAATTGTTTGTTTATTACTGCATTTTTATCATCTCATCATCTTTCTTCTAGTTAAATATTTTCTCTGTTTAGGTCCTGTTTACCATGTAATGAGATTTTTTACATGTTATTCACCATTTCTATTTAGTTATTTGCCTCAATTATTGAGAATAAAAAATTTGAACTATTCTAGAAACTGAAATGATAAATAATATACATGTAGTTAAGATATTGCTTTTTTGTGTTGTAGCTTTTGCCTTAGAGATGCCTTTTGATGTCCAGTATCACACCCAGTCTCGAACTCTCACCTGTGGTTTTTCCAAAATTGACAACATCTGCATCAAACTTCTAGTTCTTAAAGCATCAAATAACATGTACAATTTCTCAAAGTGTGATCTGCCGTTGGATGGCAAGGCAGAGATAAAACTTGATGAGCTGGCAATGCAGGATGGCGAGATTCAAACAGTCAAGGCTTCAGTTTGTCTGCAGCAAAGAATGGACGTCTGCAGTGGACTTCAGACTGCACAGTTCGGTATGTTGTTTTCCTATGTTCACTTAACTGATTTTTAAAGATGTAATTTATTTGCCAGTGCTGAATTATTTCAGAAACCAAAAATTTCAAATCTCTTTATGTGAATGTCTGGCCTGCTACATAATTGAGTTGCCTTGCTCTTAAACTTGTCTGATTTATCACTTTATTGCACTTCCAAGCTTGCAGGTTTAGCATGGAATTACTTTGCTTTGTCCTCTGAACTTGCTTTGCTTTCAAACTCTCAATTTCAGAGCCTGTCTCAGCTTGGTCCAGTAGAGTTTTAAATTGGATGGTGAAGGTGTCAGTTACAGAGTGGGTTAAAAAAACTTAAATGCAGGTAATTGGTCTTGGAGTATGTAAAAAAGCAAGAGGAGGCCTCCTCTTGCCTCATGTAGCTACCCGTATGATTGGAATGTAGTAGGTGGGAACTGATTTTCTCATAATGTTAACCATGTAGACTCCATTGTTAGTTGTTGTCTAAATGATGTCTTGATTTGTTGCTTTAGTGAACGATCTACCAGTGCAGATGATTATAATCATCTGTTGTGTTTGTGGTGGATTAATTGTTATTCTACTGATTGCGATTATCATTGTTTGCTGCTGCTGTCGCAAGAAGAGGAGCGAGTCTTGTGAGTGAAGAATTTAACCTTTTTTTAAACCTTTCACTGGCTTCTAGCATTTTAGTTAATGTTACACTTTAACTAATAATTGCCTGTAAATTTTTAAGTTTTGCTCCAATTTCATCTCTGCTAAATATATTTCACATCTGTGATAGATAGCTTGGTGTTGGAATTCGTGTGTATGTGTATGTATATGCGTGCGTATGAGCCTTGCCATCCGCCATAAGCGTCTCGTATGTAGTCCAGAAAATTCAAAATGTCTTTTGTCAGCTGCTCTAGATGGGGATCCATTGGTTAGTTAGGCTATGCTATGTGTGTTTGAGGGAGCTTACCAGGGATGACTGTTCTAAGCACTTTTACTTACTCATTACTTTGTAGTTCTTAATGCCTTTAGCATTGTTTCGGCTAGTGCAAAAAAGCAGCATAGCTTTTATAATTTAAAAGGCACAAGAGTTCATTTCTAACTATATTCATACATTCCTACCATGCTGTGTGGATGCGGTCTTGCATTGTCACTTGGGGAGCAAAACTGATTAGAGGTATTGTATAAGCATGCAACTAAATATTACAAATTGTACATGGACTGTTGAAGATGGTTGCTTTTCTCATAGAACCCTCTGATTGAACTAATTGGGACAAGTTTAAATTTGATGGAGAAGGTACCAGCTGATCCATATACTGCTAAAGTAAAGTCAGAATTAGTTGTTTACTCAGACTTTCAAGAGTTCTAGGACTTCAATGGTTATATGTTCATTACAGTGTTACTTTTTAATTCTAGAATGTGACGTTTATTGAAATTTGTCTTTTGTTTGTTTAGACTCTGAAGAGCAGCATGCTATATCTGCCTAGTAAGTTTCCTACTCCATGCCTTTTTTCTTTATTGAAAATGCTCATATACATGTTGAAAACACTGCAGCATTTTTGTCAATTACCACATTATAACAAGGTTGCGTGCAGGAAGATCACTCTCAATGGCATTTATGTTCTAGTGATAGGCATTTTAGAGAGTGTCTAGTGTTCATTGTAAGTATCATTTACATATGCTGGTGCATATGTGTAATGTAATATGGTAACCTAGAGCCCTTTATGACGTCCATGATCATAAAGCATATTTATATATGACGCAGTAGGGGATGTTGTTCTACTGTGCTGTTGACCACCAGTTATTAGATACCAGACTGAAGTAGGCTAAAGTAGATTGATTTGACCCCATGAGAAATTCTTGAAAGGTGCTGCATAAATGCCCATCACATTTGTTAATGTGTTTCTTCTCACGAAAACAGCCACACTCGCACTTTATCTTCCAAGTGGTCATATCCATGGGTGTTGATCTCAGTAAGTGCAGAAATATTGGTGCACCCATGTTGCTGTTGTCAAATTATGAAAATCTTACAGCTAGGCCCAAACCCTATGCAAGCCTGGCACCTAGATTTCTGGGGAGCTCATACCTAAATGCTTCCAAGGATTTGGAATGTATAAAGTGGTATGTATTGTCAACAAATGGTGCAGTAAGTACAATGATGAACTGGTTTGTAGTGAAACATCAACTACACTAACACCAAATGGAACAAAGAATGCTGACACGGCCCAATATATGGATGGTATTGACAATCCTGCACTTCATCATCCTGCCATCGTTTATGGCAAAAGTGAGTACAGCATTATATGTTGTCTGCTCTACAAAAACATTTGCTTGTAGGAAGTAAGGTGGCTGTGAGAAAATGCAATTATAATTGTACCTACCAGTATATTTCAATTTATTGCTTCTGCCGATAACAATAATTTTGTTCATGTTATGTGCTGTGAGATTACTCAACAGTGCAAAATTGGAGGATGACTTTACCGGTCTATAAACTAGTCACCATTAAACCTTTGCATATTACATATGTTTAACCCTTGTTTCTAGCTCTGGCCACACATTTTGTTCTTTTTGGTTTATTCCATCTCTTAAGGGTTAGACATTATACAAGTCAGCAAGAGTAAACATGAAACTTGATTAAAATGAATATGTGAGTAGCTATCAGAAAGACACTGTATGGATGCTTTGAATGAATGAATGAATGCATGAATGGATGCATGAATGGATTCATGAATGAATGGATGCATGAATGGATGCATGAATGGATGCATGAATGAACGAACGAATGAATGAGTGAATAGGGTGTTTTCTAATTAAAATCATACTAAGAATGTTGTAAGGAGGCATTTTCTTTATCTTCACTGTTGCCCAGAATTGCAGCATTTTAATCACTTTGCCTTCATAGTTTTTTTTTGAGACGACAACGATATCTTGAGTGTCATGATCAGTGTTGTGTACATGTTATGCTGAGCAGACGGAGCGTTCCTCAACCTCGACCACATCTATTCACTCGACAGAAGCGACAGCCATGGCAGCTACGGAAGTGACAGCGGTGTCTCCGTGTCCGACGTTCCAAAGACGAAACGAATAATTCATGAAGTCATCGTCTGAACCGTTGCGTCATCATCTTCGTCAAGAAATTTAGCGCAGGGAACCAGACAACGACGACGACGATGTCATTTGCTGCAATGATTTGCATGCGGAATTTGGCTGAAAGTACGAGCGGAATTATTCAGCCAAGTGAATTGGCATAATGAGTAGACGTCTGGTTGATTCTGGATGTCAGTTCCACTGGATGAGTTGAGCCGAGTCAGCTGCCTTCTTACTTGCGAATTTCGACGAGGGGCCGGTAAATAGACCGGCAACTTTCACGTGTCGTTCATCTTGCGTCAGATGCTTCCATTGACTAATATTCCATTGACTAATATTCATAAACATATCTTGCTAGGTATATGTAATTATGTATGTCCTTGTATGTCTGGATGTTTGTATCTGAACTTAGATCTGTAACAGTGTGTAGCATTTTTAGGGACCTATCGATGGTGCTACTTTATATGATAATGAAATTCATTATTACCTGCTACCTTTATCCTTTTGTCACCATCTACAACTGCTTGGCAATGCCAGGATGCTGTTAAAACATCTCCAGAGCATGTTTGACAATTTCCAGGTCATTAATAACAATGCCACTGTTGCCAATTACAATCCTCATCGGAGACACAAGTACTGTGACTGCTGGTGGGTGCTGTGATCACCACTTGCATATATATATCTCCACTCCGATAGCATTTCTCTTCTACCACACGAATTCTCAACATACATGTAGCCAGGGTGAGAATTGCCGGGGGGGTTGGGGGGTTTCGACCCCCCCAGTCTTTCTTAGAGCCCCATGTTAAAGTATGTTTTTTACACCCCAATTCCAAGTGGATAATGGTCCAACCCCCCCAGTTATTTTTCCACAATTCTCACACTGCATGTAGCATTGTACAGCGTTTACTAATTTTCTAATAACAGCTTAAGTGTGTTCATCACTGTATGGTAGATGGTAGTTCGTTACTCTTTGTAAACTGCAGACAATGATGATTCCTGTAAAGACGTTGATATTTCTTGAATTCAATTTATCAAAATCTGAATTAGTTAGGTAAAGTATTTTATACGTTTTGCATATCATGACCATGAACTGGTTTCAGGTATTCAGACTGAGAATGATTTTAAGTTGATATTTTGTCATCAATATGGCAGGAATTCTGAACAGCTGTTTGCTATTCCATACCCATAACAGTGATTAGCTCCACGAACTGCTTTGCACGCGCCATGCTAATCAAAATCAGATCTGAACACTTCGGTGATTGCAAATTTTTTTATGTATGTGAACAAAGGTCAGTTGTGTGACAAGTGTTCACAGCATTGTTCAAAACTATGTTTAATGTGTGTATCAGAATCTAGAAGATGTATTATATTGTATGTATTGTTCTGAATTATATGATTGATTTGCTCAGTTTTGTACAAAATTAAATGAAAAGAAATCGTAAGACTTTGTTGGCCATTAGCCTTGCTGAAGCTACAAAAGCTGTGACAGTTTTTGCCTAATTGTGTCTTTCGCTTTACCTTGAACTGGACATATCAAACCAGTATTAACTGAGCTACCAAACAAATTAGGCTATATATATATATATATATATGTATATATATATATATATATATATATATATATATATATATATATATCAAATTGCACGATAAACCTATTAAGCAAAAATTACAGGATTTATCATAAGGGATTCCTGAATAGTTGTGATCAGCAGTGATGATGGGCAATAAATTCAGTTTTTGTTACCTACTGATTAGAATTGGCATTAGTTCAAATTTCATAATTAGAATTAGCATTAGTTCAAATTTCATAATTAAAATTAGCATTAGTTCAAATTTCATAATTAGAATTAGCATTAGTTCAAATTTCATAATTAGTATTAGCATTAGTTCAAATTTCATAATTAGAATTAGCATTAGTTCAAATTTCATAATTAGAATTAGCATTAGTTCAAATTTCATAATTAGAATTAGCATTAGTTCAAATTTCATAATTAAAATTAGCATTAGTTCAAATTTCATGATTAGAATTAGCATTAGTTCAAATTTCATAATTAGAATTAGCATTAGTTCAAATTTCATAATTAGAATTAGCATTAGTTCAAATTTCATAATTAGAATTAGCATTAGTTCAAATTTCATGATTAGAATTGGCATTAGTTCAAATTTCATAATTAGAATTAGCATTAGTTCAAATTTCATGATTAGAATTGGGATTAGTTCAAATTTCATAATTAGAATTAGCATTAGTTCAAATTTCATAATTAGAATTAGCATTAGTTCAAATTTCATAATTAGAATTAGCATTAGTTCAAATTTCATAATTAGAATTAGCATTAGTTCAAATTTCATAATTAGAATTAGCATTAGTTCAAATTTCATGATTAGAATTGGCATTAGTTCAAATTTCATAATTAGAATTAGCATTAGTTCAAATTTCATGATTAGAATTGGGATTAGTTCAAATTTCATAATTAGAATTGGCATTAGTTCAAATTTCATGATTAGAATTGGCATGAGTTCAAATTTCATAATTAGAATTAGCATGAGTTCAAATTTCATGATTAGAATTGGCATTAGTTCAAATTTCATGATTAGAATTGGCATTAGTTCAAATTTCATAATTAAAATTAGCATTAGTTCAAATTTCATAATTAGAATTAGCATTAGTTCAAATTTCATGATTAGAATTGGCATTAGTTCAAATTTCATAATTAGAATTGGCATTAGAATTTTTCATAACTGATTAAAATTAGTTGATGACGTCAGTTGATGACATTTTTACCCATAAATTTGTGTTCGGTCTATCACACAAATATTTCAATTCATGACCAAACTCAAATTTCAAAGTCTTCATCCACTTGTTATCATTACTGTTGAAAATGTTTCTACTTGTAAGAGATTGGAGATTTGGAGTTGCATTTTATGCTGTAACTATCATGAGTCCTATGTATTGTCTGTTCTTCACTCCTTTGTACGAAATCTGGCCAGCACAAACTGCTCGTGCCGGTGATGCTGATGTTACAAAAAGGACTATGTTTCAGATACAGCTTGAAAGCTCTGATAAATATATCATAATTTTATTACATCATTTATATTTTATTGGTTTCCTAAGCAGGCAATTTGCAATTAATTTTTGCTCTACTATAGTATAATTGTTTATGTAGGTCTACTGGAATTTTTCTTTAAAATATATCTTAACTAAATGTTGATCACTGCTTGCTCTCTGGCAGTGCCAGTCCCAAGCTTGGAGAAAGGAGGAGGGCGACCCTAATCATACTTGATATGAAGCAGCGTTCTTAGCAGCAACAAGCCTAGCCTACTTGACAGTCTGAACTCCCTAGAAATAATTAAGTCAAGGATAATTGGTCTAAGACAGTAGGCCCATTGTATATTATAAGACAGTATATATGAGAACTTAGAAAAATTATTGGGAGGTCAGACGTTGATTTTTGTGGCCTTGGAGTGTGCAATGAGAACTCTACTAATACTATGGGCAGTAGTGGCACCAGGATTTCAGTTTTTTGGGGGGGCTGAATTTCCGGGAAAAATTCTCCGTTTTCAGCGGCCAAAATTTCTGACGATCTTTTTTTTTAGTCATCGACCCCAAAATCTCGAGGAAATTTTCCATTTCGGTTGCCAAAATTTCTGACGACCTTTTTTTAGTCATTTTGTCGAAATCTTGGGAAATGTGGACCTTTTTCGTATCCACCAAACTGTCTGCCAAACCTCGTGCGTGCCTTTACGGTTATTTGGGTGGGGGGAGCTAAAGGGGGTTAATCGTCCAAATATTTCATTTTTACATGGGGAAAAAATGGATCGACTTTTTAGGGGGGCTTAGCCCTCCTATAATCCTATTCCCCCAGCGCCGCTACTGACTATGGGGTACGAAGAAAGACTAGAGGTTGAAACCCCTCCCCCACAAGCGTCCCTGGAAATTTTTACCCTAAAGCCTAGATGTTAACGGATGTGAATGAAATTCTGAGCCTGACAACCGATAGCCTATATATATATACAGACTGTCGGGTAATATATGAAGTGGTAATTAGAAGAAGGTAAAATGGATATACGTGTGTGGCATTCGTCAGCCCTCAATCGATACCATACGGGTTGCGTTTCCTTCTAATGAGCGCCGAAAACAGCGTCGACACATAAATTCTTCCACAGTTTTTCCATCACCGCCGCATCCGATTAATTATTAACGAAGACGGAAGAACGGAGTTTGTAGATATGCATTGGAAGAGATAGGCTACAATTGCGCAGATCCTAATGGGATGGCAGGAAAGATGATGAGCAGCACTGCATCAGGGCTTTTTTTAGTGTGCAGTTGTACACAAAATATGCAGTTCTAAATGGATTTGTGCAGCTGTAGAAGCACTTCTGCACAGTAAAACCTAGCAAAAAAGGTAATTGCCCTCTGATTGGAAGTAATTTACCATGGAGAATGGGAAAGGAAAGAAGGAGTTGTGCAGTTCTAAAAATTCCTTTAAAACAGCCCTGCACTGCATTAGACCCTTACAAGCAGTGGCGTAGGCAAGGGGGGGGTTTCGGGGGTTAAAACCCCCCCATTGGCTCGGAAAAAAAAATTTAAGGTTATTTTTCCATTTAAGTAAGAAAAAATAGCAAAAAACAGGGTTTCCGGCCATAAAACCCCCATGAAAAATTCCTGGCTACGCCACTGCTTACAAGGGTTCGGAAAGGATACGTAGCATGCAGTAGGTCTATACACGGTACATGGTCATACATCCTATTTTCTTCCGAGCCCTAGGCCTAGCAAGCTGACACTTACTGCATGTGGTGCAATTGTCCGCGCTTCCACGATGCGTCCGTCGGCTGATGAGGCAGATAGTGGCGATCGCTGCTGCAACGGTGGCGCTTGCAGTGACGGCAAGAGAAACGACAACGACATTCGCTCGTCGTTCTGTTTGGCGGGAACGCGGTAATGCACTGTATGCACGCACACACACACACACACACACACACACACACACACGAACACACACGCACACGCACACACACGCGCACACACACACACAGTGGACTGATGATGGAAGATGGACTGATGGAAGGCACGGATATTGCAGACAGCATTGACTGATAGGCTACGGTCATCGGTCCTATGGTATGGAACGCTTGAATAGTGGAAAAATTCCGAGAACCGGTCGGTAGGTCGAATTGGCGAAATAATATCGTTTCCCACAGTTGAAAGAGATCGGCCAATTCGTCGAAGCAAGTCGGATGAGAATAGACGGAACAATATTGCGGCCAATTTTGCGGAACAGATAGATCAGTCGTCAGCTGCTGCAGTCGATGCGCTCTCTGGATAAAAAAGCCATCAGACTTTTTCGACCGTTCAGTAAACCGAATGGTGTTGAATGGCCGAGGCAACTGGTGAACTAACATTGAGGGCAGTAGTTTGGAATTGAAATTGACTAGGCTACATGGTCGGCGATCCGTTTTCAAAAAAGGAATGTCACGCATCTGATGACAAGTTGGCCTTTAATGTCCTAATTAATAGGAACAGATGCAACGCTGACGACGATCAGGCCTGAAAACCTTTGATCAATTAATTAGGATAGCCTAGGTGTTATCTAATTCGTATAAAACTCTGGTAGATATCGTACACGGTACACCGTAGTGACCGTACACAGAAGTTTCTAGGACACGTGCGCAACACGCGTTTAAGACAGTTGCCAGGAAATCCCGGAAAGCGGATCGGCCTATAGTCAGGCCAGGCTGATGATGGGTGAGAAATAATTTATTGCTGTGGGAAGAAGAGGGAAATTTGACGGCTTAAAGCAGTTGTTACATCGCCTTGTTTTTGGTCCATGGTCTACGAAGAAGAAGTGGAAGGAATGGATGCAGATATCAACGGCCGACCGCACTCCATGCTTTATGGAAAGGTTAGTGGACCTTTGATTTTTTTTCACTGTTGCTCCAATCGAATACACGGTCTCTCTCCGAGTATAGTAGGCTACGTCGTTTGGTGCACAGAAGCAGGGCGTCTTTTAACGTGCAGTTCAACACAAAATGTGCAGTTCTAAATGAATTCGTGCAATTGTAGAAGCACTTCCGTCACGTTCCGTGTAGTTAAGACTAGTTAAAACTAGTACAAAATAGGTCATTTTCCTCAGATTGGGAGTAATTTACCATGGAGGATGAGAAAGGAGAGAAGAGGATGTGCAGTTCTAAAAATTCCTTAAAAACAGCCTTGCACAGAAGATGCACCGCCACTACCAGCATTATGCAGCATAGCCTGAGCATAGGCCTACTAAGCGATTGATGCTATTCTTGGTCTATATTGTACACCATACGGTATATGATTTAATGCTGATGCTGGGGTGGTGGGCCCACTTAGTTTTGCTATTCATTCATTTCAGACATTATATAGAGCCTCTTCAAGAGCATCCACTCAGAAGCACTCAGCTATTATTATAGGCTGGCCCTATATAGAGCACAATATTATTTCCATGGCCTGTGTAAAGGGATTATATTAAATTAACTAATTATTTGACTCTGAATGAGGTACAGGGTAGATTGTAGCAAAACTATTAATAATCGAATAGTTTTTCAGAGAATGTAAGTAGCCTAATCTGTGATAGGCCAACTTCAAATTGGATGCCAAGGGTGAAGTCCGTTTGTTTTATAAATGTTGAGGAAAAAGCGGGAAAGCCTAGAATTGTATGTGGGCCTGTAGAGTCTTCTTTATCTTCTGGCACAGCAATGATGCTAGCCATCCGACAACAGAACACAATTAGGTCCACAATTTGCACTGTTTATCATATTCTGACAATGAAGGATGACGGAATGAGTTGGCTTAGATGACCTGAATTTTCATGGATAGCCTACTTTCCATCCAAATTCTATCTAGATGCCAGTTTTGTATGTGCCAAGGTCACAGGGTGTTGGAAGAATGCTCATAAATCCCATCCGCTCATGTTTATGCATGGGAGCCAGACAAACAAATGGACAGTTGACAGAGGGACAGAAGTAAAGATAGAAATAATGAAAATTTCGCAGCACCCACAAAAGCCGCATTAGAGAGAGAGACCAGTTTATTCAATGGCGCTGCATTAAATCAAGTACACGAAAGCCAGTGTTTGAGCCAGGCATCTCCATGGGGGAAAGTTCTCCATCACCCACGAGTGACATTTTCCCCATATAGAAATTGACAGAGCTTCTGTTGTTCACATCTACATTGTATTGCATTAAATGACCAGTTCGAATAAACTGCTATATTATTTTTATTATTTATCCACATAAAGCAGCAGATGAAGCACCAAATAAAAGATCATGAGATATTGAGAACTGGTATTTATACTAAACACGTTCATCAGAAAAAAGAAGCGAAGAAAGATCACAATAATAATAATAATAAGCGAAAAAGGTTTCAAACTGATCCTTGTAAAGATGTGTTCCTTGTACCTTTGTAATGATGTGTATCATGTGTTCCTTGTACCTTTGTAATGATGTGTATCATGTGTTCCTTGTACCTTTGTAATGATGTGTTCCTTGTACCTTTGTAATGGTGTGTTCCTTGTACCTTGTATTGATATGTTCTGTGCACCCTTGTAATAATGTGTTCCTTGTACCTTTGTAATGGTGTGTTCCTTGTACCTTGTATTGATATGTTCTGTGCACCCTTGTAATAATGTGTTCCTTGTACCCTTGTAATGATGTGTTCCTTGTTATGATGTGTTCCTTGTAACCTATGTGGGGCGCGGTGGTGTAGTGGTGGCATCGTTCAATGCCTTGAAGCCGGAAGGTTTGAGGTTCGAATACACCTCAAGTCGCCACGTAGGGACCTTGGGCAAGTCCTTCACTCGCAATTGCTCAGCGCTTCGGCGTGAAACTCCGATGCAGTGTCCGCTCTGCAGTCGGGAGCGCCTCTGAGTAGAGAGCTTGAAGGGGCGCTATAACAAGTGCACATACAAACAGACAAACAAACAAACAAACAAAACCTTGTAATGATGTGTTCTTTGTACCCTTCTGTGCTGTACCAAGCTGCACCAACAGAGTGGTCGCTTTCTCAGCCGAGGCGCCTTTGTGCCAACCCATTTTGGCAGATGCAAAGTATCTGATGATTAGTTATTAATGACTCCTGCTACAAGAATCAGTCATGCCTAAAACCTATCCGCTCATTTCATTGAGTGCTGACTCCGTTATTTCTGCACTCCATTGAATAGTTATGCTTAGACCTGGGAGTGACTTTGGTCGGCTAATCTGACCCCACTTGACCTTAAAGTGACTTGAGGTCGACTTGAAGTCGACTTCTCGGCGTCAAAACGACTTGACCCGACTTGGCAGAAAAACAACCGACTTCCGACTTGAAGTCGACTTCTGACATGGTACTAGCCATTAGCCTAGGTCTACGTACGGCTACTGATGCAAGAAGTCAAGCCAATTTTCCTGCAAGCATTAATTTCATTTACGCCTACAAATGAGTAATGAGGCCTCAACACTTAATTGAGCCATGAATTTGTTCAAGTGTTATTAAGCCCATTTCAAGCTGCTTGTGTTTCAGTTTGAATAGTTTTGTGATGCTTTGGGCCATGCATCTAGTAACCTAGACAATGTGACGGCAAATTATTAGGTCTATGAATTTTAGCTTGCCCATTGTCTGTAATTATTCAGATTACACTCATTATTATTATTTTTTAACATTCAAATATTAAATAAATTTGTAAAAGCGCAAGGTCTAAGATAAAATAGCGGACCGTGTACGGCATCATCAGTCTGCATGGTTGCACTGAATCGTGTGATAATATAAGCCTAATTTGTAATTCTGTTTTCTTAATTATTTGGCCACTAACATCATTTCGCAACTTAACATAGGCCGGGCCTATAGCATTGCAAGCGTATCATACTACATTATATGCTACTACAGCTACTAGGCCTACTCGCTGACAGTAAAGTCTTTCATTGTCCAATTGGCACGACAATAGTTTTCCGTCTGCAGACAACTCCAGATGCAGCGCTCCAAAATAGCGCCAAACTATCGATTTATTATAGGCCTTGTAGATCCAGCTTTCTTTGCACCGAATTCACTGACCCCTAGAAGTTCACTGATTGCTTGATAAGCACACGTGCTAATATTTTAGTGACATTTTGTTTCACCATTTTAATTAAGCGCATGCCTAAGCGTGACGTTTAAGCATAAAATTACAAATTATATGAATAGATCGGCAGACGGTAGCCTGCACGATAGCCTACCGGCAAAATAATCAGTAGCCTAGGCTATAGCCTAAGTCTCTGTTTAGCAAAGACCTCATTCCTTCTTGTAAACACATAGGCAACAAAAGCTGCTTAAATGTTGTCACAATCATTGGTTTGAAGTGACAAATTTCACTGTGTTTGTGTCTCAAGTCGGTTTAAGTCGACTTGAGGTAAAAACAACTTCAAGTGACTTCTATCTGCAAAATTCGACTTGGGGTCAGTTGCGGTGAGCAGAAACGACCCGACCCGACTTGGGATGACCAAGTCGACTGGGGTCGACTTATTGGGGTCGACTCCCCGGTCTAGTTATGCTCATGACGTATGTTGTCTTCATTAATTATGGATCTGTCTTGAATGTGAATTGCCTTCCAATCATGATATGTGCTTGAGTACTTGCCGTTCATTATGAATTGAAATGATTATTTCAGCATTCACCAATTGCACAAATAATTAATACATTTGGTAGTCTGCCCAAGCGTACGCGAATTGTCAGCCATTTTGAATGTCATTTGACTTATGTGTCATTTCACTGGATTACTTTACCTAAATGCAGAGCTTCTTCTGTACTGTCTGATGTGCTGGAATTTTCTGCTGCTAAGTTTGCTTACTGGACTCATTCTCCATGTCTGTTGTGGATTTTGCATGCTTTTTCCTCTTTATTGTATTTCATTTGCATGTCATCTGGGACTGGGTAATTGTATACAGGATGCCCAATTGCCCATCCTTCCTGATGTAAGGTGAAGTCAGATTTTTAGTGGACTATGTATGCTGTCTAAAGCCAAGTATGCTGTATAAGACTGAGTATGCTGTATAAGGTTGAGTATGCTGTATGAGGCTGAGTATGCTTGATTGATTGATTCCAAGCATTTAAATAGCGCTTTTTCAAGAAAGCTACTCAGAAGCGCTCTCTGTGCTGGTCTACTTGATGTTAATTGTCATTAAGAACAAATATATTACATGATCAGTTAGTAAACAATGCACAGCAAGCTGGAAGAGTCATCATTGGCAGGCACACTCACAGGCACAGGTGGAGCCAACCAACGGATTCCGTTGACAGCTGAAAGATGGGGTGAATGCTTGACATGATTATTATATGTTTCAGTGGCTCAGCTTGACATTGTGACATGCTGTCTATGGTTGAGTAGTCTTAAGTCTCAGTAAGGAAGGAACAACATGGGTATTTGGAGTGACCTTCACTGGAACACTTCACATTAGTCACTAGTGACATTTCAGTCTATACCTACGTTACTGGCTTGTAATGAGTGCCTGTTTTACTTATCCCAGTGGCTTGATGGATTGCCAGATAAGCCTCACTGAGAGACTGTTCAGCATTGACTATGTGGCATGCGTTGAACGCATGGTCTTGTGCTATGAGTGCTATCACTGTTTATTCCAGACTCCAGAGACTGAATATGATGCTATCTGTCAATTGTGGATGGGAAGCATGCATTTGTGTTTGCACCCATTGCTGGCGTCTCTTAGTTTCTCTACGCATTGTTGTGCTTACTGATGACTTTGCACTTCTTTATCACATATGACGTAATCTCAGCACATAGAGCACCCTAATTAGTTTGCTTGTAAAGTGGTGGCAGGGTACACAATAGAACAGAATGGTTGCAATCTAAGAGTGGGACATATATAATGAACTGGCTCTGTAAAGTGTTCTAACTGAAAGGGACATTTGCCTATTGTGGCAATATGTTGCAACATGTGGTAATATGTTGCAACATGTGGCAATTAATGTCAACCTGTTTTTGGTTTCACAATAAGAGCATACCAGACACAATGTACTCTCCTGTTTGAACAGACTTCCATGATGGTAGCTCCTTAACTTCTTGCACAGTGCAGTATACACACACCACGTCAGCTTACTTCCTTCTATATTTGCCTACTTGCAATGGGATCGATTAATAATGCATTTACATTTTTGAAAAATTGATCTTGTATGTTTATTGGTTTCACGTGCTAACACATGCTGATGTGCTAACTTTGATTTTTTATTTGATTTCACCTAAATAAACTCTGTAAAGTTATACATGGTTTTTATCAAGTCTAGGTAAAAACTTCTTTAAGACATATGAGCTCCATATCCCACTCATAGACATTTATGCTTCTGAATAGTCCCTTGAAGAGGTGTTTTATAAATTTGTAGGCATGATGTGATACAGCAATTGTCAGGTTTATAGCACTTTATGATTCTGACCAATTATGTGAAATCTATGATATCTATATTATAAGTACATTTGCCCATAAATTCTTATTCCAACGCTGTTCTTATGACAGATATAAGTGACAAAGCATGCCTGGTCTCTTGCAGTTCAACTATGTTGCTCTCTTCTTCATCACAATTGCATCTCTTTATAATTGTTCTGCCTCAAAATACTATATGTTGTATTTTCAAGATACTTTTGAAAAGTATTTTGCAAAAGTATTTTTTAAAAACATTTTATGAAGTATTTTGCTCATCACTGCTTCTGACAAATCACTGGGTGATTGCCCATCATTTCAAATGACAATGTGATAGGTAATGAGATAGTTTCAATTAATGCAGTGTTTTAGGCATTATACAATTAACTGAATAATTAAAGCTTAAGTAATATAATATACAGACTAAACAGCCATTTTGAAAAGACACAAATGTGCAACCAGTTACTGTAATTGCCTTTCTGCGTTTAAGGTCTAATGAATGTTTCGTGTTTTGCAGATGGAGCTGATTATGCAAAATATGCAGAATGCTGAGACTGGTGTTCCCGTGAAAACTGCCAAAAACTTCTCAACGTCGATCCCCGGTGCCTTCACAGGTAAAGTAGATTGCTTCGGCTCCAGTCGCGGCTGTTTGTAGTTTTTCTCCGAAGCAATTTATCTTGCAGTGTCATTTGCCACCTTCGTTAATTTTCTGGTCAGCGCTCTTGATTCGCTGCACACACGCAGCTCTCGCAGGGCCTTGCTACATGTGCTGCAGGAATTCTGCCTTCTTTTGCCAATCGTCACTTGCAAGTTTATGCACAGCTGCTGCCTCTTGGGTCATTTACTTTTTCCGGTAGTTTCGTATGTCTGTTGCCAGCGTTTTTCTTTGTATTGGCAAGAGGGAGTTCTTTATGCCTGAAAACGTAACATCTTATGTCATTCTGGACAGGAATTGCATAAACAAGGGCTGTCTGTGGCTTCGGCAAATTCATCATGTCACAGGAATGTTTGTCTCTGTTGGGCAACATATCAGTGGCCGCTTGACACATAGGACTCCCGTTGGCAGACCCTTTGTTTGCAGATTGTTCGTTTAGTTTTATCTCACTGCATTCAGACGTTTGTTGTTGTGAATCGGATTCTTATATTCCCATCTTAGTTTTACTTTTTTTTACATGCAACCTGATTAAAGTTAAACTGTAGCATGTTCAGCTTCATATGAGCTGCATATTAACTCAAAGTATAAGCCTCAGTTGTTGCCACAACTCAACGCATTCAGAGTAACTGCTTAATGTGTTGATGTAGGTGTAATAGATGGATCCAGATTTGACGAGGGCTTATGGCATCAGAGGCCGTTGCCCTAGAAAAATTTGTTTGGCATAATACAGCTCTTTTTAAGTGGGTTGTGGAGTGTTATTTATATTAGATGCTTTTTAAGGTGTACTTTGCTTCCTGCAACCATGTGCTTAGTGCTTACACACTCATGCATGTACTCACTTGAGGTGGCTCACCCTTTGCAGTTCCTGGCAACATGGTACTCCTGACAAAAGGGAAGGGCTTTACCAAGTGCCTAGAGTTAGGCTGCAGTAGATTGTTTCACTGTACCCCTGTTTCAGAAGGTTACTGATATGATGACAGAGTGCAGATTTAATTTTGGCAGGGTTGAAGATTAGATGAATGCATGGAGACAGACAGTGAAGGGAGAAAAGCAAGAAATAAAGAGACTTATAGCAACAAGAGACTCAGATAGACAGATGAATAGAGCTAGATGAAACTCAGAATAAAGAGTAAAATGCTGCAAATGACAATTGACAGGACAGATGGATCACATGACAGAGAGGAACAGACAGACAGACAGGCAGACACACAGACAGAAGGGGAAATATGGGGGGGGAGATAGAAAGACTTTGTCACTGAGTATCAGGATAAACAGATTGCTAGATTGTTGTTTAGCTCACTTATTGTATTTGACATTGGAGAGCAATCTATGTCACTGTGGTTGGCGCTTGTGCTGTTCTTCAGTTTAGAGTTGATTCATAATGACAATAAGAATTCCACCTTCCCTTGACACAAAAAATACAGTTTTATATAAGCACAGGTGTGCCATGTTGGTGGCAGTCGTCGCGTGGACCAAAGAGGAGCAGCAGAGGAACAGTGGAGGACAAGAAGAGAGGAAAGCCATCCAAGTGAATGGTTCCATTACTCTTACCCAAAAATCATTCTTGTCTTGTCCTTCGTTGAGTGCAAGATTGACTGGAAAAGGAAGGGTTGGGATTCACTCAGTTACCCAATATTCTGATTGTGAGGCACAAGACAACACACACAAACACCAATACATGCAGACGTACTTAGACAGATGCGCAGGCAGTTTCGTGTTATGGGATCATGAAAAGAAAGTGAAAATCGATTTATGAGGAGGTCCGGCCGACCATATTGTTCTGAGACAATTTGCTGAGGCGGCAAAAAGTAACAGTCGATAATAAAGTACTTAAAGGGTTAAAGGGTTAAAGAGTTTCTGTTCACCTTCAATTGGTTGCTTTGGGATAGGACAAATTTCTGATAGAGTTGAAAGTAATGGAACTTCAGTTTTTGTGCTACAACGCCCATATTTTAATGTAACTTAAATTGGTAGCTGTGTATTGATTTCTTTGATTTCCTTTTGAAATTGCTTTGCTGACTTCACACTGAGCCTAGCTGCAGCATGGACAGAGACAAGAAGAGCTGAATACTGGTCTAACAGCTATTGGCTGCTTGCTCATTACGCTTAAAAAGAGTTTCTAGAAACGACTTGGTATTGAATTTGTGGCCTGGGTGCGGGTGCCCTTGGCTGAGTGTCCCGTCCTCTGGATGAATGTTTGCACACCTATTAACGTCAGGACTGTTTATGAACTTGAGGTACTTTCACCAAATGTAGTGGAGTGTGCAGAGCAGGACGGATGTATCACTAGCTGTTTTGATTCAAAACATGCATGTCATAGGCGCCTGCAGACAGTTTTGAAGGGGGGAGGGGGCAGGCAAAAGGCACAGTTACATTTATGTAGGAGAGTTTGCAAAATGCTAATCTGGAAATTAGGAGCATGAGTATTTTTCACAGAGGTTTCAAGTTCTAAATTTCTCACTTTCACTTAGTGTTCCATTTGTATCATTATTGCGTTAATGCCAAGAAATTTGTTAAAATCCCAACAAATGGTGGTTAAAAATAGATGTAAATTTTCCAGGGGTGTGCCCCTAAGTGCGGGCACCCATGATGTACATATGTGCACACACACACACACTTATGTACAAACTTGCACATCAGACACAGCACATACACACACGCACGTACACAAACACAGTTTTAGTTTCATCATAACCTGTTACAAAACAACTCATTTTACTGCATAATTTGTGATTTGGTGTTTCACATCTATAGCTACAAATACTAAACCACTTAAAATTGGGATCACCTTCTCTTTGGTTCTGCCAATGTCCCACTCTTAGATTACAACTATTCTGTTCTGTTGTGTACCCTGCCATCACATCACATGCCTGGTTGCAAGTCCTCATTTGATTATCATCTGAACAGTTCAGCAGCATGCAACTTAACCATAAACACCTTAGTATAGCTTCCTTTGCCACTGGCTTCCATATCCTACTGGCTTTCCTTCCCTATGACTTCAGTGCCCACCGACATCCACACCTAATGACATCCATGCTCACTAACTTCCATTTCCACTGGTTTCCATACGCAATGGCTTCCATTCCCACTGGCTTCCATGCCTACTGGCTTCCATTCCTGCAGCACTTCTTATTCAGATTTATCTTCTTAGTTGTGGCGGTGTCTCTCGGACTCTGTATCCTTCTACCTGTGGAGCTCTGCTGCCCTGTTTCTTCTTCCTATGGCTGTCGTTTATTGTACGCCTCAGTCCTTTGGCAGAGTGATGACTTGACAGACTTTCCATTTGCCCATTACTCTGCTGCCACAGTGCAGTCCCGTTCTTTCTTCATGGACATCAACTCGCTTCGCTTAGCCATCTGTCTTCTCCCAATCGTATCCTGTACTCAGTTTCAGCAATTGAAAAAATACTAAAGACTAGCTTCTTTCGCATATGGCACGTTGGAAGCACCTCTCAATTGGGGTCTAAAAGGGGGGTGCTGGATAAGTTTTGTTCGATTGATTGATAATTGATTGATTCAAAACAATGCTTTGACACGGATTTTGTCTGTGATATTTGTATCGAGTGCTGAGACTGATTGGATCAATGCAGGTTTCACTTCCATCTGGCCTGAGTTGGAAGCGCCTCGTAGTGAATAATTATCTTGAAGGGCGATATAAAGATAGATCTGTGTGTCTTTTGAACGTTGCATTGATTGAGGTCATTTGCTGCGGAATGTGATTGACGTGAACTCCAATTGAATGACAATTGTCGGAGAGACTTTCAGAGAGAGTTGCGAATGCTTATTGCCTAGTAGACTTAGTTATAATTGCGTGCTCGACAAATTGATTAGCAAAAGAATTTGGTTGTCACTGACACTGACAATCATAATAATAATAATAATAATAATAATAATAATAATGTGGAGATTTTGGGTAAACTGCCCCTGGCCGTGGTTTTACTTTTGACGCAGCATGCGACTGATTGGCCCGGTATACCTGCTGGCATACACGCTGGCATACGACTGGCGTACGACTGATTGGCCCGGCATACACGCTGGTGCACACCACGCCCACTTGGCACAGACTATGACGGGTTTACCTGCTGGCATACGCCTGGCATACGACTGATTGGCCTGGCATACGCTGGCATACGCCACGCCCTCTTGGCGCAGACTACGACTGGTTCACCTGCTGGCATACGCCCGGCGTATACGCCACGCCACGCCCTCTTGGCTCCGGCATACGACTGGCTCGCCCACTGGCATACGACGGCATACGACTGGTTGGCCTAGCTTACGCCGCGCCCACTGCCTAGCATGCACCGCTCCCGAGTGTATATAAGGACAAGGCTCTGCTTGTTCAGAGTCCGACTCTTGGATGGCCACGAAGCTGACTAATTGTCCGGCACTTGACTCGCGGTAAAACGTGGGACGAGTGGTGACTGACTATGGGAGTGGGTGTCGCGGCCCCTATTGATCTTTGCCATTAAGCATCGGTCTAGGGGTTCCCTACTCTCATTAGAGGGGTGCGAACCCTCCGACGGCTGACTACGGACTGACGACTGCGACGACGAGTGGTCGAGAGTCCTGTACGCCTACCTGGAGCTCCGCTTCGGTCGGTCGTCGGCTTCTCCCACTGGACAGGGTGGTAGGGACTCCTGTACGCCTACCTGGAGCTACGCTTCGGTCGGTCGTCGGATTCTCCCACTGGACAAGGTGGTAAGGACTCCTGTACGCCTACCTGGAGCTACGCTTCGGTCGGTCGTCGGATCCTTCCTCAGGACCGGGGTTCTGCCCCGGACGGACTGGCGACGACTACTTCGACGGACGTCAGCGACTACCTTCTCGAACGACGGGTGGTGCCAGGACGGCTGACTACGACAGTAGGGAGGACCCTGGGTGCTATAAGGGTTGCTGCAGTCCATATCGAGTCCCCTACCAGGAACTGTTCTGTTGAGTCCGCTTGCTTGTCCTTGTCTGCCTACTTATCGTTGGATGCCAATAAACGTGTTTAAGCCTAGTCGGCTAGTCTTCAATCCCCAGTTGAAGCCTTACCCCCCCGGACTTGACGACGAGACCGTGACGACAGGGTTGGTGGTTTCGGCTCCTGGTATACTTTCGCCCAGCCCTGTCTCGTGACGTTTGGTCCCTTAACCGGGGTTCGTTACATTTTGGTACCAGAAGTGGGGTGGTTATATTTTGGTACCCGGTAAGTGGGTTTGGTCTTGTGGATATTGTGGCCTTCGACATTTAGTGCCCGGGGTTTTGGTTTTGGTTTTGGCCTGACAAGTAGGGACTTCGACAGAACTAGGAACTTGGGGTGAGAGATTGTGACTCGGACAGACTGGCAACGATGTGGAGCACTCGGACGGACGGAGATGCTCCTGGCTTCCCGACTACCTCGTCGCCAGCAGTCGGAAGACGAGAGGACGTTTTGGTCGACTACGAGGTCGAATCAAGCCGCTTCCTGCAGAAGATCGACTTCGACGACTCGCCGAAGAGGGACCGCAAAAGTATGCTGATCCCGGAGAGAGACGCCAGCGCTTTGGAGAAGAAGGTCCTGGAGAATGTCAGTCGTTTGGTCGGGGAACGGAGGAGCCCGATGAAGCCTGGGAAATTCGATGGAACCGGATCCCTCGAGTCGTTCCTGGCGCAATTCGATGCGTGCGCGAGACACAACCGATGGACTGCGGACGATAAGGTCGACTTCCTCCGCTGCTCGTTGGAAAAAGCAGCAACACAGTTACTCTGGGATTTCGGAGCCCGGACGGAAGTCACGTACGAACAGCTCGTCGAGAGATTGCGTCAACGTTACGGCGCGGAAGGTCAAGCTGAGACCTTCCGAGCACAATTGTACTACCGCCGACAGAGAGCTGACGAGACGCTTGGGGATCTGCTGCACGATATCCGGAGACTCGTCGTCCTTGCTTATCCGGTTCCGTCCAATGAAACCACGGAGATCGTCGCGAAGGACGCTTTCCTCGAAGCGATCCGTGATCGAGAGTTGTCTCTCAAGGTGAGGGAACGCGAGCCGAAGACTATCGACGAGGCGTACCGAACCGCTCTTCGCCTCGCCGCGTATCAGCAGACGTCGGAACTGGAGGACCGACGGAGACCAGCCAATCGGGTGAGAGGAACGCAAGATGGAGACGCCGGTGGACAACTTCAGTCCCAACTGGATAGCTTCTTCGCTGCGCAACGCAAGTGGCAACAGGATCTGGAAGGGAAGATCAGCCGTTCGCTGGAGGAACTCCGAGGCTCGTACGGAACGAGTCTCAACGCCGAAGCAACCGCCTCTCCGCCGGTTCCGCCTCCGGGAAGGTGTTGCGGGAATTTTGGTCGAGCCGTGACCTGCTTCAACTGTGGACGCGTGGGTCACGTGGCTCGCCAGTGCCGCCAACGTCGACAGCCTCCCAACCGTCAAGACGACGCACGTAACGCGGATCAGACGACGCCCGAGCGGAATGGACCGATCGTCACCAACCACACAACGAGAGACCGAACGACGGGTGTGACGAACAACGCAATCTACATCCGTGGAGAAATCAACGGACAGCAAAGAACTTGCCTAGTGGACACTGGGTCGGAGGTAAGCCTGGTTCCCTCGTCTGATGTTGATGGTTTGCCGCTCCGGCCTAGTGACCGCATTCTTTTGGCTGCGAATGGTACTGCGATTAGAGTCTTGGGTCAGCTGGATGTTCCCATCCAAATCTCTAGAGGGTTTACCATTGATACCTGCTTTCTTGTCTCTGATCAGATAGGCGAGCCTCTGCTTGGGATGGACTGGCTAAGACAGCATCGCTGTAGGCTTGGTTTTGGGCAGGGTGCGCTCTTTGTGGGTCGTCGTCGTATCCCATTGGTTAGAGGAAATGGTTCGCTTTGGTGCCGCTGGGTGATGGTCGCAGAGGAGACAACTGTTCTCCCTAGGTCCCAATGCGATATTCCATGCAAGACGCAGTATAGGAATTTGACGACCACTGCACAGGCGTGGATGACCGAGTCTAAAGAGATCCAGCCTGGGTTGCATGTGGCGAGGGTTGTGCTTGATGACGATGCCGATAAGACATGCATTCGTGTAGTAAACTTGAATGAACAATGTGCATTGTTGACTGATAATCAAATGTTGGGTGAGCTGCACCCCGTAAATGTCGAGGTAAAGAAGGAAAATGACAGAGAGACGGGTCCTGAAACCCATTTGGTTGAGAGACTTATGGAGGATATTTCGGAGGATGTCCCGACGGATGTGAAGGAACGGTTGAAAGGTCTATTAGTAGAGTATGAGGGCATTTTCTCGACCACAGACCAGGACTTGGGACGAACCACGATTTCCCAACACAGGATTGACACTGGAGACTCTCGTCCCGTGAGACAACCGCTTCCGTATCAGGCTGCTATTGATTCGCAATTGGTTCAAATGTTGTCTACTGGAGTGGTGGAACCTGTTGTTGGTGAATGTTCTGCATCTGTGGTGTTCGGTCGGTCTTTGCGATGTTGTTCGACCCGGAAGGATTCCCGTCCTGTTTCCGCAGTTAATGCCTGTGTGAGAATCTCTTCCTGTGTAGTGTGTGCTAGCACTTTCGAATTGAACTGTGGATATGCCCATGGAGGGATGAGTTATGGTCGATTGAATGAGACTGGTCCCGCTAGGTCTATCTGTAGGTTGTTTTTGGACTGCGAATTTGATCCTTTTGACCCTGGAGGATATTGGTCAGGTTCCCATGGGTTGTCAGAGAGATTTGAGAAAGCCTACGCAATCGCGCGCCAGAGCCTTAAGAAGGGCGCGGAAAGACGCAAGCACGCTTATGACCTGCGGGTGCGTCCTGCGAAATTTGAAGAAGGAGACTGGGTCTACTACTTCAGTCCAAGGAAGTATGTGGGACGTAGCCCAAAGTTCCAGCGGAACTTCACTGGTCCTATGATGGTTGTGCGGGCGTGCGGTCCGGTCAACTACCTCCTCCAGAAGTCGCCGAAGGCTAAACCGTTCGTGGCGCACGTCGACAAACTACGCCATTGCTATGGCCGTACGAAAGGACAATGGAGCGAGTCGCCTGCTAGGACGACCGAAGGACAACGCGCCGAGACAACGGACGACGCCACAGCTTCTTCCAGCCGTAGGCCACGTCACCGCTGGAGAGGAGCGCCTACGGAGGAAACTCCTCCGAGAAGTCCGCGCGTCAACGTCGGTGATGGTCCGACGTCCTCTGCTGCCGATCTGCCAAGGACCAGGTCCTTTGCTTCGCAGGGAGACGGAACGGCGGAACAGGGAACGTCAAGAAGAGATTCGCCGGACGAGAATTTCTACGAAGCGACAGCGGTCTCGAACCGACCACGACGGGTCGTTCGTAGGCCGGTCCGCTTCCAGTGAGGTTCCTGTGGATGACGGCGCGCGCCGCTTCCTCGGCGGCGCGCATGTCGGCGCGCGACGTTCTACTCCTCGTCGGCGCGCATGACGGACGCTTCCTCGTTCTACTCCTCGTCGGCGCGCAGGCCCCATGCCTGCGTGCGCCCTTCCTCTTCGAGCGCGCAAGTTCCTCGTCGGTGCGCGCAAGACAGTGCGCGGACGCTTCCTCGTTCTACTCCTCGTCGGCGCGCAGGTCCCATGCCTGCGTGCGCCCTTCCTCTTCGAGAGCGTCCTCTCGTTCAAGGCCGCCTTCTACGAGTCCTTCTACTTGGTCCGGTATGCCGTATGCCGTATGCCGTACGCCGTACGCCGTACGCCGCCTACGTGGTCCTTGAACATTTCCAGTGCGCCTGACAGCGGCTCTACTGGCTATATAAAGACGTTGGTGGACGTGGATCATAAACAGTCGGAAGATGGAAGTCAAGGACACTCGCCGGTGCCTCGCCTGTGGCCAGACGTTCAAGGGGATCCACGCGCAAGGCCGTCTGTGGCGTCACCAACAATGCTGTCAAGTACTACAGACACGACGGGTCGGAAGCGTCTCGACCGCCCCTGCTGCTTTGGGGGCGGCAATCGTTTCTTCTACTTCAGGAACCGGAGTTTCGCCTGCAGTCCTGTCCGCCAGCAACGCCGGGTTCATTCCGGATGCGCTCGGGATGATCGTGTCTCCGGTCGAAACTCTGCTGGGCTTCGACGGAAGCCTTCTGTTTGACATTCCGGACCCTGTCTTGGACGAGGTCTTGGGTCCGACCATGACCGGGTCGGTGGCTGCGCACATCGTGCGGCAAGGCCGTGCGCTTTCCGGGACGATGTCTAAGGACCAGTTTGTATCCAGGATGGCCGAAGAGCTGCCACACTGGCCGACCGAGCTTCTTCAAGGGGTCTTCGAAGGGTGCCTTCCGGCAGCCCTTCCCGTCGCTCGACCACCGTCGTGCGACCCGGAACCCATCTGGATCGACGACTAGAAACGGGTCGGACCGTTTCGCCTGGAACTGAACTGTTGTGGACTTGCAAGAAAGAAAAGAAACAGAAGAAAAGTAACTTTCTGGACTTTCATAGATGGACTGAGATTGTGTTACGTCATTTTTGCAGTCACCGAGACCGGTGTTTTCCTATGTTTTTGATTGACCGTTTTTGCTGTCTTTTCATTGATGTATACCGTGTTTGAATCGGGCGTTATTGTGTCGATAAACACTGTGTTGCGATGCTTAGTGTTCGTTATAATCGTTTAGTCCTTTAGTAACGCCTAGTCGGTGGTTTTCGTTTGTATTGTTCGCATTGAACTGGACATTATTAGCTTGTGCGAACATGAATGAACATTGAACATTTGTATGACGCTTAGCGGTGACTTTTAGTTAGGCTGTGGACATTGATAGTCGTATGCGCCGTTTCGTTTAGGGTCTGTGCCCTGTTTGTTTTTACTCCAAAGGGGCTTTGGACTGTTCCTGGGGGAGGCGTGTGGAGATTTTGGGTAAACTGCCCCTGGCCGTGGTTTTACTTTTGACGCAGCATGCGACTGATTGGCCCGGTATACCTGCTGGCATACACGCTGGCATACGACTGGCGTACGACTGATTGGCCCGGCATACACGCTGGTGCACACCACGCCCACTTGGCACAGACTATGACGGGTTTACCTGCTGGCATACGCCTGGCATACGACTGATTGGCCTGGCATACGCTGGCATACGCCACGCCCTCTTGGCGCAGACTACGACTGGTTCACCTGCTGGCATACGCCCGGCGTATACGCCACGCCACGCCCTCTTGGCTCCGGCATACGACTGGCTCGCCCACTGGCATACGACGGCATACGACTGGTTGGCCTAGCTTACGCCGCGCCCACTGCCTAGCATGCACCGCTCCCGAGTGTATATAAGGACAAGGCTCTGCTTGTTCAGAGTCCGACTCTTGGATGGCCACGAAGCTGACTAATTGTCCGGCACTTGACTCGCGGTAAAACGTGGGACGAGTGGTGACTGACTATGGGAGTGGGTGTCGCGGCCCCTATTGATCTTTGCCATTAAGCATCGGTCTAGGGGTTCCCTACTCTCATTAGAGGGGTGCGAACCCTCCGACGGCTGACTACGGACTGACGACTGCGACGACGAGTGGTCGAGAGTCCTGTACGCCTACCTGGAGCTCCGCTTCGGTCGGTCGTCGGCTTCTCCCACTGGACAGGGTGGTAGGGACTCCTGTACGCCTACCTGGAGCTACGCTTCGGTCGGTCGTCGGATTCTCCCACTGGACAAGGTGGTAAGGACTCCTGTACGCCTACCTGGAGCTACGCTTCGGTCGGTCGTCGGATCCTTCCTCAGGACCGGGGTTCTGCCCCGGACGGACTGGCGACGACTACTTCGACGGACGTCAGCGACTACCTTCTCGAACGACGGGTGGTGCCAGGACGGCTGACTACGACAGTAGGGAGGACCCTGGGTGCTATAAGGGTTGCTGCAGTCCATATCGAGTCCCCTACCAGGAACTGTTCTGTTGAGTCCGCTTGCTTGTCCTTGTCTGCCTACTTATCGTTGGATGCCAATAAACGTGTTTAAGCCTAGTCGGCTAGTCTTCAATCCCCAGTTGAAGCCTTACCCCCCCGGACTTGACGACGAGACCGTGACGACAGGGTTGGTGGTTTCGGCTCCTGGTATACTTTCGCCCAGCCCTGTCTCGTGACGTTTGGTCCCTTAACCGGGGTTCGTTACAATAATAATAATAATAACAACAACAACAACAACAACAACAACAACAACAACAACAATAATAATAATTACGACAATTTATATGGCGCAGTAACACAGCCATGCCATGCCGTTAGAATGGCGCCTTACAAAGCAGCAAAGCATGCTAGACATGACAGACTGAACGACTTCCTCTTGGACTGCAGCCAATGATGATCTGTCTGATCTAATAGACTTGTTATAATATATATATATATATCTACACGTAGATCAGAAAGACAATCCTGTGATATATATATATATATATATATATTGTATATGTATATTGTATATATGTGAGAGGAAGATTTTTACATATGTGATTGTAATGGTAAATTTATATAGCACCACATCAAGAGAAACTCTTCAGAGTCGCTCGACTGTCTTCATATTTAAAGAGATGAATCATGGTAGTTAGGTCGAGTGCTGAGCCTAAGCAAATCACTAGCATATTAGATCATGTCTAATATGAGAAACAAATGGACCAATGGTACTTACACAAAGTGCCAAACCTGGTCAGAACTATGGTCTTGAGGTCAGTTGCTGAAAGCTACTGGATCAATGACAGTCTGTTAAGATCCTGAGCTGAGACTAACTGCAGCCGTGGTCTTACATGTTTTAGGTCATGTGCTGAAGCGGGTCACCAGTGACCAAAACATTGCAAAGAAAGCTTGCGAGAGTCAAAAGTGATGAATTGTTGTGTGCAAATGAAGGAAGCCCAATAAGCGAATTCCAATCCAATTGCAGATAGAATCATGATTAGAGTTTCTGGACCAAGTTATGTCGATAGTGTGTGTGGCAGCGACATGAGGTAGTTTATAGTCTATGACATGTGACCCACGATAGCGCAACCTCCAGCAGTCTCATTAGGGAAGATAATGCACATCAGTCCGTCTGGCAGTCACTGGTTGCATGAGGAGCAGATGTTTCTCACCCTAATTAGTTGTCACCCCCAATTGGTCTGTCACCCCCAGTCGGTTGGTTGCCTGTAGCATCACCAGTGACTAACAGTCATTGCAAAGACAGTCTTCCTGTTTAATACTGGCAAAGATGGGAATCCTCGGCTGCGAATGACATACACAGTTTGTAGTCCAAGACTCAATCTATAATATTCGTTTTTTGACCAATCAAGGTCATCACAAGCGTGACTTTGAATTGCATTGTACTGTATTTAAGCATTTGTAAAGCAACTTTAGTAGGCTGAACCATTCAGAGGTGCTCCCAGTGCTTTGTTAGGCCTACATTATTTTGAGTTTGTAATCAGAGAGACTAGGACTGTTGCTTTTTATATGGCCAAGTGATTGTTGTTAAGGATCTTTTTCTTTTCAATAAGATTGCCTGATTGATTTATTATGGGCCTCTCTTTGATAGGTAATTATTGTTGCTGTTTTTAGCCTGATTATTTGCTTTCATAATTTCAATGCTTGTATATTGTATAGAAGCTGTATGATTAAATTGCGGTTGTCTTTGGGGGGGGGGGGAGGCGGAGGGGTTGCTGATAATCAAGTGATCATAGTGGAAATTCGTGGCTGCAATGGTGAGTTGGGGAAATAATCCTTGGAGAAGATGAAGTGGGTCAGTTCTCATTGCTCGGAGGAGGAAGAGGGATTCATCGGGATTTCTTTGCAAGGTCTTCTGCCGCAGGTGCTGTAGATTATCTAGCCCAAGAGAACGTCTGCTTGGTCCATTTCTCCCGAGTTTGTGTATCTCTGGGGAAGCATACATACATGTAAGGCATGTTATTGTTGTTGCTGCCCTGGATACTATGTGTATCCCCGATTGTTTCCCACATCTGCGTGATCATCTGAAGACCCGAGCGCAGAGCTACTCCCAGTACCCACATCAATTCCACCCTGACCCGGGACCATCCGTCAATGATCTAGAGGTGAATCTCTTGTTTTGAATGCTCGATGATCATTGTCATGATTTCGTGGAGTCGTAAGGTGTCATCTTTTTGTGCATTTGGATTATAACAGCAAATTCTTACAGTATTCAGGTGTGTGGATCCCACCAGAAAGTAGAAGTTGTCAGAAAACTTTACCAACATTAACATTTCTTTTAGCATCTCTCAGTTGGTGTTGTTGTGGTTGATAAGATAAGATAAGTTGTTTTTATGTCAGAGGCATTATATGTTGGTATTCAGGTGTGTGATTCACCATTATACTCAAAGTTACCTTTAGACAATATTTTTTACATTGCTGCATTTGTTGTATGTTTTCGTCATCCATGAGTTGGCAATAATAAATTATTTTATTTGTGAAGCTATGGAGCTTTAACTTGAGAGAAATACGAGAAAGGTAGTAGAAAATGAATCTCTAAGAAACGATTAAGTAGTACATATAGGTTTGCTTCAATGTATTTTGTACCTTTGCATCTTCTCAATCACGGAAACTGGTTCAACGTCTTACAGAATACTGATTGGACAGCAATGATTCTTATTAGACTGATTCCATGCTCCGCATTTGTCTGTGCATCTCTCGATCGAGACACGTGGAGATAGACACAGACGCAAATCCCGTCCATCTGTTTCCAGCAAATCCAGAAGCCTTTCTGAATGCACTGTGTTCCGTCTGAAACCATCTCGACAGATATGTTGACATCAATATTGCAATTAATTATCCTTCATGACATTATTGGCCGTCAGATGATATCTATGCAGATGCACTCAGATCCCGGCTGTGCTGCGTTTCGACAAATATCAGGAAATTTCTGCTCTTATTTTTGTGATATTGTTCAGTGCATCAGTGTTTGTTGATAAAAGTTGAGGGTGATGGAGATGATTGTTTGGAGTGGAACTCACAGTCCTCCTCCTACCACGTCCATTAATCGCAATCCCTTTATCTGGAACAGGCTGCACCCAATCCACCCTGTTACCCAGTGTCCCTTTTCCTCTTGTCACCTTGTTCGTAAAATTTATCATTTGCTTTATTCGAGTAGCACAACTCCACATTTTTTAAATGCGGAGATTATTAAATGGTAGAATTGTTGTATGCATGCGAAAACCTGGACACTAAAAAAGGAAGACAAAAGGAGGATACTAGCGTTCGAAATGTATTGTTACAGAAGAATACTACAAATAAAGTGGACACAGAAAATAACTAACGTAGAAGTGCGAAGAAGACTTAACAGCAAATCAGATATGATAGAAACAATAATCAAAAGGAAATTACAACTATTCGGACACATCTGTAGAATGGGTGATGGTAGAAAGATAAAGCAGGTAATGATAGGAATCATGGAGGGAGCAGGGAGGAAGGGAAGACCATGCAGGGAATGGCTGCAGGACATAGAAGAGTGGTGTGGAATAAACATACAAGAGTTAACACATCGAGCAAAGGATCGGGAATTATGGAGAAGAGTAGTCAAGTGCGCAGTGGACACCTACGGGCTATCAGCCCATGGATCTTGAAGAAGAAGAAGAAGAAGAATTGTTGTGTCTTCTGTTTGCGTCATTGTTTGAATTCTGGTGAAACATTGCTTGACAGTTTTGGTGGAGGGAGGTGTTAAACTACTTGCCTTCTGCTGATGCAATGCAATGCAATGCCGCCTTTGAAGAGCTGCTAGCTGATTTATTTTTTAAATGAGCACTATGAAAGTAAGGGGTGGCTGCCATGCACATTGCTGCCAGCCTGCACATGCACAATGCACATCTGTAGAACAGAATCTCATGGTTAAAGGCTGACCTACAGTGAATGAATGTTGTCACTTGGGTTCTAATTGCTGACTTCGCTATCTATTTTCAAGTTTCGTGCAGGAGAAAAAAATGTTTCGCTGCTCACTTTTCCAGGCATGGAATCAATGGTTGTTGCACACGGAAGATCTTATTGAAAGATGTGGTGTTGGGGTGAAACCAATGCCCTTAAATTAGCACAAATGACTGAATGACTTGGACCTGTGGAGTATATTTAGGGGGGGATCTTTCATCTTTCATCAGAACAATGCATTGATATTGTTATCCTGTAATGCATTGGCTAGTTAAAGCTATCCATCGATCCATCCATCCATGCATCCATCGATCCATCCATCCATCCATCCATCCATCCACCAGTAATGAGAAAGAATGGATCACAGCGATGCTGATGAGCCAGATTTTTTCTCTATGCAAGATTGACTAAGGTCCTCCTTGATTCATTCATAATTCATGTGTTGACCAAAACTCTGCAATCCATGTTTTTAATCTCATTACGACTCATAAATGGCAGAAGGAAATTAATGTTCCTTGTTGTGTTGTATAGGGCTTGAAATGAATGTACGTTTGAATATATAATGCCCTTCTGCCTCATTCAGATGTCACGACACTCCATAAATTAACAGGACCTTAAGAATGCGGAGATATACATCCTGTCTTCTTCCACTGGAGATTTGCCTTTCACCGTCGTCTGCTCATTGCTGTAGATTGTAGATCGCTTCGATCTGTAACACACGCAGCGATCTCGCTGTTCCATACTCTTCCACATTTCAACAAAAGTCTTTGTTCTGGAACAGGTTTTCATGCATGTGACATGACTTTCTCATCCATTGTGTGCAATTGTTGTTTGGCCATCAGTGAAAGACAGTTCCATTCAATCATAATCTTATATTGGTTGGTTGGACACACACCTGATGAGTTTCTTGAAGAGGTGGTATATATAATTATATAATAATAGGGCTGTTGATTTAATCGCGTTAACGCGTGCGATTAACGCGTTAAAAAAATTTGCGATTAAAATTTTTAACGCATTAATCGTACGCGTTAATTAGATCTGATTAAAATGGAATCAGAGGCAGAAAAACTCGTTTTAAACGGTAGGCTCATGCCTAAAACTGGTAAACACGCACGCATGCGCTAAACGTCAATGATAAGTCGTCGACTTCGGCCGCATCGCATCGTCCACTAAGGTTGTTTCCTCTTTCCTCACCCCGTCAGACGTCAGACTACGTTGGTTGAACTCCATGAGATGGCAAGACCAATGGATCTCAGGTTTCAAATGATAGGCTAAATGTTTACAGAAGGACAGCTGAGACGAGGTTTGGCAAGAACCGCAACCTTTTGTGAAATATTGTGACTAAATAATGAGGTTCAATTTATTATAGTAGACCTACTAGGCCTATTGTTAATTAATAAGAGCATGCCTTGAACCGTCCAACGTAAATAAACTGGTCTGCCTATAGGGGCCTACAATTGGCTGAATTAATAATTAATCTTGATAGTCAGAAAACGGTTGTCTAATTTCACATTTAGACCTATGTCATTTTAATTAAAGGTCGTTCAAAGGAAAATAATTAACGGATTTTGAGGTTGACTGATTTGAACAGTGTTTCAATTCTATCTGTCATGCAAAACTGTTCAATAAACTAAATGCAGAAATTCAATAGGCCTAAGCCAAAGGTTATTGACTATGTTTGCAATAGAAAGAATGCATTCAGTCATTAAAATTTTATACTTCAGGGGTCCCTAGAAAATAGTAAGATTGGTATATTTGAAGGAAATGTATTGCGATTAATTTGCAGTTAATTGCGATTAAAAAATTTAATCGCGCGATTAATTTCGATTACAATTTTTAATCAACCAACAGCCCTATATAATATATATATAAATTATATATATATATATATATAAATTATATATATACAGGCAGCAAAGAAAGTTTAAAAAACTTGTAGACAGAGAGTAAAGGAAGGGTTAATGGTATGCTACCTGTGTTTGGTTATGAGTTGTGGACAGATGTCAACGAGGTTGGGAAGTGTGGAATTGTGGCAGGAAGTGTGGAATTGTGGCAAGACCGGTCGTCAAGGAAAGATGGATATGCAAGAAGCATGAGCCCATGGGGACTTCTGTCCCCCAATTCCCTTACTTGCTAACTTCTTTAATCATGGTGACACCACTGGGTATATGAATGCGAACTCTAAATTTTCTAATGTAAAAACATTTATGTGGAAATATATGTGATAGGCTATATGAGCATCTACTTCTGTGCTATTAAGAGTTCATGCCAGTGGACATTGCTTGCAAATTGTAGCGTATCACATTCATGTAGATTTATATCGAGAATGGATAGGGTGCGTATATATATATAATTATATATATATATATATATATATATAATTATAATTTGTTTGTTTTATTGAGAAAGAAATCCATCAACATAACCTGCGACTGATATTGAACATTGTGCTGCCTGGTTGTGTGCATATTTGTCATGTTTGTGTGTGTGTGCGTGTGCGTGTGTGTGTGTGCATATTTGTCATATTTGTGTGTGTGCATGTGTGTGTGTGTGTGTGTTTGTGTGTGTGAATGTGTACATGTGATTTTAGACTAGCTGCAAGCGCTGTAGTGACTTTGAGTGATTGTCTGGTCGAGCTTTGGTCATTTTGTTCAATCACAACCTGACGCATTTCATATCCACCGGGGTTCTGTCGGGCATTTTCTTGGATTATTAGAAAGCAGGACTTGTTCGTTGACCAGGTTTTTGAGAGTAAATCCATTTATGGCCATGCTTTGCTCCCCGGACATGACACTGATGAATTGTTACCATCTGTCGGCATTGGGATTTCACAACGCGCAACTCGTTCGACCTGCCTGCATTTATTCGGTAGAGCGAAACGAACGCCAGCTATGACTGCGTGGAATGCACAATGGTGTGGATCTGACGTCTGATGGACCCTGCTTTTTATAGTTCCTGGCATTGATAGCGGCTGATTTTATTAGTCCAAAACAGTGAACGACATTTGGCATTATGATGTAGAAAATCTACTTAGCTTTGACGAGCTCCAGCTGCCCGTCCGTCCAGCTTTTAGTCTACCCATAATTTGTGCTGCATCGTCCACTGTCCACGCTTCATAGTTTTTTTCTGTCAGGCTGATGCAATATGGGGTAGCAGTTGTGTGGAAACGAGTGACACTTTGCGTATGCTGCCGTCACTGGCCATTGGTCATTTGTTATGGGTTTGAGCAGTGCTTGAAGTGTGGGAAAAGAGGTGCCTGAACGCCCCTTACGTTTCCAAAAGAAGTGCCTGAACGCAGTGAACGCCCCTTAATTTTACGGGCTGTTCTGGCCAATAAGTGGCAGGACGGCGTTCAGATTTTCAAATAAGTGCATGGACGCCGTCCATGGCTGTCTATTCACACTTTAAGCATTGGGTTTGAGATGGATATCTGGTTGTGCCATAGTTTAAATTGTCGCTGTTGTTGTTGCGTCTATTGCTCAACTGTCCCCTTACTCTATCGGTCGAATGACAAAAAAATTAAGTGATTTTGACGTAATTATGAATAGCAAGAATTCCGTTACTTCACTGGGCCGTTTGTTTGCCTCAGGCACATAATTTTGACATCACACAACTCTCTATGCCGGTGACACGAAACGGAGTATCCCCCCTGAAAGCTATCCGGGGGGATGAATTAATCTATCCCCCCGGATGGAATTAACCGGTCTATGCTATCCGGGGGGATAAACCATTCTATCCTCTTTTTGGAAAAATGCGCATAATAAAAAAATTGTGCTGTAATCAAAATTTAAAGTGACTCTAATTGTTTTAGGTGTCCTAAGCAATGCTCAGATAAAGGCAACTCGAATTTATTTAGTGAATTTGAGTGTTTTTAAGTGTTTTAAATGTTTTAAGTGCTCCAAAAACAGGGCAAAACAAATTATCTAGTAGGAATAAACATACCTGTTAGTGTCAATGTTCAAAAAAAGCAGATGAAAATTAATTTGCAAAGAAAAATTCACGCGGAAGCGGTTTTTTCGACTTCTTTTAATTTGGGGGATACAATTAATACGGGGGATACTCTATTTCGTGACACCGGCCGCATCCGCTAAAATGAATCATTAAAGGTGAGCTTTCTAAGGTGGTTGAAAGTTGTGGAAACAGCGTTTGTCCGACACAAAATTAGTTCGCCATTACTTTGAGAATATTCCCTTGTCTGTATACACGTGAGATAGTTGTTCAAGATGAATATATTCTAAACAAATTACATTTTGAAACTTTCAAATAATCTTCAGTGATTGATGAGATATAATTATGCTTTGATTCAAAGAGGTGTAAAATTTACCAAAAACTCAAAATATCTTGCCAGAGCCACAACAGGTATGTGGCATGCATAATCCTGTTTTCAGACTATTACCGGGTAAATCTAGCAAAACTGGTAATTCTTTTCTGCATATTACTCTTCAGCAAAGTTTCTAATCTGTTTTCTCATTTTTAGGTTGACGACTGGAATTTCTAAGACTTACCTAATTTCTTGATATGTATACCAAGGTCACAGCCAGTGTTGATGTCACACAGCGCTTAAAGTAGAGAAAAATAAGTGCCTGGATGCCCCTTACCTTTCCATTCGGTGCTGGCCAATAAGTGGCTGGATGGCATTCAGATTTTAGAATAAGTGCATGGGCGCCGTCCATGACCATCCAGTCACACTTTAATCCCTGATGTCACTAAGTTATAGAGAAGTGGAAGAGGAGTTACCCTTACTGAAAGGGAAAATGTCTAGCTATTCAGTAACACAATGAATGGTGTTAGCTCCTTTGAATGTTGGAGAGAATTTGTAAACCAAAGACCGCGTATAGTTGGCCTCCGCATTTCACGTTCCAGTGCTGAATTGATCGATGGATATTTGGTGTGTGCCGGTGAATTGCATTGCGTGGATGTCGCTGGCAATGGTCTTTTGCTCTGCTTTTGGCAATCGGTCGATAGATGGATTGCCAGTCAGATAGACATATTGGCCTTTGCCATTATTGATTCAATTAACTTCCTGTTTCTTTACTCTTCCTCTCTTATAGGCTCTTCGGTCTCTCATCAGGTTTTAGTGGTGGTGGATGGTGGTTCCAGGCTTTTATGAGTGGCGCATAGTGGTAAATATATATATATATTTATATATATATATATTACATTTATATGAATATATTGAATGCAGATTATGCAGTATATTTACTCTGCCTGTCTGACTAGCCTACATTCATGCTGCCTGCCTACCTGCCTGCCTTTCTATATATCTTTCTGTCTTTTCAACATTTGTTCCAACCCTGTCTTTTCGTTCTTGTCTGTTAGCCTTATTTCTTTTGAATTCTGTTTTATATGTTCATCTTTATTTTCCCTGCTCTCTGAGTTTCCTGTCTCTATTTCAATTCTATGTGGAACTTTCTGTGTCCGTTTGTTGTGTTGCAGTGCGGCCAAATTTCAGTCTCTCTTTTTGTCTAAGCAGCCTCTACATCTTCATTACTTGATATCTCCTTGTTTCTAGTTTTGTCTGCATCCGCTGTGTATCGTATTTTGTCTCTTTACATACCCTTTATACATGTCTGCCTTTCTGTTCTTTTATTACTGCCGTTTCAGCATTATCTTTATTTCCAGTTTTGCTTGTGCCTACTAAGTGTATTCCTTTCTCTTGCTTTATGTCCCATTGAGTCTTGTTCTGTTTCTTCAGTTTTTTTTCTCTGCTCCTTTGTCTTAGTGATTTAGATTTCTCTCTGTTATTTCTCTTTCTCTGTCTTTCCATGTTTGGTATGTGTGTCTGTGAGTGTGTCTGTGTATCTGTCTTTGACTGTGTCATTTCAATCTTTTCCTAGGAATGTCTTGGGAAAATAAGAGATGACTTCCATTATTGAGTATTTCCCTCACATTTCTTGAGAATCCTCCATGGAACTCACACTTTTGTATCCTTCGAATTTATCGGATGAGATAGTTTCACGTCCCTGATGGCCTTTTTGGGCTGGCAAGAATACAAAGAAGAACCTATAATAATAGTTGTATTTCTGCCATGTTGCAAAGAAAGACCTTGAGCATTTACTTTGCTGCAGTATTTTTCTACTTTGGTGGAAATTTCAAATTGTTACATTTAAACATGTATTATTGGCTAGAGTCTGGAATCATGATGTTCTCCAGTGGATTAGATTTTTGACCTTCGTCTTGTTTGAAGCAGTGATAGATTGATGCCTTGGGCATGTAGCCTTTTGTTGGTTTTCCCTTGTGACATGACATGACATTGCGATTTGTCGATCTTGTCTCTTGTCTCTTTTGTCTTGTCAGTAAATTTGCCCTTTGCATTGGAAATCATTAGTGCTCATTCTCGTACATGATTTATCAGTTGAAACCTGTATTTTCGTATTTGTTGCGAATCTCTTGTTTATCGCATTATATGTTTTCTGCAGTTAGCATATTTTGGGGTGTGCTTCTTTTATTCTTGGGCTCATCGACTGAAAAAATGGAAATATAGATGATTCCTAAAATTTTCAAATACTTGACTGAAGGCAGACAGTTTATTAAATCATTGTTCCGGATCGGAGAAAGAAAATTCCTTATGCACTCATGCACCTGTGCACTTTCTCCTCATCTGTCACTTTCTCCTCATCTGTCACTTTCTTCTCATCTGTCACTTTCTCTTCATCTGTCACTTTCTTCTCATCTGTCACTTTCTTCTCATCTGTCACTTTCTCCTCATCTGTCACTTTCTTTTCATTTGTCACTTTCTCCTCATCTGTCACTTTCTTCTCATCTGTCTCTTTCTCCTCATCTGTCACTTTCTCTGCCAAGTCCTGTGAGAAATCGTGTTTTTGCCTTTGACCCACGTATCCCACATTTTCCAATGACATCTCTAACCTTTCACGCTCCTGCTTCATGCACTTACTTACATGACCTCTTCCGTATCCGATCCGTGCTTCATTGTAATTGTAATTGCAAGTTTATATAGAGCCACTTCATGAGAGACTCATCAGATGTGTTCCCAACCTAACTCAATTAGAATTACAATTGAATCAAGAGAGGTCAAGGAGTTGGACAACTTGCTCCAGGAGGAAGACTTGCCCAACCACAGAAAACCTCTGTACTGTACCATGGAAGTTTGGACCAGTGGGACAACCAAACTATCTTGCATAACAGAAGAACAGAGAAATCTGCGGTCAAAGTATGGAGTAAGCTGCTGTGGCAACAGTGGCATAGATCTTTAGAGATAAGATGAAGCAGACAGAGCCTGCTATAAATGAGCATTAAAATCTTAAAATCAATGCGTTTTTGCATAAGTAACTTGAGTAGTAACTAAGCATGCAGCGCATTGTGTGAATCTGATGCAAATAGTACATTGACATTCATTCTTCACATGCTTCGAGAAGGTCAATCCCTGGTCCAAAGTAACCCCCAGATCACACACACACACAGTACATTGCTACCTCCTTTGTCCGCTCAAAGCTTCATATCTGCAATTCTCTATTCCTCAACCATGAATCAGCCGAAATTTAGAGTCTGAAACTCTGCTACACTCTCTCACTCGATCTGTCAGCTCAAGTGTCACAACCTCTTCACCGTCCAACCACCCTGCTCTACTCAATCTTGATCCAGTTGCGGCTCATCTCTAGTTCTCCAATCCAGCCATCTACCACTCTGCACCTCAAGTCTGAAACAGTCTTCGTGCTGAATTCCAGAACTTTCCATTTCCACCACAAGTATTGCCACTTGTCCATCTTCATCTCCTTGAGGCTTCTCCATCTAACACCCACCCATCAGATTTTCCACTCAAAATTAAAAAGTCTCACCTCTTCAACAACTCCTATCCTCGCTCATCTTATCTTCCACCTTCCAAGAGTTTTTAACATACATAAAATCTACCTTGACAGGTCCTCTGCCTACACTCTCTCTCTCTGGTCTCTGGCAGCTGGAAAATTACCGGTATTGGATCTTCATTTGCTGTCTCTGACTCGATGCAGTTCTTCCTCGTAAATAAGCTCGTGCCATCTGCTTTCATTGTAGGTGTTGCTTTAGAGATTTTGATTTATAAATGAGATTTCTTGTTGTCCTGTCACTTTTACAAATATTTTGATTGATCAGCAGAAATGTAGTCATTCTTTGTCTGATGATTGGTTTTACCCTCCGTCTAAGTATATACTTCTGTAGATGTGTGGGCCTTTATAGACTCTGTTTAAGTATATACTTAGATGCAGATGTGTGGGCCTTTACAGAAGAGTGTGGAGAAGTTACAGGTTGAGATCAAATGACTCCGACACTCTGCAGAGTGAATTCGGAGTGGAGGAATATGGAACCGGTGATAGGAAGGTTATCTGGTTTTCATGTTGAAGACTCTTGTTGAGTTTGTGGGTTCATTCGCTAAAAGATAAAGGCTTTTGTCAAAATACTTATCCCCAGACTCAATGCTGAACGGTTGTATTTTATGATGAAGTAGCCTATGTGTGTTGAATTAAAGCAAATGAAATTTATTCAACTGCTGTGGTGTTCTATGAAGTATAAACTTATTCTTGGACGGATTCTGCAGTGGCCTATTAATTATCTGCTATGTAAGACTGCATCTTGTCCAAGAACTTTGAAACTAATATAGGAGAATGGGAAGACATTGATTATTGAATACACAATTGAACTGTACGCACTGTTTTACCACCATCGTCCATCGTGACATGAGGCATACTGACTCCTGATGCTTATTTCCCCTTCACATTCCTCTTTGTCCATGGTCTACCTTCTGCCCAATGCTTTGGCTATGTTATGTATGAGTTGCTGAAATGATATCCCGTTTCTGCAACATTATTGGTTTTGTTTTTGGACCTCTAGTTTCTGTGTGTTCACCATATGCCAGTGAAGTGTTTTATTGGGTCACAATGGCCTCTTGCACCATTTGTTTGCAAAGGACTTTGACTATTGGAGCAGCAAAACTGTGTCTGTCATTCTCCTGTGAAGTGACGGTTGACAGGACAATATACACAGGAGTAGATAACACTGCATGGTGTCATTCTCCTGTGAAGCTACTAGATAATGATTCTTCAGTCTCTAAATGTCAGCGGAAATAAGTTTTCCGAATTTGGATTTGTGGAGTGAGAGTATTTGACCTTGGAAAACAGTCGCAGACGTCCTTGCACTGTTTGTTGAGGCCATGTGTAACATTGTGTAATGCAGTGGATCCCAACCCATGGCCCGCAAGCCAAAAGTGGCCTGCCAGGCCTAAAAACTGACCCTCATCTCTGAAAGAATTAACAAAAATATATGAAAAATTGACAATTTGGACAGGATAGAGCACATAATTATTTTCTATTACAAATTGTTTTAGTTTGACGTCTCTAAATAACATCAAACATTCTATTTTTATTCAGTTATAACAATTTTATTTGCTTTAACCTGGTGGTCGAATATTTGCTTGAAATTTAAGCTTAAGCCTATGCTTTATTTGATCAATTGCTTGTACCTGATGACCATAGTTAAATTTTAGCATTGTGGCCCCTAATGTCCTTCAACTAAGAAACAGTGGCCTTCGTACCCTCCAACTTAGAACAAGTGGCCCTAATGTCAAAAAAGGTTGGGAACCACTGGTGTAATGCATGGAAAATTTGAACAGAGCCTGAAGTTTTGAAGTATTCTATATAATATAATATCCTTTATTTAGCAATTCGGTTGACAGACCACAACTGGTCGCACTGTTCAAGTATGCAGTTGGAACAATTCACAAGAACACAGATCACAAAATACATGAATCTTAATGGCCTGTAATAATCGTCGCTAATAGCAACCTACAAAGCATGTCTGTCTATCTTACGGGGGCTTTGGGATTCAATCTTGGTTCCTCTCGCTCTCTGTGTGTTATCCAAAGTGCCACCAAGTTGTGTCAGCAATTTCCAGGTTATACCAATGACATGAGATTTCAAACGACAAGCTATTTTGAATGTGATTGGCATTTCTTTGTCAAATAGATTGATGGATTGATAAATAGATTGCGAACAATTGGAACGGCTAATCTGCAGCAGTTGCAACTATTCTGCGTTAGATTAGGATAAAGCCAACAGCAAAAATAATTATGCATGTCATATTTGAGTGGTGGCTTGTTTGCTAAAGAACTGATATCAAACATGTTCAGACAAATAAAATTACTGAACTGAAACTGCAGGTGGATTTCATCACTAGGGTAAGCTGTTGAGTGACAACCAGTGCAGGGCATTGTATGGTATTAACCCTTTACCGGCTGAAGGTATAGGATTTCCATACCATTTACTACACTGTTAACCGCAAAGGGTTAAACATTATTTTATAATGCACCTCTAATTCCCATTTTATTCCAATTCAGAGGTGTTCCCGGTGTGCAAGGCCACAAGATAGGAAATAGGTTTTGACAAAAGCAAGGGAGGAGGGTGACCAGCTAGAATTTGAGATTGAGTAGATTGGGACAGCATATTCCAAAGAGAGAGACCAATTGAGGTAAAGTATTAGGACTGAGCCATAGGTGTTCTAGTATGAGGAGGAGCTAGAAGATCAGATCTGTTTGAAGAGTGAAGTTAATGATGCAAGGAGGCTAAAAGAGGTTAGAGTATTACATCAGCTAGATATTTTGGTGTAAGACCCAATTTTGCTGTGGAGACGGAGATGAGTTTTTTTGATTTGAATGTAACACACGCAGTTAGAGGAAGCCAATGCCATTGTTCAAACATGAAGGTAGAAATATGAGAGTGGTGTGGTAGGTGTGCCATTAATCGGGTGGCAGCATTAAGAACCGACTGTAGAGGTGATGGACGGACCTTGGGCAGACCAATTAGAAGAGAATTACAGTAGTCAATTCGGGAGCAAATGAAAACATGAACCAGAGTGGTAAAAACAGAAGACGAAACAGAATGCCGAAGAGCCCTGAGATGCCTTAAATGAAAATATGAAGATCGTGTAAGATTAGAGGTATGGCCTTTAAAAGAATGGGAGCTATCTAGGTTAACATCCAGATTGCATACGTTTGAGGCAAAAGATCAATAAGGAAATAATTCCGAGAGGAAATTTAAAAAAATCAATCTCAAAAAGCTGTTTGAATGAAGGAGACCGATGGGAAAATGATTGAATATATTCCATAAAGAGATGATCAGCAGTTCCAGAGATTGGGAAAGTCAGTCATAGACAGAATAAAGAGCAGGGACCAAGGACAGAGCCTTGAGGAACTGCCAGTTTAATGTGGATCCATTTAGTTGATTATGGTGCTTGTGGCTGTGGCTGCCGTAGTCAGTCTGGCTAGTACAGGTAGAAGCTTCAATACGGTCTGCCACAAGGTGAGAGTTGCAATTTACGAATGCACCAGACTGTCCATTAAAGGCACTTACGCTTTAAGACAATGTCTAGAAATAGTAGATCCTAATGTAGCTTGAAACATAAATTGCATGCTATTATATGAATCACTTTGTCCCTATCCACGTGCAATGTGGACTTTCAAAGTAATTGTGAAAAATAATCTGGTTGCATGCTACAGTGCAAATACCTTCACAGCAGTTAGCTATCTAGCCACATTAAAACTTACATGTGCAATAAACATACTTTACTGTATATTGGCATGACCTTCTTGATCTTAAGTCTTTTTAACATGTGGTTGTGGTAGTGTTGTTTCATGCCAAAACTCACATGCATCTACATGCCAAATGCACTGAAGGAAAACGTACATGCACAATTGCACATGCTTACGTAGTTACGAACGTACGTACGTATGTACATATTGTGTGAAGTGATGAAGAAAAGATGGCATTTTGGGGGGGGTCCGTAGCTCAGTGGAGAGAGCGTTGGCCGATAAACTGAGAGTCATCCTCGCAACCCGGGTTCAAGCCTCGCTCAGGGCAAAAAATTTATTTGAATTTTCTGTTAGCTGCCAGTGGCGCTTTGCTGTTGTGTTGCTTGACTCGGGTTTTGCTAAAAATAAAGATGGCCCCTCCCACTCCTGGCTTGGCCGATCAGGAGCGTTCCAACACTTAGGCCATTAGTGTTAAGTTACCGAACCTGTTGTAGCCGACCTGCGTGTCGTGCGAAGCTGGCCGTATTTCGTATAACTTGTACCTGTAATCGTTCTGCGGTGTGTCAGATTGAATTTGAATAAACGAATATTATTATTATTATTTGCAAATTCATTTTTCTTAACCCCAGGTGACAAGTGTTCTTCACTGCTGACTGACAGTTTAGTGAGTTTAGTGTGCCATTAGTGTTTTCATACTGTAACTGAACTAACCACTTGGTGCAACTGAAGCAGATATTTGGAACATCTATCTTCCAATGGTGGGAGATTTTACCCCCCACCGCCTTCATAAGATCTCTAACCACTATGTTGCAAGCGAAAGACCTGTGATGAACTTGCAGCTTAGTCAGACACTTCCAAGATTTTTATTTAATGTTATAATATGTCCGTCCAACCTTGTTTCATTTCCCAGATTTAAGCATAAACACGAAATTGTTTTCTTCCGGTCAAGAGTTTAATTAAGTTGGCCGATCTTGGCTTTTATTTATGTGAGTTGGTACTTAAAATGTCCATAAACTTATAATATATGTATGTATATATATATAATTTATATTATATTTGTGTGTATATACATACATTATATATTCTGGTATGCTGAGATGTTGATAAATAAAAGAAAACCGGCAGGATACGATATTGATAAGTTGGCATACCTAGCAAGGTCCCAGTATATATCAGGGCATACATAGTAATATCTTAGTTGGCGCCGTTGGTGGCTGCCATATTTGTCTTGTATTTGTTTTTATGTGTCGTGTTTTTATATGCTTGTAAATCAGAGTGCGTTTGCAGCTGATACATTAAAGAATATACTTACTTACTTACTTACATGCCGATCTGGATTTGTGAATGTCTGAGTTTGTGTCTCTTACATTGATGTCTGTCTGTTTGTTTGTCTTTGTACTCTTCTCATGTTGGTGCATAATTCAGAGGCAGCTTTGTCGTAACTGATTCGTCTATAATTAGAATTTAGAATTTCACATGCAGTTCAAAACTCCATTGGTCCTTTTGGCCTGCTACACCAGTGGAATCAGCATGCCAAGTTGGTGGGGGATGGGACTGAAATCAGGAAAAGATATCTTGCAGATGATCTGACCGGATTTGCCCCTCCCTGGATCCACCTCTGGTTCCAGTGAGCACATTTACTCCTTGATTGAACTGAATTTGACTCTACTAAATGTTGCTTTCATGGTTGTAGCTAGGAAAACATTTGGGATGTTTTCCATTTGGGGCAGGGTCCCAATGGACTTAGTAAAAAATTCTAAGAATTAATTTAAAAGATATTTGGAAATTCTTTATTTCGGGTAGTCTGAACCCAGAAACTCCCTAAATATTCTAGTGGGTGCTCTGAATACTATATGATCCTTACCTTTCTTACAGAGGCATGAATTCCACATAATGCACTGAGATTGAAATGTGGATTTGAACTTTAGCTTTTTCATTGCTTTTTTCTCTCGTAGATAACTGCTAATATTACAGATACCCATGTGCAGTGTGTCACTTGGTTTTGTCATTAAATGAATATATCTTAATCTTAAAGAATCTTAAGCCAGTATGTAGCAATTTTTATTTAGAAATATATGCATAAAGCATGTGAGAATTTGATTGTTTTAGTCCTGGTGTGGGCTCTGAAGACCCAGATTTTAGCTCTCAAAGTCAAATTCTCTGAAAACTGAGAGATTTCTTCCAAGTTGGCTGTGCATACACATAAATGCGATAAGCTGGTTTCATACCTAACACTTTAGTTGTTTGTGCTTTTCAATCTGTAGGCTGTGACTGTGTTGGCTGGTTGGCTGACTATCTTCAGACAGATGACAGAGCAGAGGCGCTACATCTTGGCAGTTTGTTCTGTCATCTTGGTTACATCTATCCCATATTTGATATGAAGACGTCACTTAAAGATGACAGTACACTGTATCGATTTCAAGTAAGTATCTACTAGATTGGTTGTACTTTGTTCAGCACATTAGCCTGTGAAATTGCTGAGAGCTTGTGCAATTAGCGTGATTATTATGAATATATTATGATATATATAATTACTTGGAGATATTTGAGTTGAGGAAATTATAAATAAATTCAAAAAGAAATTTGAAAAAACATGCAGAAAACTGGGTCTCACGTCTGTTCTCTGTCCAGGTGTAGCATTGTTCTTGCTTATAAACCTGTTTTTGAATTCTTTTATGTGTGTCGTCCATCACATTAAATGGGGAGGATATAGAACAGGTGAAGAAGTTCTGCTATCTGGGAAGTGTGGTTACAAAGGATGCAAGGTGCCATGTGGAAATAAAAAGAATAGCAATGGGAAAAGATGCATTCTACAAAAGGGGAAGCTACTCAGAGGCAGTCTAAACATGAAGCTGAAGAAAAGAATGGTGAAGACACTGGTGTGGAGTGTTGTCCTGTACGGCTCGGAGACGTGGACAATGCGGCAAGACGACATAAAACGACTAGAGGCCTCTGAGATGTGGATCTGGCGCAGAATGGAGAGAATCAGCTGGGTTGAGCGAAGAACGAATGAGGAAATCTTACAGTTGGTGGAAGAAAACAGATCACTGATGGGCACTGTACGTGGGCAGCAGAAGAAATGGATATGACACATCTTAAGAAGCGACACCCTACTAAGAGACATCATTGAGGGAAGAATAAAGGGGAAAAGGATGCGAGGTAGACCAAGAACAATGCTGCTGGACTGGATGTTAACAATAACAGAGGAGGGATACAGTGTACTGAAAAGAGAAGCACAGAACAGAGAAAAATGCCATGTGTCCCAGGTTGGACATACGAACCTGCCTGAGGGCAGAGAACATGAAGAAGAAGAAAAAGAAGAAGAAGAAGAAGAAGAAGAAGAAGTGTCCATCTTCTGTTTTTTGGTGACTGGAGTATGGTGTTAGGGATGTTTATTTGAATGTCTGATTGCCTGGAGCAACTTTTGCAACTGTTAATAGGGAGGCTAATGGAAATGTTAGGTTGTTATAAGGTCACCTTTACAGATATGGGTCGAGTATTCAATTCACATTTAGTTGGAGTATGCTGACAATAGAGAGACAAAGATGTATATTTCATGTAATTGTACTATGTCTGTAAACCAAAATGCGGTTAGCAATTGGTGATTTAGAGAATATTCTTATCTTATCTTATGAAAGTCTTACTGCTTTTAATATATGTGTGGTGCGCGGTGGTGTAGTGATGGGTTCGGTGCCTTAGAGCCAGAGGGTCCCAGGTTCGAATCCGCCTCAAGCTGCCATGTAGGGACCTTGAGCAAGTCCTTCACTCACAACTGATCGTGCACTTCGGCGGGAAACTCCGTGCAGTGTCCGCACTGTAGTTGGGAGAGCTTCTGAGTAGCAGAGCTTGAAGGGGCGCTATAGCAAATGCGAGAAACAAATTAAATTTTTTTTATGTGAATGCCTGTTTTGGCTGGAATTGGACATACGTCAACAGATAAGTTTTACCATTTTTACTAAATGAGTTATGAATGTGCATCTTTTAAATTTAACCAGTATTTCCTCTGTTACATGATATGAACCAACTTATACAGGCCTAGAAATTTCAATATAATTTTATATCTGACTGATTCTGTCTCATGACACAGACAAATGCAGAACAACGATGTTGCTGCGTTTCACGTGTGAATCAGATTTTCATGATCGTATATAAAACGAAATCACATTGGTTTCCTCGCCTTCTTCAGGAATTCACGTCACTGATTGACAGATAGAATGCTTTAGAAGAAAGGTTCAAGTAGCTAGCTGTCTGTCCTGTGGGTTTTCCGCAGACTGCAAACCAGGGACTAGGACTTCCCCGGATTTTAATCTCTTCTGGGCTGCATGCGATGCATGCTGATATGGGGAGAATGTGCGATCTCTCCATCCAAAATAAGCAACGCTGTTTATCTATAGCCAAAGTAAATAGGATCTATTTGGATTGTGCGGCTGTTCCTTCTTCTTATGAGATGGCTGTACTGCTTTTATGCCTGCATGACGTTAGAAAGCAGTCCTTTGTTTATCTGTCTCTGGTAAAACGTCTGAGATTTGATGCCGTTTTTCGAGGCCATGGATCCTGATGATATGATTCCAGGTGTTGCAAAACAGCATTCTGTCTCCAGGCAAATTTAATATAATGTTACATTCTGTATGGCATTCACTCAAACCACTTTTTTGTGAGGAGTCTTGAATTCGGTGCGGTGTGGGTCAAAATGGCCTTCATAAACAAGACTAAATTGTATCATTATTATGAAAATTTTAGTGTGTGTGAAGTTACACAGACTCACAGAGTTGCACAGAGACTTGAATCTGAGACACTAATTAATTATGCTTTCCAGCCCCATACTACACTTGTCTGTCTCTTTCGTAATCGTAATCTCGAAATGTCTAATGCGCCACTCGAAAGCCAAGCGCAGGGCACCAGCTTATTCACGAGCGCTGCATTGCGTCAGAAGGGTTGTCTCTTTAGGAAGAAGCTACTAATCCTTTCAGTTGCATGTACTTATCTCTCTGATTTATGATTGCAGTCGTTTCAGACAATGGATATCATGCACAATTTATTTATGCTGGCATTTATGTGCGTGCTATGGGAGGCAGGAGACTGGTAATAATAACAATCGTCATAAAGCATTGCATGATATGGGCCACTAAGGATTTCCAGACAAGATAGGTAATGTTTAACGCTGTGTGTGTTTGTGCGAATTATTGATGTAGGTTTACTATTAAAAAAGAGCATCTTATAGCAGGCACTTGACACCTGTTTCGGTGGTGCAGGAACAAAGTTGCTTGGTTTATATAATGTAGCAGTTTTGTCAATTTATTAACCTGAAGAGTTATCAACTTGAAGATTTACCAGGGGTGCTCCAAAGAAATTTACAAGTCTTACGTGGTTTATTTGTTGATTTTTTGGTTTGAATTACCTGATTTGCAAGTATTTCGCTGTCGATATATTTATAAATTAATCATTCAATGTACACTTGATACAGCGCCTCTTTCAAGATGTCTACTCAGAGGTGCTCTCAGCAAAGACGTGGCCAAAAAGAACGGTTTTTAGAAATGAACAAAAAAAGGCAAAAAATTTGTCCTTCAGAGTGAGCATAACACCAATGGAAGGCTGTTCCAAATGGTCATATAGCCATGACAGATAAAGTCCAGCATTATTCCAAATGCAGACACACTTGGCTTGGTTGCCCCTCCCCCACACTACTAATGTAAAATGTCCTGCTTTATGGGAGCTCAGGTGCAGAAATAAATTCTGACTAGGGCCACAATGGAAACAGTGTCTCTTGTGATGAAAGGAGGGAAAGCAATGTCACTGTAGTTTTAAAATTGTTTATGAAGCGTTTGTGGCATTCACATCTAGCTTCATGAAAGCCGAACATCGCTGTACAGGATAAAATTCCAAATTGCTTTGAAGCAGGTCGCATCAGTCAGTTTCGAAGTCATTTCAGATATCAAGCAAAGTAAAAATATTTGGCGATGTGTATCCATCTTTTTTCAAAAGAATATCTTTCATAAGATGAGGTTTTGTTCAACTGTGCTGTAAATCACTGAGCAAAATATTCAGCCTTTGCAGCAACTGTGTTTTAATACTTTAATAGCTAGCAGATGGAATAAATTATTTTAATTTTATCCTGTTATATGAAAACAGGAATTGCCTTTCCGGAAGTTCTGGCCTATGACCCTTGAATCTGAAGTGTAATTCCAAATTCTGATCTTGGCCTATCATGTGAAATGGATAATTTTTGCCAAAGATATGCATCATTTTTGGTACTTTTGGGAAAAGGGTGCTTTAGTCTTGCTTATCTGATATGGTGGCAATGTGGCAGAAATGTGTTTGCCTCCAACTTCTGCATGTGGGCTCAGATCTTACTGTATGATTTGAAATTGACACTTTACGTAACCCATCCATATAGAAAGCAGCTGAATTGCTGGTTAGTCTGTAAATCAGCCAACAGGATCAAAACGATTATAAGCAGTTACTTTACCATACCATAAGCAGTTACTTTACCATACCATAAACAGTTACTTTACCATACCATAAGCAGTTACTTTACCATACCTTATCTAGCAATGCCTTTCATGCAGTCTTTTATACCTGATGCTAATATATGTGTCACGCACAGGAACCTGCTAGAATGTCCGTTTTTGTTTGTTTTTCTGTAATTGGTGTTATCTGTTTTGTGTGTGTTGCAGACGCCGTATTTCTGGCCATCGCTGAATCTACGACCAGACTACGTTGAATATGGTAAGCTGCTGCTGCTGGACACGGGTTAATTTTCTGTGTCATATAAATTGCGCTCTCGTCATGCAACGTAGGAAAACTGGCCGAGGAGTCGTCGTCGTCGTCTCCTCAGTATTTGTTTACAGAGTCTTGATCAATAGTACGTTGTGTTTATCCAGCAGGCGACCAAGCAAGCAGCAGGCGACCAATAATCTTTTGTACCGGCGGCAGCAGCATCCATTTGAATCTGACGTTGATCTTCCTATGAACGGGTGGCAGGATGCCGATCGCTTGCGGTGTCCTATCTAATGGCACAAGTGCACCAGCGTGATGGTTTCCTGTTTTGTGAATTGCAGCAGCAGCGGCAGCAGCAGCAAATCAATTCTGTCCACTACTGGTCAAGGTTTGAATGCTGTCAGCAGACAGTAGCCAGTGTAGAAAGATAACCAGAATGATAGTGCCTTGTTGCAACATCTCCACAGATGGATCGACTGACTACTGCTTCTGTGGATGATGCTGCTGCTGCTGATGCTGATGCACTGAATTGCACGCATATATATATATATATATATATATATATATATATATATATATATATATATATTCCCTACTTCTTTGCTTCTTGAAGGTGTCATTAATCAACCTGTCTTCTGTGTCACTCAACTGCCTTTAGGCTGCTCGGCTCCTTTCCCCCTCCAACTACGACCCCCCCCAATCACCTGTCCAGTTCAGTTGGATTTTTCGTCCATCTTAGAATGATGTCTTGATCTCAACTTCTGACAAAATGTTTTGACTTTTCGATGGATGCAATTTCTACTTTGAAGGGGAATATCGAGGTCCTGGTTTTTGCATCTTTACAGTGAGGGTTATAAGCATGTATCCCATGGGCACAGTTGAAATGTATGAGGGATTGGGGGGCTATGTATTTTCAGTGAGTTGGAAGTTCCCATTCTTCCATCCATAAATCTTGTCAAGCTGACGTCAGAATAATACGTTTTCACAGGATTTTTTCATTGTATTAAACTTCTTCTTTTAGTAGTGCTTGAAAGGTGCTAATAAAAATCTTACTTGATATTTGCAGGTATTGCTATGAATCCATGATTAAAACTCTTCTTCACACACTGTATGTAATGTAATGTATTCTGATCTCAGAACTTCCATATTATGGAAATTAAACTCTAACCAAATGTTGCTCCAAACTTACGTTCCCGTTCTGAGCAATCGATTGCTGGACTAGCAAATTGTAAGCAAAATGCAATCTGACATTTCGATCAGTTCAAGCCACTGGAAATCCAAAGAATAGAAACTGTGTTTTGGATGGATTCAGCAACAGGTTTTTGGCATGTATTGAACAACAGGTTATTGGCATTTATTAAACAGCAGGCTTTTGACATTTACCATATTAGACAACAGGTCATTGACATTCGTTCAGCTACAGGTTATTAGCATTTATTAAACAATGGGTTATTGGCATTCCTTCAGCAGCAGATTATTTGCATTCATTTTTGATAGAACATCATTGAATAGTGAATGCGTGTAGAAACACAATGGGAGAGTTGCAGGCTATGCTGCCAAAAGATATTGTGTAAATTTCGCTGTCTTGCACAGACCTCATTTTTTGGGGGAAACATGTTCTAGCTCATTTGTGTGTACAACAGGAACAGAGACAGATAATAATATAGCAGCAGATCTGTCTTACAGAAATTTTATAGATAAGTCTATGTTTTGATCTGCCTTTCTTTACTGAAACAGTTAGTATTTAATATTTTATCCCGGAATACTAGCTAAATATTTTTTTATCCTGTACAATGTTCATTTTAAGTGACTAATTAATTAATTAACTTGAATACCTGAAAATCATGCATTAATCTATAACGCCGTAATTTTCTACATGACCTGGATGTGGCCTTGCATACATTAAATTAAGTTGACACTGTGTGGTGAAAGAACGTTGTTACATCTATGAGTAACCACAAATAATCCATTTTCTGAGTCATGGTTTGTTTATATGAATCTTCTTAGAATTTGTACTATGTTTTTAGCCATTTATCTCATGAAGCGAAGCTTGAGAAATAAGCAGAAGCATGGATTGGACGAACACGAACAGGTTCTAACCTATTTTATGCTAATAAATACTTCGTAAATCGGTTGCATCCATTGCAAATTTAGTCTCATTAGTTTTGCAGTTCTATAGCAGCTGCATATGATCCCTGTGTCCTTACTCTGCCATTTAAAAACAGTCGTTTCTGTAGAAGTGCAAACCTTATTGCTGGTGCGTAACATGAAAGTAATAAGGAAAAGAAATTATTATTATTGAACTCATCAGATGCGTGCTAGTGGACTTTGATTGGTGTGCTTTATTAAAGTACTGTAACTGTTGTGCTGTATTTTATTGTATTGTATTGTATTGTAAGGAGCCATTGACCTATTGACTTCATTACTTCTGATACTGGCCAAGCCATTAATTGTCTGTTTGCATCTGTTAACGTGCATATGTGTTTCAATATCAACGGATGATTTGCATGTGAAGCTTTGACTCAAGTGATTTCATTTTGAAATATCTATATTTTTACTGATAGCACATGCTGTAGACCAGTGTTTCCCAACCTTTTTTGACTGTCGGGCCACTTTTTGTAAGTTGGAGGACACAAGGGCCACTTTTTCTTAGTTGAAGGACATTAGGGGGCCACAAGGCTAAAATTTACTTAACTAAGGGCATATAGATTGTTATCATTGAATCAAAATAGAATGTTTGATGCGATTTATTAACGTCCAAATTTAAATTGTAGTAGAAAAGAATCATATATAGGCTATTATTCTATCATGTCCAAATTGTCAATTTTTACATATATTTTTCTTAATTCATTGGGATGCTGCGGGCCATTTTTGTAGGCCAGGCGGGCCACTTTTGGCCCGCGGGCCACGGGTTGGGAACCGCTGCTGTAGACGAATGATGATTTTCATTAAATAGTTGTTTAAGCATGTGGAGTGGAGTTGGGATTCCATTTTATGTCAGCAACACAAGTGAACTCCATATACACCGGGGGGGGGGGGGTACATAGAGTAGCATCCCGTGGCATGAAGAGCAGAACATAAGTAGGAAGTGGGATTGATTCCTACTACCCTCTCAAAGCCTACCATTCACCAGATAGCAATGGTAAAATGGGTAGAACGATGTGATGGGCGTCTTGCATGGCTGCCACATAGAATGAAATTCGACTCTTGTAATAATATAATTTGTGATCTTCCATTCATAACTGATTGCTATAATCATATTTACAAATTGCAATTGCAAATTTTATATAGTGCCTTTCTATAAATACACAAATGCTGTGAATAATGCACTCACCTTTAATACTCTAGTGATTTTAATGGGCAGGCAGACAGGTGTTACTGAGAAGCATTAATTCGCACCACCGGCTGTGTGTTGTGTGCGCAAGTGATACCTGGCCCTACTTCTTTAACAGTTGTTATTGATTTCATGCGATAGTCTTGATTTTTATCTTTCTTGAACTGAGATCCCTTGTCCACCCACAACTGCCATTAGATGTACAATATTGTACATGTCTCTTTAACTTCACCTGCTTCTTGTCAGCATTAGTTTGTCGGCCATTCACTCTGTTTTCTACAATGGATGCCATTCTTTATGATTCTGACCTTTAATATTACCGTTAAGATGCAGCCAATGGAAGGCACACCACCGGAACCACGCTTTACACATGTCCATTTAATGAATCTATGGGCTTTATTGGACTAGGTATAGCAGCAATGCACATGTATTTCCTGCCTTTGCACAAATGCGTAGTCGGCAAATCTTAGAACATCATTAACTTTAAAAAATTACCTTTGCTCTGCTAAGTACCAAATACATGTACACAGTACGCATGCATACTTTGCATTTTTGTAAATGCACAAGAAAAACAAAAAGAAGCAATTGCTATTTCTTTTTCCTGAAAATATGTTATATCAAAGTCCTTGATTTTATGAGCAATAGTTATCATGGACAAGTGACAGAACAGGGAGCGGATATTTCTCTTCGATTGTGGGATTCGAAAGCAAGTAGAGCTGCAGTGTTTGCTGAGTCGCCAATTATGATTGCATTGATGATGAAGCAGAGAGTATGGAGCAGATCTATGCGTCTGTTTAGCCAGTTCAACATACTCTGGAAGGAGAAGAGCAGTGATGATTGCAAGCATCTTATAAAGTTTACCATGGCCAAGAGAGGGAGACAGAGAGAGAGAGAGAGAGAGAGAGAGAGAGAGAGAGAGAGAGAGAGAGAGAGAGAGAAAGAGAGAGAGAGAGAGACAGACAGACAGACAGACAGACCAGACAGACAGACAGACAGAGAGAGACAGAGACAGAGACAGAGAGAGAGAGACAGAGACAGAGAGAGAGACAGAGAGAGACAGAGAGAGAGACAGAGAGAGACAGAGACAGAGACAGAGAGAGAGAGACGAGCAGCCACATTTGATAAGCTACCACCAAAGACTTTGTTGGGCTTTGATTATAAGAATAGACGGTGATGGCTGTGTCAACCTAGTTGAGCTGACAAAGAGGCTGCATGTATTGTTGTTCACCAAGGAAATACATGTGCATCCACTTAAGTTGTTATAGAGTGGTTACCTCGCTTCCTCATGTCCCTCTGTTAAGTGTGTATGTGACCAAGCAGTCGCAATTGAATAAGCTCAATGCACCTTGTTCCTTGGGATACTACCAACATCTGTGCTGCATTTTGAGAATCTGTTTGTAAGATATTTGGCAACGGTTTTAAACAGCATTCTCATCATCATCATCATCATCATCATCATCATCATCATCATCATCATCAATACCTATAATTAGTGCTGTCATTTTCATTAACTACTGCGTGCTAATGATGCTTGCGTGTTAATCGCGTGGCATTGCAAGGTATGTCACACCATGTGTAAGCTGGACGCGCTTGTTATTGGTGTGCACGTTAATGGTGTTTCACTATAATATACTGATTTTCAAACTTCCATGTTCTTCATGTCACAATATGAAACAATATATTTGCCCATTATCACCCTATCAACTGATGAAAATGTTATCTTAAATATATTTTATATTGTTTTGTATGTATAAGTGAAGGATTTTTGGCATACATTGTTTATGCATTTCTCTGTTCATAGATGGCTCTAGCAAAACTGCAGAAGATGCTTTGTGATAAATGGGATTTCATTTATATGCAAGCACAGGAACAAGTTCGGTATGCTGCTGCCTTTTATGTGTGTGTTATGATAGTAGACTATTGTTTCTGGTTTCATGAATTGCTAGGTTTGGTTTCTTTTGTTTTTCTGAAGGCGATTTGTGTAGAACATAGAGATTCTGCTGAAATTTAGGCTTAATGTGGCATTCATATCATTTTCTGCACTGTATATGCTTATATGTATAGCTGTGTTTATATATATTATACTACTGAGAAACATGTATATGCAGTTATGCATATTGCATTGTAAGAGCAATAGCTAGAGCAGTTCTTTAAACTAACTTGATATTTGATATTGAGAATGGAAAATTGGAGATGCACCTTCCGCTAGAAACAACTCTAATTCATTTTGCAAGTTGCTGAAATCCAATTTGTTCTCCCATGATTGGGCTGGGAGCGACTCTGAATAGTTTGCTTGAAGGGGTGCTAAAAAATTCATTCATTCATGAAAAGCAATTTGTGCAGCAGCCCTTCAAGACACCTACTCAGAGGAATGATAAGGAAGGGACGTCATTTTTATTAGCCTCAGCACATAAAAGCTGGTAGCTCTCTTGATGTCTGATGTTCCTACTACCAGTTTACTCATTATGTTATCGCTACACTGTCCAGTTGTTTTTGTCGTTCCTGTACACTGGGTTTGGCAGAAGGGTTTTCTGCTTCTGGACCGTCGTTCTTGAGATGCACTTCCATCCACAATCTGTTTTATATACTGCATCCTTTAATCGTTTTCTATTCTCAATATGAAACATGTTTATATCAACGTGCTTAACCTCCTCCTCAGATTGTCTTATAGGACTGACATTGGATTAACCAGGCTGCAATTTGTGTTTTGAAATGCAACCAATTTTTTATGGTTTGCTCATACAGTAATTGCCATTGATAGTTTACATTGGAACATTAGTATTTTGTATTTATTTATTATTATTATTATTACTATTACTATTATTATTATATTGCATTTGCATGTGCTGTTTCTGTAACTGTGTTATTATTGTTCCAATGATATGGTTTGCTCATACAGTAATTGCCATTGATAGTTTACATTGGAACATTAGTATTTTGTATTTATTTATTATTATTATTATTACTATTATTATTATTATTATTATTATTATTATTATTATTATTATTATTATTATTATTATTATTATATTGCATTTGCATGTGCTGTTTCTGTAACTGTGTTATTATTGTTCCAATGATATTGTTGTTTGAGATTATTGTGATGTTGGCTGTTGCCAGTATGACCGTAGTGTACAAACTGTACATCCGTCTGCTAGGGTTTATCTTTGGATTTGTTGCTGCTTGATTAAAACCTGGTCCTCATATGTTTTGACCGGCTTGCTATCGGCTACGAGATCATGCAATGTCAATACTGTTATGCTGATGGATCGCCTGCCTTGCAATTATCGGGAACTCTTGAGATGTCATTTTCGCACATGCACACTGTTTGGATCATTGGATGTATGTAAATGTATATGTGTGTGAAAAAGTCCTTCAGAAAGTAGAGCAATTTTAATTGACAGTACTGACATTGTGTCAGTGGACACATTCTCATGTGTCCTCTGTTAAGTTTCTGGGTTTTTATGTAGACCAACACATCATCTGAAACGACCATTATAGAAACAATAGCATCTTATATAGCAAAAAATTGTTATCTCGTATATCATACCTGATACCAATAGATGTAATTTTCCCTGTATAGCATTTTTCAACCTGATCTGGGCTTCAAATTACAATCAGCTATTACACAGAATAAAGAGCCTTTGAAAAAGAATTATGTGCATTATAGCGGACCTTTCCAATGACTCTCACGTGTTTATATAGTTTAAAAATTTTAAACTAATACAACTGAAACAAAAACAGACCATCAAATTTATGCTCCGCTATCCTTACAACTCTATGCTTCCAATGTCTAATACCATCTTTGCTATTTCATCTTACATTTATTCCCACAACACTAGAAACATATCTGTTTGCTGCTCTATGCGTTCTAGATGACAAGCTGTTGATTTGCGTGAAATTTGTGCAGATGATCATAGGAAAATGGGATGACTACTTTATCGTTGGGCAATTTGGAAGAATTTACTCATTGTTTGCTGTAACCATAGGCTGCTCAAGGAGAGGAAGAAGGCGGATAAACTGGTTATTACAAGCCAGGAAAGAGCTTTCTGGAAAGTACAGAGTGCTCTTGTAAGTTTATGTCTTTGTGGTCAGTCCTTGTTCCAATATTCATATAATTGCTCACCACAACAATTGCATAAAGACCATAAAAGCATGGTTTTATTGATGATTTTTATTCAGGTTGATAATTCCTAGTGAGTGTGTATAAATCACTGATAATGGCATTTTCCGGGAGGAGATTAACTCAACTGGTTTTCATAGAATAAATGCACAACTTGCATTGCCCAGAACATTGTTAATTGGATATATAAAGTGACGCTCCACTGCAAATGAGTGAGCAATAAAAGGTGACAGAAAAGGATGAAATTATCAAGAATCTGAATTATATGCAATTTTACATCTTGCCAATAAGACTGGAGTATTATGATGCTTGCTTAATTGTGAGTAAAAGGATTAAAACTATCGTCCGACTACAGTTCTAAACTCATAGTCAAGTCCGTAATTGTATGCATTACATGTGTCTCTTACAATGCTCTTCTCAATAGTCTTGCTTTTGTCTGTTAGTTACCATGGGGCCACTCAGACTTTTGTTCATTTTCCTCAAAATCTCATTGTTCGTGCATTGTGATACTCCAGTCACTCCACAATCAAGTTCAGTTGTCGTATGTGGAACCAATTCCATCGATTTGACTCCAAAAATACCCGTTACTTCACTCATTTTCTCAGTGTCCATGCGCTCTCCCATACGTCTGGACCATATGGCCATAGAATATTTGATATAAGTAAAACTCTTTCAATGGCTACTTCCTGGTAAGTTCCATGACACATCATGCAAATTCCCCAGCTTTCCACTAACTCTCGTGACTCCTAAGGTCCGTCTATCTCCTATTCACTCTGTTCTCAATGCTGCTGTTCAAGTGATTGCTCGCATTTCTCCATAGTGCTCCCATATATCGTTCACAGTCAACAAACTTACCCCTCTCCACGCATCCAGTGTAAAGTTCTTGTTTTAGTTCTGAGGTCCAAACAGAGTCTTGCACAAAAATATTTCATGGATCTCGTTCTTCTCTTGCATCTTCTCATCATTCTCTCCGATCTCTTGACCGGTTCAACTTCTTTGTCTCACAAGCTCAGACTACTAGTGTTCAAGCTCAATCTTTTTCTATTACTCGATTCTTTTCATAAAGTGCTCTACCCTCCGCCCTGTGTTGGACTCTCCCTTCTGGATTGTTGTCTCTCTATCTCTGACTCTCTGCCTGTCTTTGTCTTTCTGTCCCTGTCTGTCTGCCTGTGTCTGTCAAGATTTAATATTTTAAAGATTTACACTATGTTGCAAAATTATCTACAGTCGAGTGGTAGTGTGGTTGAAAAACTAACGGTTTCTGTTCGGAGCCACTGATTGCCTAGAAGAAAAATTTGTGGGGCAAATGCTTGTTGTCAGAACTGCCATGTTAGGTACTTCACAGCGTATTTTTCTACATTAGAAACTGCAGTTTAATGTTAGATAGAGACTGCAAGAGGATATTCAGATGAGATGCTATTGCCTCTTTTCAGCCAAGTCAAATCAACAACAACATAAACGTTGAGAAGAGAAATTCCCGACAAGAGAAGTCTCCTCAGAGGAAGTCGGTCGATTATCTCCGAAGACAGGTGAAGAAGCAGATGATGTCTTCACATTTTTTAACAGCTGAACTAGTTGCTTAGAAATAACATTCTGACACTGATAACTGATAAATGATTAATCATTCTGTACCAATTTGAATAATTTCAATTTCTTCTTGAGACCTGATGGCAGTTGGTTAAAGTTTGATGACATGCTGATCTCTTGTCACAGAACGAATCTAGTTGCTGCATGGCAAACAGTCAGCCATTTTCTTCGATGTTTATTAGATCCAGATGCAGGCTTTGTCTTCAGCATTCTTGATGGTGTTTAACAGGTATTTTACCTTGCACATAAGGATTGTGATGGCCTCTCTGGTGAGCTAATGCCTGGAACGGAGCTTTTGTTGTGACTGCCCTTTGAGTGATGTCCTTATTGCGAGCTTCTTCCGATTGTCATGAGAGTGATCGTCCCCGCACTGTGTGACCCCAGCTATTAATGACATGACAGTTAAAGATGTCTCCTCCTGTATAGCCAGCGTGTTGTCCACGATCAGTAGTTCTGTGCAAATACTGCAGGCGACACACATCATCTCCCTCCAAGTACCAGTAATAAAGATGTACTTTTGTCATTAGCATTGATGCCCACTGAGATTGTCTAATGGCCTACAATACAATGCAGATTGTATTTATAATGCGCCTCAATCAAACAAAGTCTTTGATAAAAGCCTTAATCAAGGAAAATCCTTCACACCCTCCTCCCTGTTTGTAAAGTCACTCCTTACACAACCCAGGCCACATCATCTCACCCTACGTGGAGTTGATGCCTTTGCAAACAGACGTTTCTTTACAAGAGTGCTCTATGACGTTGCTTTAATGTTTCTATTGTTTATTTCTTCTGTAAAATACTGTGAATTTGCTGGTAGTGTAATAAAAGCCTTGCTTACTCTTTGCCTGAAGAACTCACTACAATGTAGGGACTATTCATGGTACTTACAAATGGAATGAGTCTTAGGTTTTAAGTTTGCATTTAAAAATATTTATTAGTTCTTGTAAAGTGTCCCATTCCGCTGGACCAGCTACTTGAAGCATTCTGTTTCCAAATGATAGGCAATCACTTCTCTTGCTTCAGGTCATTAACACTCTTTCGTTATGATCAGGTCTCTTTAATTTCATGAATAAATATTCCGCAGATGCTCTTATCTTCTAATGATCATTTCTCATTTCCAGAGTTCCCTCCTTTTGTGTGATTTTGAATCACTTTAGGTATTCAGCTTTCTTGCACTGCAATGGCTTAACTAGATCCTTTTGCCTGCATAGGTCCCTCTCTATGGTATGAACTTTCCCCACCAGTTCACTCCGTCATCTTCTCTTGTAGTCTCTCTTTATCTTTCAACTCAAATCCTTCTTTTTCTTTTGGGGGTTGCCTGCACTGGGACTGCTTCTCAAAGTCTTTTGCTGAGAGAAGCACTTTATAAATGGTCATATAGAATACCAAAATACAATATTTGACTTTGCATGCATTAAAGGTGTTTGTAATAATAATAATTATTGTTCTCTTCAGTTAGATTATGTGTTTCGCTTTCATTATGTTTTCCATCCTCATAACATATTCTTGTCTCAAGATGTTTTACATTGCTGTATGATTTGACACCGTCTTTATGTTTCTCGTCGTAATTGTTTGCCATTCTCATTTTCATTTCCAATGACATCATGTTTCTATTTCTCCTTAACATTTTTCAATTTCCACCACAAGCTTTGCTGTTGACATAAGAATCTCATTTTCATGTGTATTCGTGGATATCCTGTCATTTGCTTGAGCATTTTTCCATTTCCATGAGTGTTTTAACCTCTCTCGCTTAAGTCAAACATCCTATTCATTTTCTGGTTAAGCGCCAACTTTCATTCTTTTAGGTGCAGTTCTTACAGTTGTGCCTGAAAATGCCTCGGATGAAGACTTCAAAGGTTTGTGAATGGTGAGTAGAGAACAACCCAAGATATTCTTTTGTCATGCTAGTTTCTGTTGCTGTTTGTTGACATATCTTGGCCTTCTTGTAACTGATCATGGTGAAAATTTAAGACTATTGAATGTGTATTCAGTGCTGTTGACAAAGAGCAGCACTGAATAAGGTGTGGATTAGTCACAGCGTCTTGTATGCAGCAAAGATGCTACTTATGACTACTTGACAAGTATTAGTAGTACTTATGACAATTTGTCTGGCCAGTGGAAATGTTTGACTGTGGAAGTTGGACCATTAAGAGGGACGAGGAGATGTAAATTGATGCATTTGAAGCTAAGTGTCTGCAGAAGATTCTCAGGCACATTACGGAATGCATGGACAAGAAATGAATGAGTGTTGGAGAATGGTGGACTGAAAATGAGTTGCTCAGGTTGATCGGACAGCGGAAGACTTTGTATTTTGGGCATGTGCTGTGGAAGAGTGGAGATTAGCTGGAGAAGTAGACATTATACAAAGTGAGGTTCCTGGCTCAAGAGCTCATGGACAATCTAAATTAATATGGACTAATAGTTGTTGACTCTAATATCATATATGGTTAATTATTGAGGTAGACGAGACAAGGTAACAGATCGAACAACATTGTCCATGTTGTCGCCAGTCCATGTCACAAAGATATTTGAAGACACGACAAGTTTCTGTTTCACATTATTTTCTGTGTCATCACAACGATTATTATCAGTGCTCACCCTTCTCCGTTATCCATGCTTGCGATAGACACCATTGGATAACAGCAGTGGCAAGTTTGTAGTTGTTATCATAAACATGCCTCAACTTGCCATACGATCTCTGAACCAATAAGTGAAGGATTATTATCTTACATTTGTTGGCAAGTGTAGAGAATCTCTACAGTAGCATTCATCTGCAGCTGTTGTGGCCATTGCAGGCAATCATTCGGCCATTCTCCCCTTTCTGCACTTGGATCAAAAGATTGCAAGCCATTCCGAGATTTTATTGTTGCAGTCAATAATATTGCAAACCATTCTGAGATTTTATTGTTGCAATCAATAATATCGATTGCCATCTGTAAATATACAGACGCCTGTCAGTCTGAGCGCTTAGGAATTCGGTTTTACCTCACAAGTTGTAATGGCTTTTGGTGGCACATTTTTGTGAACGAGAGGGTATTAAAAGTGACATGACTGAATGTAAAGCTTCTCTGGAGACAACAGATGATGCAGGGGTTGTCGCGATTTAGTGACGCCAACTTGAGTATATCGGCTGTCTTTATAATAATCTTTCGGTAGAGCGCTATGTCAGTTTGCTTTTGGTGGCAAGATAAAATCAGTGCTACATGCATGTCAAGTTGGACCACTGAAGTGAGTTTTCTCAAAGTTTTTTTTATGTTTTTCTTATCATAGCTAACAGTGAAGCCACTGTTATAGGCCACTTCTTTATAAAGAGATTGAGTGGTTGAGCTTCCTTTTAAGATGTAGGACGTCTGCTGAGCACAGCAAACCAATCGTGTCGGACACAATGCGATATGCATGAAATTTGTAAAACATTATTGCACTTGTGTTTTGGTTTTGTGAGAGTTTTAAAGACTTGATACCGTACCTCCACATTAACTTTCGAAGGAAGGATTAAATAATTTATTGACCATGATAGATACTATGTGGCACTTAGATAATTAATTCAATGACATAAACAGGACAGGTGGCAGGCAGGCTCATAGGGTATGGACAGTTTGAGTTTTTACTTGTTCGGTCAGTCAGCTCTTTAAATTAGCTTAGTTGAGACTAGGAGCAGGGATGGTGTCATGATAGAAAATCTCCTGCAAAGCAAAGTGTGGCTAATGCAATGTCTTCCTTGGAGACTGCATTGGAACAACGTCTCCCACTGAAATAGAATCTCCCCTAGCTATAATGCAAAGTTCCCCCTAATTTGAAATAGGATTCAACATGTGCAAATTGTTAAATGAATTACCTTATTTCTGAGTAGTTGAATTGGATATTTAAAAAGGTGAAATGAAATTTAAAAAATTATAAATAATTGTTTTATAGTAATGTTGTGTCACATGTAATGATACCACTTTTGCTATACATGTTTATGATGCTATGGTGTGTGACTGTATCATACATTGAAATAAATAATGAATTCTCCCATAGAGAGTTCATTTCATTGGGGGATGAAATATTCTCTTCCAGGAAACTTTTGTTTTTGAATACGGACTTCTTGATGATCAAATTTATTCTGAAACAGATTTCCCAGGAAATCTGTTTTGAAATGGAGTCTTTGGGGAAGACATTTGGGGAGGCTCTGTTACTTGACACTGACCTTATTAGCCTGAATGATACTCAACGCAAAGCAAAGGTTTTTGCATTTTGGCCAGATTGCAAATAAGAGAAGAATTTCGAATTTGTGTGAATAATAATAATTGAAAAATGATTATGGAAAATATGAAAACTTGAAATATTTTTAAATTGTGCTCTGAACTGTGGTGCTCAAAGCATTTGCCTGCTCTGCTTATGCTTAGAGCCGGCCCTGCCTAGGAGGGATGACTGCTATGAAATTTTCCATTGTGGGGTTGCCGACTTGTTCGTGTTTGATTGGTGGGTGCCGTGAACTGAGTTGAGCTTGTGTTACCTGAACACCTTTATGACAGATGTCTATCTGCGATTGGTGCGCACTTCTCGAACCATTGACTAACTAACATCTGTGGTGACTCATCTTCTTGTGTGAACTTGCCTCTTGATGCAGCAGGTTTTAATATATTTAAAACCCACTAGAAAAATGTATTGAGAACAGTGTGAAAAAGAATGTAGTGGTGATTGTTTCAATTGTTTGAGTTATAAAATTAATGTCATTGATTATTGCTGAATATTTTTAGATTTGTGCATTTAGATGATTTAGTGTTGGAAATTCAAGTACTGATGTGTTTGATTCTAAATGAAACTTGAAAGCTGTATGGTACTTATTTCTTGAGTTGTCATTACGTTGCAAATGGAGCATGTGCACAATGTAAAAGTTAATTGATTCAGGACTTTAGAAGGTTGTCAATAGACAGATCCACTTGAATTTCAGACCAATATGCTTGCAATATGTGCAATATGCTTGCACTGTGCTAAACGTCACAGCCAAAAGATTGAGGGAGAACATTGGGAAAGTAGAACAGTAGGCCGAGGCAAGGACTCCTATATATTTAGCGCCGCAATGTATCTAGATGTCTATGATGCAATGTCTCTAGATGTCTATGGCCGAGGAAAGACAGATGGAAGGTTGCCAGACAAAAATTATGCACAGAGGTGTAAGAATATAATTATAAAGAGATCATATGTATAAAAAAAGCAGTCATACACAGGATGTGGTAGAGTGGTAGAATTACTCAGCCAAGTCTATTTTAAGCTTCATCGAGTACAACTAAACACGGTTTTCTTGAGAATGCCATAAAACGCATTTCCCTATGCATCCTAGATTCCTAGTCAGTCTCCTAATGTAAGCTTAATTAGACATATACAAAAGCAGCCACTCTCTCCTCATATGTAGGACAATGTACTAGCAGTTGAATAAAAATCTTCGGGATATGTCCATTACGGCTTCAGCGTCATTATCATCATCGTCGTTCCAATGATGCTGAATTTACAGGTGTTCAACTGTTTCATCACTGATGCACTGAATGTGGAGAACAAATGTTCTCAATGTATATATATATATATAGCTCTCTTAGGAATGACCCTGTTTAGCAACACTAATCTACATCTATTGATCAGCAGGTGTGCAAACTGTCTGATTGCTTGTGAAGATTGGACTTCCTAATTTGAATGAAAATTCGTCACAGGTGCTACGTTGGCTACTTGTGGCAGAAGGGGGGGTTCCACATTCTGGTCCACATCACAAATTTATGTTTTCCTGATGAGTAAAATATAGTTGGGCTGCTGTCAAGAGCATGTCTGAATTGCTTAGAAACTGCTGTTTACTCTGGACTTACAAATCACTGATTTACAAATAGCTCTGTGTTGCAATGGTGATAAGGGAGAACTTGCTGGAAAGCTTTGCTTGGATTCCAGTTAGCCTTCTTTTGTAAGCCTAAGGTCTGAATATGATGACTTTTAACCGTCTTTCAGTTGACGTTCACATGTGTTTTAAGGGTTAAGGAATGAAAGAAACATGCAGCAAAACCACTCAGAGAATTGATTTTTGGTATGTGAAAGGCTTTTAATAAGGCTTTGTGGAAAGGCCTTGCTAGGGCTAAAGATGTAAAGAAGAAAATATCTGCATATATCCACCGAAACTCCTTATATTTGATCACAGCACCAGATACCCATATTTGATCACACACCAGATACCCGTAATCTCATATTTGATTACACACCAGATACCCGTAATCTCATATTTGATCACACACCAGATACCCGTAATATCATATTTGATTACACACCAGATACTCCTATCTGATCATACACCACATGCCATATTTGACCACACACCAACCAGTCTGTTGATATGACACATTTATAGCTTCTAGATTTTTGTTGAACATGCTTGTTTTGTGTTCCTTATTTGGCAGTCATGGAAATATCTTGTGATCTGGTACTAGATATACTTGCATTCCACGGATGGTTGTACATCCAGCTGCTATCAATATTGCATTGCCTTCATTCTATGGTGCTCAATATATAACCTCATGATATTATATTTAGCAGGGCTTCCACTATTGTTCTTCAATATCTTGACTTTACTTAAATCGATTAAATATGTGATGTAATTTTACTAAAATTGATTTTGACTATATACCAGTAATACATGTAGCGCAGGATCCTTCTTAACTAAATATAATACAGAGTGTGGAGCATCTACTGATCATAAAACTGCATGTGTTACCTTTGCATTGATCTTATGTCCAAAAGAACATCTAGAAGCTTTTATAGTACCGGCATATTGAAAGAATTGCCTTTAGTCATGCTCAGGGCTGAAAGTGGTGTGGAAAAGTTACCGGGTCTGACTTTCGCAAGATTTTTGACTGAGCTAAGTGTCGCCGAAAAAATATTCCATCTTTCGTCGGCTAAAAATGCAGACGACCTTTTTTTTAGTCATCCGACCGAAAAGTCGAAGAAAAGTTCTTTTTTTCTCTGCACAAAAAGTGGATGACCTTTTTTAGTCATCCGACCTGTCTGATTTTTCGTAAACAAGCAACCCGGCTGAGACCCGGCAACAGCGGGTCTCGAAAGTTGATGCCGGGTCGCAGACCCGGACCGACCCGGCTCACTTTCAGCCCTGGTCATTAGACTGGTCCAAGAGACTATGGTAAAAAATCATCTTGATCAGAACTATCCTCCACAAGTTTAAATCTGTTCTACCTCTCCTAAGTAATATGTAGACCAAATTTCAAGCAGATTAGAGCACTTTTAGAGGGAGCTCAAAGCCTTACATTCTCTTAATAATACAGTTGTTTAGGGAGAATTATTACACCGTTATCTAAAACTCGTAAAAATTATTACTAGAACTGCTTGCTTACTTAATTTTGAACTGCTGGGTTGAACTGGTGCACTGGGATGGCAAACTTCCATCTGACATTACTGGCAAGAAAGAAACAGTCGACAGAATTGCAATACTCATCACCGGTGACGGGGAAGAGATCTTGCTGGGAGTTCCAAAAATTGGCCGTGGAACTGGTAAAGAACAAGCCAAAACCTGTCTGAGCACACTGAATGACTGGGGTCTTCAAAATCGAGTTCGTGGATTGGTGTTTGATACAACTGCCAGCAATACTGGTCTGAAGAATGGTGCCTGCACCTTTATTGAGAATGCACTTGAGCAAGAATTAGCTTGGGTGGCTTGCCGCCATCATGTCATAGAACTTCTACTTGCTGTTGTTTTCGGATCTCTATTTGGACCAACTGGGGGACCATGTGTTGCTATGTTCAGGAGGTTCCAGCAAAGCTGGCCCAACATTGACAAGACGAATTATGAAGTGGCTTCTGATTCATGACATGTTTAATGCACACACTTCTGGTCGAGAAGAAATGGTGAAATTCTGCAAGGCAGCCCTGGAAGGATCACATCAAAGGGCAGACTATGAGGAATTCTTGAAACTCAGCTTGATCTTCCTAGGTGGTGAACATGGGCAACAGTTTCCTTTCGGGCACCAGGAGCATTCCATCATGCACGTTGGATGGCAAAAGGCATCTATGGCCTTAAAATATTTCTTTTCCAGTGGCAGTTTTCTCTAACTGCATGCCAAAGAGAAGCACAGTGTAAGGGAGATGACACTGTTTGTCAGCCTCGTCTATGTTCGGTTCTGGCATGAAGCTCCTCTGCCTATCAGAGCGCCACTTAACGACCTATTACTACTTGAGGTGCTCAGCAACTATCCAAATGTCATTGTGGCAAAGGCGGCCTCGACTGCACTTGGCAGGCATCTCTGGCACTTCTCAGAAATTTTGGTTGGCCTGTCGTTGTTTGACGACCGAATTGGAGCAGATGTGAAAGCACTGATGGTGACAAACCTCGGCCTTCCACAGGCCATGAGTTCTGTGAAATGCCTCGACCGTCCTCCTGAACCACTCAGCTCTCTTGGCCTTGCATCTTGCTTCACAGAGAACAACTATCATCTTTGACATTCTGCACTTGAATGGAAAAGAGAAGGCTCAGAGTTTCCTGGCAAAGAATAATAAAGAATGGCACGATGATCCCTCGTACCATGATCTCAGGACGGCAGCGTCGGTCATGACAGTTGTGAACGACTCTGCTGAGCAAGCCATTGCTTTGATGCAGCAGTACAATTCATCGTTGACAAAGAATAAAGAGCAGAAGCAGTTTCTTCTTCGACTCGTGAAACGCCACAGGAAGAACTTTCCATCCTGTTCCAAGGCCACGTTGGTGAAGGTTACAGAGGAGAGTGAATGACATTGAATGCGTTATTCAAGAAGAATTTTAGTGTGTATATAACAACATTGTACATTTTGAAACCTTTTAAATTCATTGCTGCAATTGTATATTTTAATACAACTCATATTCTATATTCTGTTCTTCCATGCAGATTACCAATTTCATGCCTTCAATGGTGAAAATACCATGACCTTGAGCCCCCTCTAGATATTCACCAATCGCCCTCAAATTTGGCAGATGTAATACTGGGCAGACATAGAACAAAAATAGGGTTGTGGAGCACAACTCTGAGGAGGTTCATTTTTTTGGACCAGTCTACTGGTCATGCTTCAACAGAATAGATAAATCCAGATTATATTATTGTTATTATTAGCATTATCATTATTATTGTTATTATTATTATTATTATTATTATTATTATTATTATTATTATTATTATTATTATCATTATTATTCTTCTTGTTATTATTATTATCAGTTATTATTATTATTATTATTATAATTTTTTTACCCGAGGTATTTATGATCCCTCAGGTGCTCAAAACAATATATTATTGTTTTTATTATTATTAAAATCATTTGTATGTCTTACTGAGTTTGCTTAGTTGAATCAACTTGAACAAAAGCCTTATGCATAGAGCAGCAATAAAAAGCTTTCCAAACTCATAATCCGAACTGTCTTGAAATGTTAGAATGAGATTTAATGATACAGAAGTCAAGCGGTTGAACTTAGTGAAGTCCATGAAATTAAGAAAGTTTTGTGAGATGATGATGTTGATGACGACACCGAAGTGCATTCTATGCAGCTCACACAGTGGAGAAGAGTTGGAATTTCAGGTACATAAAATACTACATATCAGTCTGAATAGATTATTATTTTAATTGAAATATTGAGCATTTATTCTCCATTATGAACTCCAGAAAGCCTATTATACATTTACATTGTACAATTGAGCTGTATTGGTGACATATATTTATTCTCAATAAGGATTGTTACACTCACGTTTCAAGTTTCGTCAAGTTAAATACCGTAGATGTGAAAAAAGCAGACACCAGTAAATGCATTGAGGCAATGTACGTGCACACAGGACATGCGTCTAGATTAATCGACCTGAATATGCAGACATTTGGCATGTTTCAAATTGATTCTAGTGTTAATGCCACATTACACTGAGAACAGTAGACAGTCGATTCAGTGTCAACGGTGACATGTTGGTCGATTCGGTGTCAACGGTGGCATATTGGTCGATTCGATGTCAACGGTGACATGTTGGTCGATTTGGTGTCAACAGTGACATGCTGGTGCAGAATGTTGCATCTCTTGCTGTTCAGCAAATGATTTCTGATATCCATCAACAATGCTTGTGTTGTCATTTAAGTCGCTGTTGACAAATGGATGCTACAATATGTAGGCCTACATGGCTTGATATGAAGAGGCAGTGACTACAAATAAAGCGGCAAAGGCGAGAGAGGATGCAGAACCTGGTTCAAAGAAGAGGTAGATAACTTATTGAATTCAAAGATCCTGGGGCAAGGAAAGACAAGCTGGCTGGAGATGCGGCCATTGGTTTGTTAACTGTTAAGCATTGAGCATGAGATAAATGAGTTAAAGAAACTGAACTAGTCTATTTCGGGACAAGGAAGTTTCAACTAGGTGAATAATTCGCAGCACATAGGCCTATAAAGTGTCTGACTATAGCTGTCTAGTGAATGCATTTGCATCTGAAAGTTGCACTCTGAATTAAGCGGTGGTTTGATTCAGTTTTGTCTTATTAAGATGATGGAAGCAATATTGTGGTCTTCTTGATCTTTAACTTGCGGATATGAAGCATTGTGGGTAAAACAAGAAAAAGGCAGGGAAAGGTGGTGCCTATAAGGGGTGAAGGCCATTCAGAAAAGGTAATTTAAATCTTTATATATAAAATAAGAAGGTTATTAAACGGTGCTCGGAAATTTCTCTTCAAATGCCTCTAGAAAACCTGGTAAGCTCACAGAATTTTTTTATGTAGTACTTCTTTGACCACCATGGTAGAGGGATTCTAGCAGCCCATGATACATCTCTCGTGAGCTTTGCTTAAATCTGATGACTGCTTTTAGGTGGTCCAGAACCTATAGCTACTGACATTTTACGATCCAGTTACAAATAGCAGACTCGTACAAGAGACCTGGATTTGCTATACACACACGCACACACGCAGGCACACACATAAGTGCACGCTAACACACGCATGGAACTCACCCACTCTAGTTTAACGACTTCCAAGGTTCCGTTGGTTGGTCGATTGCCATGCCAAGAAAAATCCATAATGTAACGGAGCAAATTTATGGCTTGATATCTTGCCAGACCTTGCTATCAGTGTCTCATATGATACACTGAGGAGACATTAACATGGTTGTTGAACCAATGAAATGCGGGGCTCTAGAAATTCTTATCAGACGATGTATCAAATTGAAAGTGGCCTCACAGTCTTAGAAAACATGATGCTTTGTGTGGGAACATGTATTATTTGCTCTATTTGCAAATTTATTATTTGTAGATTTGTGGTTAAAGTGAGGACTGTCTCACTTCTTATCATTACACATGTATTTTTTTCTATCAGTTAATCCTGTGATAATCATTGTTGCCAATTTCATTTTATTTATTATTTATTTATTCCTTACCTGCGGGCATTGGTCCCTCGGTTGTTGATGATTTGTTCCTTGCATTTGTTGTATTGTCCTTCAAGCTACTCAGAGGCGCTCCCTACTACGGCGCGGACACTCACATCGGAGGTTTTGTTTGAATGCGCACTTGTTATAGCGCCCCTTCAAGCTCACTACTCAGAGGCGCTCCAGACTACAGAGCGGACACTGCATCGGAGTTTCACGCCAAAGCGCTGAGCAATTGCAAGTGAAGGACATGCCCGAGGTCCCTACGTGGCGACTTGAAGTGGATTCGAACCTACAACCTTCAGCTGCAAGGCGACGAATATACCCACTACACCACCGCGCCCCACAGGTTCATGCCGAAGCGCACGAGCAATGATATTGCAAATGAAGGACTTGCTCAAGGTTCCTACAATTAATTTTGTTTAAATTGATTTATTGTTATTAGTAGAAATAGTAGACTGATTTGCTCCAATGTCTAATAATATTCTTTGCTAGAAGCTGAGGAATTCATTCGCTTGTCTTCTTTCTGTTTTCTGCGTTCATCCATCTTCTTCTCTTTTCTAATTGGAATTGGAAATTTATGTAGCACCGGCGCTTCAGCGAAACTAATCAGAGGCTCTACTAGTTAATGTTGTTAATGGCGGAATGTTAATTAATTATCTAGCTGTGCCTCAGATCGCGTGAAAGTCACCAGTGCTAGACCAGTGTGTGTGGTGTGTTTGTCTGCGCAGTCCAACTGAAGGATATTCAACCAGAGTTGACAGCTGGCACTGTAGGCCTATGGACCATGTCGCATCAACGACGAGAAATGCATTTGATGCATTTGTCTGCATTAAATAAGTCATTCATTTATCTGCTGCTACAGTACATGCACATCTATTTCAGGCCATTCGTGATTGTTCGCATTAGAATGTAGTAAGTAAGCAGGCTTTTCTATATGCCTCTGTCAAGTGCACATGCTTTAGAGTATATATATATATATATATATATATATATATATATATATATATATATATATATATGGTGTACACTGAATATGCATACTAAAAATATTTATAATATATATATATGTATTTATATGTATGCATTGATTTGTATATATATATATATAATATGTAATGTATATATGTATATATAACATATATATATGTATATGCATTGATTTGTTTGTTGTTCCTAAAGTCTAGCTCACCGATGTGATTTATACAAAGAGCACGATCCATTGTTGGTGGCACCGTTTCCGTCTAATCCATGGATAACAGATGAATCTTCCATGTGGTCATTCGACGCTGGACTGTGAGTAGATCGGATCTGTTAACTTTAATTGCAGATGAATTCGCTTGTTTGACATTTGTGCTTTGTTACAATGCTTGAACTCTGGCTTCCAGAGTTACTTCTGATGCCTTACTGTATTGAAGAACACGTGATCAGCACCTAAAGTGTGGCTGGACGGTCATGGATGGCCTCCAGGAACTTATTTTCAATAATGCCATCCTGCCACTTAATTTGTCAGCACAGCCTGGAAAGTTATGGAGCATGCAGGAACTTCTTTTCCTACAGTGCTATAAGCACTGTATGTGATGCACGTGTTATGCCTTTGGTGACTAAAGGGGTTGTTCTTCCTAAAGTTTGGATTTTTGCTGAGCACTGAAATTGAGCCATGGCTGGGAAACGAAATTTCTTTCATAATGTGAATCTATGAGGATTTCTCAGCACCCACAAAGCCATGTCAGGGAGACCAGCTTACTCACCATAGGTTGCATGGTATCATGTTTGTTGAGAAAAGGAATCAGTTTTCCTAGAGAGGTGCCACCAAAGAAACTGAGTGCTAGAATGTGCATTCTCATACATTTGTTGCAGTTGCAATACCAGCTAAGCAGTTTTGGACTAGGAATGTGTATTTGTACACAGCTGTTTATGATGCAGCCAATTATGCTGCTTTGTATATGTTAAACTTTAACTCAGGTTCTAAGGAAGAGAATTACATAGCAAATTGTGCTGCCTCCTAAGCAGTGCAGAGTCAGAATAACGAGAAAAATTATGGACATCAAATTGATGCTTTTTGATATGGTCTTATATTTAAATCATTAGCTTATATATGAAATCCATGCAATACAAATCTATTGACTTCCTTTAGAATTAGTCTGTTTCATTTATTTTCGGAGTTGCCATTTTTCAATTAGGATCCACAATTGTATGTGTTTGCGTGTTTTTGTATTTATGTATGCATCATGTATCATTGTGCCCACCAGTCGGAATGGGCTTCCACTTGCTGCCTGAGAACAACATGCACACATTCCATAAGTCACTTGAATCTCTATTTCTGGCTGTAGCTGGGCTGGGAGCGCTTCTAAGTAGGCTCCTTGAAGGGTCTCTCTCTATAAGTTTCTGGGATGATATTCATAATTTCAGAGGCACTGCACTCGTCAGATGCAAGTAAAGGGTACTTACTTGATGCTTGCCCACTTACTTACTTATTTACTTACTTACTGACTCACGTACTTAAGGTACCTGCTCATTCATCATCTTAGGCTTTCCAGACCAGATAAAGGAAATCTGTTTCAAGTCAGAGTGCAAGTGTAAGTTCACTGAGCTTGGATGAAATGCAGAGATTTGCTTTAGCAGCTGTAATCAATCAATCAATCAATCAATCACATAAATTGTAATGTAATGTAATGAGGACAATTTCTATGGCACCATAACACAGCACACTACAATGGCGCCTTGACAAAGACAAGCATACACATTCAGAGACAAGCGACGGACTCTATAGAGGCAGCCACATGCGGCGCTAAGAGAACCACACCAATGGTAGTACAAGATATATGTTTGACCCTGGAAGACATCGTCAACAATAATTACCAGGTGGTAAAGAAAACTGATCCTGATCTTAGTACAGTAATATGCATGCATCGTTCAACCAATTTATCAGACGTGGAGATAGATGATAATATATGCAATGTCAAGTAGAGCTGTTGCTGCTTGATGTAATGTAGAAATGTCGTGCTGGTAACGATTAGATGTTGTACTTATTTGAACCTGGATCATTCCAGAACTGATACCCCAATGGAGAGACGAGTAAAGAAGTGGTCATTTGGTCTGGATGAGTTACTTAATGATCCAACTGGACTGAGGGAGTTCCAGCTGTTCCTCGACAAAGAATTCAGCTCGGAAAACATCAAGTTCTGGTTGGCCGTCGAGCAGCTGAAACACTTGCCGCTGTCAAAAGTGGAAGCCAAGGCTAAAGAAATATACGGGTGAATAATTTTCTTACATTCATTGCAGATGTGATGTATGTGTTGCTGCATATTTGTTCCTCAAGGTGACCCTATATAAATTAGGACATTTAGTTTATATTGTAAGAAAGATGTTCAGTGATAATTATGCATTTTTCAAAGAAGTAAAGTTACTTAACAGTTATTTTAGACTCCATAATATTAAAAAAGGTATTCAAGGACCTTGTCTAGTTTCATTCTGGTAATTATCGTGAACCATCTTTTGTTAATACTTAATTGTCTGCAACTGACTACTTGTTTTAAAAAGTGAAATTAATGAATAGCATTTTCCTTTTTCCTTTTATTCATTTCCTTTAGCTTCATATCTCAGACTTATGTCTTTGTAGAATGACACAGGGTGATGTTTTTTGTTCTGTTTGCTCATACCTGGCAATGCAATGTCATGTCTTTTCATTGATTATGCCAGGTACCTGTATATAGTTTCATCCTTCTGAAACTGCTTTAGAGAATTGAGTTCAGTCTATCTAGTTATAATTTTGTTGTTAGAAGCTATCAAACTGTTAGATATGTAGATAGTAGACACATATGGGTTGCGCCATAGTTGTTTATTATGGCATTGCTGCTGTCTGCAGTTATAAGACACTCTATTAGGAGAGAGTTTCTTGTTTTCAGTTTAGAGCTGTTTTAACAATTGAAACTTTTATCAATGAGCACGTACTAAAAGTGAATTGAACTCATTGTTAATGGATTAATGATGAGCTGGATTGTTTTTCCATTCGTTTTAATACGCTCTTGTTGCCAAAGTGTTAAACAGTTTTATATGTGATTAATTCCTCACTGCATAGTTGCTTCACGTAACACCACTGGCATAGGTTATCATAGAAATGACTAATGTTATAATGTTAGTTGTTGTTATTGGTAGGAGAGCTTTATGTGCGAGATGCACACTCGGATATGAGGTCAGTGGTTATTGTAACTGATTGAAATTCCAGGGAATTTCTGGCTCAGGGAGCACCGAGCGAGATCAACATTGACTGCCGGACGATGTCTGAAACGAGCAAACGACTGCAGAAGCCAACAAGGTTTCGATGCTCTTCTCTCTGCGTCAGTCATGCGCGATATTGCGAAGAGATGGCTAATTTAAGAAATCTTGTGTCTATTTCTTTCGCATGCAATCCATTAAAAATATTCATTGCTCACTGGTCGTCTGCAACTAAATATAACTGTTTTTTGCTACTGGTGTGTTGCGCATTTTAATTTCTTTCTTTTAATTGCTCTTTTTAACTTCTTGTTAACAGAAGTTTAATCGCAATGTTTCTTACGCTTCGAATGGCTCAGAAATATTGCTTGAAGCAAACAAACAAAAAATTGCATCTTGTGCAGACTTTCTTTGCTCAGTAGAACTGTGAATAGTGTGCTTGTGTTGTGGTTGTAAAGAAAACTGTACAATGTACATGATTAAAAAATTCCAACCTGCTGAGCTGCAAGCCAATTATGTCAGAAGACTGCATGGCATTTAAGGAACAGAAGCACGCACAAATTTGTTCTGACTGAAGGCCCCAAAAAGACAGACACCTGTCTCTCCTCCATCAGAGTTTTTATTTCTGCATACAGATTTACAGTAATTGGTTCAGCTTTGACATTTGTCACATTAATCTCTTGTAAATAATGTCTTATCATTAATACCAAATGCAAAGTGTGCTGTTGCTGGTATGCAAAACAATCACACTATTCCAAGCCATTCGACAAGCAGACAACTTTCCATTTGGGTTACATTACTTCATGACTGTAGCTGTTCTGCCTCTCTGTAATAAACTCCCACCTGTAGCCTATTACGACAAAATAATGTCTTATTCATCCTTCGAACTCGCCAAACTTCAGCTCTTGATATCCACAGCAGTGATTGGTAATTAAGATTTTGCATCTAATTAATTAAAAATACTGTTAAAAATTCAAATTAGAATTAGCATTTTTAATAGGGTAAATAATTGGAATTAGCACTCAACTTATTAGCTGTTGACATCAAAATTCAAATCGCCACGAAAATGGTTACTAAATATTTTACTAGTTTCACACAGGCTTGTTACATGTTTAGCGACACTGCCATATCAGAGACATAGGTCTACAATAGGCCTATTAATGAATAAATAATTCAATTAATGATGATAGTCAATATTTGAAACTCTTTGAACCAATTCCCCCCACCCCCAGCCTATTCAAATTTCTTTTGACTAAGTGGCTGTTAGTAAGCTGCAACTTCATTTTTTAGTGCTGTGCTAATTTAGACAATACAATTACAATTCACAATTAATTTGCTGTGTCATGCCAACATTTCCAAAATACTAGTGGTGAATGGTCAAAAATAAAATCTCTGTACTGTCACAATGGTTGTTTTATTGTATTCATTGTTTTCTTTTGCACAAGGTTAATGTATGATCTTGCTCAGGATCATATTTATCTACTTATGAAAAAGGACAGCTATCCACGCTTCCTGCGCTCAGAGCAGTATAAGAGACTGCTCAGTTTTGCCTACAATCCATCATCTAGGAAGAAGTGAGTGCTGCCAGAAGTTATGGAACTCATCTACGCTCATCCATTTTGTTGCTGTGTTCTGTGTTTTCAGTGAATGGTGGTTGCAATGTTCATCTAAGTCATGGATAACTTACATTTCTTTCCATATTTCATTTCTGATGGTAGCCATCTCGTGTTTAGCTTTAGGAGCATCAAAGTCATATGACTTTTCAAAAGTTCTTGAAGGATCAGGACTCTTATTGTGGATTCGCCCAAATGCAACTTAGTACAGCTTAAAACAAGTCAAACAGTCTTTGAAGTTTGACATGTTATTATATAAAACAAAATGTTCCGTACAAAAGTCACACCACAGTAGTTGACCATAGCATCTGAACTCTGAATCTACTATTGCTTTGCTAATTTTTGACAATCCATGAAGTTCACAAATGTCATCATCATGCAGGCTGATCTTTCCTTGACCGACGTTGCTAATGCACAGATGCATACATCACCACTGTCCGTCATTTCCAATGCTCTTGGAATTGTCTCAACATTGCATGTGCTACACTTTTTTAATGATGCTGATCTGTCACCTGCACACAATGCCACCAACCCACACTCTCTCTATGCTTATGTATGCTGTACTGTCAGAACAGCAGTATATACATATTTTAAGAATAGATGGCTTGTGCGGACAGGCTTTGTGTACGTCATTCTTGGTAAAACTGCACATGATTAGTTTAGTTTAGGCAATATACAAATAGACGAAGTTGAATAAAGCATGAGATCACTCTCATTATTAGATAGCAAGATCAAAATGCTCTTCAATCTGTAGTGCTTTTTGTTCCCTTGCAATATAAACACCTTGTCTTCTTACACACTGTACTCCAGTAACTTCAGGTGAATTTTAACATTTATGCGACAATTTCAGCCGTAAAACAGCTCTTTCATTTTTATCATCAGACTCTTCAATTTTGGAAGCAAAAAGCAAAGCAAGGACCTAAGCCCAAAGATTAAACGTCGAGGCAGCACAAGTCGAGTGGTCAACCATGTTGAAGCCGATGACCTGCTTTGTACGAATACTCTTTCACAGCACTCGTACAGCACTGGAAACCTCATTGACATAGAGTCGTATAGATCTGGAAAGAGCACACCATATGGGTACGTCTTGCATCTCTCATCAACTTCCTGTCATTGCCATGGGCGGAGTTTGGTTTCCGTTCTTGGAGGGGCTAAATTTCTTAGGGCTGAGACTCGGTCCAGAAAACGAGAAAAATTTTCCCGGCAAAAAAAGTTGACGATCTTTTTTATAGTCATTCGTATGTTTCGCGTGGGGGGGGGATAGACCCGAGAAAAGATACCATTTAACCATTTACATGGTAAAAAATGACTCTGGGTCTACTTGGGGGGCTTAGCCCCTGTTAAACTCCACCCATGGTCATTGCTAAGCACTGATATCAGTTAATTAGCATATTTTGTTCTGCAAGCTCTGAGCCAAAAAATTAATGTCTGTTTTGTTGGTGTAAACCGTGTAATATTCTAGAAGGATGACATTCATAAAAAGATGAACATCAGTTAGAAATTATAGTTGCTTTGAGTTTCTATTTTTTTCTGTTTCACCTAATTGCCGTGATCTGAATCATGTCTTGTTTTTGGTAGAAGTTCTGGGAGTATTGTTGATGAACAGAATCAGAGCGTGAAACGGTAATCATTAATTTTATGCATCAATACCAATCAATTCTAATTCATTGTTTATTCACTGTTTTCAAATTAAGTTTTGTGTTTGAAATGCATGGTCATTAATTTTTTAGTTTAGTCACTGTACTTATTTATTTTCATTTCTGCTGTGGCAATAAAATCTAATTTTCGGTTAATTCGATACTGGTACTGATGTTGTGAAGTCCATATGGGGTGCAGTGGTGTAGCGGTGGGTTCGGTGCTTTGGAGCCAGGTTCGAATCCACCTCAAGCTGTGGCGTACGGACCAGTTGCAATTGCTCGTGCACTTCGGCGTGAAACTCCGATTCAGTGTCTATGCTGTGGTCGGGAGAGCTTTGCGTAGAGAGCTTGAAGGTCGCTATAGCAAATGTGAGAAATAAAATGAAATAAATAAATCCATCTAGAAATGTATTATGGACTTTAAATACTAACCTTTAGTACACATGACGTTGTGTCATTAATGATTGGTTGTAAATGAATTCTCTCTTTTCAGACTTTCTCCCATAAGTATTCGAAGGAAACTGGAGGACTTCTTTCTGTCACCAGCAACGTCACCTCACAGAACAAAACTCGAAGTGCCACCGCACCACATTGTCAATCACAGCACTATCCAACCGGACTGTGCTATGCTGTCAGTCAACATCTCAGTGCCATCTGGCGCCAAGAACGTCATCGCGCCATGGGAGAACAACACGGACAACGGTCTTGATTCCAGCTGTGACGTTAACATCGTGCAGACTGTCACGGAGTAGGGTTCAGCATTAGCATTAGTTAGACTGTTTCCTTTGCAGAATCATAGCGAACAGCATTGTTGTATTATTGCAGGCTTGCATATGTTAAGTTATGCTAAAGGTTTTTGCTCCTAGACACCTGACTTTCTGGCTTAGGCAGGATTCTAGATATGACGAATTTTCATGCACATCGTAAAAATTCAATTCTTCTAGTGCAGAACCTATCTAGCCAGAACTGTGTCTTGCTTAGCACAATGCCCTTGAAGGAAGGTTTTAGATGCATATGTACATTGTTAAACTGACGAACTTCTAACCATTTTAGCTTTTAAGGAAGGTCAGTGTCCTTAAGTGCTGCAATTTAGGTTGTCATGCGTCTGTTAAAACCAATCATTATGAATCTTATCAATTCAGCAATTTTGGTGTGTATCAAGAAACTTAAGATATACTTCTGAAAAGTGCTGAAAGCATGGAACCGAGCTGATCTAAATGGCTTGCATTTTGAGGTTGTTTGAAAATTTATATTGAGCAGCAGAAAGTGAAACACAGTGTGTATCTTGTATGCAGGCAACAGTTAACCTAGTTTTTCACACATGATGGCATATGCAGTGCAACAAGGTTGTTTTCTTCTTTTTTATGTTACTTGTTACGTGGTTCTCTTTACAGACTGCCAATATTACTAGGTTTTAAAATAAAAATTCAAGCATCGTGTATTAAAACTTTATTGCTAATCATTGTGATTATTAAGTAACTATGCAGAGTAGTTAGTGTATTTCGCTTTCATAATTACTCAACCTATGCCCTTGCCTAATTGTATATACTTCCCCAAAACTGTAAATACTTCCAAATATAATACCAATCATTATGCTAATGGTGATACGTTGAAGAGTAAATAGACAATAGAACAGACAAGGGAATATTACCGTACTTCTAATTAATTTTTGACAGTTTTACATGTCTGTGTCCATAATTATTTGGAAAAGTATGTCAGGCCTGATTTTTACCTGTTTACTATGCTTGTGCAGTTTGCTACAGGTAGAAGAAATTATTTCTTTAGTGTTTTGCTCATTTACTTTTTTGCGCTCTATATTTACTCTGATGCTCTGATCTGATGAAAATTGTTGACTGAAAAAGGCAAGTACATGACTATCAAGGATTGAGAGTTACCTGTACAGAACTCAGTATTGCTCATTGGGCTTTGTGGTTAATATGGTTGAAGCATTTGCAAGTTACCAAAATTCGCATATAAACCTGTTTTCTATCTGCACTGCAGACATTAATGATTCAGGTGAAGCACGGATCTACTATAATTACATCCGAGAAATATGTGAAGTACTTAATTGCTAGCATTCCTTCATAATAAGGTTTGAGGATTTGTCACTCTCAACACTCGATCAATTGAAGACTGGATTTCTTGAGCATCCAAATAACTGACAATTTAATGCAATCTGTATTACTGGCTAACGTAACATGGAATATCAAAACAGTGATTTCAAAACTTTGATTCCACTCGGTTTCCTGTTTTTAATGATATCATATTGAAGTCACTCTCCTCCTTTATCCAGGATTGAGAGTGGTGCTACCAGTAAATGGGAATGGGAGAGTTCAACTTCAGTGATGGCAGAGTTCAATCTTAAAGATGGTGGCAATACTGGTGTCCCTGGACAGAACCCCTATACTCAAATTGTCTTAAAAGGATCTATTTCGAATCGCATCTCCCAGAATCTGTTTTAGAATAAAATTCCCATAAATAATTTCTATTGTAGGCCTATAGCAAAAATCTATGGCGAAAATTATTTCATCCCCATTTAAATAAACTCTCGTAGAAATACATTCTTTCAATAGATACAAATTCACACTTTCTTTTGACAGTAATCATAAGTTTTAAGCAGCTCGATTCTGTAACTGTACATTTTATTGTAGAATGTGTCATTTGTGACAACAATGGCAGGATTTTTTGGTAAAAACTTAATCTGAGTAAAATGCAGAAATCGCAATTTATCAGGGTCAAGTGAGTGTTTGCAATTTTAAGATGCTCAAAACAGACAAGGTTTTTAAAGCATTACACTGGATACATTACTCCTGGTTTTTTACATCTGAAATGGACTTTTAGTAATTTCTTATATTGGTCTAATCAATGAAAACGTACAGTTCTGAACTATTCGACAAATTCTAGTGCCTCGAGCAATTGAATACACTTTGTATTTTCAGGGCTAATTTATGTTAACTAATATCAATGTTTCAAGGACGTCAACTAAGCTGCTTTAGGACTCTGCTTATGTTATGCTGTGTACATATAGCCAAATAATTGCAGTTGTTCTATAGTTCTAGCTTTCAATACATCCCTGTTCTATACTGAATAAATCCATAGTTCTGCAAAATATTTCAGGTGGCTTCAACTTCTTTGTTTTACCCTAACGTAATACCTCTTTCAATTCATTGGTATTGGCTTCCTGAAAATACAGTTAGCAAGCACCACATGGCTTCTTTGTGATTCTTTGAAGGGGTTTCATACATGATTCTTCTAATGGAGTCCCTAATCTGCATAAAAGAATAAAATATATGTCAATACGAGTAGCTCATATCAACCAATACTTTACTACCCTGGATTTTACTTTCTTTTCCTTTCTGTTCGTTCTTTAATCCTCCATATACCAGCCAGGGTGAGAATTGGGGTTCAACCGCCAGCCCCTAGACTTTCTTTGAACCTCATAGCTACACTTTTTTTACACCCCAACTCCATGTGTATAATAGTCTTACCCACACTTCGATTATTTGTCTACAATTCACATAATTATTAGCACCAGCTAACAATCTAATTGGATACCGGTAATGGTGGTGGTGATGGTGATCATGATCATGATGATCATGATGATAGCAACCAATCTATATTTGACCTGAGTGACCTGAGTTGAGTGGTATGCCTAATCACAGACTAGCTGTCACTTGATTTATTATCATTCACTGTTCGATTATTCATGACAGTAGCTTTCTCTTGTGCATGAATTATAGACCCAGCCATCAATTCAGGCGTGCAGATGCTGCAGTTTATGCGAGCTATTTCCTATTTACTTCCGTGATTTGATCCTGCATGAGTCTTATGCATTTATAAATGTAAATCTACTTTGTCAGAGTGATTATCGACTAGAGTCTAGAGGTGCTCCTAGTGAAGAAAAATATATTATCTTGCAACTGAAAGTCAAGCTACAATGGCCAGCTGAGTGATTAACTGACTCGGTTGACTCGCATATATATTACACCAGCTCAAATATATCAGTGGTTTTGTGACATACTGCAGAAATTGTCTCTTCATGAAGCATTAGATTGCATTTACATGCACATTAGTGTAAAAATTACAGTGTGTTCAAAATCCGCAAAAACTTTCTAAGATTGTGAACTAGTATCGTAAAAGGTTGGAAACATAAATACAAAAAAATATGCAAATACATTGCAATAAAAAGATAGCTCTACAAAACAAAAAACAAGATTCATGCCGCCCTTACACCGGACAGCCAAATCAGCTTCACGTAGACCTAGGCCCCAGAGCCGTATATTTGCTAGGCCCTACATCAAGGATTCTATATTACTGTATAGAGTCCTTGGCCCTACATGTGCAAGAGGTTTTGAAGCTTATAGAAAGTTCATACTGGAATTAGTTGTTAGACTGCAAGAGGAAAATAATCAGTATTGGGCTGGAAGATCATTAGCGAAGTGCTCGGATCTGCCCTGCAGCTGGTCACTATGTATATGTTATAGTAGGCTATTCGGTATACCAGAATGGAGTTAAATAGGCCTACTTGGATGCAAGAATTCTAAGACTGCAGAATAAAAGAAGTCATGGAGGAAATGTAACATTTACATCCGCCAAAATATTGGAAGGTCATCAGTGAAGCACTCCGACTTGTCTGGCTCACCGAAATTCAGCTCAATCTCATTATTATAAGACCTTTCCAAGTCTTGTCACAGGTAAGGAGACCAGTGCCGGCGCCAGGATTTCAGTTTTGGAGGGGCTGAAGCCCGCGGCGAAATTTTCGATTTTCGCCGCAAAAATTTCTGACGACCTTTTTTTTTTTTTGTTTAGTCATCCACCAAAATCTCATGAAAATTTTCCGTCTTCGCCGCCAAAATTTCTGACGACCTTTTTTTTTTTAGTCATCGACCAAAATCGTGGATATTTCAATGTAGAATAATTCAGATGGTCATTTTTTAGGGGGGGCTGAGCCTCTTGTAGGGGGGCTTAGCCCCCCCCAGCCCCCCCTAGCGCCGCCACTGAAGGAGACTTTAAGTGCGTAACAGGAATGTCTATACTCATAATAAATCTTAAACAAATAGCCAAGTCCAAGTGTTTCTTGAAGAACGATAAAGAAGATGATTTGCGAATAAAGTCCGGAAGTTTATTCCATTCATTTGGCCCGGTTAGTGCAAATGCGATCAATATTTTATGTTCACTGCTTTTCACGCCAGCGTACTTCCATTGCTACATCATCGATTCACCTATGAAGACTTTTTGATCAGAATGATTTATATGTACTAACTAATAATTAAGCTTGCTATCACTAAACGTCGTGTATACAGAAGTACTGTGGGTCAGCCAAGACCCGTTGGCCAAGACCGTATATAGCCTATAGGTAGTCAAGATTTTGTTTGGGGTGTTTACTCAATTTTGACCCAGGGCTGTTTTTAAGAAATTTTTAGAACTGCACAACCCCTTCTTTTCTTTCCCATTCTCCATGGTAAAGTACTTCCAATTGGAGAACATGGCCCTTTTTGATAGTTTTAACTGTAGGCCTACAGAAGTGCTTCTACAACTGCACAAATCTATTTAGAACTGCACATCTTGTGTACAACTGCAAGTTAAAAAAGCTCTGTTTTGACCAGGCAAGAGCAACCGAATCAACTGGCCATGCAGGAAGCTTGGAGAATGACCACGCGAGCTTTCATAGCGGGGACCTGAGCTGCCAATACGCTACAAAAGTATGAAAATAATTATTGTAGAAAAATGACTAGCGCCGGTGAATAAGTTAGTCTCCCTGACGTGGCTTTTGTGGGCGTTGAGAAGTTCTCTAAGATTTACATTACATTACATTACATTACTTGGGGTTAACGTTGATGTATGTGGATTTCGGGTGTGCAATAAGGACTTTACTATGGCGTCCGAAAAAAGACGGGTTGAACCCCACAACCCGGCAATTCTCATCCTAAGGCTACCAAAGGATTACAGCTATTGCCGCAGACAACAGGGTGCCCCACCTACTCCTCATTTTACCAACGCCATCTGTCGATTGAAAGATTGAGTAAGACCTTTTGGGAGGTAGCGGAAATGATCCCGCGTCCGTAATCGTAATCGTAATCTCGGGACTTCTACAGCGCCCACAAAAGCCAAGTCGCGGGAACCAGCTTATTCACAGGCGCTCAATCAAAACAAAATCGGTAGGCAGCGGGTCAAGTCCAGAGAGTCAGGCAGGCAGATAGATGGACAGCTAAGGTGGGTGATGTTTAGAGTTGAAGTGACGGGGGATGTGAGTAGAAGAGGAAGAATCAGGATAGGATTTTTGAAAGAGCAATGTTTTCAGTTTTGAGTGAAAGACCTGTGGGGAGATAGCGAGAGGTGGAGTTTTGGTGAGTTCGTATGATGGGTCGGAAGTTTGCCGAAGTGCTGGCGGAAGTTTGTTCCAGAGAGGTGGAACGGCAATGGCTATGGAGCGGTTTGCGAATTTCAGTGATGAAGTGATGGAAGGGCGAAGCAGGGTAATGGAGGATGAGGAGCGTGTTGAACGAGGTGGCTGGATGGTGAACAACTGACGAAGGTAGAACGGCTGGGATGATTGAAGTGTATTGTAAGTGAGTGAGAGGACTTTGTATTCGATGCGTTCAGGTATTTTGAGCCAGTGAAGTGATTTCAGAACAGGAGTGATGTGGTGACGTTTGGGGGTTTTCGTCACTGCACGAGCAAGGGCATTCTGGATAGCTTGGAGGCGATTAATTTGGGTTATATCAATGTTTAGGAAGAGAGAGTTGCAGTAATCAAGTTTCGCATGAACTATGGATGTGGCTATTGTGGATGCAGTTTTAAAGTCGAGCATAGGTCGGATTCTGCGGAGATCTCGTATGTGCATGAAACAAGTGCGGGAAAGTTGGGTTATGTGGTCGGAGAAGTTGAGATGCTGGTCAAAGATTACACCGAGGTTTCGGACAGGAGAATTTGCGGAGAAAGTGTGGTTGGAAGAAGAGTCATTGTTGAAGGAAATAGAGGGATCAGGAATTTTCTTGAGTTGTTCTCTGAGGCCAATTAGTATGAATTCTGTCTTGGAGGGGTTAAGGCAGAGGAGATTTGAGGTCATCCAAGAGGTGATTTGGGTGACCACAGAGAGAAGAGTATCTATGGAGTCAGAGAAGCTGCTTGGAGAGAAAGAGATGAATAGTTGGGTGTCGTCAGCATATAGATGATGGTCGACTGTGGATGCTTTTATGAGTGAACTGAGTGGAGTGGTGTAGAGGATGAACAAGAGGGCGTGCGCTCTTCGTGCCACAATGTTAACCATTGCCCTAAATAATACTAATAATAATAATATTCTCTTTATTCCACAATCCGGTTGACAGACCGCAACCGGTTACAATGTACAATTATGCAGCTTAAACAATTGACAAGGACGGAGATCACAGAATACACAAATCTTAACTATACTAACCCAGTGGCGGGGGCTGGGGGGCTAACCCCCCCACCCCCCGACAAGTAATAGTAATAGTAATAGTAATTGAACATTTATATAGCGCCGCTCACAGATTCAGTGGCGCTCCCGACCCAAGCTAGTGCTAACCGCTAACAAATAGTATAGTTTTCAGACGTTTACGGAACAGGGGAAGAGAAAGGCCAAGAAGCTCAGAACGGAGCTTGTGAGGAAGGCGGTTCCAACAAGTAGGACCAAGATATGCAAAGCTTCTGGACTGGGCCGTAGCTCCACGCATGCGCGGGACAACTAGAAGGCCATTGGCAGCAGATCGAAGGGCAGAGCGGCCAGGAAGAGTGGAGACCAAGTTACACAGTGCCCGAAGATAAGAGGGGGCTACCCCGAGAAGAGAGTTGCGCATAAGAGTCAGGATCTTGAACTCAATGCGCTGAGGTACAGGAAGCCAATGAAGAGTGTCCCGAATAAAATCAGATATGTGAGAGAATTTGGGAAGACCAGCAATTAAGCGGGCAGCAGCATTAAGAATAGACTGAAGCTTAGAGAGGTTAAGAGAGGAGAGACCAGCATAGGCAGAGTTTCCAAAGTCGACTCTAGAGCAAATCAAAGCATGGACAAGCGCCTTGACCGCTTGAAGGGAGAGTGAGTGGCGGATAGTACGCAATTGTCGCAAGTGATAGAAACATGTTCGAGAGATTCGGTTAACATGATCAGTAAGAGAAAGAATTGGATCCAGAGTAAAACCCAGATCACGAACAGTTGGAGAAAATTGGATATCTGGGTACAACGTGCTGAGGAGCTCCATATCAATCTTGGCGAGCTGGACTCTACCACCAAGCCAGATGAGTTGGGTTTTATCAGAGTTAAGGCGAAGACGGTTAGAAGACATCCATTGGTTCAGTTCCATAGTGGCGTCAAATTAAGGATAGTTGCAACCAGTGAAGAGGCAGCACTGGGAGAACCGTGGACAAATGCTTGTGTATCATCAGCGTATTGATGAGCAGAGGCACCCTTGCGGGATAATAGGTTCAATAGATCAGCAGTATATAGCTAGGATGTATAGAAGCGGCGCCAGGACAGAGCCTTGAGGCAGGCCGTAGGGAACAAAGGTCCAGGAGGAGCGTGTGGATCCAAAGACAAGAGGCTCAGCCCCCCTAAAAAAGGTCCATCCGAATTTTTTTACATTGAAGTATCCACGATTTTGGGCTGACGACTAAAAAAAGGTTGTCAGAATTTTCCATTTTCGCCGCGGGGCTTCAGCCCCCCAAAATTGAAATCCTGGCGCCACCACTGTACTAACCATCGACGTATATTGATACGTCGATGATACTAACTGAGCAGACAGCCATGGCGCTAATAGCAGTCTACAAAGCAAATCAGCCAAACGGGGGCTCGAGCTCGCTACCTCTCGCACTCTACGCCAGCGTGTTATCCATTGCTCTACCCCCACTCCCAAACCCTAAATCCATCTCTTCCCAGGGAACTAGCAAAATGCTTAGGATTTTATCATTTCCTTTTTCATGTGATGAGTTGCCCAAGTCAACTTGATTTTCTTGAATAAACGAAAAAATATTCTAGGGGATAGACTACCAGCGCTGTTTGCAGCTGGTTGGCAAAGAATATGCTTGCTTGCTTGAAATGACTAGTAAATTCTCAATATTTGAAGACCAGTCTTAAATTCTCAATATTTGAAGCTTATACGTTGCGAACATACGAACCGGATGTGATGAAGTTCAGTTGCCACGTATTCGGCCATTTTGACTTCTTCGCATAAGAAAAGTCTGTTTTGGGGAATTAATTACTGTAGCTGACATTACGAGCGTGACTCAAAATGGGCGGCGCACAGAGTTCACCGATTCCGGGCGGTGGTACTGAAGGTTACCACGTTTTAAGGGTGAGCGTAATGCATTTTTATTTGTGTGCCGGTAATTCGTGTCTGCAACACCTCGTTGAGATGCAAAAATGTGGACGTGCATGGACCCAGATTGTCGGTATGGAGTTATTGAAATGTTTAAAATCTTCGGAACGAGAGTGAAATAAAGAGCTTATATGTCTAGTATCCAGCAGCACGTGTCTGGTTATTGTAGAGACTGTAAGGTACAAGGTAAACGCAACGTCTCCGAAAATGCTCGTTTAGAGTAATTCGCGATTAAAGAATGCATGTTTATATAGCGCACCTCCAAAGTAAGCTACTCAAAAGCGCTCCCAGTCAAGAAGTATGATTCCTAACTATAGCCTACAGCTTCATTGTTATAGCGTGATATGCATCACTGGACGCTATTTCCTTTGGCTTCACTAATAATTATATTGTGCTGAATTATCTTACAAAATGATTCAGTTTAGGCATGAATGTTCACAGATACTTGCATACATACGTACACACATGCATGCATACATTTTCTTGACTGGGAGCGCTTTTGAGTAGCTTACTCTGGAGTTGTGCTATATAAAACCCAATTATAATAATGACAATAGTTCATGCATACTTGTCTAAACATGTGTTTTGGCATCATAAATTGTTCCACATTGCACGTGTTTAAGTGTTGGTTGAAAACGAAATGGATTGAAAACGAAATGGATAGGAAAATGTAATTAGTTGAAAAATTGCAAAATAACAAATTTTTACCTCAGACACTATGTGTGCTTTTCTCTTAAATTAGAATCAACAATCTTTGCCTTTTTCGCATAAATATCCACACATATATGTGACTTTGCTGTTTTGGCACAAAAACTACATACTGTATTGTATTTTATTTATAAATTTATAAAGTACCTCTCACAGTGCACACCAATCAGAGGCGCTCCCAGTATGTTAGACTACTTTTTCTCATGTGGTTTGCCATTATGCAAATACCAGATTTTTAGGTCTAGACTCTTGCTTTGTTACAAAACCTAGAGCATTGCTTATTAAAGTCCTCTGGCATTATCTCCTCATGTATGTGCATTAATAAAACTTCATACAGGGATCTGGTCAACTTTCTGACCTTAATTCTGGTACTCAAACCACTGAAGGAAATAAATTTTCAGATATACAGACGACTGCTATCTACGAGCCCCACATCAAATATTGACACTACTGATGCACAATTTGGCCACACACAGAGTGGGCTAGATATTGCAGTCTGCACCTTAATCATAGCAAATCACGTGAGGCCATGATAATTAGGCCCAAAAAAATAATGTTGTGTTTCCGGTAACCCGACCGACCCTCTTTTATTGCCGCGACTCAAATAATTTTGTTAAAAAAATTTATTTAAAAAAAAATTTATGAAAAAAAAATTTTATGAAACAAAAATTTTTATTTTATTTTTTTTCCCAAAATTTTTTGACATAATACGGTGACATTGCCTTCCGTATAGAGTTGGATCTTAGGCAAAAAAATGTTGTGTTTCCGGTAACCCAACCGACTCACTTTTATTGCAGCGACTCGGAAAATTTTGCGTAAATTTTTTTATTTACATTGACATTGCCTTAGAGTTTCACGCCTGCCTAACTACTTCCTGGTTGCCAGTCTTGAGAAACCTCTAGCCTTATCATTCTCACTTGAGCCACCTCTAACGGTGACTAGGGAAAATAAATCTAGCAACCTCTAGGAGTCTAGGTGTAACTAGTCACTGGCTCGATCAGTCTGGAACGACCCCTAGCAGTGATGTTTTGTTCGCACTCATCTTCCCATTCCCTTCCCACTTTATCTTACCAGAAAGGATGTCAACAAAATGAAATTAATAGAATTGTTTTCTAGAGCAATTTTAGGTGCAGGGAAATAGGCAGTTTATACTTGCTTAGAACATGTACTTTGTTGCAGCGTGTACCTATATGCAAAAAAGAGTATTTCGGTATAATTTTTCGTATAGCCACTGTATAAAAATATTTTACCAAAATAAAAATATTTTTCGACCTACCTACCCAATTTTTTTTAGCTCTGTTACCGGAAACACAGCATTATTTTTTTTGGCCTTAGGGTCTACAACTTTACATTCCAAAACTTCTTACTTCCATTTCCCATGGCAATAATCCTACATTTGACATGCTGGGTTTCGAGGCAGATGTGAGCCTCTGCGGCTTTCCTTGAATTTCATCATGAGTAATGCACACGCATTTGTGCATGTCCACCATGATCTTCTCCCACCAGAACGGGTAACGGGATATTTCCTGAAACTTTGCTCACAAAACTGAGAGATACCAGACTGTCCTTTGTTGCTTGAGAAGGAATTTATCACTAGCATGTTGTATCTATAGACAACTTGTTTGTCACTAATAATTTCAGGGATTTTCACTCAATTTCTTATTTTCTTTACATCTCTAAGTAATTACTTAGATGTCTTACAAGTTACAACAGTGTTTTATATTGTGTATCCCTTTGTTTGTTTGAAAGTGGAGTACTAGAGAATATACTTACTTACCAATGCCATTTGATAAGAAGTTACAAATTGTTACAATATATACATGTACCAAAGTTTGCACATGCGTATTTGGGCATAGGTTTTTTGCTGCAGAAATGTAAAGAAAATACTTCTCTGGTGGAATCTTCCACCACAGAAGATTTCATGATCTATCCATCCAGCTAATGGACTAATTGCTACATCATGAAAGATGAACATAGATCATGTAGAAATTTTCAGAGTGTGGCAAAATGATGTCAGATTGCCATTGGTTAGATCTATGCACTGTCATTGACGTGCTGGCATGCAACAATAGATTTGTGCATCCACAGTGATGAATGTTTATATATATGATTACTTTTGTGAATTTTATGTTTTTATAGGTGCAAGAAAATTCACCAGGCCACAAGGCTGGTTTGGAAGCCTTTTTTGATTTCATTGTATCTATTGGGAACACAAGACTGGTAAGAAATATGTGTCAGTCAGGCTGAAATATGACAGTTTTATGATGAAACCTGTTGTACTCTTGGTGAGCACCAGAGATTCAGGGCCCGTATGCACATGAGGGCATAACTCGTATATTTGGCTTAAATCTGGCCTATACGGGAATACTGGGTTATTTCCGTATGCACAGCTTGAGATTAGCGAATTAAAATAGGTATAACGTTATTCCAATTCCGAGGAAGGAGTACGCCGGCTATTCCCATTGTGAACAATAGACGGCCGACTTTAGCTGGACAGCGCGAACAATAGGCAGCCGTCGACATTTCCCTGGGGCCCGTCTTTAGGTCTGAACCTGTTTACCCCACGCATATAAATATCTTTCACGCATGCGCGCTCAGCTGTAACCTGTTGAATTGGGGGGAAGAGCAAGCGTCATGCATCGTCGGGTGCAAGGAATGTGTAGATTAGTTATTCTCGTTGCTATTTTTTCTCGTGCATAAGGATACATTCCAATGGATATATCGGGAATTGCTAGGTCGAGTTTAGGCACTATATGTGATTACCTTATGCCGTGTCCTGTGCATACCAGCCCTGGACCCTAGGTACATGCCCACAATGTGACATACAGAGCGCTTTGATTGCATATATGCCCAAACTTGGCCAAGGGACGATGAGCATTATTTTTATTTATAGGTCAATTTGCTGTTTAATAAACATGGTTTCACTATATAGATACATGTGCAGTTGTCTGTGACCAATGAACACCATACTGTGGGAGGTGTCAGATTGAGTTACTATTCAGTGATCAATGCAAAAAATTTGTTAAGGCAATGTGAACAATTTGCTGGTGTACTATGAATCTGAAAGGTACTGCGGCCTTGTGGATAGGGTGACTGATTAACAGACTATTTAATGGAACTGTGCAACAGTGCGTATCTTATGATTTGTCTATATTATCATCAACCTGTTAGATGCTTATGGGACCAGTTTATGAGAATACCTTCTCAGAATGAACTTCACCTATCTGGGCTGATGCTAGAATCTTTTACATCTGTACTATTTCTGTAGTTTTGACTGGACAAATAGAGTGAGATAAATTAGCTTGCTGTTGTTAAACAATTTAATGGCAGGAGCTACCATAGTTACTTTCTGAGTAAAGTGGCTAGAATCAAATGTAGTATATTTAGGCTGTGAATAACTGGACTAAATTTATATTATCAGAGGTGTTATTCCTTAAATGTCTGCTTGTTGTTATCCTCATTGTAAGCAATATGGCTACTCCAGATTGTGTAAGAAAATAAGTTGCCGCATGCTACTAGAATGACCTTGACCTACTTGAGTGCATGTGCAATTTCTTATTTCACAAGTGACATAGCAGTGCTTGTAAGTTTTCTTCGTTTCAACTGCCACAAACAACTTTCTGGAACAGCTTAATGTGGAAATGCTTTTTGCATTGTCCACTTCTTATGCAGCACTCACTGACTAGTTACTCAAGTGTATCTCCAACATCTATATCTTCCACTTGTTGTATGATGCAAATAAAATGTAAATGTTACAAGAAACTTATTGAAAAGACAGCAGACAAGAAGTTAAACAATCGCTTTATGTCAGTTGTTTCTTTGAGAGCGTTATTCTGAACTATTTAATAGTTTTTCTGGCTCTATGCATCTTGTCATGGGAACCGTGACAGATTAATGGCAGTTTAGTCTCGATTATATATAGCCTTCTGTTAGCATGGAATGCTGAACTTTCTCTTTTGGAATGTGAGATGGCCCTACTGTTTAGATACCATCTTATTGTTGTTTTATGTTGCCATGTGCCATGCATTAAATACTGATGTTTTTACCTTGTCTGTTGATTAAACATAGAATCAGGATAATGAAATTCTGAAGGATCTACTCAAGGCAAATATTGAGAAGCCAATAAAAATGCTGGTTTACAGCAGCAAAACTGGAAAGGTCCGTGAGGTGGAGCTGGTTCCAAGTCAGCACTGGGGTGGACAGGGTCTCCTTGGTGTTTCCATCAGGTGAGACTTGTTTAATTTACAAGGGAATGCTGCTCAAGTCAGGTGTCTTTTCCAGCCTGCATTGTTCTTTTGTGTTGTATGATTATAATTTATTAAAATAAACACTGTCAAGTTGCTTATGTGAATTTGTAATTGTGGGCAATAATGTCACAATATGCATAATTTGCATTTGTGTTGTTTAGTCCATCTTAGAGTGGATACTAGATGGTGCCTTAGACCTGGTCTATATAAATGTTTGCACGTAGTGTCACCATTGCATAAAAATTTAGCTTAGACTATGTGCCTCTTTCTTCAGTTCCCAGCTAGATTTGATTACTGTATTTTTCTGGCTATACATTGCTTCTTTGTTTAGGTCACTGTGACGTCATAATGAAAAAATTTAAATCAATATATATACATCACATGGACATGTGAGATAAATCACCCATGCACATATAGTTAAACACATATAAAGATGTGTGCTTGTTAATGGCCATAAATGCATGACCATTATTAACAAACACTTACTAAAAACTAACTGTTTTTTCTTGGGATGCTGGCAGTAGGCGTAAATATATGGTCAGTATTAGCAAATAGTTGCTAAAATAGTTCTTTTTAAAATTAATGTTCTTAATGCACCTTTTGAATAATTTGTTTCAGCGTTTGGTGTATGTTTAACAAGGCTTTATAGTTGTTTATTTATTTCTGAATAGAAGAGCTGTTTGCTAAATTTTTAAAATGGTCAGTTCTTCATTCTATACTTGACAGAGCTGCATTTAGCTTTTGAACACATTGATCAGTTCGCTTCTTTATATTAGATGTCATAAAGATTTTACAAATTTCCTTATTTTTTTAAAAAATAGTACAGATGATATTTTAAGCAACTACATGATAATTATGATAATAATGAATGTTTCATGTTGTAATGCAATTTTTTTATTCTTCTTGACATTGATATTTTCAGATTTTGTTCATTTGATGGTGCAAATGAAAATGTGTGGCATGTCTTGGTAAGTTTTTATTTTGCTGTTATCTATTATAAGCAACTGTCAATTTAAGTTTTTTACTCATCTGAAAGCCATCAAATTTGCTATCACCAACATGTGAAAACATTTTCTATTGTTGTAACTGTGCTAGAAATATGCCCCGTTGTTATATTTTCAAAATAGGCTACAAAGTATTACAGTGGAGCAAATTACCAAAAATGCCTGCCATCCTTTCTGTACAATGAGTACCGGGATGCCCATTGAAAAATTAAGATATTTGTCATTTTTCTAAACTTGCACCAGATCTAATTATAACATGCATTTTAGAACTGTTGGTAAACAAATTTATGTGTTTGCACAATTTGACAGTATAAGAACAACAGATTATGTTCTGCCACTATGCTGTTCTCATGCTTATGATAGAATAAAGAAAGTCTATTAGACTTTTTATTGTTATTGTTTTTAGTAAGTAATAAACAGACTGTTCAGATTATTGTCGGTTGAATTGTTTCAGGAGGTGCAGCCCAATTCTCCTGCAGCCCAGGCCGGTCTTCAGTCTACCACAGATTTCATCATTGGAGCAGACACTGTGTTGCATGAGGTATAGTCTACCAGTAGTTAGGGCCCCCAGAAATTCGCGATCTTGCGCAGCGTAAATTCTGTGCAAAAATTCCTAGTTTCGCACAACAGCGCAAAAATTGGCAATCCATGCAAATTTTGACAAAATCTTGCTTATTTATCTAAATTGGGCTTTGATTTTCTTAAAAATCACTGCAGTGCCGTGGCAGTTCAGCATAGCAACAACACCGAGGGGCGATGATCAAAATGGCGGCCACCGAATGGGATGAAATTTCAGAAGAATTTTTAGTTAAGGATCATTATTTTTAGTAGTAATGCACAAACTTAAAGTATAAAAAATTCCAGAACTTCACGACCAGACAATAAAATGTGTTAGACGAAGTTTCACAAAGCGGTCACACAGGTGCGTCGCTTGCTGTCTCGGCTTATGACAGAACGAATGCATTTATTCTGTAGGCGTCAGGTGTGCACACGAAGAGGGAGGGCTACTATTCGGCATGTTGTGTAATAATATTATAGGCATATAATACTATTTTGAAGTTGTATTTATAATGAGCGTAGATTTTGGTGGGCGTAAATTTTGCAAAATTAAAATTCTTTGCAATCGTCTGAATGCATTAATCTTATAGGAACTTCATAACTGCATTTTTTGCTTGATTGTCTAATTTCTAGAATGCCAAAACTTTACACTAAATGGCAAAAATACTGTTAGATACTTTGGTACACCGATTCAATGAAAAAATAACGAACATTATCATTTTTAAATTGCCCAAAATTCGTGCAAATTTATTGTTTTGGTGCTCATTTTTTCACTTTTTTGGCGCACATTTCTGAGGGGCCAACGTAACAATAACTTCGATCACATTATGTCTAAAGTGTCATTCGATGCTATTTTGAAATTCATTTAATTGTATAACTTAACTGTTTGTAAAGGTGTTATGTAACTTTCAGCTCCCCACACCGACCCACGTAATGCTTCGTAATGTTTTCAATGACCCCACCCACCCTCGAGCGTCACTTTATTATGCAATGATCCCTAATGGCAATAAAGAATAGTTCATTCATGTTGTGCTGATGTCTCTGTGGTACAACAAGTGTTAACAGATAATGTTTCAACTGATCCTGTTTGATTTTTGCTGAGCTGTTGTTATTTGTTTGTTTTCAGTCAGAAGATTTGTTCACACTGATTGAGACTCATGAAGCTAAACCAATGAAGTTGTATGTTTATAACACGGAGTTGGATGCATGCCGAGAAGTGACGATTACACCTAACAGCGCCTGGGGTGGTGATGGAAGGTTAGATCTGGCTGAAGGCTACAATACTTAATTCTAAGAAGCTTCTCTTACATTTATAATGAACTGAGGAACATTAAAATGCAGGAATGAGCAATTGTTTCAATGTTTTGTAGCCAGTCTCCATTGTTAGATTCCATAAAATTTTCAATCTATATTATGATGCAGGCAAGAATTCTGTGCATTTTCTGCTTGTAGCAAAGTACACTTGTCTCTTTCAGCCATGCTTCTGAGAGTTATCTAAAAGGCTCCGTATTGAGTGTCTTAATGCGTGTGCATATACATGTCTGCATGTTGATATGTTGTATGTATGTATGTATGTAGATATGCACCCATTTAAAATGCATAAGCACTGTTTCAAGCTTTATTGTGAGGCTGTAGCAACTTGCGTTTTAACTGCTTGTTATTCCTGTGCACACTTCACAATTTTAAGTTAATTTTATTAGGTTTGAACAAGCAAGGATCAGATCTCAAAGCTCTATGCATGGTGACACACTGTTGCCAAATTGTTCTATGTTGTGTTTGAGCTACTTGTATATAAAAAATTGCCCAAGACCATTAGAGCACATGTCCATTCAGTAGGACTTTACATTGTTCAAAGAGCAATGTATGCATAAATTTGTTGCAATAGACCAGTGGTAATTGGTATGGAAGAGACATATGCAGTTCACTGCATGACTGTCTCGTTTTGACAAAGAAGTGGTTCAAGACTTTTTTCTTGTTTCTTTTATGCAGTCTAGGATGTGGAATTGGCTATGGCTACCTGCACAGAATACCTACCAGACAGTCTAGTGCGTCATTACAGAACCTCGTCGTTGTCTCGAATTCAACCACTCAACAGTCGACTACCCCTGGCTTCAACTCCCTGGTAGGGTAATTTTATTTTAGACTACAGTGTTGCATACTGAACTGTTACACTGTTCATTTCTGTAGTAGCTTAATTGATCTTATCACATGCAATCTGACTCATAAGGAATACATATATATTTACCATTATAACTCAGGAGTCGGGAAGGTAGAAAGTCTTGCATTTAGGCAGAACTTTTACACTGATTAACGTCATGTAGTTGGACGGCATTAGTGAATGTATATATGATATAGACCTCTGCCTTGGCTTGCATTATGCTATTATATGGCAGCATTCATTGAGATCATCATATTGGATAAGATTAATGAATATGATTAATTATATAAAGCACTGAAATACTTTAACCTTTTGACAATGAGCATGTACTGATAGTGACTGATGGTGATGTGTTTGCCATAGACTCCAACTGGTGGCCCTGCTGAACTTCCGGTTCATCCTGGCAGCGTGAGCTTTGGAGGACCAAGCGGAGCTGGTGCTTTTCCGAATCCCTTCCAAACAGGTTAGAGAATACACTGGCCTAGAGTTAATTCATATATCATATGAGTTTTGGATTTCGCTCAAGATTGCCTAAATCTGTACCTGGAATTTCATATATTTTTGTTTATTGAACTATAGAAGGCTGGCAAATCGCGAATATATATTGACTTGTAGGTCATATGTAGACCCATTTTGAGGCTGTTTCCATGTGCAGGATTATGGTGATTTAAAAAAATAGAACACTTTGCTCAATGTAATTTTATAAAACTTGACCGTAGTGAAGTAAATTTTATGATTTAAAGACAAATCGGTTTACATGTTGCCTTTGAGTTAAGTTGAGAGTTTTGCGTAATAATCTCTTATTATTAAATAGATGCTGAAAAGTGGTAAAAAGAGAAGTCAGCAAATTGTTTGAAAATCATAAATCTGCTGACAGTCTCCTTTTTATAAGATCAGTAACACATGCTCATTGATTTATAAATTGTCTGCTACATAACTTTACATCTTTATTCATTGCATCATTTCATTCCGGTTTGTCAATGGAATTTGAGTTGCCATGAGCCATGACAGAGGTGCTTTTGTTAGGATGGGATGTTGTCGAGTAATCAGGTGCTTGCATAGTAATACGGGAAATACCATGTAGAGCCTACTCTGAGACAATTACTGTTTAGGGACCTTTCAGAAAGTTTTACATTGACAATCATGCAGAACCATTGATTTCTGCTTGGTCATTAGATAGTTGCACATAAAAATAATAATATTTTGAAGTGTAGAGACTCAGTTTGCAAATGTTACTTTCAAGGCCATTTTAAATATAGAAGAAATGAAGTTCTAAGAATGTTATCTGTTAAGGATGGATGCAGCATGGTTAATGTTGATTTAACCCATAGTCTGATTTATCTCGCAGGAAGTCCTACGCTGCCTGCGTATCAGCCAGCAACAGTGACCACATCAGCAACGGGTTCCGTCGATCAACACAGTTTAGCATTTCAGTCGTTGAGTGTGGGCGATGCAAATCCTCCTCCTCATCCCAACAGTCTTATAAACATGGGTAAGAAGTTATTTATTTATCTATTTCTCGCATTTGCTATAGCGCCCCTTCAAGCTCACTACTCAGAAGCGCTCCCAACTTCAGCGTGGACATTGGATCAGATTTTCATGCAGAAGCGCACACGCGAGTGAAGGACTTGCTCGAGGTTCAGGGATTCATGGAAGTCAGATTCTTTTAGGAAAAATTATTAAAATTGAATATCCACTTCATTTATTTAATACTGAATTATTCTCTAAATTATTTAATCTAATATTTGTCTTTAATAATTGAACATGTTTCAAACTAATGTTGCTCTGATAATGTAATTTTTTTACTGATCTGGTCTATTTTCGAAATTGTCCTCCAAACTGAGGCCATTGATGTAAGCTAGCAGTGTTACAGACAGGCAATGATGAAACTTCTGTTATTGAGCTATTCAGTATTCTGGGTTCCTGAGATTTACTTAGACATATCAATCAATAGTATGTATTGTACTGCTATCATGAACACACTTAGGTAACCTAAGTATTTAACACTTTACTGACGAGCGTGTATTAAAAGTGACAAGGTTATGAATGCATGTTGTTGGTAATGTATCGAAACCTGTAAACAGTATCACCAGAATTTTGATTGAATTTATTTTGCATTTTTAGTATTTATGGTTTTAAATCTATGGTTGTTTCAATTCTTATTCAGGTGTTACTATGCCTACCAATCTTCAAAGTTTTTCTATACCGGGCATGTCGGTTCCACCAATGCCCAACATTTCATTTGCAAATATGCCTAGACATACATCTCCACTCGAGTTTTCAACTGCTGGAACAAATTTGCCGCATGGTAAGAAGAAAACTCACTTTGTTGCCTAGTTTCTGGTAGCTTATGCAAATTCGTGTAAGTTGTTTACTAGAGCTCTGTATTTGAATTTAAATAATGTAATCTGATTGTTTTATAGATTAATGCCCTGCAACAATGAGTGCAGTGCTGTGCACTGAACTTACTGGGAGACCAATGCAGCTAATTCTTAAAGCATTATAAGTTATAAAGTTAAGATCATTCTGGAACAGTGCTTGTGCTCTCTTTGCTTAGCTTTAGAGTAGCACTAGAAATTTGGAGGTTATTCTTTTGAATGCGTCATGCATCTTACAGAAATGTTCAAAATTTTCAAAGACAGTTAATTAATTCAAAGGAAATGAGGAGCCTCAGGAGAGTCTTGTGTTGTTGCTCGCTAACCCAAAGTAGGAACACTAATTATGCAAGATGTCTCTTCTGTTTCATTTACTTGATGTTGTTGTTATATCGAATATCAGTTAGGGGGTCATGTATTTTCATTGCATTGATTAGTTGATAACTGTAGTAGAAAAATTACCAGTAACTGTTTAGTAATCTGTTTTTATTTTTCATATTTGTTCAGGTTTCCCTTCAACCTTTACACTCCCACCACCAATGTTTGCACCTGGCACTTTCTCAATGCCTATGCCCATGGGAACCACTGCTGGCACTCTGCCAACTTTTCCAGCAATACCACAGAACCTGGCAGCTTCCTTGGCAACCACTTTGCCTAGCATTCCTCTGATCCCACAGAATTTGAGAACGGCTGTCCCAGCTGCGACATCTACATTGCCAGCAGCACCAACTTCTGAGTCGCCTGCTGCAGCTGCTACATCATAGATGATGATCACTTGAAAAGGCAAAACATCGGCCAACAATGTTGTTTGAGATAGAATATGACGCTGTCAATGAATACGAGTGCATTAGTGGTCGGACTGAACTGGGCATTCGTTGAAACAAATGTCTGCCTGGTTTAAATGATGTCAGTCACAGAAGTTTCCAAAGTTCAGCACTGAAACTGTAGTTGTGTATTTGGAATCGTCTGGAAGCTTTTGTTCATGTCATGCAGTAAGCGTTGTTGGAGATTTCGCCCGAGGTGAAATCTCAGCTGCAGAAAATGCTCTGATGATTATTCTGTTACTCTTTCCATGTTACTTGCTGACGATTCCTTGCTTCTGTAATTATCGTGCATAAAGTGTAAGGAAGTAAAGAAAGTATTTCTCACTGGTGGGGTGAAACTAATTTATTGTTTATGTTGGATGCATTCTGTGAAAAACTATTAACGTGCACTAACCATGGAAAATTGTTTTGCTTGAGAAATACAATATTGTAGTAAGTATGCAGTTACAATAGACCCACAAGAGGAAAGCTGTTTACAGGCAAAAGTGCTAACATGACTGTGCCAAGCTAACTGCTAACCATAACTCTTCAATCTGTAATTAATACACTTTTAGTTGTCTTTACTATAAAGGTGACAAATGTCAACTGCTGAATCTGGTTATCTATTTGCACATGCTATGATGCATAGCATGTAAGAACAAGTTCTGGTAATATTAACTAACTATTTGCTGAAATTGGTTTTCGACACTGCACTACAGTGTTAAGTATGCTGTGCAAATAGTTGCCATATTTTTTCGTGCTGGATCCTAAAATTATTTCTGCCTAATATAATGGCATATATTATGAAAGTGAGATGATCTGTGTACCGTTTAAGTCGACAGATTACTGGAATTACAGGATTAACTAAAAGTTGGAAGTTTCTGTTAGTAACTTGGTCGTTGGTTTATTAACTTTCGTGATCTGTGATTGCCTGTTGTTATGTGGACGACGACTCTTATTGAGCGTCAGCAGAATGAAGTGGAGGCGATATGTCAGCTGGTGTGTTTTTTTATGCTGGATGTATGTGCAGTGTGCGGTTGGTTACTGATGGTGGTTCTTTGTGGCTGTAAATAGTATTTTGATGACTTTAATTGCTGAAACCTTTAGAAGGTTGTTTGGAATTGTAGTGAATGTATTTCATCTCTGAACAGTAAATCTTGGTTAAGTTGTTGGTGTGGTTTGTCGTTGTGCCTCTCTTCACCATTTCGTTTTATTGATATGCCAGCATTAAACTGGATGGGAATATGGTAGTGGGGGGAGACCAGAGACCTACATTTGCAAGTTCAGTCAGCTTTTGGAAAGCAAAAGATGCAATTGCCTTTTGTCTGACGATCTGTACCGCTGTAAGTTTTTTTGGAGATGAAAGTTCAACAAATTCACCCAAGTTGTGGTATTGATCCAATAAAATGAATAAGAATATAATAAGAACGAAAACGACTAAGATAGAACATAGCTAAGACCATAAACGAAGAGAAAGAGCATAACAGAGAACGAAAATGACAATGAAAGAACATAACAAAAAGCGATGAAGAAAGAAAACAACAAATGACGGAGCTGACTAATAAGGAACATAACTAAGAACCAAACAGATTAAGAATGGAAGCCTTGAAGAACGACAAAAAAGAACATAACAAGAAACCAAAATGGCTAAGAACATGAGCAACTAAGAAGGAACATAACTAAGAACGAAAAGTCCAAAACTGAAGACACTTAGAAAGAACATAATTATGAAAGAAAAACGACTAGGAAAGAACATAACAAAGAACGAAAACAATTAAGAAAGACCATGACTAAAAACGAAAACGGCTAAGTAAGAACATAACAAAGAACGAAAACTGTTAAGAAAAAATAACTAAAAAAGAAAAACTAAGCAAAACATGACTAACAATGAAAACGACCAATATGGAACATAAAGACAGAAAACGACTAAGAAAGAACATAACTAAAAATGCAAATGACAAAGAACAGAAAGCACTAACAACAAAACGGCTAAGAAAGAACATTTTTACAACGAAAAGACTAAGACTACTGATAACTAGTAGTGCAATGACAAAGAATGAAAAGTAGTAACAACAAAACGACTAAGAGAACATCAATACTAACAACGAAAAAGACTAAGGCAGAACACGACTAAGAAAGTACATAAAAAGTGAAAATGACAAAGAACGAAAACCAGAAATAATGAAAACAACTAAGGAAGAACATAACAAGGTCCACGAAACAGGAAAATCCTAACAAAGAGAAAGATCACAGAACAGAATGAAACGCCAACGAGAGAACATAAAAAAAACAGACGACAAATAAAGAAAACGACTAATAACGAAGCTGAAACATAACAAGGAACGATAATGACTAAGAACGATTACGCCTTAAAAGAACGTGACTAAGAGCGAAACTAGTAAGAAAGAACATGATTAGGAATTTATCTAATAAAAAGCTTAACTAAGAAGGAAAAGAAAGAACATTACAAAGAACGAAAAGAAAGGACATTATAAAGAACGAGAAGAATGCACATTGCAAAGAACGAAAACGACTAACAAAGAATATAACGAAGAACGAAAACGACTAACAAAGAACATAACTATGAATGCAAAGACTAAGAACGAAAACTACTGAGAACAAAATGAACAAAATAACATTACAAAGAACGAAAAGAAAGGACATTATAAAGAACGAGAAGAATGCACATTGCAAAGAACGAAAACGACTAACAAAGAATATAACGAAGAACGAAAACGACTAACAAAGAACATAACTATGAATGCAAAGACTAAGAACGGAAACTACTGAGAACAAAAACGGCCAAGAAAGAATATAACTCCAAACAAAGACGACTAACAAGTAACATAACTAAGAGCAAAAATGACGAAGATAGACCATAACTAAGAACAAAAACGAATAAAAAGAACACAATTAAGAACTAAAATGACTAATAAAGAACACAACTAAGAACGAAAACAACTAATAACAAACAGAACTATGATCGATAACGACTAACAAAGAACATAATTAAGAACAAAAACTTCTAATAAAGAACACAACTAGAAAAGAAAAGAAAGTACATAACGAAGAATGAAAAGGACTAAAAGAGAAGATAACTAAGAACAAAAACGACTAAGAAAGAATGCAATTAAGAACTAAGAAGACCAAGAGAGAACATATTTAAGAACGAGCGAAAACGACTAAAAACGAATGCGACTAAGCAGAAACATAACTAAGAATGAAAATGACTAAGAAAGAATATAACTAAGAACGAAAACTACTTAGTAAAAAACAACTAAGAACGAAAACGGATAAGAAAGAGCACAACTAAGAACAAAACAATTGAGCACGAAAATGACTAAGAAAAAACACAAGTAAGGATGAAATCGAAAAAGAAGGAATATAACTAAGAACGAGAGCGAATAAGAACGAAAAGAAAAACAACTAAGAACGAAAACGTAAAAAAGAACGACTAAGAAAGAACATAATAAAGAAAGAGAACGAAAAAGAATGTAACTAAGAGCGAAATCGACTAAGAACGAATACAACTAAGAAGGAAAATAAACGAGAAAGAACATAGCTAAGAAAGAAAACGACTAAGCAAGAAAACGTCTAGGAGCATAATTTAGAACGAAAAGGTAAAATAAAGAGCACAACTAAGAAGGAACCATCTAAGAACATAAAAGTAAAAAAGAAAAAGTATATCGAAATATAACCCAAAAGAAAAATATGACTAAGAACGAGAATGAAAAAGAAAGAACATAAGTAAGAACGAAAAAGAAACGTGTGTAATTGTACACTGCAAGAAATTGTTAAATGGTGAATTAATGTCTGCTCGTAAAAATAACATTAGCAGTAAGCTTACTAGTAGCATTGGAAGTTAGGCCTGCTACAACTTAACTGCTGTTTACATCCAATATACAGGGTTGGCCAAAAAATGCCCCCTCACGGTTTTTTTCCAATATCTTGACCAAAAGTAAGAATTTGGTAATGAAATTTTATAGGCTTATAGTCAATTCATATTTACAACTGAGCCCAATTTCATCAAAATATTTCAAACAGAACAAAAGTTATATCACTTTTAGTGAGGCCACCACCGTTTTTTGACGATTCAAAAACGTAACGCAACAAAAAGTAACAAAAGCCCCATTTATTAAGTCTCGTCTCAAATAATTGTTATCAAATAGCCTTGATATTGATAGATAATCATTATTATTACTATTTTAAAAAGAAACAGGGTACCAGCTTAGCTGCATGTTACTGTGAAGTCACTTAGCAAGATAACAATCAAGTTGGTAAATAAGGAATCTGTCAGATTAATAATTTTGCTATTAATCCTTTACCCGTTTGCCCCGAGAATATCCGCTGAAAACGGGCTTAAAATTTAAAAATTAACCGGTAAAGGGTTAAAGCAATGAAATTCAAATAAATGAAAATGGCCAAGGTGTCAATGGCAGACAAAATGTGTATTCAGACACCTCTTGAGCAAGATTCTGGAGATATAAGGCTATGAGCAACGTTTACTCTGATAAACAGTGAAAGCGCAAAAATTAAGAGTTAAGCTGAGAGTTAAGAGATTTGCCGTAAAATGAAAGAGATCTGTTCAGTGTCGATTGTTCTGGTTTCATTGAGAAAGCCAATGGCCCCAAGTCTTCGGATTTGAACCGGATGTATTGATAATCAATTGCGGAGAGCTATGCTGGAGAAATATCACAATCTGCAACCAAAGCCAAGAGCGGTAAGAGAATTGATGAGTGCATTTTAGGTAATATGGGAAGAATTGCCTTTGGAGTGCATCAACAGATTCATCAAGAACTTTGCAAAGAGACTCAAAAGAAGTTTTGGCACTGCTCGTGGGCACATTGAACACAAGTTGTGAAGCACTATCAAGTTAATTCAAAAACAGTTATTTGAGATGTGACTCAATAAAATCGTGTTTTTGTTGCATTACGTTTTTGAATCGTCAAAAAAACGGTTGGGTGGCCTAGCTCACTAAAAGTTATATAACCTTTGTTCTGTAACTTCTGTTTGAAATATTTTGATGAAATCTGGCCATGATGTGTAAATATGAATTGTCTATTTCATCCAAATTCTTACTTTTGGTCAAGATATTGGCGAAAAACCGTAGGCTTTTTGGCCCACCATGTAGATACAACTAGCATTATCATCGCATCATTGTCATCATCACGGGCACCTATATAGGATGACGCAAGTCGTCGAAGTTGCGAGGTCGTCGCTACTGCTCAATGCGCTCGCGACTGAAAATTTTTGTCCTTGAGGCTTCACGATGTTTTGGTCTCCTTTTGAATAAATTGTCCCTGGGTCGCCACGGTGACATTGTGAATTCTCATAATGTGACCACTGTATGTATATAAATATTGTCTTTATTATAACCAGCTGCAAAACAGCACTTGTTTGGTATTATGGAAGTGACGAACAAAAGGGGACGTCCCTTCAGAGAATGGAAGGATGACATCGCGGAATGGTGTGGAAACATATCACTGCAGCAATTGAGCCACACAGCAAGAGAAAGAGACAAATGGAGGGAGATGATCAAAAGAGCATCAAGCACCCACGGGCGATGAACCCATGGACATTGATGATGATGATGTTGATGAAAACAGCACTTAGCTGGTGAACAAGTGTCACATATAAAATTCACATAAGATATAAAAAACCTATTAACACTAAACTGAAGCAAGAAATTTTATATGTTGTGTTGCCAATGTAATAGTAGGCCTAACTCCGTGCTCTATGGCATACGGACTAGTCTACGGTTCGAATTAAGCAATCTGTCATAGATTTCTCGGTCGATAGCTTCACCACGTGCCTTGTGACGTGACTAACGAAACTAGTAAGTACGTTTTTAATGAAGACTACATATAATTTTTTAAATATCTTCATTTAGATGCTCATCTCGCGACTTTTTGGCTGCTTGTTGCCGTGATCTCTCACGATAAAGTATTTCCGACATGTGGCAACTCTGCGTGACGTCCATTCAAACGGGCAAGCGGTGGTAATAAAAGGACGTCTCCCGATCAATATATAATTCACTAGCTGTACCCGGCAACGCGTTGCTGTGGCTGAAAAGACTCTCCCTCCCACCATCACTCCCTACTTCGGATCCCTTCCCCTGCCTCCCTCCCTGCCTCTGTCCCTCACCTCCCCTTTCCTTCCCTACCCTTCCCTGCCTCACACCCTCCCGTTTCCTCCATGCCTCCCCCTCGCTCTCTCCCTCCCCTTTCTCCCTCCCCTCTTCCTCCCGCTCCCTCCCCTCCCTTCCACACTCACCCCTCTCTTCCTCTCCTTTGTCCCTCCGTCGAACTCCGTCCCTCCCCGTCCGTCCGTCAGTCCGTCCGTAAAACTTTCCGAGATCCTTGATTTTGTAAAAAAAAACGACAGTTACATACATGCGCTATAAACAGACGCGCACATTTGAATGCAACGTCGTGTGAAAATTTAAAATCAATATCGCTGGAATGGAATTGCCCTTTTTTCAAAAAAGCATATAAAAACCCTGGCGTTCGAATTCGAATGGAACGTTGTGGGGAAATTTGAAAGCAATCGGTGAAGAACTTACCGAGATCCTTGATTTTGTAGAAACCAACAGCTAGATAAATATATGCGCTATAAAAAGGACGCACGTATATGTGCTATAAATAGACGGCCGCACTCGGAAGCAGCGTCGGGTGAAAATTGAAATCAAAATCGCTCGAATACATCGCATAGTTGTGTTTTTTTGGTCGTAAAGATTGTGCTTTTCTCCAAAATGCATTATACAAACCCGCTCATGTTGGAATGGAACGTTTTGCGAAAATTTTCAAAACAAACGGTCAAGAACTTTCCGAGTTCCTTCATGTCGAACGGTAACGTTTTATATTTTTATTGTTATAGATTTTAGATTGAAAAACGAGCAGAGTCGACGCCACAATAATAATTGTAGACCTACCGTCGCTATAATTCTAGTAGGCCTATGTATAAGCATCTGCATCTTCAGTAGTGCCTAAAGTGTGGAAAAATAAGCCATGCATTGTGCTAAAATGTAATTAAATTCCATTTAACTTTTACTTTTACGTAAGTACATTTGCCCAATACTTTCAACAACGCTGAAAATAAGTGCATTACTTTCTAAAAGAAGTGCCTGGACGCCCCTTCTAGGCTGTGCTGGCCATAGGCGGAGACTTGGGGGGACGGAAAGACGCGAGATTTTCTGATGGACGAATGGCTGAGTGTCGCAGAAAAATTTCCATCTTTTTCCGGCTAAAATTTCTGACGACCGGCGAAATCTCGAAAAAAATTCTATTTTCGCGGCCAAAAAAGTTGATGACTTTTTTTAGTCATCCGGCCAAATCTCGACGAAATTTTCTATTTTCGCCGCCAAAAAAGTTGATGACCTTTTTTTAGTCTTGGCGCTCAACGATTGGGGGGGGGGACAAATGCATGGGCCGTCCCCCCAACACTTCCATTGGGGGGACCGTCTCCCCTAGGTCTCCGCCCATGGTGCTGGCCAATAACTGGCAGGACGTACGGCGTTCAGATTTTAAACTTCCGTCCATGACCGTCCATGCAGCCACACTTTAAGCCCTGATTCTTCAGATATTATCTCAATTATTCTATTGTCAGCCGATTCTTAACAAAAATACGTTGCCATTGGTGACCATCACGTGGCCTATTATTATAGGCCGGTGCCATCTGCGAAATTCCTGAAGACGCTGAAGAAAGAGAAAATTTATACGTCTAATATTACTTTAAATTGTTTCCTGAATGTGTCGTCATCAACAAAAAACGATCTTAGGATTCACAAACCATTGATTTCGGAAAGAATTAGAAATCGATCGCTGACAGTTGTGGAAACAGCTAAATTTTGGCAATATTTGCGAAGTTTAAACATCTTCCAACAGCGATATCAGCTGATGACGTCATTGTAACCGATTATAAAGTTTGGCGTTTTCTATAGCGCTAGGATTTATTCCTCGAGCTCTGTGTAGCGCCATATCACAGGGAGGCTCAGAGTGCAGTGGTAATATCCATAGAAGTAGATTAATAATAATAATAATAATAATTCATTATTATTGTCAAATTATTGTTTTACCGCTCGAGGTAAGACCTAGAACACACAACTTCACTCTCCCACTTAAGGACAACTCCCAATTTATTCCACGATCGTTATATAAAAATATATACTAGCTTATTTAAGACCTAAACGTACTTTGAACTTCAATTATTCTTTATCACTCATGTTAACATTTTCTGCTTTATTGTCAGAATGTCTTTTTCTCAATTAAAAAACGAATATAGGCCTACGAAAGGTAGAAAAGATCCCTCAAGCTCCAAGAGATTCAAACATGAGATAGGCTAATGTTGCTGTTGCGCCGCTGCTGGTGCCGTTGTTTTTGTAATTGAGAAACGCAGCAACGATTTAAGCCAGTGGTAAACCTGTCAGGCTGTCACTAACAAATGATATACATGTACTAAAGGTGTTTCACAAGCCGAGTTAGAGAAAGGCAGGGGCGGTAAACTCGAAATTCCTGTGGAAGGCGGTTCCAACGAGAAGGACCAACTCGAAGGACTGCTCGCACGCGGGGAACAACAAGGCCTATATAGGCCTATGGCGACCGAACAAAGTATAGAAAAATTCGCGAGATGTCGTATAGGCTACATGTTAATACGAACCACTTCCCCCTCCAGAACAAGTAAGCCCCACCCATAGGCGCAATCACGTCCTAAAAGTTGGAGGGGACCATAATGAATCACGTCCTAAAAGTTGGGAGGGACCATAATAATAAAGCTAGGGGACCACTCAAAAGTTGGGGGAGACGAGTCCCGTGGGTCCCATAGGGTGGTTGCGCCTATGGCCCCACCCCAAAAGACTAAAAATGAATCGTAAGAAAAATGGCCGATCACAATTTAAGTGCCTGAGCGGTCGGTTGTCGTTCGCTTAAAACAGAGGCTTCCCCCACCCCCGAAACTCGAATCCCTCAAAGCACTTTAAAGCAGGGGTGCTAGATTAAACACTGATGTTCATGTATGTCTGAATTCTACTAAGAGAACTTATATCCGTCTTAGTGTAAGGTTGCCTCAGCCCGAAGCCCAGGTCTAACACGTAGGCTAATAGTATGCTAGTAGTAGGCCTATATAAGCCGTATAGTTCCAATTGATCAGTTTAACGACACTGTGTGATAACAAAGATCATTAGCGTCGCTTCCCCCCTTCATACAGGCTTGGGACTGGCACCGAGTACTAATTAACAGTCTGTAGTGAAGTTAACCTGACACGGAAAACCATATATGTACCGTTGTAGTCAACACTATTCACATACAAATCTGAGATCAAGAACCATTCGGGCGCACCAATATGGCGCAGACCTCATTTGCATAAATGCGTTACGTCACTATGCAATGGCTCAATGGACGTTGACCTTTCTCGTGCGAAATGAAATTACCGTATTGTCCTTAAGAAATTAAATTACCGTATTAACCTTAAGACGGATGCAAAAGAACCAAGCATGGCCGCCGTCATGAACTGATGGCTGCTGGTGATTCCGTAAATAGCGTCGACTTTCGCCTGGAGTGCGCACCTGCTCCTCGTCCCAGCTGTCAATCATCCAACCCAACTGCAGCCGAACGCCGATGGCGGTCGCATTAGCGGAGAAGTAAGAACATAACATGGCAGGATGACTCCTGTCATCTTCACCTGGCCTAGTCTACTCTGGGTCCGTGACTGTGGCAAATCCAATTACTAACCTTAGGCTATAGGTATATGAGTCATGCAGTGTGAGGATAATTCTCGAAAATTGTACGATGCATTAGAAGGAAAGTAGGCTACGGTTGAAGCAAGGGCGGATACAGAAATTTTCGAAGGGGGGGCCAAAGTCCTACGGAACTACTCATGGGGAGGAGGCCACGTCTACTTTCCGAGCAAAATAGCTGGTAAAAAATAAAGCCACCCCCCTAACTAACTAGCGCCACCACTGCAGGACTGTACTGGTAAATTTTGAGGTGAGTACACGCAGGCCGGAAAAAATCGACTCTTTTGGGCCGAAAAATTTCTGACGACCTTTTTGCCTTTTTTAGGTCACTTTTTTCCGTGCTTGCTTTTGTCCTTTGACTCCTTTCGCATGCACGACAGCCCCAAAAAACGCTACTTTCCGCGATTTTCGACTGCTTTAACTGTCACATTTTCCCATTCAGTTCTTTGTTAGGTGAGTATACCCGCGTATACCCTCGTTTTTTGAGGTGAGTACACGATGCCGTTTTTTCCCGGAGGTGAGTACACGCTGTATAGCCTACCCGCGTATATACCCTCGTGTATAGCCCTGGTTCAAAGCCCGGACACAGGAATAACACAATACATCATGTCAACTGGATGCTGGACTGACGGCAATTATAGCCACGGTATATCCTGTCATTGTAAAAGGATCTGTCGATAATGCTTAGTTTATGTTTTGTGGACAAAACAATATGCCAGATAATAATAGATGCACGCACGGCTATTGGAAAGAATCAGTGAAGCGGGGACATAATGAGGCACGGTGGCGAGTGGTTAGAGCCAGGGACGGATCCATGCACGGGGGGGGAATCCGGCCATGGCCCCACATTGAAAAATTTCCATTGAACGTGCCCCCCCCATTAGGTTTCAACAAGCTTTCAACAGTAGGTTTGAATGGTATATTTTCCAAACAATTTGGCTAAATGACTAAAAAAAGGTCATCAGTTGTTTCGGCAGGGAAAATGGTACATATTTAAAGGCAAGTTGAACCTGTTCTGTTCTGTTCTCAGCCATCCTCATTTCGAGGTTCGGCCGCATCATGAACAATATTCCTCCAGCGTCTCCTGTCTTCCGCAAGTCTTATCATTTCATCCATTTCCAATCCCGTCCAGTCCTTTATGTTCCCCAACCAGTTTGTTCTCGGTCTTCCTCTTTTCCGATTTCCCGGCATTGTGCCCTGCATGATGTCTTTCTCCAAGCATATTCTCTCTCTTCTCATGATGTGTCCGATATAAATAAGTTTTCTTTCCTTTACCGTCCTCAGAAGACTCCTCTCCACTCCTGCCTCCTCCAGCACCCACTCATTCCTCCGCATTTTCGTCCAAGATATGTTCATGATTAATCTCAGACAATTCATCTCGAATGCCTCTATTCTTCTTTCCTCCTCCTTCCTCTGCAGTGTCCAGTTTTCATAGCCGTATGTAGCCACCGGCCATACCAGTGCTCTCCACAACTTTATCTTTGTTATGTTTGTTATGTCATGGCTCTTCCATATCTTTTTAAGGCCTGTAGCCACTGCATAACAAGTTGAACCAAACGACTAAAAAAGAAGATAATCAGTTTTTTCAGGCGAAAGATCACAACATATTTCACAAAATTTTTGCCGCCCCTTCAAAAATTTCTGTATCCGCCCATGGTTGGAGTGGTCGGCCAGTAACACTGAAAGTACGGGTTCGATCCTCAGTCCGAATAGGCTTCTGTGTATGGACCTTTGGCAAGTCCTTCACTCACAATAAATTGCTCTATAGAAATAGAATTGAGTGAGTGCTTATTTTCTGAAAAAGGGACACAAACGTATAGGCATAAACCGTGGGTTTTATTCAGGGCTTAAAGTGTGACTGGACGGTCACGTCAAGTTGCTTATTAGGTCAACACAGCCTGGAAAGGTAAGGAACGTCCAGGCCAGTGGTGGCGCCAGGGGTTAGGAGGGGCTAAGCCCCCAAAAGATCATCAGGTTTTTTGCACAGGGAAAATGAAATATTTTCATGAGATTACGACTAAGCCCCTCCTTGGAAGGTCATCAGGTTTTTTGGGGGGGGGGGCGACAGGAAAAATGAAATATTTTCTTGAGATTTCGACCAAATTAAACGACTAAAAAAGGTCGTCAGCTTTTTTGACTGGTAAAATGAAATATTTTCTTGAGATTTAAAAAAAGATCGTCAGAAATTTAGGCGAATGAAAATGGAAAATTTCCTCCGCGATTCGTCCCTCTCAACCACGATGTAAAAATCTAAGCTCTCAACCAACCCCCAAACTGAATTCCTTGCGCCGCCACTAATCCAGGCACTTCTTTTGAAAACTTTTTTGCACTGTAACACTGTTCTTATTTTTACGCAAACATTGCAAGTGTATAATTCTGGAACCAGCTCGAAGACCTCCTTTACCCGCTTTATATTATAGGCTATAGTCTCGAACATCTTTTTTGTCATGCATGAAACAGAGTCCGAATTATTAACCGACGTAGGCCTACATCGTCTTCTAGTATCATCTTCTAGTGCTCGTATAAATTATATGCGTCTGAACTTGAGTACGTCATCTTCTATAGTGCTCATATACATGCGTCTGAACTTAAGAGCTAAGAAGAATTGAGTATAGAGTAAAAAAAAAGAGCAGAGAAGATGCGATAGGGGGCGGGGGGAATGACTATAAGAGAAGAGCTGCATGCAGAGTACATGCAGTACAGCAGCGGAGAGGAAATGAAATGAAATGAGTCGGTTATTTGGCATCAGAATTGGCTATTTCTTTTTCGTGTACGTACCGATGTATGAAACGACACGTCTTTAGTGAATAAAAACAGCTTTCTTCGTCTTTTATTTGCAAAGACCATTTCATCAGCCGTCGAATAAATTTCATTCAGTGGTCTCCAGTGGCCTTGCTTTCGTCTGTTTGGCTATAAAACCTCGGCAGAACGAAGAGTTTCATTAATCCGCTCTCAGAATGCATGGGCTTCATTCCATCAGCTGTTTCGATGTATAGCCTTGATCTAAGTGAAGAATTTCTCGTTCTCTATTTCCATGCACTTCTAAAAACACGGAGATTATAAATTCATTGGAAAGAAAAGCATAACAGAATAACCACGGTATGTATTGTATTAAAAGAGTGATATAGAGTGGTAGAACTAAAAATGTGAATATACTATATACTGCAACTGCCTCTGCAACTATTACTGCTGAATGCATTCACTATATACTATCACTGCTACTACTTTCACTACTTCCACTACTACTACTATTTCTACCACTAGGCTACTATTGTTACTGCTACTATACTACTACTATAGTACTACTACTACTACTACTACTACTACTACTACTACTACTACTACTACTACTACTACTACTACTACTACTACTACTACTACTACTACTACTACTACTACTACTACTACTACTACTACTACTACTACTACTACTACTACTACTACTACTACTACTACTACTACTACTACTACTACTACTACTACTACTACTACTACTACTACTACTACTACTACTACTACTACTACTACTACTACTACTACTACTACTACTACTACTACTACTACTACTACTACTACTACTACTACTGCTACTACTACTGCTACTACTGCTACTACTACTACTACTACTACTACTACTACTACTACTACTACTACTACTACTACTACTACTACTACTACTACTACTACTACTTTTTTTCTAAAAAAGAACAGCGGTCCAACAGGGAACCAGTTAATTATTATTTCACTTTGCTTGTAGTAGTAGTAGTAGTAGCAGCAGCAGCAGCAGCAGTAGTAGCAGTAGTAGTAGTAATAGTAGTAGTAGTCAGTGGCGTAGCTACCATGTGTGCAATGTGTGCAAAGCACACGGGCCCACGACCTTCAGGGGCCCACCGAGATCGTTGAATTATTAATCTATTGCACTATTGATCTAACTTATTAGTAATTCACATTATTTTGTGACAGATGCAGTTTTGTGTAACACATTTGCATTAGGTCTACTTCGTTACTTTACTGACTCCCGTAATCCGCCGTGCTGTTGACAGGCAAAACTATACTCAAATCTGTTTAACTTGTGTTTTCTTCTCGTGTTGTGACAGAAATTGCAAGATGACGTTAGTGTGAGTGAACAATAATAAAGAATAGGTCTAACACTGCTTTAAGTTAAGAACATGAAATTAATCATACCGGCATAAGATTTTCATTTCGCTGATTCGCTTTACTGCATGTGCAAAGGGAAATGGCGTGCCTATGATCGGTGTTATAATTATAATTATGTGTCTTATGTCCGTCCATAGGCATAGGAGGCGGTGGTCCGGGGGGCAAACACCCCAAATTTCGGGCGAATGTGTTTTTCTGGCAAAACAGGCACGGGCGGGAAAAACATTTTGTTAAATTTTTTCGGGCAAACAGGCACGGGAGGATTTTTCGGGCACACAGGGGTAAAACAGCTAGTCCTATATTTTCTGAAAGATTTATAGGAAATGACTAAAAAAAAGGTCATCAGATTTTTCGGACGAGGAAATCGATAGATTTTGGGCGAATGACTAAAAAAGAGTCATCAGATTTTTCTGGCAAAAGGAAAATCTTTGCCCCCCCACTGCCGAAATGTCTCCTACGAGGCTACGCCTATGTGTCCGTCTATCTGTCGCGTTCGGATATTGTAATTTAACGGTGCGCCGCAGAAACCTCATACTCGTATCCCGGTTATTTGCTGGTTTATGGCAACGGTAGTGACCTGACATCTCCCTCAACAAGGGCGCAAATTGGTTCTTTTTCACCTTGCCACAACCCAACTCTACGTGGATCATAGTCTGATCCCGGCATTTTTCTACAATTCTCATAGGCCTACTGCTCTCAACTCCATCTCAACATACTCTCGACCGAAATTCAGGAAGATACCAAAATGATAACGTGTGAATCAAGGTCATATAGGCCTAGGGGAATCACGTATTTGTTCATATTTTTGCACTTGCAGGTAATATTGCAAAACTTATTTTTAGATACTCAGAAATTGATCATTACGTCTTTTTTGGTATGCAAATTGCAAACCATGGACCGGAATTGATAACGATTGACATATTTTGCTGAAAAAAATGCTAGAAGAAAACTGTATGATACCATGACATTGTTTTAAGCAGGTCTAGTAGGCTATAGTAGGTCAAGGGCGGATCCAGGGGGGGGCCAATCCGGCCATGGCCCCCCCATTTAGAAATTTCTTTATTTTTGACCAGCCATTTTGCTCGGAAAGTAGACGTGGCCCCCCTATGAGTGGTTCCGTAGGACTTTGGCCCCCCCCTTCAAAAATTTCTGTATCCGCCCTTGTAGTAGGTCTACCATAAATAATGGCCTAGATCTAAGTCTGCAACGCGATAGATTTTAAATTCGAATGAGAAATCAGTACAGTAGGCCTAAATAACACTTTAATTTGTTTGCCTCAACCGTGCAGCATTCCTGTTTATTCTGTGAATGAGTTGTATCGCATGAGTAATAGCAAATGTCATTGATTTAGTTTTGGTCATCTTCATTGCAAGGACGCACAGATACCGACCTTACACGGCCAAACAGGGGCCCATACGGGTCCTCTGCACACGGGCCCGTGAAAAGCTAGCTACGCCACTGGTAGTAGTAGTAGTAGTAGTAGTAGTAGTAGTAGTAGCAGCAGCAGTAGTAGTAGTACAAAAACAACTACTAATACTGCTACCGCCACCACATTCACCATCACCATCACCGCTACCACTTCTACTATAGTATTAATGTGCAGCGAGAAATGGACAGATGGACTGGAATGATTAGTTGACCACCTTAGTCTTTAGTATATACAGCAAGAGAGACTGGCAGACAGACAGGCAAGCAGGTAGGCAAACGGACAGGCAAGCAGCCACATGGACAGACCGCTGGAATGGTGTTTGGTGGATTGAATGATTGATTTTGCACTATAATGACTGGCTGAATGACTAAATAAATTATTAACTTACTGTTTATCATAGGCGTACGGGAGATTTCAGCAGTGGGGGGGTAAGATTTAACTTCTGCCCGAAAAAAACTCAAATCTCGTGGAAAATACTAACTTTCTCCCAGAAAAAAGTTGACCTTTTTTAGTCATCAAACCTTTGTTACTATTTTCCCGGGTCTACTTGCCCGAAAAACAGACTTGCCCGAAAAGTATAGACGACCTTTTAAAGTCATTTCTCGGGTCTGCTTGCCCGAAAACCAGTTTTGCCCGAATATGGAGGGGTGGGCAATTGCCCCTAGACCCCCGTCTCGTACGCCTATGTTGTGTATACAGACAAAATAGCATAATGATTGACAATAATAGAGTCTAATTGTTTTCTTTGTGCGAAGCCTACGTTTTTCGATCTGTAACCCAGTCGGTACAGCATAATTATATGCAGATGAATTGCATCAAGTGCATATTGTTATTCTGTCCCGGAAGAATTGCAATCAGGATACACTATTAATGTTGGTGGTGCTATTAAATATGATAATATCTCTAACTATATAATTATAAAACCAGGCCTACTTTCGCCTTTGATGTGGAGAACAATACTTGTGTGCAAGATTGCTCTGCCGTGCCAATTATAAGCTTACTCAGTAGATCTATTGCCTCGTGTGTAGTTAGATGTTTAGCCTACACGTGTATCGCCAATGCATATTGTATAATGCATAAGCCGATGCTGCATGTATACAATAAATCAGTCCATATAAATACAACATAGGAACTGTTATATTACTGTCCAGTGTCCACTTTCGGCGTTGGGAACATCAGTCAACCCAGAGCTAGAGCATTGCACCGAGCATGAACTCTGGCGCAACACATAACGCAACGCTGATAATAATTCATTGCGTTTCTTTGCGCAGTGTGCGCACTCGTGTAGGCCCTATACGCCTACACATAGATGCGAGGGGGAACGCTCCCCTCCCTAACACAACTGCTGAACGAAGAAGATCACGATGAAGAGAAGAATGCGAAGAAGAATGCGAAGGGAAGAATGAAAAGCGGAAGAATGCAAATAGGAAGAATGCAAATAGAAATAATGCAAATATATAGGAAGAATGCAAATAGGAAGAATGCGAAAGAGAAAAATTCCAAGGAGTAGCCTATGCAAAGAATCAATTGAGTTTAAGGCTAAGAAAGTAAATGCGAAGAAGAAGAATGCGAAGACACGTATGCAAGGAATTTTTTAAAATGCGAAGAAGAAGAACGCGGATGAAGAAGAAGAAGAAGAAGAAGAAGAAGAAGAAGAAAAAGAAGAAGAAGAAGAAATAAAGAAAAAAGAGGAAGAAGAGCGCGAAGAAGAAGAACGCGGATGAAGAAGAAGAAGAAGAAAAGAAGAAGAAAAGAAGAAGAAGACCAAGAAGAAGAAGAAGAAGAAAAGAAGAAGAAGAAGAAGAAGAAGAAGAAGAAGAAGAAGAAGAAGAAGAAGAAGAAGAAGAAGAAGTGTATATATAATATTATATTGTGTACATAATTATGATTGTATATACATGTATAAACTGACGACACGCAGGAGGCATAATCGGCAGGTGTAGGCTACAAACATATAGTGTTTAGAACATAGACCTAAGTTAACAACAGATGGCGTTGCGTGGAAGCTATAGACGATAATTATCTGCAGCGAATTATACAGAATCCTTCGTCGGAGGCGGCGCACGGCGAAATAGCAACGGACGTACGGACGGAGATAGTAGGCTATTCTGTTACGAGACGTGGATGCGTCCTCGACTCATTCAGTGGACATAGGACATATAATAGAATGACTGAATGCTACTGCAGTATAGGCCATACATCTTTACTATCCCTGCAGCATGGTTGCCTGTCTGTTGTCGCTTGGCAACAGAAGCACTCGCTAAGCAACGGTCGCGTATATATGCATATTTATTATAGGCCTATGTAATATACGGTGGACACAAGTTCATTGGATGAATTAAGGAGGAAAAGTCAAGGACGCCGTCTCTACAGAAAAACCGGATTAATAGTTGATGTATGTATACACTATTCGACACTTTTGTTATTATTATTATTATTATTATTATTATTATTATTATTATTATAACACATTTATTTCTTCAAAAACTAACACAATCACATGCAGACAAGTAAAAATAATCGTTTTCAACGTTATTTATTATTATTATTTATTATTATTATTATTATTATTATTATTATTATTATTATTATTATTATTATTATTATTATTATTATTATTATTATTATTATTATAATAATAATAATTATTATTATTATTAGTGCATGGTGGTAGTAGTAGTAGTAGTAGTGGTAGTGGTAGTGGTAGTGGTAGTCAAGGGCGGATACAGGAATTTTCGAGGGGGGGCCAAAATTTTTGGTCTTGTGAGACAGGAGAAAATATTTTTGGTCAATCGACCAATTTTTCGGGAAAAAATACCATTTCATCCGCCGAAAAAACTGATGACCTTTTTTTTTTTTTTTTAGCCGTCGACCAATTTTTTGGGAAACATCCGCCGCTGAATCGACGGGGGGGCCAAGTCCCGTGTGATTTTGTAATGGGGGGCCTCATGTCCTGTTTTTCTCTCCTGCTACATTTATTTAATGGCTTGTTGAAACCAAATGGGGGGGCCACGTCCCATGCAATTTTTAAATGGGGGCCATGGCCGGATTGGCCCCCTGGATCCGCTCCTGGTGGTAGTGGTAGTGGTAGTGGTTGTGGTGGTGGTGGTGGTGGTGGTGGTGGTGGTGGTGGTGGTGGTGGTGGTGGTGGTGGTGGTGGTGGTGGTCATAGGCGCCGAGTTCACCCGAAGAGTGTGAGTGCCTAAAGGAAAGTTGAAAAACTGCGCGCGTGAGCGCGCGAAAAAATTTTTGAGCCTTTTTTGATAGGAGAGTTATTGAAATTGCCTCTGTTCATAGGCGGAGACTTGTTCATGGTTTTAGGGGACGAACTCGCAGTCAAAGGACGATCGCCGAGCAGGGAAGGGCCGAAGGGACTTGGGGAGGGGATGTGCTCCTAACCATTTTCGATTTTTTTTCTTGCCACACTGCGATGGTAGCATCTTAGGTTGCAATTTTTACGAAAGTGTTGTGGTTTAAGACTTGAAAAGCATTCCTGCTGTTGTTTAACAAAATTTCTACACAACATGAAATAGTGACATTTTAGGCTGTTATCTCATCAAAATTTCCCATTATTTCATTGTTTAAAGATACGATTTAATAGGCCTACTTCCAAAAATGTTCTTCCCAATTGTTTAAAAAATTTGATCACTCTTTGGATCAACATATGTACTTCTCCTGGAATCCACACAGAAGTAAAACACAATCTTCGTTAGCATGGGCATCTTGGAGCACTCTCCCCTAATTAGGTCAACACTCAACAGACTCAAATTTTGCACAAGAAATAAAAAAAATTCTGCCTACATTAACCACTATTTAGTGAGCCAATATTGACATTGTGGAAGATAGTTTTTCAAATAGTGATCATAGACAATTAATTTAGTCAGAGCTGTTAATATGTTAATTAACGCAGACAAAACAACATCCAGCGTTTTTTATCCTGGGCGGTGATTATCGCGCAGCGAGGATCATTGCATCTAGCATGTAGGCTAGACCTACAATAAAAAGAAAGTCATTCAAATCGTCGCCTTCGTCCGTAATAAAAAAAATGACTGAAGCGGATCGAATGAGCAGGATTTCGAGGTTTTCCTCGTATTCGTATGGAGTTCAGACTAACGGGCGGGGTAAAACTGGAATAATAGTAAGTAGACTAACTGAGATAAAAAGAAAATATGTAAAAGATGCAATGATTTTTATAGATAAGCAATGCTAACAGAAAAATAATGTCATAAAAGCACATCTTGTTGGCTGATTTCTGGTGGTGCCCATGCATAGGCGGGCCTCGCATGGCAAATTTCTGGTGGTGCTGAGCACTCACGGGCCTCGCAGAGTCGGCGCCCATGGTGGTGGTGGTGGTGGTGGTGGTGGTGGTGGTGGTGGTGGTGGTGGTGGTGGTGGTGGTGGTGGTGGTGGCAATGCTGTACTCAGAACTTTTGAGGTGAGTACACGCTGCCACCGTGTTTGACTTGGTTTTACTGAGGTGAGTATACGCGCTGTATACCCGCGTGTATACTCTCGTTTTTAGGCGAGTATACGCTATCATTTTTTCCCCGGAGGTGAGTATACGCCGTATACCCGCGTATACCCTTCAGTACAGCCCTGCCGTGGTGGTGGTGGTGGTGGTGGTAGTGGTGGTGGTAGTGGTAGTGGTAGTGGTAGTGGTAGTAGTAGTAGTAGTAGTAGTAGTAGTAGTAGTAGTAGTAGTAGTAGTAGTAGTAGTAGTAGTAGTAGTAGTAGTAGTAGTAGTAGTAGTAGTAGTAGTAGTAGTAGTAGTAGTAGTAGTAGTAGTAGTAGTAGTTGTGGTAGTAGTAGTAGTAGTGGTAGTAGTAGTAGTATAGTAGTAGTGGTAGTAGTATCATCATCATCATCATCATCGTCATCTTCATCATCGTCATTACCATCCTCATCGTCATTACCATCCTCATCGTCGTCGTCGTCATCGTCATCGTCGTCATCACCATCATCGTGTCCTTGTCATCGTCATCATCATCGTCATTACTGAACAACCCTTTTCCAAGACATGTTTCGATTCATGCCCTTTCTATAATCATGCCATAGTAGCCTATGCTACGGTTATTTTGCACTGCAGCATAACACGATCGCCATTGGCGGCATGGGCGGAGTTTATCAGGAGCTAGGGGGGGGGCTAAGCCCCCCCAAAGAAGACCCAAATATATATTTTTTACGTGTAAATGGTATCTTTTCCTGGGCTTAGTCCCTCTCCCCACTCCAAGAAGGCTTTAGCCCAGTGTGAGAATTGTGGAAAAATAACTGGGGGGTTGGACCATTATCCACTTGGAATTGGGGTGTAAAAAACATACTTTAACATGGGACTCTAAGAAAGACTGGGGGGGTCGAAACCCCCCAACCCCCCCGGCAATTCTCACCCTGCTTTAGCCCCTCCAAGAACGGAAACCAAACTCCGCCCATGATTGGCGGGCAGGTAATGGTCTGCAGCTATAGATTAGTTGTAAAATATAATCGGAGATTGCCCGCGAATAACTAAAGTCGCTGATAAACAACATCAGATCAGAGAGTTGGGTGGTGGGTGACACCTCCTCCCCTTGTCAGCTAACTTGGACAGTGGACACCCCTATGACAGGAAGGTGATAATAATATAATAGGCCTGTGGCAAGTACAGGCCGTCGTCATTTAACAAAGACCGCCGAGTGAGTGACAGCGGAAGGATATTGGAGCTAATGGAGAGAACCCTGCAGCTGTCAAATCCCGGAAGACGGCAACAGCAGCATGCTTGTTGTTGTCTGTACTAAATCGACCACCTGTCAGCCTGACACGAACCTGGCCGGACGTGCGTGTTGGCTGAATAAATTCACTGTATACCAATATACATGTATATTGTTGATGATGTCGAATTTGTCGACGACGTTCTTACAGATTATAGGAAAGCTAGAGCGCCAACTCTTCTGGAATTAGATCGTAATCGTAATAGTAATCGTATACATCTCCAAACTTCTAAAGCGCTACTCGAAGGCCAAGTGCGGGGCACCAGCTTATTCAAAAGGGTTGGCCGTAAGAGTAGTCCAAAGGTGGTCCGGGTTGAGTTACCATAGGATCAGAGGGGCGGAACAGCTACTATTGGCGGGTGTCGTCTGCCATGGATACGGTCAAACCATTGGCGAATGAGGCAATGAGCTGGAGAATGTGATTGTACCCAACATTTGTTTCAACTCAAAACTGCACTTTTTCGTCGTGCTAAAGTCGGGAGGGCTTCTAAGTATAGTAGCAGTGGCGGCGCCAGGATTTCAGTTTTAGGAGGCTGAATCCTCGCGGATGAAAATTTCCATTCTCATCCGCCAAAATTTCTGACGACCTTTTTCTAGTCGTCCGGTCGAGAAAATCGTGGAAATATTTCAGTTTTGCATGTATGAACCCGGATGGCCTTTTTTAGGGGGCTTAACCCCCGGGTTGCCTTTTATAGGAGGCATCCCCTAGCGCCGCCACTATATAGTGGGCAACCATTGAAGGTGCGCCATAGAATTAATGAATGAAATTTTATGAAGTTTCAGGAGGTGAGATACATGTAATTAATTAGACGGCAGCAGACGAAAGTTAAGTGTTCAGTATAGCATGGCAGAGCATGCGTCGTGATGCTCTCTCATCTGGTAAACGACCTATGCCTCTGCGGATCGAATAGCACGTATACGGAGTCCAAGGCCGTAGCCAGGATTTGATTTCGGGGGTGTTTCTTCAGTTTTCCGTCTGAAAAAAATTGCTGACTTTTTTAGTCATCCGGCCGAAATCTTCAAAAAATGTCACCAATTAATTCTATTTTTTACATTTTCCATTTCTGGGGGTGTTTTCATGGTTTTATTTCATGGTTTTTACATAATGTGCTCGTAAATGCATTCTGTTATTGTTTTACATTTTCCATTTCGGGAGGTGTTCAAACACCCAAAACAACCCCTGGCTACGGCCTTGGCACGGACAAATGGAGATTCGATCGTGCACGTTGTGCCACAGACCCGCATTCACCACTAGCCTAACATTATCAATGACTCTCAGTTGTTTTGGTCTGTGACGTTACCATACTCATTGCTTGGCTCACTACCAATCATAGTGAAATATGCTCCTATCTATGAAGCAAACCTATGCCTTCTACAACAGAGCTTTTTAAAGAAATTTTTAGAACTGCACATCCTCTTCTCTCCTTCCTCATCCTCCATGGTAAATTACTCCCAATCTGTGGAAAATTACCTATTTTTACTAGTTTTAACTGCACGGCACGAAGTGCTTCTACAACTGCACGAATCCATTTAGAACTGCACATTTTGTGTAGAACTGCACGTTAAAAAAGCCCTGTTTTACAACTCACTATATATCAGATGCCTTAAACCTTGCATAGTACAGGTACCGGATACTTATTAGTGACCCACCTGCAGTATAGGCTACGTCTATCTTCGGGAGATTTCAGTGCGGTCTCGAGAACTACTTGAAATCCATGCAATGAGGTCTGGGAACTTGGAAGTAGAATTGCTGATGAAAACATACAGAATTTAGCTAACTAAGGCAGGCCTAAATATAATTATATGCGCTGCTGCGAGGCTCGTCATAAAGTGTTTCGTGGTTGCATAGGCGAGTCGTCCACGCACAACGATATCAGCACCATAGCAATAATTAAGTGATATATAGAAACACATTTGAAAAGTTATTAGAGGGCAGCGTTTTATCAGAAAAGTATTTTATTTGCTATATATTATAGGCTATAATCATTATGTCTATGAGCGTCAAACATGGGAGGAGTTTATCAGGGGTTAGGGAGGGCTAAGCCCCCAAGAAGCCCCATTGTCATGGTTTTTACCGTGTAAATGGTCATTTTTTCGGACTTAGCCCTATAAGCACTTCAAACTAATGGCTAAAAAAGGTCATCAACTTTTTCGGCCGGGAAGCACATAGTCATTTCCATGAGATTTGAACTTGACTCCTAACAAAATGGTCATCAACTTTTTTTCGGCCGAAACGAAAAATTTTTTTCGCCGCCGCGCCTTCTGGACCAAGTTTTAGCCCCCTTCCCCCTCCAAAAAAAACGGGAAACCAAACTCCGCCCATGGCGTCAAAGAAAGGATGGATAAACAACAGAATTTTAGTTTTTAACAGGGGCAATTAGTGGTTCTAAAAGTAATGAAATTCCTCAAGTCAAATTTTATCCCAATTATAATAAGAGTGTCAAACAAATTCTAAAGGCCATTGACAAAACGTGGTCATCCGATCATCTTAATTTATTATTACTGCAATGCAGCCTAACCAAAAATGACTGCCGCTTTCTTATAGCCTACCTTTTACTTCGATTTTTCTTTTCGTTACTGAATATTATATTATATATTATATATTATATTTATTATATCCTTTTGCTCGTACTACTACCATGAAGAATCGAGCCTTTTCTGTGGTTGGACCAGTGGTCTGGAATGGCCATAGGCGGAGACCTGCGCCGAGAATTGGGGGGGACGGAAAGACGCGAGATTTTCCGAAAATTTCTGACGACCGGCGAAATCTCGGAAAATTTTCTATTTTCGCCGCCAAAAAAGTTGATGACCTTTTTTTTTTTTTTTTTTTTTTAGTTATCCGGCCAAATCTCGTCCAAATCCCGAAGAAATTTTCTATTTTCGCCGCCAAAAAAGTTGATGACCTTTTTTTTTTTTTTTTTTAGTCATCCGGCCAAATCTCGCCCAAATCCCGAAGAAATTTTCTATTTTCGCCGCCAAAACAAGTCTTGACGCTCAAACAATGGGGGGGGACAAATGCATGGGCCGTCCCCCCAACACTTTTATTGGGGGGGACCGTCCCCCCCTGTCCACCCCTAGGTCTCCGCCACTGGGAATGGCCTTCCTTTTGAGCTACGCCTACACCCTGGGACTCTACCAGGATCCTTCCTTACTAGGCCTAAACTTAAAACTGTTCTTTTTGGGCGCGCTGGAGTCGGGAGCGCCTCTGAGTAGTTTTTCTTGAAGGAGCGCTATATAAATGTCCGAATGAATGAATGAATATGTCTTTAATAATATCATCATGTTCGGACTACCACTGTGCCTGATTAGAGTGCAGTTCTGGGTAATTTCTTAGACATGATGTGAATTGTCGTTGTTTAGCCTTTTTGGGCGGTAGGTTATTTGGTCGCTAGCTAACTAATTGGAAGCTGCCTGTCGTTCTGAAACTGTCGTCGACCTTTAGCAAGGAAGACAATTTCCGTTTGATTTGCGTCGAGTCAAGATTCACTTCCGACCATGTTTCGTATTCGACATCATATTTGATATTGTTTATGCAGCGAATACGGTACAGGGCTACCGCTACATGCATAAACCTGGTTAGCTCCAAGCCTCCAATAATTGGCCTATCCGTGACGTGCAATGCTTTGTTATTGTTACTTGATGCAATAAAATCTGTGGTCATAGGCCTATATATAGACATACATAGGCCTACAACCTATCATCCGTTGCATATGTAGTTCATGCATGGTTGTCCAGGTCGTGTTGCCGTAAGATCAGAGGGGTGGAACAGCTACTAAGGTGGGTGCCGTCTTAGCCGGGAATTGGAGGGTGGAGGATCAGATGAGAGTCATGAGACAGGGTAAGAGTTCTTGAAGAGAAGTGTCTTTAGTTTCGAATGAAAGGCCCGAGGTTTGATGGATAGAGGAGCCTGAGGAAGGTGTATGATTAGTAATGATGGAGGAACTGAAAAAGATCGGAATTCAGCAGGCAGACCATTCCAAAGGCGTGGTGCTGAATTGGATATGGTTCGGTTGGAGAACTTGAGTTGACTTGACGGGCGATCGAGAAAGAGTAAGACAGGCGGATGGTCGGGTAGAGCGGGTTGCCTGGATGGTGAACATTTCGCGAAGATATCTGGGCTGGTAGCATTGTAAGGAGTAGGCCTATAGGCCTACTGTTTACATATTTTCCGTTTAATTGCTTGGAAAAGAGAGACACATCTAGTTTGGTAATATGTTTTTACACAATACAATACAATATAGGCCAACATGTCGACGGACATTCAAGATTTTCTTCTTGAGATGCATATGGAACTAAGCCTGCATGGTATGCCACTGATCGCCTGCAAAGTGGATGTATATCGGTATAAAGCTGTTATAGCATCCGTTACTGCATGGTAGCACGAATATAGGTGCAGCCTGTAGGGGCATAATAGGGCGTAGGGTCTATCTATAGGCTGCAACTGGTCTCAAACGATTCATCAGAGCATGCTATTGTGGTTAGCTATTGCGGTACAGCAAGAATTATATTAAGCAGCCATGCAGCCTCGGCTCCATGGCAGCTGCTGCTAGCTTTTCCGGCGAGACAATGGTTATCAACCGTTTGTTGTACGGATATAATTATGCTTATTTCATACGATCAATTGGCCAAGGCAACTGGCGAATGAATGACAGTCCTGCATGGTCAATGGACAATGGTCATGGTGTTCTGAATATGTCACTTGCGTGACTGCGTCTGATTACATACCGATAACGTACGAGTCGGTGAGTATAAGACTTCGTCTGTAACCTTTCCTCTGAATTCAGTGCCAACATGTCGGATTTCGATGACTCCAAAAGTCCAACTGGATGGGCTGTAAATGTATGCCATATATTCGATCATTGTGACTCGTCCAATTATCTTATTTATCTGGAGATTCTATACAGTCATTATATTCACTCCTATTAGTCTCATATGAACATTTTCACGGTACAGTCAACTAAATTATTCTCTCAGTGCCGGCGTTAGCACCCCCCGCGTCCCCCGGTTGGGGGGGCCTCAAGTTTGAAAGGGGCCTCCAAATTTAGCTGTTCAATATACCTATTTGTGACTGTATATTTCTTACACTGGCGTATTCACTTGGGGCCCCCGGTCCGGTCTGTTACATACCTCAACATGCCATGACATTGCCATAGCAGACCTACTACAGATATCATACTGATTTTTGGCGTTAGAAGAGGCTAGCCATTTAAACTAATCAGACCAGTTGAGTCTACTTTCTCAAACACAGCGTATAGCCTGTAACTTATTCTAAACACTAATAGAGTGAGGCCTCAAAATAAAACCTGGGTGAGGCCCCCAAATAAAGCCTGTGTAGGGCCCCAGATGTCCTTTTGACGTGTATGGTCTCAAGTTTGTAAGGGGCCTCTAGATTTAGGCGGTAATTATAGGCTACCTTTAAAGACTGTTCATTCCTGAAACTACGCTCCAAATTATATATTTACACAAAACATACCAAATAATATTAAGCAAACCAATAGGCCTACAGAAATATTATTGTCCTTCAAACAAGGGCGGAGACTTAGGAGGAACCGAGGCATAGACCCCACAATTTGTGGTGGGGACGGATTCTTTATATTCTCCCAATATTTTAGAAATATTTCATAAATATTGTAAATATCTTTAGTGTTATCCACTGTCTATCCATGATTATCGATTCTGTTAAGATGACAGTTTAAAATACGACCATTAGGCTAAACGCTAAAGCGTGGAAATCGAAAAATGAAACAAAGGAGAGGGGACATTTATTGAAGTCTTAAAACATGTCTGTGAGCACTAAAATTATGAACAATTTTATTCGGATGACAGCTTCAAATGCAGCAGCTACAGTGAACAAATTCCAAATTTGGTTAGCAATTAGGAGGTGTCGACACTCTGAAGTCCTAAACCATGAATAACAGCATTGAAAAAAATGGAGCACCATCGTCACGATGACAGCTTAAAATTCTACCTGTAGGCCTGCAGTGTGGAGATTTCACAAACTGTAACAATTGAGAGGGGACATTTATTGAAGCATTAAACCATGTCTATCAGCTCTTAAATTATGAGAATTTTAAGATTACAGCTTAAGGTTTAGGGGCCTCAAGTTTTTTTGGGGGGGCCTCAGATACCCTAGCGCCGGCACTGTATTCTCTTACTGACCAACACCAACTATATAATAAATGTTTCGTAGATGTAATAACATGTAGGCCTACCAACTCTAGCTTTTATATAATTTTATTCGAAAGAAAAATATTTTATAATGATGGTGTCGGTTACTTAAAATTTGATCTAAATAAAATTAAAATAAAAAATTTAAATTAAATTAAAATATGATTAAAACTCAACAAATATTTTTCACCTAGAGTAAAAATAATTGTGTTACATTACATCGTTGGCTATTTGAGTAGAAAACATATAAAATTGTGTTTTCAGTGCTAGAATTTATTTTGATAATATCGCACATCATCGATCCTATTTAGCATGCACTAAAGGGCTAAATCTATAGACAGACGAGAAATAAGCATAAAGCTTATATACGGTACATATAATATATATACATATAATATATATATATATATTTGAAAGGCAGACGATGCAGCTGGCTGGAGAACAGTGGAGATCATCGCAGACAAATTGCTCTTAATGCGAGCAGCGCAGGAATTAGGTAAAGGCAGAAATCAATATTGGACCGAAGAGAACGTATACACGTATAGGTGGACGAGGAGTTTGGCTCAATGAGACATGATCAATTAACAATTTTTATCTAGCCATAGGCTACAGGCTGCAGGGCGCTGCCAAAAGATAATTGATAGCCCGAAACGAGCAATTACGCTATAAGAGACTGGCTTTTTCGAGCAATTACGCTAGGAAGCTAGTTTTTCAAAGATAATTGCAATTGAGGATGATGTGAGCACTTTGCGAATTACTGCTGAATTTTCCACCAACCATCCGAAATGATGACATATCCTGGATCAGGCTGGATGATTCCCGTGCATGTGGAGATCAACAGCCCAGAGGTTGCATTGTATTGTATTTAAACATTTATAAAGCGCCTCTATAGTAGGGTACATCAACCGTTCAGAGGCGCTCCAGTGCGCAAGGCCTCGCGAGAAGAAGCAGACTTTGAGAAGAGACAAGCAGAAGCAAACAGAAGCATAGAGCGAACAGAAGGAGAAAGCGCATCCCAAAGAGGTAATTGATCGGGACCGAAGCATTGGAGTTCTAAAGCGAGGAACCAAGATGTGGACGGTGAGACGAAGCTCATGAGTGAGGCCGAAGTCTATAATATCAGCCAGATGTTTGGGACAAGAGCCACAAGACCCGAGAGTGACTCCGAGTGAGGATCTTAAATTGTGTCCGAGCAATGATCGAAGCTCACCAAACAAATATAAGTTTAGATATGCTATAGAGTACAGGCCTATTTGCACTAAGCTTATTTCTACTTGCGAAGGCGAGCAATCAGTCTATAGCAATTGAGTTGTGCACCGATTGAATCGATGATAGACGAATTTTAGTTAGAAAGATCAGTGATGCCACATGCAGCTGAGAAAGACGGTCAAAGAATAATGAGGATAAAAAAATGCAGTAGTCAGAGGTTGATCCGGTTATATAGCAGAAATATAGGCATAGCATTATGACTCTGAAAGAGTCGGGTTTTGAAAACTGGCAAGGCATAGGCTACGTGTGTGCGTAGGCCTATTATTGTACTGTTGCATTTTTGTTGATTTAATCAATATCGACGGACATAGCGCTGTTCCTTTGTAAACATGACATCATAGGCGGAGACCTGCGCCGAGAATTGGGGGGGACGGAAAGACGCGAGATTTTCCGAAAATTTCTGACGACCGGCGAAATCTCGGAAAATTTTCTATTTTCGCCGCCAAAAAAGTTGATGACCTTTTTTTTTTTTTTTTTTTTTTTAGTTATCCGGCCAAATCTCGTCCAAATCCCGAAGAAATTTTCTATTTTCGCCGCCAAAAAAGTTGATGACCTTTTTTTTTTTTTTTTAGTCAACCGGCCAAATCTCGCCCAAATCCCGAAGAAATTTTCTATTTTCGCCGCCAAAACAAGTCTTGACGCTCAAACAATGGGGGGGGACAAATGCATGGGCCGTCCCCCCCAACACTTTTATTGGGGGGGACCGTCCCCCCTGTCCCCCCCTAGGTCTCCGCCACTGCATGACATGAGTTGGGCTTGATTGTGGCAGTACATCATATATATAATATATTCTAAAGGAAATTGAAGAGCGCTGGCCTAATTTGCAGATGCATGCTGCAGGTTACACAAAGAACTCGGCGGATGTAGAATCATCCCTTAGGACTTCAGGGTATACATGGAATTTTTCTGTCATGGCCTCAATGAGAAACCAGAGGATAGAATGAAGCTCTGGTTATTATTTCGCAATTGAATCCTCGATCCCAAGGCTTCTAACTCACTAGAGTCATGTGCGGCACGTCAACAAACTGAGCCGTGTGGCCCGTATACCAAGTCGAGTTTATGGGGACATGAAATTCTCTCAATCGTTTAACAGCTATGGGGCTGTCCAATGGCCCCAAATGTCTTGCAGAATCCAGTTATTATGGACCCACGGTCCATCTTTGCTTGCATCGTGGGTGCTACTTTTTGAAAGGAAAACTTCACCGACACTCAGTTTTTAATCAAGTCACCTTCCTCTGAGGCGGGGGGTTGAAGTAGAGTCACCTACTCTGAATACATGCTGATATGGATATAATATTTATAGGCCTATGAACAGTGGCGTAACAACCATATAACGAAGGTGGACAAAATCCTCGGGCCCCCGAGGTTCAAAGGGCCCCCAAGAGTTGAAACTAAAAAATCCACGTTGATCTACTTTTCCATTAATTGAGTTTCAGACAGCAGCAGTCTGAATTATGACGGCTGTTTCAATATACATAATGATACGCTTTGTTCTCAGATGCATGTAGGGAATGATGTGTTCCTGCTTGGGGTCAAATACTGACACATTCTGCGACCCCTGAAGTTCTATACACAGACACCACACATAGGCCAACAACCCTTACATGCATTTGAGGCAGCGTGAGGCAGGTGGTTGGAAGACTGACAGATAAACGAATCTATAGACGAAGGTATCTAACAGGAGTCAGGCAGTCAGATGAACAGAATCAAGCGGACAACCAGGCTGACCCAGCGGTTCAACATAACAGGTTATCCATAGTGTATGCCAGAGACTTCGGAATAATTTAGGTCACTGCACCCTGCATCTGATCCCCTTCCCATCACCACAAGCCTTAGAATTGGAAAGATGTAGCTCTTGTCAGATTAGTCTTCCAAACACATTAAGGTTTTCATGTGTGACAGGGTTTGCAGTTGGCTCTCCTATATATCAAATTTCTAACAGATCAATCTGAACCCACGGACCTCCGTCGCATATCCAAATCAAGCTGTATACAGTGTATAGGCATATATAGTAGGTTACACAGTAATATACATGTATACTATGCGTAAGGCATTTCAGGCTAATGAGAATTACAATTTTGAGTCTTTTGGAATGACGCTGAGAGAGAGAGAGAGAGAGAGAGAGAGAGAGAGAGAGAGAGAGAGAGAGAGAGAGAGAGAGAGAGAGAGAGAGAGAGAGAGAGAGAGAGAGAGAGAGAGAGAGAGAGAGAGAGAGAGAGAGAGAGAGAGAGAGAGAGAGAGAGAGAGAGAGAGAGGGCCAATTGCCCGAATTCCACTCAATTGGGTATAGGCCTAAACATGAAGAAAAGAAATAAAGGCATACCGGCCAAGACTACTCTGGATAGAAAATAATTATAAAGGAGGACTTAATATCAATTGACTTGACAAATGAACATGGTGCAATGGATGTCATTTATTCGTACCCATCACCGCCAACAATACTGGCTGCAGGCGTCAAGAATTGATGGCGGTATAATCATTCGTTTGCTGTTAATCCTAAACGAAACTTAACACCATCACCCTTGAAAAAAAAACTGGAGGTGAGGAAAGTGACTTAATTTATCTTGGCATTTTCTCTTCTGCCTAAGACTGACTTATTTACCATATCTTACGGCAGTAGCGTAGCCAAGGGGGTTTCGGGGGTTAAACCCCCCATTGGCTTAAGAAAAAGTTTTTTATCCGCTTAAATAAGAAAAAACAAAACGATATCTTGTAGTAACAATTGTTTTTTCTTAATTTATTCCCATTGTTGCGTTATTCCCTTTTTATTTACTGTAATACTGTTGGGTTGGTATCAGGAAGGGCATCCAGCCAGGCCATAAAACCCTCAACCCCCTACCCCATCATAAATTCCTGGCTACGCCACCGTCTTACGGGCACACTTTCCTTCCACTATTGCCTCGACTTCTTGAATCCAATTGCCACGTAGCCTAGAGGCTAAATTGACAAATGTATTTCAATATATGCATTTCAGGCCCTAGGCCTAACCTATACTGTTTTATTGATTTCTCTTGAACTATTAATGTGCCTTAAATTACGGATTATTGACTATATCGTTTAATATTCTATTTTAATCTAACTGCAGTTTATAGCCAGTTCACAATTTTCACTCTTTGGCGTCGTTAATACAATCATGTAGGTATACATGGGCCCCCGAGCTTCATTGTCCACGGGCCCCCGGCTAGGTTGTTACGCCACTGCCTATGAAATATTTCTTGAAGCGACCTATCAGACCTAATGTCCGCATAGTCTAGTATACATTATCTTTCCAATATTTCAGCAAAACGAGGCAGTATAAAATTATTATTATTATCATACAGGCTGCCTTTTTGTGCTTAGGAAAAAACTTCGCCCCTGGATAAAGGAGGAAGGCGACACGAATTATCTCTGTTATATGGCAGTGTCGTGCAACAAGTACTTAGGAAAACAGTGCCAAATAATTCGAGCAAACAAGAGGTGTCTATATAGTATATAGCGCAGAATTGCAATAACCATATCCCGCCATGGTCTCCATGAATAAAAGAAACATATATGGCGCCCTACAATTCCGCTGAATAACGTTCTGCAGGCTGTATATTATACGTGTCGCCGCTGCTGCTCTTAGTACAGTGAATTATGAATGACGTGGATAACCAAGGCGACACGTAGGAATCTCTTAGCTGTTGACAGTTCCACGCGGCGTCTGAGGAGCACCGAGCAAAATATACTCCCAATAATTATCGCTAAAATTGCACTTAGAAACTGATAGGCAGGGCTGTACTGGTAAATTTTGAGGTGAGTACACGCCGGCCGAAAACAATTCGACTCTTCGGGCTCAAATTTTTCTTACGACCATTTTTTAGTCATCGATTTTTTGGGACCTTTTCCAGCCATCACCTGGTTTTCTTGTTACTTTTAGTCCACGAGAGTCAAAAAACCACTTTTGCGATTTTCGCCTATTTTCTCGTCGAAATTTCGTTTCTCACCCATATTTCTTCACATTTAATTCTTTGTGAGGAGAGATGATATATAATATAGGCCTATACGCTGTATACCCGCGTATACCGTGGTTTTCGGGAGGTGAGTATAGCCTACACGATGACGTTTTTACCAGGAGGTGAGTACACGCTGTATACCAGCGCATACCATCGTGTACAGTCTTGCTGATAGGCCTAATTGCACCGATGTGTAGTGCACAATGCATCAGCGAATGGCGGGTAAAAATGAAGCCGTAGTTCAAGTCAGAGCACACACGCAGCATTTTGGAGATTCTACACGTGATCCTTACGATGAAGGTCATTGCAGAGAAATATTGAAGAAGACAACGTGGTTGACCAATAATATTATGATCTTGCACATATTTTAGGCTGTCTTATTTGACTAGGGCTATGGAGAAAGATCTGATGGCCAGAGCATAGCACCATTTCGCACGAAACTAAATTTGTTGGGAGATATATAGAGGGAGGGAGAGGATCTGTGGAGACTAGTGAGGGAGTGATGGAGATAGAGGAGGAGAGGGAAAACGAGATCATCCACTTGGCTCTGTTTGATTTTTAGCTAGATCTATCTGTCATCTACAGTTCTACACGCGACGCGCCAGGACGCAGCTGTGTTGCCGATTAATTCACTGTTGATTTATCAGTTTGATTTGCAGCTGATTTGCTGCACGTCTCAATATAATACAACGTGACCTTAAAACCCTTGAAAGGCAAAGTACATACAGCTGCGCTTTCAATCAGTTGAAGTCAGTCGCTTCTATTTCCCCCCCACCCCTAAGTTGAAGCCCTCGAGGTTTTGATATAATGTGTGCGCAGGTCAAGCAACTAGAAGCGGCATGCATCTACAGCGCGCAGTTTAAATTGATTGCTCACGAATTTATGAATTATGATAGTCGGTTGCCATGGTTACATGACACACATCGAGTTGAATAAATCAGTGACCGGTAGCCTAGGTCTGAGCATTGCATTTTCGCAGTTAACTGAACTGCATAGTTTTCTTATAACAGATCGAGAAATCAATCTGAACGACGACATCTCAACGGCTTCTGCGTATACAGACTCGGTGCTCTTTGCGACTATGCTTAGCTCATAAAAGGCTAAAGAGGTTTTCGTGAACAGTGAGAACCCAGAATGGTCGAGCATGCAGTGGAAATGCTGACGAAGAGTTTTATTAGAACGCTTGTAATCGTAATCGTAATCTCGAGACTTCTACAATCTACAGCGCCCACAAAAACCAAGTCGCGGGAACCAGCTTATTCACAGGCGCTTATAATCAAAACAAAATCGATAGGCAGCGGGTCAAGTCCAGAGAGTCAGGCAGGCAGGCAGGCAGATAAATGGACGGCTAAGGTGGGTGATGTTTAGAGTTGAAATGGCGAGGGATGTGAGAGGAAGTGTGTTTCCAGGGTTCCATGCATGGTGAGCAGTGTGAACAAGAGCAAAGAATTTCGCGAGCAGTACGTACGTGCACGGGAAACGCCGTTCCCTCCCACTTTAAACCCAGCTGCCATTAATTCCTCCATATCGTGGCGCTTTAAAAAACCGACCATCAAACGTCAGTCGTAGACCATGCATAACTCATGTGATTTAGCATTGATATCCAGACGCCATTTCATAGCACATGGCAATTTCCCGGCAATATTCGAAAGAGCATTTCGCAGACACGGCCAGACAGGCACAACCAGACAGTCCACATATAGATATACGTGTACTTCCAGTATGTCTGGCTGATGTATGTATGCGCACGGTAATATTACTGCAGTCTGCAGTGACCAAAGTGGAGAGAGGCCATTAAAGGTTAGCGACGGGGCATCAAATAAAGCCATATAAGCGCAGATGCAAAGACCGAGTCCTACGCTTGCAGATTGGAGACATCGAGGAAGTTATTGCTGTTAGTGTTAGCGCCGACTGTGCGATCGTTTTCATACATGCGGTGTTATTACTATTATTGCAGACCGTGATTCATTGATATCATATCCGTGTACTACTACTGGAGCCTACATGTGTATCCGATAGTTCTTATAGTCTCAGATCAAGCGGACCTGCTGCTGCTACAACAACAATTACAACAACAGCAGAAGACACAGCAGCAGTGATTGTTACGTTTACAATGGAATCAACAGCTGCTCAACTGACCAGTGGTCACCACCAAACTGACCACGGCCATCCTCTGCCGCAGCCAACCGTCTTCAATTCCAGCATCTCGGTCGCCACGGCATCGTCGTCGTCATCGTCGTCTCCAACGCAGAAGATTCCGCTTGCACTGGACCTCTCCTTCTACCTCGTCTTCTACAAGCTGACCGTGCCACTCCTCTTCGGCCTGATCGTCGTCATGGGAGTGGCGGGGAATTCGCTCGTCATCTTCCTCATCGTATCCCGCCACGAGATGCGTCGAAACTCCATCAACCTCCTCCTGCTGAACCTCGCCGTCAGCGACCTCCTCCTCCTGCTCGTCTGCGTTCCGTTCGTCGCCTACCACTACTCGGCCGACAACTGGATCATCGGTGACGTCACCTGCAAGCTTTCGCAGTTCCTCTTCTACGTCACCACCTACGTCACCATCTACACGCTCGTCGTCATCTCCGTCTTCCGACTTCGCACCGTCATCCTCACCGGATACGCCTCCTATCAACGACTGAAGCCGGAGCGCGGCGTTCGACTGCTCATCGTCGGCCTGTGGGTCACGATGCTCGCGGCCAATGCGCCCATCGTGGTCCTCTATCGAGTCAAGAGCTTCCCGTCCTATTCGCAGGACAGCGACGACGCAGTACCACCAGCCGCCGCTGAGCCACCAACCGCTGAGCCGTACTTCTACTGCGGACTGGAGAGCCACAAGCACGGTCAGCGAATCTTTCTTTCGTTCTTCGTGCTCGCCTACGTCGGTCCTCTGCTGGTGATCGCAACCGTCTACCTGATACTGCTGCGCCATCTTCAGGAGAACGGAAGCGTCATGGCCGCCACCGGAAACGGTTTCCAGCAGCGCAGGACGTCGCACGTGACGCAGGTCCTCTGCGCAGTCGTCGCGACCTTTGCCGTCTGCTGGCTGCCGCTGCACGTACATCTCCTCGTCGTCTACTTCGTCGGTCAACCGGATGGACGCGCCTACGAGGTCTTCCGAGCTCTGTCGCACAGTCTGGCCTACGCCAACTCGTGCGTTAACCCCATCATCTACAGCTACATCAGCCACGACTTCCGCCATCACTTTCGCTCTCTGTGCTCGTCGTTCGTGGCCAAGAGAGCAGCCGGAAATGGCCAGCGGCGGCAGACAACGACCAAGCTGTCCAGTCGAAAGATCCAGAAGTCAGAAACGGGCGTCGATCAAAATGCAGTCGCACTCGTCAGGCTGTAGACGGCATTAGAATAAAATTTAGGGTTCTTGCTCAAAAGTTAACTATTGCCTATCTATAGGCCTATATATATATATATATGTATGTATATATCTATATATATGTATACATGCAGATTGGCTGACTCAGCTCAGTGGATGCCTTGTTATTTCGAAGATTAAAACGATCAGCACATTGCAAGGTATAAAAATCCTTAATTAAGAGAATTATTATCACAAAACTCTCTCTCTCTCTCTCTTATATGTCCTTTACTTCAGTTCTCTTCAGAACATCGGTCGACAAGGTTCTTCCACAACGTGCGGTTGTTTGCGACAAAACTAATCAGCATTATTATATATTTTATATCTGGATAGTAAGAAAAAAACGTGATCAATGGTTATTGCAGACATTCAGTATCTGCGGTTTATCACTACAAGGTTCTTCCACAACGTGCGGTTGTTTGCGACAAAACTAATCAGCATTATTATATATTTTATATCTGGATAGTAAGAAAAAAACGTGATCAATGGTTATTGCAGACATTCAGTATCCATCAACTCAAATCATCTATATAATAAAGAGAAGATTGTGTGTGTGTGTGTGTGTGTGTGTGTGTGTGTGTGTCTGTGTGTGTGTGTGTGCGTGTGTGTGCGTGTGTTTGATCGGGATTCATTTCCACAGTTTTTGAGCTTTTCACTCCAGACCTTCACTGCTGTGTCGGTTTCGGCATGGGACACCCGGTGGAAGGGTTGGCGATTCTCTACCACCATGGGGGCCATGGTGGGGAGCGGGGCGAAAACCCAAATTTTTCGATAAAACGAAAGATATTGATCTCAAACTTTGTAATTGTAATTGTAATTGAACACTTGTGTCACTCAGCATCGGCGGTTTATCACTATATATGCCTATGTTGTGATGCAGCGACTATATAAAAAAGCGACAGACCATCAACTCAAATCATCTATATATAATAAAGAGAAGATTGTGTGTGCGTCTGTGTGTGTGTGCGTGTGCGTGTGTTTGATCGAGGTTCATTGCTGGAGTGAACACTTTGTACCTAGACAGAGGGCCACCAGAACGACCCAGTGAAGGGGTTGGCGAATCTCTCCCACAAAGGCCCAGGGTGGGGGCAAAAAACCCAAACAGGGTCACCTCGCCTCCCACCCAACATACACCTCGCCCCACAGAGGCCGTGTCAGGCAGGATATTATTGGGAGGGGATTTCCAGTAAAACGCAACTATTGATCGGAAACTTTGTACCTAGACAGAGGGCCATCAGGACCGCCGGGTGGAGGAGTTGGCAAATCTCTCCCACCATGGGGTCAGGGTGGGCGGGGGCGAAAACCCTCATTTTCCCTGTTTCACCGGGATGCATTTCCACATTTTTTTTAGCTTTTCACTCCAAACCTTCACTATACTGTGTCGGTCTGGGCATGGGACACCCGGTGGAGGGGTTGGCGAATCTCTACGACCGACCATGGGGGCCAGGATGGGGCCGAAAACCCTAATTTTCGCTTTTTCACCGGCATGCATTTTCCAGAGTTTTTTTAGTTTTTCACTCTAAACCTTAATTCACTACTGTGTCGGGGTGGTGGGGTGGTGGGGTGGGGGTAGGGTGGGGTGGGTTGAGTGGGTGTGGAAGGGGTGGGTTGGGATAGGAGGGGTGAGGTGCGGTTGGGTGGGGTGAGCTTGGTTGGGTGGAGTGGCCTGGGTGAGGTGGGGTCGGGTGGGCTGAGGTGGGGTGGGGAAAGGGCGGTTGGGGAGCCGGCAGTGAGGGTGGGGAAGTAAGGCAGGGAGCACGGCGAATCCCAAATTTCCGGGGCAACGTCGGGTACCCCAGCAAGTACAGAATACGTAAGCAATGTTCTTTTTTACAGTCTCTGCGCCTTGCTATTATTATGTTCTATATCATTGTTAACAATTAAGCAGCCTATGTAAACGTCGCGTTGAGTTGCTGACAGTGTTCATTGTTAATTGCAGAAGATGGTTGCGTAATTGTTGTGATTTTTACAGTGATTTTCTTATAGCTTAGAACCTTAGGCGTACGTTAGGTAGGCTATTAAACAAAAAGTTAGCTAAGCTGATTAACTAATTGCAAAAACATATTAATTAATCTTTCCTTTCCTTTTAACTATGCTATTTTTTCTTGGTTAAACATTAGGGTGTCCCAACAAATATTTTTCTAGAAACTTGAAATGCAGTCCCCCTAAAAAGTTTCCATATGGTCCCATAATAACACCTGTAAAGTTTTATGACACTAAAAAAATATTTAGGGGTGGCTCAAGCCGCCCAAATTTAACCCATATTGGCATAATTTGCGCCTGATGTGTCCAACTTCTAAATGCCTTTATATCCCAATCGTTGATCCTATTATAACAAATTTACTACCCTTGGAAAGCTCGTGAATGGTAGAATTAACAGGTATTTAACTTTATTGGATACAATGGATATTTTGGGCATAGTCTTATGCTCAAAAAATGCAAAATCGAGAAAAATTTGAGATTTTTGAACTTTGGACACAATATCAGTGCACACACAACTAATCATTGGGAGTAGTCATTACAAACTCTTGATAATGTAACAAGTCGTGGTTTTAGCTCCTCCATACCTTCATCTGCTTCATAGTAAGAAATTCTGAGGGGGCTGTGAGGTTCAACCCCTATTTGTCCTAGGACCACACAGTAAAGTTTTAATTGCACACCCCATGCAGCTACACAACAAATCAACGTCTGGACCGTTATTTTTTTACTATTCTCATACTGATCTGCTGATTCTACATCACTGCACTCAAATTGTTCTTCAGTTCTACGTTCTACATTTACACATGTCAACAAGATTGTCACAATTGTGGTTAGAAAACATGTGCCTGTGTTTTTCGACAACCTGTACGAGAAATTGTCTCCGATCTACGTTCTTCGTTATCGTTGAGCTGAAATTCTGTATCAAAGCTGCGTCATGTTTGTTCAGCACAGTCATTTACACAGACCAACGTTATGAAAAATCACACGTGGTCTTATACGATTGGCTATCTCGCCACTCTTTCACCGAAAGATCGAGAAAACTATATTTGAACGCAGCATGGTTTGGGAAAAACTTTTAGGAAGAGATAACCCCGTTATTCCACATTAATGAGAACTCACTGAAAGAACAGAGAGAATTGCTATCTCTTATATCTTAGGTGCTGGTATACCAAGAATGATGTTGCATCATTTTCAGACTTGTCATCTAGAGCAGCATTGCCAGAATTATAAAGCTATGGATTAATTCAAAGAGAGCAGTGACTCTACATGAGAACACCGCCTGACTGTAGATGTCAATCACAAATCTGAGACTTGTTTGGGTTGGATGCCCTGTAATTCACGGTCGTCAACTGTATATGTGATTCGTTTCCATCATAAAGCAATTAGATCTATATTGCCTTACCCATCCAACTTGCTCTGTGATGGCAACAGGCTTGCGAAATGCTACCGAATTGTTCAATCCAACCATGAATACCAAGAGTTTTGAAAATTCTTGATAGTCATATTTCGAGTATGGCCACGCTAAAGCTGTTCAGTAATGAATTCTTATGATTTGTTAGATGCAGACTGCAGTAGCATTGGTCGAGGGTTTGGTTGATGGTGAACCAGATTGGAGCATTCATCTTTAAATGGCTTGCAGAGCTTAATTACAGACCATTGATGGACAAATTTTTACCAAGGACACAAAGAATGCACCAGGCAACTGGACTTAAAAGATTTCTGTGATGTTAACAAGATGTTACGACTGATGGCTGATGTAGAAGGGTGCAAGGCATTGCAAACTCTATTTAATATGCAGTTATTGAAAGCCGTTGTCTCAAAGCATTTGCCAATAATTAGGCCTAATGCATCACACTTTCACGACTTCAAAAGGTTCAAACTGCAACCGTTGATTCCTGTCCTGGTCCAGAGGTCAACTTTAGCACACCAACATGTTTGTAGGCTACTTCCACCAACTAGAGAAAAATCAGACTGACAATCTGTTAACCTTATTCATTTCTACTCCACTGATGATTGCCATGTGGAGGTAGCGACCTGCAATCCTAGTGCACGACATTTACATCATTCGTTTGCTCGAGAGCTTAACTGTCGTCCTTATGCTTGAAAAACCTCATTCGCAAATACAATAAGGTTGCATATTTGTAGATTTTAGTATTTCAGAGCAATATAAGGTTATTAAGCAATACATAAGCACGCTAGTGGGATCAAAGTGTGGACCTCCGAAAATTTCAAACTCATAGGCCTATATGTCGCACGTATAATTTGTGACAACTTACACATATTATATGTGAGCTTTGAGCGGCCTCTAAATATTTTCAAAATGTCCAGAAATTTGGCAGGTACTATCATAGGACCATAAGGAAACTTTTTGGAGGGACTGCATTTCAAGTTTCAAGAAAAATATTTTTCCTGTGCAATCGTGGGACACCCTATTAAACATCTGCTAACTGAACAAAATTAGTTTAACAAAAAATTTGCGACTTTTTAGTTAGTTAGTTAGTTAGTTAGTTAGTTAGTTAGTTAGTTAGTTAGTTAGTTAGACTATTAGGAGACATATTATAGAAGTAGGCTAAAGTAAGAAATAAATTCTCAATTCAGTAGGCCTATAGTTATTTAACTTGTTGTGCCATAACATAGGCCTACTGATTAGGTCTACTACACATTACGGAACCTATATGGTAAAACGTCGCTCGTGCATTAAATAAAATTGCGAATCGAAATGTGGATTACATTTTTTATTTTATTTTATTTTTTTATTTCTCCATTTCTATAGCGCCCCTCAAGCTCACTACTCAGAGGCGCTCCCGACTACAGCGCGGACACTGCATTGGAGTTTCAGGCCGAAGCGCCCAAGCAATTGCGAGTGAAGGACTTGCCCAAGGTCCATTAATTCGCAGCGACTTGAGGTGGATTCGAACGGTCGAACCTCGAACCTTCCGGCTTGAAGGCAACGACGCCACCACTACACCACCGCGCCCCACAAAATGTTGGCAGATCTAGCTTATTAAGACCTGAACGCGCGAAAACCATGAATTCCTAGTAATCACTGAATTACATAGGCCTAGGTCTACACTCTACACAATAGAAAAAATGTACAAGGCTTCTTTTAAAGCGATCATTTTGTCAGCATTCATGACAACTTAACTATCCCAAATAGACCTATCGGCGTAGGCCTATTCCCCGCGCAGGAGAAGAGGCAGAACATGGCAAATAGAGAGCAAAATTAGAAAATCAGTATTTTGTTATCAGTGCACGTATTTTGTTATAAGTGCACGATTTGGCCGAATGACACTATAGTGAGTATAGTCAACAAACAGTATTGCAATTCGTTGTAGGCCTACATGATTGCGCGCCAAATTGCCAATGTGGCATGACAACTCTATATATCTGCATAGGCAATAGGCCTAATCACAGAGTGACACCGACACTGAAAAAAATTCGTTCCAATAGATAATTTGCCATCACAGTCAACTCAGCTGCATGCTTACATGTAGGCCGTATATATATAGTCATACTAGAATTGCCTTCTAGCTATAGCTATAGTCCAAATAATTACAAAAACAAACATAAACAGCATAAAATAAACCTAATTAGGCTACTTTTAACAATTTTATTCATCAGCTATTGTTGATCAAGTTCTATAGTTCCTCATTATGAATCGACTCGATATCACCAGTAGGCTAGGCCTAGGCCTATATGAAATCAACGCTTGCCAGGCAAAATTTAAATTGGTTTGACATTTTGTAGAGTAGCCTATTATTGGCAGTGGGGCCTACCGTCTAGGCATACGTTTTCGTAATTTCGTAATTAGTAGGCCTAATTACCATGTCAGAAGTCGACTTGAATTCGAAAATCGCTTTGGCTCCAAGTCGTCAACTTCAAGTCACTTTAGGGTTAAGGTCCAGTTCAACTAATTAATACGAAAGCCAATTAACGGCCAAGATTAAGACTCATTCATTATTGTGCAGTCGTGAGAGTCGTGACTTGTGTAGTGTTTGCATAGGGCCTATAGTCTATACCGTAGATGTTTAAAACGTTTTTTCGTTTTTTATTCTTTCCCAAAAACGTGTTTTTTTCGTTTTTTATTTTTCGTGTCTTTTTATTCCGTTTTTATTTCTTATGTAACTTTATTTAGTTATTTACTACCGTATCTGTTATTATTTTCCGTAATTTTATTTTTGTCTCATATTTCTTACGTTTTCCCCGTAGCCTATTCTCAAGGATTCTGCTAGCCTAGGCCTAACCAGTGTCAATATTTAATTAGGCCTGTTGCTTAACATCATCATTTGATTAATTTTATAAATAGCGTATACATGTAGGTTAGGCCTATAGTAGGTCCCTACGAGAAATTAAATTACGGTCTAGGTTAGGCCTATTAACCGGATTGCTGCATGAACGAAAATTATTAGCTAACCCAACACGTTTTTTTAATCGGTCACACAGAGGCGCGGCATCAGCAAGTATTATTAGATCCAGATGCGTCACAGAGAATAATATGATATCTACGGGTGAATATGTAGTTTATTGTCTTCAAACTGAGGCGACGCTGTTCGGTGTTAAAAGCAGGGTAAGTTGCTGAATTAATTATAAGTTTTTAATTGCAACTTTCGAATTTAATTTCTGTAACTCTGTTCATTTATCGGTTTGACTTCAAAAATCGAAAATCGAAGCAGGCAATTTGAAACTAGTATGGCAATCTTAGCCTGCTACACAAATAACTCAATGGCGATAATATCCGTAGGCCTGTCAGCCGTAGGCTAAACTTTTAAACTGCAGAGCCAATTTTGCGCTCATGCCCCAGAACTCATTGCCCTTGTTTTAACTTTTTAATAAATCACAACAGATTTTATGCAGTTTTATGTAGATGGGCGTACTTAGGCCTGTACGTTTTATGATTGATTATGTGATTTTTGGTTTTGGACTTATGCATTTACATGATTTAGACTAGTGCCTTATTGCATATTCGTTTATTTAGCTAGAGGCAGACAGAGCGCTGCTCCTTTACATGTGTTACACGTTTGATTGTTAAGTTTATAACGTTTAATTTTCCACGACTTTAGAGCACTCGATCTCCTCTAGTAAATTTCTTTAGGCCTATACGATAGGCTGCAGCAAAAGTAAGAATGAAGACTCCCATGCAGTTTGAAGCAAGAGCAAAGTCTTTATTCTTGATATAGGCTAACGTTTCGAGTGCACAGTGTTGACAAGTTAATTTTTAAAAGTGATCAGTTACAGTAGGTCGAACTAGTTACTGATTTTAGTTACTTGTGCAAAGTAACTATAGTTAATTAATTTAAGTTACCACGCACAAAATGTTTTCACTGCATCGATCTGTTAGCATGTAATCAGAACTTTAGAATTGCAGTAGATTAATAATATGAATAGCCTGCTCATGCTCTACTGAGATCAAGGGCGGATACAGAAATTTTCGAAGGGGGGGGCCAAAGTCCCATGGAACTACTTTTTTGGGGGGGGCCACGTCTACTTTCCGAGCAAAATAGCTGGTCAAAAAAAAGAAATTTTTGAAATGGGGGGGCCATGGCCGGATTGGCCCCCCCTGGATCCGCCCCTGACTGAGATGCCATATTAGACATGTAGAGTTCAGTATTGGATGTTATATATGTTCATCAGCAAAATATTACATGATTGCGTTGTATCTGTTAAATTTATACAGCACCAATCACTGTGCTGCACCAATCAGAGGCAGTTACCAGCGGGGAAGACCCCAAGAAATTAAAGCTGTGCAGCAAAAGTATGAATGAAGACTTCCATGATGCAACTTGAAACAAGAGCAAGTCATGGGAGGAAGTTGCTGTCCAGCCCCCTCTGATAGCTGTCCTGCCCCCTCTGATCCTATGGTAACTTGACCCGGACCACCTTCGAACTACTCTTACGGACAACCCTTTTGACTTGACGCACCGCTTGTGAATGAGCTGGTGCCCCACGCTTGGCTTTTGAGTAGCGCTTTAAAAGTTTGGAGATTACGATTACGAAGTTGGTTCCAATTTGCTTCTGACTGAATAGCAAGAGCAAGTCATGGGAGGAAGTTGGTTCCAATTTGCTTCTGACTGAATAGTGCTCTGAACAGTTTGTTCATATGCAGTGTAGCAATTTAGTATACCCTTATCTCATAAACTAATCAATCTATGTACTAATAATCAATTATAAGTAGGAATTAAGCTAGATAATTATTTACTGGCATTATTTAGATCTAATACTTTGGCATGCAATATAAAAACACTAAGGATTAGAAAGTTGGAGTTTTCCATGGACGAAGCGTTAGCTACGTAAAATTGGTTGATTTGGAGCTACGTAAACAGACATTATGGTCAAGATGCGAGGCCAATAAAAACACATCAAATTAAAGTTAACCGATGCAACGGAATTAATGGGCGTCAGAGGAAATTGAATTAACACTATCGATTGTAGAATGAAGTGTTTAGTTGCGATGTGAGTTACGGTTATCGAGTGACGTTGAGAAGCTCAGCATTCCGTGTCGAACTTTCTGTGAAGTGTGGAGTGGAGATTGCGATCTACTGGTGAAGAGAGAGACGGTTGCAGGGAATTTCGTTGGTGGAGAATTTGAATATATGTTGCTATTACGCAGCATGTCGCTTCATTTCGAGTGAGATATCTGACTGCGTGAATTTTATGAACATCGAGGTGATGAGGTTCAACCTGGGTTTTGTCAACCTTCGATAATTCATTTCAGCACTTGGTTGCTATATTACAGAAGATTCAGGGCAGCACGTGGTTGCTATATTACAGAACGACCAAGAAGAATAAATGCAACAGAATTCAGGTTGCAGAACAATAGACCGAAGAAACACATCTGTCGATATACAGATAAGGAAGCATAATACATATATTTAATTAATAACGCCAACTAGATAGATAGGTGTGATTGCATTAATGCAGTGGTTCCCAGCCCGTGGCCCGCGGGCCAAAAGTGGCCCGCCAGGCCTGAAAAATGGCCCTCAACTCTCAAAGAATTAAAAATAATATATTAAAAACTTGACAATTTGGACAGGATAGAACACATAATTATTTCCTGTTACAAATTATTTTATTTTGATGTCTCTAAATAGAATAAAATATTCTATTTTGATTCAATTGTAAGAATTTTATATGCTTTTAGTTAAATAAGTTTTAGCATTGTGGCCCCCTAATGTCCTTCAAATAAGAGAAAGTGGCGCTCGTGTCCTCAAACTTACAAAAAGTTGCCATAAATGCAAAAAAGGTTGGGAACCACTGCATTAATGTATGTCTTCATTGTTATTTAATATTGCAATTTTCTTAATAAAAAAACTGGATCTCTTGGTTCAGGTTATTTAGGTGTAAAGTAATTAATTGAGACCCTCGATTCAAGGCAAGTCTTAAATATATGCGACATTCAGCCAAATTTTAAAAAACCAAATGCGAATAGTAAACGTGCTACATAAACTATAGCATTTTATGTGCAAATGTGCTGTGTAAATAAACACTTCATTGTCATTTCCTTTGTGATCTACACTCTTTCTAGCTTCAGTTATTATTTTTGTGAGGTAAATAAATCTTAAACATGTTAGATTTTCAATAAATTTGACATTTGCAGTCAAATTTACACTCGGAGAAGTCCTAATGTGGAAATATGTATCAATAAGGTACGATGATTCGAGCTAGGCCATTGCACTTTGCGGTAAATGCATGATTATTATTTCATGTGGTACTATTTGCAAAGCTCAACAAAAACATGATGCATTCTCCAGGGAAAGTGCAAATGAAAAAATATGAACGTTTGGTCTTTTTGCAAGCAAACTGATCATGCATAACTTTCAGTAAAGACAATTCTCCACCTTTTGTCACCTAATACTCATATTCTTATTCATCCAAATTATGTGGCCAATTATTTGTGTTCGGCCAAATCTAAGAAAAAATGCTTTGCGGTACAGCAAAATAAATTTAAACAGTTAAATATATTTAGGTACAGCTCTAGTTAAATATATTTATTGTCTAATAAATGTATGTCCATACTTTTTGTTACCACGAATCTCAACTTTGAATTATTTGAATTATACGAAGCAGCAGAGGTGACTTGTGAGGCTTGTTTATTCATTGCACAGGTTGAACCAAAAAAGTACCCCTACTGCTTTCTGTAAATATCTTTGCCAAAAGTATGAATTTTCAAATCACATTTTGCAGCCTTAAAGACAATTCATATTTATGTACAATAGCCAAATTTCACCCAAATATTTCGAGCAGAACAAAAGTTATTTTACTTTTAATGGGTCCATCCACTTTTTTTGACGACTTTAAAACATGACATAACAAAAAGTAGCAAAAAAGCGATTTTATTAGGCAATACCTCAAATAATTGTTATCAGATAAAACTTGATATTACCAGATAATAATCATCATTATTATTATTTATAAAAGAAACATGTACATGCTTGTCACTGTGACTTCATTTAGCAAGATGACTATCAAGTTGGTAAATACAGAATTTTTCAGATTAATAATTTTGCTATTGAAACAATAAAATTGAATTAAAAAAATTAAAATGCCCAGGGTGTCATAGAGAGACAAAACATGTATTCAGACACATCTTGAGCAAGGTCTTGGATTTAAAGCTACAATAAATAGTGATTACAGAGAAATTTGAGAGTTTAGAAATATGCCATTAATGAAAGGAGATTGGCTGAACGTCATTTGTCCTGGTTTCATTGAGAGGAACCAATGGCCCTCATATATCTGGTTTTGAGCCTGATGGATTATCAAATGTGGAGAGCTATGTTGGAGAAATACCACAATCTGCAGCCAAAACCAAGAGCGATAAGAGAATGGATGGTCGCATTGGAGTTGATATGGGAAGATTTTACCTCTGGAACATCAAGAATTTTAAATGAAGATTCAAAACAAGTGGGGGCACTGGTGTTGAACCCTGATTAAAGTTTGATACACCAGAGAAACAAGAAAGCACTAAAGAGATGCAGAACGGGTGTAATATCCATACAATGGTTTCTTTGGTCTTGCTATGGCTCTGACTTGAGAGTTTTGAACAATTTGTAATTTGCACAGGTCTCCCTTAGTGATACCAATGAGAAGCACTGTATCTTCCCGATTATAAGTCAGTCGTTCAGGGCTTTGTGTAAGGCCATTTGACCACAAAGTAATTTTTTTGGTAATATTAATGCATAGGTCACACTAGCAGTTATGGCACACCTATGCACAGATGGGTCATACCGTTATGCGTCAGCGTTTTAAAACTTTATCTTCATTGTACCCCTCAGTAAGAAAATTTAATGTTGGCGTACCACCAGCAAAGTCATATCAAAAACAACAAGCAAGCAAGCATGAAGACTACTTTGCAGTTAAAAGCTAAAAGTTCTATAATTAATCATGGGTGAAACCAGGTATTAGTGTCGTAGGTAGAAAAATTTAAAATTATTTTATAGTTTATATCAACAAGAAAGTAAATATCAGAAAGCGTTTATGTGAGCTGTGGGCTTGTTTTGACAAGCGCAGATCTACAATAACTGGTTGAGAAGTGGAACTATCAGTATGAGAGTTGTAGAAAAATAACTGAGGAGTCAGACGTTGATTTATATGAAGTTGGAATTTGTGCGATGAAGACTTTACTATGGGGTCCTATATAAATAAAGAATAGCGCTTGAACCTTCCACCCAGGCAATTCTCACCCTGGGAACTATCAACTAAATAGGTAAGTATCATGGAGTACAAGTGATAGTGGTGGAAGCTATTAGAAGGTAGCAGACTGAGTAGGATGGTATATAATGTAGACAGGAGTGGGGGCCCACTACAGAACCATGTGGGACACAGCGATTGCAGTCATTGGGTGCTTAGTATGTTGTTTGTATGGAATGTGATAAAATGCCAACCAACTGAATGCAGGACCAGTTGGAATAGCGATAATAATAAATCGGTTTTCACAACGGTGATCAGTGTTATCAAGAGCAGCAAAAAGTCCATGAGAATGAGAGATCTTACTGTAAGTGTAGTTTAGTAGATCTCTTGTCAGGACGGTATCAATCTTATAGCAGAGCTCTTTCAAATGAGGGTGATTATGATTGTAAAGTATCTGTGAGTCTAGCACACGCAAATTGACTTTGATTGATTTTTCATTTATATGATGGAACGTGATTGTATGTATGTGTATATATTTATGCATCTATTATACATGTGTGTATATGTATATACATAATACATATATTATATATGTATATATATATACACAATGTTTTCTATAGTTTAATTACAGAGATAAAATATGGACACGTGTATGTATATATATATAAATATATATGTGTGTGTGCGTGCGCGCATGACTGTGTGTTGATGTACGCACTGTACAGTCCCGCTTTTGCATATACATGATAGTTAAGGTTTTCTATTGGTTAAGCGCACTGGCTGCTGTTTCTTAGATCAATATGAGCGTCTAGTGTCTGTGTTCAAATTTTTTATAAGTATAACATTTCAGACAGTTTAATATATGCTGTAGCAGTGCAGGCCTTCTGGTTATGGCTTGGCTGAAGTGGGTTTTTCAGTGCACTGGGCTGTGGTGCTATTTTTAATTGTAACTGAGGAGCTTTGCAAAATTTTTAATTTGAGTCTGCTCTTGTCTGTGCTGGAGGTTTTTACACAATCTGAGCATTTGCGCGGTTTGAAGGTCATGTGCTTTGTACAGACTTTTTTGTACGCGTATCTGCCACGCCATTGTATGGAGCATCCGGGTAACATGGCGTGATGGTTGGTCGAGTCTTTCTTCGGCTACTGATTTGTAACGTAACATATCTTCTACAATGTACTTATTGAAAGCATCCAGTTGATGTTTTTTGTTAATTATTAGCTAGACTCTACTAGCAGCATTATTTTATTGCTTTAACAGCTAATTCAGAATTCGAATTTGAAATGCGTTGAGCGTGCATTCGTAGCGCACGGACGATTTACGTGTCCTATGGAACGTAGACCAGTTGGTGAAAGCTGCGTGATCCTGTTTTCTAGATGGTTGAAGTATGTACTTAGTAGTAATTCGTTTAACTGATAAGTAACATTATATTTACAAGTAAACTTGTATAGAGGAATACTTTTGTGGCTTAGAATCTTGACCGTAATATTTAAGAAACGATTAAGAATGTCTGCTTCATGAACAAAATTTGCTAACCAAAGGCAAGGAAATGAAAGTTTAATTTTTGGGGGAATTATCTTCATTCTAGAATTTGTTAAGAACATCTGGAAGGATGAACAGAAAGGCTCAATACTGAAATGCTATTTTGATTGTTACTTATGTAATTCCATGTAATTGCTAGAGATGCGGAATTATGTAAATTCCAAATACTGGCTGATCCTTCAGGGCAAGAATAGCTTTATTTTCTTATAAAAAATAATAATATAACTTTGAACTTCTTTAGTACTACTCTTGTGACGCACAAGAAATTGTCAGGTTTTGTAAGTTTGTACAGTAACAACTGAGAAGAAATTTCAGCATAGATTCACCGTAAGTTACGCATATTTCAGATGCATAATTCTGATGTTTGGAACAATTTGAGTGTGGATTTGCTTTAAATCTGAATTTTTGAAGCTCCTGCATTTAGTCATAGTTTATTGTACATATTATGAGTGTAGACTGAAGCAGTGGTCAATGCTCTGTGGGTGAGAATGATTCCTGTTGTACCTCATGTACCTTCAGTAGATGTGGAATGTGGCTTTTGGTGGCTGGTGAAAGTGGTCCTTGGAGAAGGTTGCCAAATGTTAAGAGGAAATAAAGAATTTTTCAGAGTAATAATTTTTGCTATTAAAACATTTAAATTGATTTTTTTGCTTCTAGTGTATTGCACTGCACTGTGTTTAGTTAGCACTCTCATCTGGCCATCTATCTATGTAAATCTTCCTAAATAAATAAATAATTAGGCCTAACTGCTAACTGTTTAACTTATCTAAATGAGCTTATTTAAGACAGTTTTACAAAAATATAGAGCATCATTTGATGAGACAAGGTCGTAAGTTAAGGATATGTTAAATGTTTAGACTTTGACGTTTATTACATATTTCTTTCATTATGATCATCCTGTGTAATTGCTTTTGTGTGGTCTGAGGTTTCTTATACTTTTGCTTAGCCAGCATATGAACCATTCAAATTTCTTCACCATTGAAGTCAGTAAATCAACCAGTTACTCAGGAGATCAGAAGTTATGTGAAGTATTGATTTGCTTTAGATTCTGCAGATTAAATTTTCAATTTGACTTGAATTAATAAATACTTAGATATTACTTTTTACGATAGCACTTTTCAAGGAAGTGTTATACTTTTCATCTTGAACTACTTTTCATCTTTTCATGCTTGCTATTTATCAAATAATTTGGTGGGCCTCGTGTTCTGTTCCATTTGTTGCTCATTTGTCTCAAAAACTTGGTATTGGCATATTTCTGACTGAATTTGTGCAATTTCCCTGTTGTATTGAACCTGTGCTCATTTCTCCTTTAATATCCTTTTCAAATTCTTTTCCATATACTTTCACCCTAGGTTATTTGCATTTCTTCTACCAGAATATGTAATGTTTCCTTCTCTAATAGATTACCGGTATGTCTTTGACATTTATTTCAGTTGAAGCACCCATCAGTGACACATTAATTATGAAAATGTTGCTATAGAAGTCATACTTTTATTTGCATGCCATCTAATTACAAAAATTAACTAAATAGATACAATTGTTTTGTGATAAAAATTCACATATCTATTGGTTGATCATGGAAGCATATAAAATTATTTGAATCTTCCATTCAAATCTTATATTTCCAGTCTTGCAGTCTTGCTTGTTTAGCTTTATGTTTTTTAGACCTGGATGAACATAGAGGTCAAGAACAAAGAGCTGGGTAGTTGGACATGATTTTGTTGTCAAAGGTACATGTAGATCAGGGGTGTCAAAGAGCTGGCCCGCGGGCCATTTCTGGCCCGCCAACGATTTTTTTCTGGCCCGCGGAGCCTTCCCTAAAGGTTACACAATTAGAGGATAAAAGTTGAAAATTTTATATTTGACAGTCAGCGTCAAATAGGCCTACATTGGGTTTTTTCTTATTGACGTCACTTTTGCTCAGACGCACAGGTCTGTGTAGACTGTATCTATGCCAATTCTATGGTTTGCGTTTGGTTGTCTGTTAAAAAAATTATGAAAGTTACGAAAAACTTATAATTATAAGTCTTATAATAGGTCTATTTAAAATGTCGTAAAATATTTAATAACAATGTCAAGAACTAGCTAGCTTTTCGCGATATATTTGGATCAGATCACTACCCAATTTTGCTCAGGAGCTTCGACACCCTGGCCCGCCACTTGTTGGAAGCTGTTCACACTGGCCCGCCACTTGTTGGAAAATGTTCACACTGGCCCGCCACTAAAAAAGGTTTGACACCCCTGATGTAGATCCTCACGATCCTTTACAGCCCATCTCAAACCACCCACAAGGTGCCATTAGAGTCTTAGAGAAGTACCATGAGTGTGTCCTGTGGACAATGATAAATTAAGGTCTGCCACTGGCTGGTTAGTAGACACAAAAGGTCTTCTGGCTGTGCTAGCAAATGGACCAGAGCATTCGGAAAAGCAGTTTGCAAACTGCTTTTCCAAATGCTCTGGTCTATTTGTTTGGATTGAACCCTGAATGGATAAAAGCTCACGAGTCAGGACAGGAAGAGAGAGGGAGATATGTAGACAAACAGAGAATTAAATGTTTCTACATAGTTAATAGTAGGCTCCAAACTGCATAAAATGTATTACAGAGTAGACTTAACCAGTTGTCTGCGGTTGCAAGTTGCGTCCAACAAAACTTAAAGCAGTGAGGAAGTAAGGCTGAATGTGTTTTTCCAGGAGAACTGATAGTTTAAATTTAATAATATTATTACTCTTCAAGGGAAACACCACCTTCCTTTCTTTGCAGTGTAAAATGCTAAGCATAATTATGTGAATCACATGTTTAAAGTGTGTGTTGAATGTTTTTTGCTTCCGGGTATGATTGTAAAAAGTATATTATAGAGACTTCCCTGTTTTATCAGGAACTGGAATTTAGAAAATTTGAACCAATTAGTCTGCAGATCAATCCTAACATATTACACAATAATTATGTGGTGGATGGTTATAGGCTATGCCTAGGCATGTCTATTTTGTGAGGGAATGTTGGCTTGTCCTTGTCTTGTGTGATAAGTGTCAATTTACTGCAGTTTTTATCTGTTTACCCAGTGATATTTATGTTACTTCTGCTATTTACATATATAATTTAATTTACTATATATATATATATATATATGTAAAAGCTTCAACAGAAATGCGACTTCACTTTGTGTCAAAATGAATTCACTTGTATTTCTGTTGTAATTGCATGTAATTAATTCTTTATATATATATATATATATATATATATATATATATATATATAAACTTATAAAGCTTCAACAGGAATGCGACTTCACTTTGTGTCACAATGAATTCGCTTGTATTTCTTTGTAATTGCATATAATTAATTCTTTTTTGGTGCAAATATTATTTTCATGAAATAATATCCAACTACAAAGCCCTTACGTCATTGTGCTGGAGATGATTCTATGAATATGCACTGTGTCTGTGTCCCGATGAAAAGTGGATCTGAATAAAACTGTCAGTCAAAACTTGTAGCATTTGCCTGAAATTTTGAAAACAACATCTGTAACCATATTACCACCTAATCCTGATGCCATTTAGAAATGTTTGTGAGTTTGTCAAGTTTATGAGCGTTTGAGATGCAGCGCCAAAAAATGGAAATTCCCAACAGGCAAAAGCTGATAGGAAGTTCAGCTTCAGCTGGTGTTCAAAATGTCTTCCTTGTTCACTGACACTCATCCGTAGACGTAGCAGTGTAGTGGCTGTCCCGGGAGACACCCAGCTTCATATACCGCAGCTTTGGCGGCCCAACAATCCAGACCTCAATCCGGAGTGTACTGGAGGACATCGATAACCTAAGGTAGGGCATGTTTGATTGAAGAGTGGCAGCTGTTTGACCACATGATTATCGACTTGACCATCAAACAGTGGCGTCTACACTTATGGTCATGTGACAGTGAACAACGAGGACATTTTGAACACCAGCTGTAGCTAAACATCACTTCCCTATGGCTCTTGCGTGTTGGAAAGTTCCCCTTTTCGGTACTGCATCCCAGACATTCATAAATTTGACATACTCATCAACATAACCAAACGGCACTAGGATTTGCTGGTAATATGGCTACTGTTGCTGTGTTTAAAATTTCAGGTAGATGCTAAAAGTTTTGACCAAGTTATGACACTATTGTTGAGGTCTACTTTTCATCGAGACACAATGTGCAACTGGATTGTAATTGATAAGTTTATTACTAAACAACAGCTTCATGAAGTTCATGTATTGGTATATCTGTGAATTATTGTGTCAACGATTATACTTTGTGATGATTTTTGTAGTAACTTTTCCGCACTGAACTTTTTTAAAATTGTTTTATAAGAACTTATTTTTTATTTTGGTATTGAAGATGAGATCTTATTTCATATGAAAACTATGAGGGGTGTTTTTATTTGACATTCATAGTTTTCAACGGCAGATTTAATTTGATGTTAACTTGATCTTGGTCACTCTGTAAACTTGATCTATGAATGCAACTTTCTTTTGTATTTAAAAGCTTAGTGCTAGTATAGTTAGTGTGAAAATTTCAGTTTGAATTACTTTGCAAACATCATATAATTTACGTTTGGTTGTTTTTTCAGGTGTTTTAACTTTTGAAACTTTGTGTCAAATTGATCTCTGCTGAAGGAGGTTTCGTTTCTTTCCCCTTCTTCTTATCAATTCCAGTTTTGTACAATAGAATTGTGTGATGAGCTTTGACTTAATTAAAATCAAATGCACAATGGCTTGGGTAAGAGTACTGTGAATATGTTGGCAAGAACTGATGTGACTAGTCAAGCCAATTGGAATATTGAAATAAGCTGTAGAATTGAGAATTGTATCAGTTTTAATATGTTTACCAAGATGCAATTCTAAAGTGAACAACTTTGGGTGAAGTGATACCTCCAGCTGTCAAGGAAAGCAGTTTAATATCAGGGAATCCTTTCTGGTAGTCATGTATCTGAGAGACATCACCATACTAGCAAAACCCCGTCTGAGGTAGTAGGTTGTATAGTTAAGAGTTACACCACTCACTGGAGAACTGTACAACCCTCTAGCTTTCCTGGGGTTTTGCAAGGCAACTGTAACACGCTCGACTGTGGAATCTTGGAACTTGACCTAGAGAAAATTTATATCGAATAAAGCACCATTGTGCTGCACTGAAAGCTCCCAACAAGTGAAGTTTATCTAAATTTCAATCATGTACAGTAAGATAATATTCAATATTTATTATTGTTAAAATAATTTTTTTTTGTTTTAGCTGGTTATATGAATTTGAATAATGGTAGATTTAAATGTTTCAGTGTTGTTTTATTTTGTAAATTGTTGAGATTTCAATAGTTCATTAAATTTTGAATGATTCATGGCTGTTGAAGGATTTTTAACATCACAGGAGGACCAGAAGAAAAACAAGGCTGATGTGTCTGGACTAAGCGTGTCAGTTGAAGCACCAACATAACCTTGTTCTCATTAAAAATCATTCGTGTACATTGCATGTTACGATTGAAAATGCTTGTGCTCAATCTCTGGAATAGTAACAGGGCAATATTTTGAGCTTCTTCTAACCAACACTACACGTAAATAGTCATAGTGAAATATATCAATAAAATATGTATTAACATTAGAATGTGTTTCAAGTGAAGGCACTTCAAAAGTAGATTTAAAATAGATTTGAAGCAGAAAAAACAATCAAATACCTTTCTCTAGAATTTTCTGCATTTTTATTTTTGCACCATCTCTGTATGTTTCACTCAGCTGCATATTTTTGGTGGCAACTTGGTGTTCAAACAATGCTGGTAAATGCAATTCTATTTTAGGCAGTACAACAAATATTACCGCAATGCTGCTGAGCAGTGTTTAATTTACACATCTCCAGGGGGTTCCCTGAAATAACATCCTCCAAGAAAAAATTGAAAAATGATTGTAATTTTTAATTGTATATGCCATTTCAATGTGAAAATTCAAAAAGTTCTGATTGGGAGGAGTACCCAGAAGAGGGGGTTATATTAAACCCTGGCTCATGAGTGGTCAATCTATGGAGTCCCATGCAACCTTGTGCTCTCTATTGTAATTGATTCGTATGTAAATGCCATTTGTAAGCGAAGTTTTAAAAGGTCTCCTATTATTGAATTGCTGTGGTGACAATTGAAGTCTGCTAGATAATGGTTCCTTCAGACTTCTGAGCGTCTGGAAAGGTGTCTAAAAACAGGCAAATTACCTCTGCTTTTCATTCGTGGTTCCTTGGCTAGTTGCCTTGTCAAATCGGAATCTGGTGTTTACTGTTGTAGGTGTTATGTATAGCCTCATCTCTGTTTCCCTGAGATTCTAATTTGCGATGATTTAAATACGCAGACTAGAATCTTCGGAATACGGTGGTGTTTAGATCAACTTGCACCATATGATATGGTTTATGTGTTGCTTTCAACATTCGTACAGACAATATAATTCGATTTGTTTGTTGCTCTTTGTATAATAATCTATATCTGTAAGAAAGGATGTGGGTATGTAGTGACTTTGTCCAGAATGCATGCTCACAGTTTTGCAGCTACTGACCTGAAACATTGCATATGCATAGACGTTCACCAGGATTAACCAGTGGTGCTATTTTCAGCTCTTTATTATCTTTAAATCCCGAGGTATAGACATTTTAAAATTTCGCTGTGTTACTTACGCTATTGCTGAAGTATACGGCGCCATACTGTAATCGTTTTGCAATAATTGCTTGTGACGTCATTATTACATCATAACTGGTAACTTAATGAGTGCAGGGAATAAAACCTATTAAGTGTTAATTTTATATATTTTTTATGCTGTGTGTTCAGGAATGTCTTAAAATTGTAGTGGAATTCCAAGACAGATTGAAATCTTCTTGAAAGTCTAAGAGATTCGGTGCCATTAGATTTAAATGTAAATGTCACAAATGATAATCTGAATATGTCATGTCTGCACATATTTCGTGGATTATCCAAGTTACATATTGTATACGTGCAGTTGTGCACTTGAGTGTTTTTGTTGACAACACATGTTATGATTAATTACCAACAGTTTTAGATTACTGTGTGCGTCTGCTTTATCTCGGTCTATATCAATTATAGTAACTGTAGTAATACTAATACTTGCTCAATGCTCATCCATAGGTTTCTTCAAATAGTCGGGAAACTTCTTGCATTCATTCATTCATTTCGAAAATTTTATATAGTGCCCCTTCAAGAAGCCTACACAGAGGCTCTTGCGACCCAATCTCATATATATTATATATGTTTTTTTTTATCAGAAATCAGGTTTACAAGCCGCAACACGGTTACAAGATGAATAGGAAAATAGTTTTAGAAAATTAGTTTGTTCATTGTTCACAGGTTATTTTTAGATAATTATCAAGTGTAACTGTGTAAACTTATTGCAAGTATAATCACTGCCCAAAAGTACTAACAAAAGGCAACAAAAGTTGGCAATGCTTTGCTTAACACCTCTTAGGCCTACTACTAAAATCACCTAAAAGTTAGACTTGACCCTTCTTTTGACCACGTATTGGTAGTTTTAATTACTCACAATAATCATGCTTGAACGAGAATTAATAATAATTTTATGTGTCTGTAATCCGAAGAATATTTTCTCACGATTTGGCTCAAATTCAAAAATAAAATTGGACAACTACGATGCAAACAAATCCATTTAAAGTCATAACTTTTGCATTTTTCTTGGATAATCCGCGCGACTATATGCCTAGGTAAAATGTCTGGTCTGTCCTCAAAATGGCTCTTTCGCAAAGTTATGGACCTGACACCATCCATCGGTAGCCCAATTATTATTATTATTATATTCGTTTAATTGGCAACAAAACTGATAGACACACCGCTATCAGGTACACAAATTAGTTCAACAAATGAAACACACTTATAGGCTACCTAAAATTGTTTATGTCCATAACAATTGAATCCATATTAGAGGATGAGTGTAGAAAATTACGTAAATAATTGCAAAAAGGGAATGATGTTACGTTTTTATACTAGGCTGATAATCCCGATATGAGAATTAGATCATTTGACATAATTAATGGGCATAGGTGGCTCCCTATACAAAACACGTCTGTCGTCTTTGACTGGCAAAACAAAGTTGTGAGGGCGTGGTCTCAATTGGTAGGAACGATCGTCTCACTGCTTGTCTGATGCCTTTACAAACGAGATCCAGAGGATCGATCGAGTCACCTGCCAGCTATTATTAGAAAACTGATAGGCCTACGACAGGTTTCTGTCAAATAGTAGGCCTTCCCCTACTTTTGACATGTGTGTTCTAAGGCAAATTAATCCCTCTTCGCCTCTATCGTCAGTGAGACAGTGACCTCTGACATAATAGGTCTAATTATTGTGTCCTTAATTGGTATAGTGCTCATGCCTATTTTTTTATCTGATCTCTGTCTCTGTCGTATAGCCTCCCGTCGAGCTTTACGCTCTTCGGCCAATGGGGAGCTGCTGGTCCCACGAACCCGCTCTGCTACCAGACAGCGTCGAGTCTTCTCGGTTGTTGGCCCGTCCACATGGAATGGGCTCACGCTTGCACTACGCTTACTAACTCGGAATAATTTGCCTGCTTTCTACAAGTTGCTCAAGACCATAGGCGCAACCGCCTTATGGGACCCACGGGACGCGTCCCCCCAACTTTTGAGTGGTCCCCTAGCTTTATTATTATGGTCCCCCAACTTTTAGGACTTGATTCATTATGGGACCCCCAACTTTTAGGACGTGATTGCGCCTGTGCTCAAGACCTATCTTTTAGCTGTGGCTGGACTGGGGGAGCCTCTGAGTAGACTTCTTGAAGGGGCGCTATATAAGTTTTTGGAATGAATGAATGAATTAATAATGCGCCGTATTTATCTTGGTATCTATCTCGCAGTTATTCAAGATTACGTACTCAGAGATCCTGAGTGGCCAAGTGGGTTGGTAGCCCGCTCGCCACGCCAGCGGCCCGGGCTCGATTCCCGGTCGGTCGGTTTATCAGAGAATAATTTCTCGGATCTTTACTGCGGGTGGCTCGGTCGCAATATAAACGTGGAGTGTGAGGTTGTACTATGCCTCCGACACTAATCATCTTCGATATGAAAAAGTGTCGTTAAGCCCGAAGTACTAGATTACGTACTTACTTACACTGGTGCTTGTTGTCGGCTGATTTGCATCTGACTTGTCAATCACATGCTAAATAGAAGAAGTGCGACAGCAGCCTAATTTCCGCCCATTGAAAATAGTGCTTCAGTAAATCTTAAAACAGTTCTTTATCACAAATTATATTAAAATTAATTGTTATGCTTCCTTTGCCGCAGCTTATACTCCAATATAGTTTTAGTTGAAACGTGACCTGCGTGTAGTATTTGTTTTAAACAAAATTTGTTTACTGCTGCGAAGTGATCTAGATTCCGGCCCTTTGCAACGAAGGCCTTCCTCTTTGTGTGGCTTATCCGCCATATTGAGGGTTGTAGTAATTTTTCGTTGAAAATATCACTATTTATTATAACGCAAAAGGTGTTGTGAATACATTTCCAATGTCTTCCGAATCGTCTAAAACTGGCCCTGGATACCTGTCGCCAAGTAGTACAGTTCAGGTAAGGATATTCATGCCGTCGTGGTTGTGTTCTTTTCGTTAACCAATGGCCGTGTTGCCATTGGTTAACCCCTCCTTTTGTGGGATGTGAAACCGTCCCCCTTGGTTCCGTTGGTAAGATCGGGACGTCTGTTCCAGACTCCGGCACCTTAGGGGTGGTGGTGGAGGAGGAGGATAGGCGGGAGTAATGTCGCTAATGGCCCGTCTAAGTGTTTGACCCCTCCTTTTATAGGTACATGAAACCATCCCTTGGTTTTCCGCGCTCTCATGACGGAGGTTCATGTAGACCGTGCTTCCGGAGAAGTTTAGAAGCCTTAAACGTGCAATATGTTCAAATACCCAAATTGTACTAATCACATTCCGCGGCAGTATGCTGAAATTTTATTTTAAAATACTGACTAAGTCAAAATTTCTTGTGTTTAGGATGTGAAGCCGTCCCCACTAGCTCTGTTGGCGGCCACCTGTAGCAAGATCGGAACGTCTGTGCCGGATTCAGGAGGTGGAAGTGAAGGGTTAATGGTGACAAGTCAGCATCCTAATCAGGCGTCACCTATTCGTTTGCTAACGTCAACTGGTCAGCTGCTGTCAGTTGTTGGACAACAAGGCATACTGTGCAACCAATCATCAGATGGAGGAGTTTTTGAAGTGTCTTCACAGTTAACAAATAACACAGGGCCGGTTCAGATCGTTGCAAGTCCGGCATCACCATACACGAGCTTGTTTGGAACACAGATTATGCCAATCTCATCACAGATGATTGCTACACCAGTTGCTGGACCTGGTGGTACAATCACATACAACTTGATACCACAGTATCAGAACATGCCATCAATGACAATTGGACAGGATAGCCAAGACCACACAGGAGCGGATCAAAGATCAATTTCACAGACACAGATGATGCAAACTAGCGCCAGCTTAAAGCAACTAAGGTCCCAAGAGACGGTCAGTGTCTCAGTTGGCCAGTCTGGAAAGTCAGTTGGCATTGGTAGAGCCAATAGCAGCTGTGCCAGTGCTTCAGCGCCTCAGGTCTCCAACTTTGGAGGACAGTTTTCCCTTGCGAACATCAACCAGAGCGGAATAATAACGATTGGTGGGACACAACAGAACATTATTGCTGCTAGGCCAAGCAGCAACATGCAGCCCATTCAACAAATGCAGACTGTGTCAATTCAAATACCTGTTTCAACAGCCAATGGTCAAACTGTCCTTCAGACCATCCAGGTTCCGCTTCAAAGCCTCCAAACATCACAAGCTGTACAGGGAACACAGGGCTTGACGATGTACAATCTGGTTCCACAGCAGACAATCACAGTAACTCCACCAGCGCAGGGAACCAGCATCCAGGCGACGAGCACGTGCAACAACACAAATCTGTCCGGTAGTTTTCACGATTCACAGTCCATCCTTAAGCTTCTGTCAATTCCTCAGCAACAACAGCAGCAACAACAACAAACACTTCCAACCGTCCTGAATGTTCCAACGTTTGGATCTGATGGGTCTTCGATGCCAATGATGATGACGATCGACTCGCAGATGCTGGGCAACGCTGCAGGCAATCAGGGTGCAATCACTGTAATGGCCATGCCACAATCAGTAATCCAGCCTAACGTCCAGAACACGGGTGGCCAAATACAGAACATTCTTCTGCCGAATGGCCAGATTGTACAAGCACTGACCGCCTCAACATGTCAGAACTTTCCAAGCGTTCAGATCGTTGGGCAGAACGGACAAGCGAATCAGTCGGCCAATCTGGTATCTTTAAACCAACTACAGTTCCAGGTATTTCTGTAATTTAAATGCATTAAATTTTAGCGGTTTCTTTAGTTTATCTGATCTGCACACATGTAGTTTAGTATGGTATCAATTATTGGTTGGCTTCACCCTTGAATTTAGTCTAGCCTATCTGGTTTTAGTAAACATGACAGATATATATTTACCGAATTTCAATGTAAATATCCATTGTTGGGTGCATTAGTGCCATATTTGGTATACATATATAAAGCACTAACATGGAAACTTGTCAAAATAAGTCTTAGTGTAACAAAAAGTTCACCTCAAAAAGGACTAATGTTATCACATCTCTTAATTAGTATTGGTAATATATTAGAAGTCTGTTTACAACAGTGTGCACTTTTCAAGTTGTAGTGCAATATTTTTGTTGACAGCTGCTAGAAAAATTATGCCAAAAAATGAAATAAACAAGATTGTTTTGTACTGTAGTTTGTAGTTGCAGCAGTTTGCAAATAGGTATTTGATACTCGCAGTTGTGCATGTGATACATGGTTCACTATGTAGCGTGTACCTTTGCGTATTGTGTGAAAGATATTTTACAAAAGAATTTTCCTACCTACCTGCGCAGGTTTTTGGGACCTCTGTCACTGGAAACACACTTTTATATTTGGTCTAAGTCACATACACTAGCAGAGATTGTTTCTGTTACTCGATTTGTTTTACCCGGGTGGGTAGCAAGCACACCGCGAAACCCTCATCCTTTATTCTGACTTGGGACAGGCACAGGTAACCTGTGGCGGAGTTACCTGTTACACTAGCAGAGAAGGGGAAGTTTTCAGCAAGAGGCTTGCGATCAAGTTTCCTGAGGTCGGGACATGGCATACTTGATAAGTTGATTTTTCAAAGAGTTTAAGGAAACCATCAGCATTTCTACACTGTTCCAAATGTTTCCATTGCATTTGTAAAATTATTGAGTGGTGTAGTAATGAAATATAAATTTTCCCAAATCGTGGTGCTACAGGATGATTTCAGCTTAAGGTTGCCTTCCAACCACTAGATCCTTTTGCACAAGAACAACGCCTGTGAGATGTATGTGTGTGACGATGGAGATAAACACTAGACAGGCAGCACTAGTTAGTAATCTTGACTTAGCATACATGCTGAAACATGAGTTGATTTTGATTGTGAATGTCACTTTTAGAATGCATCCAATGTGCAGACACTGTCCGGTTTGCCTAACTTCACCATCCAAGGCGGGCAGCTTATTCTAACTGGAGGAAGTTCCAGTGCTGTGCCACAGCTCCAGCAGATCCAGACACAAGGTGGGTCCGTAATGACGATCAGCCTTCCTGCCAATCAGCAGTTAGGGTCTGTGCGTCAGAATCAACAGGTGGCTGTTGGTGAGTACTCATGCATTGAAGGCATGCTTACTCAGTTTAGGTTACTCAGTGTGAAAGGTTGTTTTTTGTAGAAATTTGCTTAGCAAGTTTGTTCTGTAAAATCTTTTAAAAAAATTGCAAAGAAGCTAATGATTACATGGTTCGGTATACAATTATGTGCTGGGTATTACTGTATATACTTGAGAACAAGTCACATAGTTTTGGAAAGTTTTAAGGCATTAAGTTAGGGTATGACTTATACTCGGGCCCTAGTAATTGATCATGTCCTGTGCTCATTGACGACATAATAGACAAAAAGGTAATATTAGACAAATGTGTTTTTTAACCAATGTACCTCTTTACCTCATCACTTGAGCAATAAATACTGTATGAGATCATTATTGTGAACTACTATGTGTAAATTAAAAACATCTGACCGATAAGAAATTTCAGTTATTAAAAAATTTAGGGCTCTTTCGAAATCAAGCATTTTTATAATATTTTCTATGTAAAATTTCAATCCATCCATGAATTGACCTTGTTCCCATTTCTTTACTGACATCTTCACAACAGAAAGGTCCCTCCACTCAAAATTATAGCATGTCAATTTTATAGTACAGAATACTCTGTGCAATCAGACTGAAATGTGTAGGCAAACTTGCAACATTTCGAGAGTGCATTCAAACCAGTAAAGGAGGCATTATTAACTAGCAAAGTAATTGGGCTATATCAAGAAACTATGACAACTCTAGATGCTATAATCAATAAGCCATACATGTGCTCTACTTGTTTTTGACATGGTGTTGATAATAGCTAATTTCTTGACAGTAAAATGCACAGAGTTCACAATTCACATGTATGAAAGTAATTTATTTTATTCATAGATTGGTGCAAAATGCTTAATTCATTTAGCAGTACTACATACTTTGAAAGTGATAGTACATAGTTTGAAAAATTCACAGTGCCCGGTATATACTACTTAACAACTTGCAGTCAAATACCTCTGCAACTTATATTGGGGCCAGTACATTGGATAGCTTTCCAAGTCATCAATTTAGGAGATGACTTATTCTCAGAAGGCGATTTATTCTTGTGTATCCAAAATACAGTATTAATTTTGCTTGACTTGATTATGTAATATGGTTTTTTGTGCTCATATTATACTAGTTGTCTCTGGTTATTCCTTAAACTTTCCAGTGTGATTACTTCATCTGGGAGCATGGCTACCACATCAGTTGTACATTGTGTTCGTTTTATGTGCCTAATAAGAATTTAATAATTTAATTAATTTAAGTATTCTGCGTATGTCCTAAGATACAATTTGGTTATTTTAGAGTGGTATTTGCAGTTCGTGTAAGTGCATCATGTGACAAATTTCTGTTCTGCGCTGAACAGCGCCATAAACTAAGGAGGATCTATCTTGCAGTTTAGATGTAAATATTTTCTGTGGACTTCTTGAGGACATAATTTTCTGTATGAAAATGTATGGAAAAATCTATGTCGTGTATTCCTGCTGACATTATGTTCTGAAGAGTTAAAAACAGCGTGTTCATTATGTGATAATTAGCTTCATTTTTCACCACTTCTTCAATCCTGAGATAAACTTTTTGCATTATGATTTCTTCATTTATGTACCTAGATGTAGGTTAGTTATTCAGTGTTACCATGTCCTCACTACAAATGAGAATCAAACCTTGTTAGTAGATTTTGTTTATTTTGTGATGCCTCATTGATTTACTAAATGGTTTGTGAATGTTTGCAGTTCAGAATCCGAACTCTGGAGTCGTTACACAGTGGACGGTTGTCGATAAATCAAACAACATGACGTCGTATTCGAGCAATGACGGCATCGTGTTGGATCAGGCAGCAGACGCAAAGTTCTCTTCAGATTCGGCGATTAGTGATGATGGTATTCCTCTGAAGCGTCTTAGACGAGTTGCTTGCACTTGTCCCAACTGCAAAGATGCTAGTAAAAAGTAAGATGTTTCAATTGTTCAGTTTGATTGTGTCCTGATTCTGACACTTCGATTTAAAGCTATATATGTAGTTTTTCATTTTGACTTTATAGAAGGTAGTGACTACTATGAGCATGTGTTGACAATATTTTGAGCATCTTTATCTGTATCAGTGATTCACTATTCACCGCATGCAATCTACAATTCTACATAATACTACCAGTCCACCAATCTGATTGTGCACACAATCGTGTGCTATGGGTTTGACTGAAATGTTTGCGATTTATTTTAGTTATTCTTTCACAATAGCTAACTTCAATCTGCTTTAGGCAATGCGGTTAAGTTAATTTAAAGGTTTAAGCATTTATGTCTTGACTTTATGCAAGATAAGATGCATTGAATTTAGGGTCATTGTGCTGATGAATAGTAGCACTTATTCAAAGATAAAAACAAATCAGGTTCTCTGTGTGCTAGCATGGATGTGTTGTTATATCTGATTAAAAACTACATCTTGAAATTAAAAAAACAATGCACAGAAAACAAGAGGAGTTGTGTGGCAGGCTGAACACACACACACACACACGTGGAGCCAACCAATGGATTCATGTCAACAGTTGGCATGGATGTTCCAGTTTTTTTAGGGGTACAAAGTTGCATCATTGGGTTGGCGCATTACATGATAGTGCCGCAGAGAAATCCCACATTGGCAGAAGATGATGCCTGTCTTGCTATTTGTTAAGATGCCAGGTGTACTGAGGCATCTGTGGTCCTACAACCGTGAAATTACAAATTACCTAGAGTATGCTGAACTAGAGTAGATAGATTTTATATATATGATGTTATGTTGCAATATTTACTACTATTTAGACAACCTTTAATGAAACTTTAAAGTGTCATCTTTGTTGCTTTGATAGAGTACAGGTCATGAATACGTACTATGAATTTTTTTAAATTTCGTCATTGGTTGCTGCTCTGGTTATATTTTAAAAACCTTGTGTTCTCTTTGATAGGACTGCAGAACGTTTGTAACATTGTTGTATTTTGTTGTTATCCTTTATACAGAAATCTTGGGGGCAAAAAAGTTCATATTTGTCATTTTTCAAATTGCAATAAAGAGTACGGGAAGACTTCACATCTACGAGCACATCTGAGGTAAATTACTCAAATCTATATACTAAAGCTCACCGTTAAAGTTTCCTTACAAATAACCTAAATTCTCTGCACTGATTATATTTGTCACAATTGATGCAAGGTAACATTTGTGACATAGTAGTTAACGGTATTTATTATGTGCTAGTTTAGCCAATTTACGGGATGAGACTGCTCTATGCCACAATAGTTTAGGAAGTCGTGTTCATTAAACCCTACAAGCACTTCTAAGTCATGCCTTCTAACGTCTGAATTGGTGTTTTACGGACCAGTTGCAGATCGTAGAAAGCGATTTAATTGCACTGCACCACTGCTAGTATATGAAGGATGAAGGAAATGTTAATCATCTTTATTATGACATACTGTCGTTGAACAGCACTAACCTGCCTGAAGTTCTGTTTGAGCTCTGTCTAGTCCATGTACCATTGTACCACCCTCTAAGAACCACTAAAATCAAGTAGCAATTTATAGAAGTTTTTCTTGATTGTTTTAAGTGCAGTAACTTGTTTAACCCTTTAATGCCGGAGGGTATAGGATTTTCCATACCATTTACTACCATCTCGGCATTAAAGGGTTAAGGTGTTTTCATGCATAATAACCTTGATCATGAGACTTGTATTGACAATTAAAATATATGTTCATTGCTACCTAAATTTCTTTGTCTCAACCTGAACTGGGAATTTGTTTATAGCCCTATGAATTCCAATCCAAAACTTGAATGCTATAACTAGTATTCATCCTTGTTGTCTGAGAATTAACTTTATGATGACTACAGACACGGCAGTTCCAGGTGGCAATATTACTGGTAGTTGGGTCCATAAATGACTTAATAATTTACAAGTCCATTTAGTTGATATTTGGGAAGATGCCTCTAGTAGTCCGTATTCAAGTCCCGGTTTCTTAGATTAATATTAAAGGAAATCTGTTTCTGAGCTTCACAAACGATGAAGAAAGCTGTTCAATGTAAAGTTGTTTCCATATAATTTTCTGCTGATAGGTGGCACATGGGAGATCGACCGTTCATGTGTAACTGGATATATTGCGGCAAGAAGTTCACTCGATCTGATGAACTGCAACGACATAAACGAACTCACACAGGTAAATACTCTATTGTGTATGTATGTGCACTTGTTATAATGCCCATTCAAGAATTCTACTCAGAAGCGCTCTTGACTACAGGGCGGACACTGAATCGAAGTTTCGAAGCGCATGAACAATTGCGAGTCAGGGGCTTGCTCAAGGTCCCTACAAGGCAGCTTGAGGTAGATTAAAACCTGCAATCCTCCGGCTTCAGGACAACAAACATATCCACTACACCACTGCGCCCACGAACTACTCTTAGTAGTAGCTTATTATATTCGGATTTCTTTGTCCTTTTGCTTATATTTTATTTATATGAAGCAGGTTTTCTGTGTAATTTGGATTTGATAAAAGATAGAAATTTTTTCAGAATTATATAAAAATTATATCAAAATTATCAACTGTTGCATTTATATAGGCAACACGTTTATAGACTTAACTGTTTCTTCTGAACATTTAGGCTGCCAATCTCTGTATGAATTTCATGTGAACATCACTGAATGTAAAATATCTAAAAGTTTTCTTCTGTTTTCCAATTATGAGTAGCCTGTTATTCATTTTATTCTGTTTGTGGTGTTACAGGTGAAAAGAAATTCACTTGTCAGGACTGTGAGAAAAAATTTATGCGAAGTGATCATTTGACTAAGCACATGAGAACACATCGGAAGGTTATGATTGGTACAAGCGTTGTCACGAGCACGGGAATGGACAACAGCAATCTGGATGGTGCTGGTTGCCTTGAGGACGTCCATGGCAATGTTAAAGATGAAACGTTTGCTACACGGGTGATATGTTTAACAGAGAATGATTTCAATTCCATGGCAGATGACCCTAGCATTGAGGGGGAATAACTGATTTCTTTCTTCTCTCTGTAAATTTCCAAGAACAGTTTCCTCTTTCACACTAACTTGTAAATAGACAAATATTCCAAAGGATTCACTGACAATCAGGTCCGCTTACGAATTTCAAGAATATCTGACTTGATTTATTATTGTGCATGGGTGACAGTAAGATGCCAAAAAAGAGGAGCCCCAATTAAGTTTGTGTTCTCCTGTCAATGCAAGTATAAAATTCATCATGTAAATTAAATTTATTTAAGTCCAAGATCTGAGTGATTGATACTTGCTTACCACCTAATTATTCGATTAGAAATGAGAATTTTTCTTGCTGTGTGGCTTGACACACAAAATCTGCCAAACCATGCCAAATGTATTCCAGCGATGAATCTACATGTTCTGGCTTGATGGATCGAATAAGAAGAAATGTCAAGTACTGAAGCAGAAACAATGAAGGTTATAGGCTGGAAGCCTGTGATACAAGAATTGGCGTCGTTACTCTGTAAAATGCGGGGTTTGCGTTATTATTTATGTACATTTGTAGAAATGAGTAAGTTCTAGGAGTGTCATTGTTGATAAGAAAACAAATAGCTCAGTCGGAAAAATAGTTCTGCTGCACGTCTCGAACCAACAAACATAATTAATATGCAGCTCTAGATGTGTAATAATTTTGCTTATTAGGTCTTTAAATTACTTAAATTATTAAATGTTTTTTTGTTTTGAATTGTTTAATTTTTATACTGTGTTCAGCAGACATGGAGTGATTTAAGGAAAATATAGACTTGCTCTGTTCAATTCTTGTAAAGAATCTGCTAAAATGTGCATGTAACTCGTATGAATGTGAATTATGAGATTGTGGCGAAATTACTTGTCCCTATCTGATTGCTCTTGTCTTAACCAGGCTTGCTTGTTTAGAGAAGCACTTTTAAAATTAAAGTTTCATTGGCTTAAGTGCTACTATGCTGTTTCTGGTTAAATGTATAACTTATGATGATGGTGATGGAATTTTACTAGTGTAAAGGTGGGTTGGAACTGGTGGTATGTGTCCTGAAGGCAGCTCCATTAGTAAACTTGCCATCAAAGATAGTGGTGGAGACTTTAGTCAGAACAAATGTAGTTAAACCTTATGGCCAGGAGTTGCAATCATCTGCAAGAACTGTGCATAAGATATCAAATGAGGATAAGAGGTTGAGGGCTTAAACTTGAAGAGCATGAATTCATCGAAGAAAAAGACAGATTCATATTTGCCTGCTTTGTTATAAATCTCGTAATTTGGCTGGATAGATGAGCATGACGGAAGGAAGAAATTTTGTTCTTTGTGGGTTGTCACCTCTGGACTGAATAGCTAGTTTGCCTAACCATGCAGTACAGAGTTCATTTTTACAGCTTTTGAGCGGTTGTAAATTTTATCAATTCTTGGGAGTTTTCATAAATAAATTGAACTCCCACCATATGTAAATAATTTGTTTTGCTCGTCATTATTTGATCTGTTTTAAAGTCATTTCCATTTGCGCGTTGAACAACTGAATGTAGCAGCATATTTTTTCTAAAAGTATATTTCGTAGCCATGCTTCATGCATTATAAACGAGGTTGAGGTGAAATTAAATTTTTCAGTGACTGGTTTGACTCCAAATTCGATAGATGTTGTTTGTTAGCCTGACTGAAAGATGTTAACTGCGAACATTTGCAGTGGCATAATGAAATATTTCTAACCATGTTTTGTCTTTTCATCTTGGAAAAATTAATTTACTTGTGCAGTGAGTACTGAATAAGACAGCTCTGCTTACAAGGACTGTTTTTCTAATGCCGTACAAAATATTCTAATTTCATGCTGTGAAGGATTTGTGGAGACAGACCAAGACCATCGTCCACCTGCAGAGTTTGGTTCAATTGGCTGGTGCAGATTTTAGCTCGCTCAAGTGCAGGAAGCACCGAAGGCTAAAAGCCTGAATATCCGAAGCAGGCTCTTAGACCAAGTCACACAGATAGCCTGAGTCACACAACAGTTAGATAGGAAGTCGTCTTGTAACCGCATACATACGTGTCGACGAAATAATGAAACAAGTACCATGGAAAGTGCAGACCTGGGGTTGAAGTGAACAAAACTCCGATGAAGCAAAAGGGAACTCGGCGTCAGAAAAGCATCAATGGAAGCTCATGAACTTGGAGGAATCCCTGTCACAATCTTGAGAAGTGATGCAGAGATCCAGATACGAGGAGCGATTGGGATCAGAATCAAGATGTTCTCAAACGTAATCTATGTTCTCAAACGTAATCTATGTAGATGCAATGCTGTCCATCATCATATTACAGAATTTAAAAAATCTTACTATTATTTTTAAGTCTTTAAGCAGAACATTGTAATCTTATTAATGCCTCACCAGCTTTCCCAGCAATGTTACATTTTATGGAAAAGAAAATTCTTCTTGGGCAGAATGCCTTCCTCAACCACTATATAATTGCCATAAATTTGAAAACTACATTTGCATGGCCTATTTTTTCATCTAGGTCTATAATTACATTGCCTTACTTGTATATACCTGGATAAAAATGTCTGGCACTCTATCAAATTGAGCTGAATGCAAATGTAAATACTGCCCTTTCGACTTCTTGTGCTGCCAGTAGTCAAATGTACTCCTGAATCGATCTACTTTGTGGGATATTGTACACCAAAAACAAGCACTTAACACTTTCAACATGTGATGGCTGATTAGCATAATTTGGATTCCATGCTTGGGACAAGCAAAATATCTTGATCAGCAAGGCACAGCTAGGTCTGTTCAGCTCTCAGAAAATGTGAAGTGTTTCTTGGGGCATGTTGCTCGCATTGCACAAGACAAAGGCCACCAGAAATCTACAATAACAATCACTTGGAGGGATCGAGGATCACACAGGACTATTTGGACTAGAGAATTGGAGAAGGATCTTGCAGAGCTAAATTTAGGCCTTCATAATTATAGCATGGAGGAAGGGACAGGACAGGACACAGTTTCGCAATAGCTATTCTCGGCTCAGTTCATCAGCATGGAAATATAGACCAAAGCCAGAGGTTTTGTTCTGTTAATTTATGCACTTAGCTTCATATTATCGACCAAGTCAATTCTAAGGAAAGTTCTATATAGGCCTACAAAAGTAAATACAAAGAAGACCCTTGACCTCCTATTGATTTGCTCTACGATTTAGGTGAGCTGTTTTCACTTCTGAGCTTACAGAAGCAGACTGATGAATCATCAACCTATTGAAGCCGATCAAACAGGAGATCCGATCGGATGATCGATCTGCTGGTCGCTTTATCAAAGTCTGTAGACCTAATTTCTCAGCGGTCGAGGTGAGCTCAAATCAAGCCAATGATTAGTCATGGATGATATATGCAGTGCCATATGTCTTGATGCGTTCAGTTAAGGCCCAGTTAATAGGTCTTAGAAGTGGCTCGCCTGTGTTTACTCACAGAATTAATTGTAGTCAAGCATGAGTTTGAATTCCTAAAAATCACTTATAGAATGACTGACCCAGTGACCTGGAAAGAATACAATAGGGAATATACAATCGAGTGACACCATGTCCCTTATCAAAGATCCTGAAAATTTCACATCTTTGCATAACATTGAAAACTTGCATAGTAATCGTAATGTTCAAATTTCAAAAGAGCCACTCAAAAGCCAAGTGCAGGGCACCAGCTTATTCAAGAGTGCTGTTGTGTCTAGTCAGAGGGGTTGCCGAAAATAGTAGTGCGAAGGAGGTCATAGTCTGTTTACCAAAGGATCAGAGGTCACTGAGAGGTGGCAGAGTAGTTGTTACAGTGGGTGATATTTAGGTCGAGAATTGGAAGATGGAGGATCAGGTAAGTCTCGGTTTGAGTTCCTAAGGAGGTGAGTAGTTTCCGTTCAAGGAGTGATAGATAGAGGAGCCCAAGCAAGGTTAGCTGGGTGACCAGCAAGCATGAAGGAATATGGAATTCAGAGGGCAGATCATTCCAGAGGCATGGTGCAGTGTTTTATATGGATCATTTTAAGAACTTGAGAGGAGTAGTAAGTAACCAGAGCATAGAGAAAGAGTGAGACAGGCGAACAATGACAATGTTAAGACATAATATGTACACCAGAATGTGGATACGCAATTGGTCAATAAAGAATATACTTACTTACTTACTTAACAAACGCCTTCAATTAATTCTATTTATGAAGGCACATTTATTAAAGATTAACAATAATAATGTTTGCAAAGACAATTGCTTATAAACAAACTTTTAAGTGGGGCGACATCTATGTTAAAGAGCGAAACGGATGTACCCATTACTTTCAGGTATAGCCTACGAAAATGTAAACGGAGTATCAGAGCGCTGCGATCCAATTTATTAACCTCGTGGATATCTATATTTAGACGGTCAGACTAAAATAAACGACTATCCAGATATGTAGGCTACATTAAGGTTCCTTTATATCTTTTTGGAGCACACGTTAATCGAATTGTAACACGAAGTCAAAGTTACATAGTGGTTTACAGCAAAGATTTCACGAATATATAATTAGCTTCAGGTTGTGGAGAAGGCCTAATATATTATAAAAAGCAGCTCTACGTATTTTGTCAACATGTACGCCGCAATGCGTCGAAACTTGATTAATATTGTTTATTTCCGTGGAAGTCGGCGTTTGCTGTTCAACAACTTTACGCGAGTCCAAGCGAGTGAATGCGGTCCGAGTCAACGCCATCTGCCGAGTCAACGCGGACTAATTCAACACATTCGTCGAGTGAGTTAAGTTTAACCTGGTCGTTGGTTAACTGCATATATATAATTATTACAATATATAATCTCGAGATTTATACAACGCCAAAAACCGAAGTCGCGGGAATCAGCTTATTTAAAGACATCTAGTTAAAAGAATTGAAAGGCAACGCGAAATTTAAAAAGCCCTGGAAAATCGTATGTGATCATAAAGGCATAGTCTTGTATCAACTATCAACTGTCCTTGGTCTTCAACTAAGGCTTTAACATCTTTTATAAAGGCGTCGCTTAGATCTTTCATTCACCAAACATGGTAGCGCAGTTACAAGACAAGATTTGTAGAAAAATAACGGAGCCAGACTGATCTACGTGGAGTGGGAATTATACCGGCCCGCAGTCGATCGAGTCGACTTGACTCGACCGACAACCGAATCGATCGACTTCGTCAACCCGTGACCCTCGGAATCAGTGTTGCCACTGAGGTTTCTGAAATAAACCCAGATTTTCTTCTGAAAAAACCCCAGAAAAACCCAGACTATTCATATAAGCTATTTTAGACCCCCTTTGTTCAAATTAAGTTGGTTTTTCGCTTGTTTGCATGACGATTAACAAAATGTTCGTCAAAAGAGTCGAATAAAATGTAATTACAACTTTAAAAGTATCGATTGTCAAAGTTCTCAGAGACTCTGACAATAACTTCTTAATCGATATATTCGTGTTGCCCATGCGCAGCGGGTCGAGTCTACCAGAATTGTAGCCTAAGCACATAATATAACGCACGTGGCTTAAGTTTACAAAGTTTTAAAGTTGGCCGAGGTTTCCAGCCAAATTTTCTTAATACACCAACAATCCAAAGTTTTAACCACCTAGAACATTAATACTCTGCAACAACTAGGCTATTATACCAAAGATATTAGAGTTTTACTAAAACTCTAATATCTTTGATTATACCACTAGAGGATTGACCTCACCTACAGTGTATAACTGTATAATGCATTTTATAGATGCAATACGGCTTTACAAGGAAAGAGACGAGTGACCTGACCTATTTTGAAATGTCAAAATGGTTTATTTCTGTGCAGGACTATTCTTCAGGTTATAAACTATTTGTGAATTGACAACATATCTTGATTTCTCGATTGTGGAGTTTTAAATTAAAATTTGTGGAAAAATTGTATATCACAACCATTTTATATTGAATTTCACAGAATATTCATGTGTTTTAAGTAAAAAATGTCAACTCACCAAAATAAACCCAGATCTTGCCCAAAAAACCCCAGAAACCCAGACGAAGGCCAAAAAACCCAGATCTAGTGGAAAAAACCCAGCTGTGGCATCACTGCTCGGAATTACATAGTATTTTAGTAGGCTAATTAATTATTTAAACTAAAACACAACGTATCTGAATGCTTACCAAACAGCAACAACTGCATGCATTCAGCCGCCTTCTGTGACGTCACAATCCCTTGCGTACGGCCTGTGAAAGGCTGGGAATCAGACGGTCGTGGTCAACCCTTTGATTCAGCCGATGATCCACTTCGACTTGTATCATCGATATTTATATTAGGCTGTATAATTATGGTCTCTTGGCAAATATTGCTGACGCCTTCTATTTTTATCTGTTACATGTGTTTATTATATCTATGCATGTTTAGGCTACCCCAGTATCAAAATTACTCATTAATTTCATAGACATAGGCTACAAGTGCTCCAAGTGTTATTCCATGAATCCATAATGACACTATGCAACAATTGTATTTTAATTTTTAGTAAATGAGATTTATATATATATATATATAATATTCATGAATTGTGTGCGTCAACAGCAGATCCCATTTAGGCCATATATATAGGCCTACTCCATGAAATTTGTATGCATCTCTTTACAATTATAATATTTGCCTTATAGAAAATTATACACCCTACAACCAGCACAATTGGGCCTGCACGAGCGTCATTTGTGACCCGTTCTTCGTCTCGGTCAACGGTCTTTGACATAGGCCTAATATTAAACGGTATCGATAGCCTAGACCTAGAAGTCCTAGTTGAAAATGGGCCACAATCTCCAAATTTAGAAAGCACTATAGGCCTACATATTCTTAACTTTAAAGCTAAAGGCAAAACACCAGCTTATTCGCGCACAATCCGTATACCGATTTATTCGGAAATGTTTTATTGTTAACTGCCTTCGTGCGTAATGTTTATGTTTACAGTTTACAGAACACTTCATTTTTAGACGCATGACGTAACAAACACAGCAAATAAAGACCCAATTATTATATTCTGAAGGCCGTGACCTGTTGTTAGTTCATTGTCCTTGGCTTCTTATTTCGCCACTGACTTCATTTGCATAGTCACGCCCACTGATGTCGGGTGACTCGGATCCGATTGGCTGTGCGTTGTCAGGCAAGCAGCTCATGTCGATTAAAAGCCTCGACATCTTTTGAATTATTTCATATAAACAGCGAATCTTTCTTCACAAACAACTAAAATATTAGGCCACGGTCTTAAATTTATTTTATAGTTGATGTTCGTGTGGGCGATTTTATTTGTGTAAAGCCACAGAAGCAGAACGGAGATATTGTGCAGGCGCACGCAGCTATAAATTATTTATGTAGACCACGAGCAGCTGGGGTATTTTAAAAGTTTTGGTCGGAATTTGTGTCGGTGTGGGACGCAATTATTCGCTAATTTTTTCATTATTTAGGAAATAAGATTCTCATCGAATCTGAAAATGGCGAGCGATGAGACTGCCGACGACGTCCATCGACGACAGCTATCCAGATTATTTATGGAAGTTCGATCTTTAGCAATCTGCAACCGAACGTACTTTAAAAACGCTCCAGGAACCGCAAACGAGCGTTTCTACGGCGCCTTTTCTCAGCTTCTGGACCACCTGGACAACGGTTTGGTTCTCGGAGTGAACACCGTGCTCGCCGTTGCCCATCAGTTCGACTTCGACAAGTCACAGCCTGGCAATGGCTACAGGAGTATGATCACTGTGATTCAGAGGTGCTGTCTGCGAATTATGACACTCGCCAGGTAAATGGATATATTGTTATTATGATTATTATATAAATCATAATTTATAATAATTTATAGCACCCCTTCAAGGTATCTACTCAGAGACGCTCATGCCCGAGATCAAGCGAAAACACAGTCTTCAACAGTTGGTGAAATTGAGATCAGTTTTTGAGGAGTCGCATAGTCAAGACCATTCCAGGTTGGTGGAGAACGAGCGGCTCTGCACTTATACAATACATACATATTGTGGCGTATTGTATATGACCATTTATTGTATCGTATTGTTTCTATCGATTTATAAAGCACCTCTCACAGTGCACACCAATTAGGTGTTCGCAGTGCAAAAGGCCCACAGAAAATAAAGTAGCTTTAAGACAATGAAGATTTGCGGTTCGAGTACCATACTTTAGTAACAAGGAACATGTCAATGGAGAGAGTGGATTTCTGTACTTGTCACTTGAATTTGGATTTATGTCCTTTTATTTCCCCTTCAAGAGACACTATTAGAGAACCCTGCAAACTCTTATAATCATCGAGTTACGAAAAATTACCAACAAACTAGAAAGCCATCATCGATAACATACGACATCTATATTGTAGACTATAATTTATTCCATTCCTTTCTGAAACAGGTCCTGCAAAAGACAAGCAATGGACAAATTCAACATGTAATTATAATAATAAGGTACATTTATTTAAAATTGAAGTTGGACACTTGAGCAATTTTTGTATTCCTTTTCTATTTTTCCAGGGTTATTAAGAAGATGAAAGGAACATTTAGGCATAGGTACAATGCGCTTTGTTAACACTGGGACATTTGATGCACCCTATCAGTCAGCCATAGAGATAAAAAAAAAACTGAAGTTGTTAACCTGATATATGTTAATATGCTGAGAAAGAATGCTTAACATTCTTTCACACCAGGTGAAAAGGATGTTGCTTTCACTTTAATGTGAATGCCACCACTTGGAAGTTGACTAAAGATTTTCTTGTCGTTTCTAGGTATGTAACAGTCAATAGAGAGTCCTACTTATTCCGGGCCAACCATTACAGCAAAGAGTTGGAGGCATTTGTAACAACTCTTGGCCAGCTCAGAGCTTGTCTCTACTATTTGCAACAACTGGTTCAGTATTGCAATGAGGGAGAACTTTTTCCGGATGAGGATACCCTGTCACCAGAACGCTACCAGGTGGCTGAACGACTGTTGCAAGAAGTCGAATATCTTAGTCAAGAATCATTCTATGGTCGATGCCTTGGCTTTCAGGTAAGAAATTTACCCATGAAAATTATTTACTAGCATGTTAGCCTTGAGTGCTAAGTTGGCATATACAGTTCCAATTGTAGATTTTCTCAAGTTTGCTTTGGGATTTGAACCTGGAAGAGTGACAACTAGTGTTCTGAGAAGAAACTTGACTCCCAGCAGACTGGGGCAGAGCCCATGAAGCGTATAGAACAAAAATTAACTGAAATAAAACAAATGAGGAATCAAATTCATGAAATTGATGTGAGAATAGGCCTACTAAGTTTCACCTGTGGTGTACATTGCATAGGATCTACACGAATCCCATGGTTGGGGTCTTGGTCTCATGGGTTCTGGATTCCAGTTCCCCTAATCAGATACACTGCAGCGTTCACAGGCTGTTTTCCATAGATATGAACATCATGTTCGTTGTCTAAGCATTGTTTGTTATATAGCTGCTGTTGGTGTTGAGTTTTGTCTAATATAGGCTTCATGCATTCGTTGGTTGCTAATTATGATATGTTTCGTTTGACTGCACATTTGCATTCAATTTATTGATGTTTCTTCAAATGTGACTAAATCTTTGATGTGAGTGCTGTAGTTTAGTTATTGTAATTGATTGCAGAAATAATTAAACGATATAAATAATCAAAACTGATACATGATTATGTATGATTTGACTCTGGACATTGCAGATAATTTATACTAGTTAGTTGTTTTGCTGCCATGGTTTAATTGACTGTTTGGACATATAATAATAATGTAGCGAGTATTTTGTATCAAGTGGTTGATTTGTTATATTATGTTGTGTTGATTTAGTTCTGTGAGTCGATGCGTCATCCTCTCACAACGATCAATGTGGCGATGGCATGCTATGGTGAGGGATATCAGAAGAGCAACCGCAGTCTGCTGAGGCTGGCAAACTCAGTGCTTAGCTGTGGCAAATATCTGATGAATCCAGAATTAAGAGCAAAGCAGGTGACCAAATAGCTTGAGAATAATTAATATTTATGAGTGTATATATGAAATATGCTTCAGACTGTTAAGTAACAAACTTGCATTCGTAGATGCAGTGCAGCTAAAACTCGATACCAAGATTCTCTATGAGATAAGTGAGTAAACGTTGTTCTGTAATTCTTTCTTGCTGCCAATCTTCGGAGTCATTTAAGAGATTGAGGGGTCAGTGTGGCTGTAGCGAACATCGCGGTCAATACTGTATGTTGGAATTTGTGCGATGGAGTTGGTTAGTACTGTAGGAAGTGTCCTGGTAATTGTGTTATGTAACTCTCTAACTCATCCTTTAAAAGTCATTTTTAAGAAGTTTGCCAAGCTATATGTGGTATGTGCTGCCGTTTGTGTAATTATGTTTGTTTTATTTTTCAGGTGGTAAACATGACAAGGACTAGTGATATTTATTTCTGCAAATCCTTCTGGTCTCTACCGGAAAACAGTGTAATGCAGGTAAGAAAAGAATCTGTTTCCGTTGACTTCTGACACAATCTCTATGTCCCACTTTTAAGGAAATTTATTTATATTACAGCTAATATAGGCAAAAGCATATTCCATTTGGTTGCACAACATTGCAACTTAGCTGTGTTTTAATTTTTTATCACATTGTATCAGTTACTTTAAATACTTGTCTTGTCTACTCTTAGTGTATTTTAAGTAGGGCTGCGGATTTTAGCAATTAATTAATCAATTAGTTGTTAAAAATTATCATCAATTAATGTCTTCTTGTTTGATTAATTTACTTGTTTCATGATGTCAAGCAACCAATTTCTTCAGTAAAAATATGTTGAATAATGATAATTAATGTGAGTGGAAAATTAGGCAAACGTTTTGCTTTTAAGGTAAATAGTAAATACTGATGGAAATTTATGTCAAAGATGGAGACAAAATTAACTCTTCATTGCAACAGTTTCATTGAAGGTTTTGCAGAAGAATGGTGCCAGTAGGTGTATTTAAATCTTAGGTATTTTCTGTTCTTATTTGTTAGAAGTTGAGATTATGCAACTGTGGTTAATCTTTAAATTCTTTTATTTTCAGAATGTGCCGCTTTACATGTGTCCCAGTATGGCTGTGAATAAACGCATAACAATTGAGCCAGTTCCATTTGAGCTTCCCCTTGCTGATGGATCAGGAAACATGGTGATTTCGCCACCATCCGCACATACAGGTGTTGGTCCAGTTATGGCAAGGCTAATATCTTCAGAATACCGATCTGGCCAGGTGCAGTACTCTCTTTCTCCAGAATTGTGTGACTGTACTGATAATACATACATGGTGATTTCATGCTTATAAAAGACACCTAACTTTGAAAATTTACCAATTGTTCAATGACACTGAATTTCACAGGCCTGTGCTATAGAATTATTAGTTGATTATTGATATTTGTGATCTTGTCCTAAACTGTTCTCTGTTCTGTGTTATGAAGAAATATATGACAGTCATTTTATTTTATGGAGCATTATTTTATGAATGATATGACTTGCGTGTGTGCCACATAGTATTGTGCACAGTTGACAAGCCAACTACTTTATAATTTTTCGTTGTTTATAATGCAGTTGGAAGAGTTTCCTGTACAGTCTTAATGTCTTCTGCTAAAAACAATAAAAAATTTACTAAAAAGACATTACTCATTAGTATGAATTGTAGTAAATGGTGTGATGCATTAATGTAGATCTAACTATCTATGTATATGTGCATCACATGGCACTAAAAACAGTTCTGACCATCACATGGCACGTAAAGCAGTACCATGCAGTTTGAGAACTGGACAGTTCCAATTTTTCTGATCATTAGTTGTTGTGGTTTCCTTATGTGTACAAGTATGTCCAACCGACATTGAGAAATCTTTGTACAATATTTCGTTTCTATGTTTTATGGTATTCATTTGAGTTTAATGTTTTTTGTGATTGTTGTAATTTTAGGAAGTTTGGTTTAATCAGTATGGTTTGAGACTTTCTTCTCTGAAGACACCATTGCAGAAAAGCCCGTACTTGATTATACACTGCCATGGTGGAGGATTTGTGGCACAGTCTTCTGCCTCACACCAGGTAATGGGCCATTTAATGAGGCAATTTAGCAAGCATTTTTCTATAATTGCCCACATACAGCCTAGTGAAGAAGGGTGTGACTTGAGGCTGCTGGTCTTGTTTTTCTATCTAACAAACACCTATGTTTACATCATGATGGTAGAAAGCAATAAAAACATCACTAAATCATCAAATATCAGACAATATAGCAGTTCGTAGAAGAAGAAAAGCAGTGCAGTAGATGACAAAGAAGAGGGTTGGCCATAGATCTGCTCATGATGCAAACGCCAAGAAAATTCAGTCACACATGCTCTCGGTTGCCTCTTATGATTAACTTGAGGGATTTATTTTCTATTTACTCAATTTTTTTTTATGTGCTACTGTAACAAATTTATTATTATTATTATATGTGTTAATATTTTGTAGATGTACTTGAATTTCTGGGCTGATGATCTCGGTATTCCCATCCTCAGTGTCGATTACACGCTAGCACCGGAGAGTCAATTTCCAAGGCAGCAGGAAGAGCTTTTCTTTGCCTACTGCTGGGCACTGAAAAAAACTCACATTCTGGGTATGAATGCATATGTTGTCTGGTAGATTTACATGCACATTATTTGCCTGTCATTCCTTGGGTTCTTCTATGAAATTGTGTTATATTGTTTCTGGATGATGTGTGCACATGTATTGTGGAATTCCTTTCCCTCCACTCTACGTGTGATTTTTCTTTCCAGATTACTGTCTATATCTCTCTTCTTAAGACCTTTTTATTTCTTGGGTTCTCACACTGGGAGCGCTGCTGAATGGCCATGGTTGTGAGCGACAGTATAGAAATTACGGTACTATGACACAGCAGAGGATGGAGGGGCAACATTGGATATTCGAACCTGCCTGGGACGGTGGGACCTGATGAAGATTACAAGTTTTGTGATCTGCTGTGTTATAAAAAGGGTTCATATCATAATGACCTTTTGATGTGAGTTTCTTTGATGAACAAGAAAGAAGACGGAAATGAATCTCTATTTGTACATAACAACGAATTTTCAGCAGTCTTTGAAGGTTTTTAGTTGAATTGTTCATCTTTCTTTTCTTTTTTGACAGGTTCACTTGCAGAGAAGATTTGTATTGTTGGAGACAGTGCTGGAGCCAACATGGCTTTGTCTGTTGCAATGCGTCTGGCATCCTGTGGACTGCGCCAACCAGATGCAGTGATCTCAATCTATGGAGGTCTTCTTGTCAAATATGCGCCATCTCCATCTCGAATTATGTCGCTTATGGATCCTCTTCTGCCTCTTGGTGTTGTTGCCCTTTGTCTAAGAGGTAAGTTTTAAGAATTTTTATGGTGCCATAATAATAATAATAATTACGACAATTTATATGGCGCAGTAACACAGCCATGCCATTACAAGGGCGCCTTACAAAGCAGCTACACGGGATAAGCCCTAGCAAACAAGTGATTTTAGCATGGATTTAAAAGTCCAATGAGCCGGCCAATTTGAATAGCGAGAGGAAGTCTGTTCCAGCATCGATGACCAGCGACCGAGAAGGCACGATCACCAAAGCTGGCTCTCATCCTCCGCACACGCAAATCGGTCCTCTCGGATGATCTGAGCCGAAGCCCGGCTGCAGAGGAATGAGTAAATAGCGAGTGTAAAACTGAAATAACGTACAGAGCTAGGCAACATATCGCAAGCACTCCGAGCGGCCACAGCGGCGCTCCTTCCGCCATCTTAGTGTATTTGAATATTTTATGATGGTGGTAAACTGTCTCCATTCATTTTGCACTTCTTCCTCAGTGCTTGAAAAGACCGGGATCTGATGAAATATTGGTTAAGGTTGTATAATTTCTTAGAGAGATGCTCTGGAAGAAACGTATTTCAGGATGGATTTAGTGTCGCTGTGTCATTCTGTTGAAGCTGTTAAAGTTATAAATGTTAGCAATTGAAGTTGTTTATAAAATATCAATATAGTGTATTTATTATGTCTATTGATGTTTGACTAGCAAAAGAGCAATGCCTATAATTACCAGTATTATGTTGATTCCTGTAATTTGAATACACACTGAATGTCTCTAATGCAATGATTTCATGTATTACTTTGTTAAAACAGCGTACACTGGTGAAGCCAAAGGTAATGATGACGTGAAGGAGAAAAATGTGAATGGAACTGAAGAGAAAATGTTGATCGATGGAGTTGACGAACGTGAGCAAGATAAGTCGAAGTTGCCAAGTCGACATTCATGCAGCGATATGTCGGATGTTAATGTAACGAGAAATGACAATTTTGAAGTCAAAGCGTCTTCTACGAAATTCTCATCGCATTGTGCAAGTTCTGCTGAGCATATAATTTCGAGATGTGACGATCCAGTTCCTGTTGAGCCTACCTCGGTTTCCTCTGGTAGATCTCGCCTCCGACACCGCAGAGAGGACTCAGGATTTTTTGATATCAGTGAACAGCAAGATACGGGTAGCATAGCAAATTCTGAGAGTAATTTAAGACATTTGGACAAGAGGGCTTGTGCGTCTAGTGGTGACTCACTGTTGGAGCCGGATAAGAGATCGAATTGTGGGTCAAGTTCAGCATTTTCTCTGAAGGAATCAAGCGATGAGGAATCTGATTCGGCTCGTTCCAGCGTTGGATTCGGCATGAGTAGTGACGAACAGTCGGGACAAGAATTAAACGTTGATGGAAATGGTGAAGAACGTGAAATCTCGTCTATCCATCACTCTCCATCATCGACTGCTTCCTGCAGAGGAGGCACATCCGCCGAAGCTAAGGACAATTTCCATCAGACGGTTTCATCTCCGCAGTTCTTTTCAAATGCTCATGGCAGCTCACCTCTTCCAATGCCACCGCCAGACAGCAGTTCACCATTGATGTCCAACTATGTCCGGCTATGTCACTTTGCTCAGAGTCCGATGGAGAATTCGAAGAACATAAAGAATGCCAATAATCCTTATGTTTCGCCTCCACTGGCCTCTGACAGTCTCCTCAGCAAGCTGTGTCCTGTGTTCCTTATGGTAAGTTTGAGGTTCTTTGGCTATTCTGATTTGTTATGTATTTATATATATATATATAACAGGTGCTTATATATATATATAGGCACCTGTTATAGCGCCCCTTCAAGATTTCTACTCAGAGGCTTGATTAATATATAAGATGAAGGATTTGTCACAAAGCTGTTGTTAGAAACATGGATCAAATTGTCACAATTTCGACTGTGGATTTTTTCAACACAGTGTTGCAGTCTTGAGCATATTGTTTGCATCTGATGACTTCTGTCTACAAGCAATGCATTGGCAGCCGCAGGAACTAAGTGTACTGTGCCAGTCCAGTGTCCAAGACTGCTGAGTTTACCTTCAGTTTAAATGTTGGTTTTTGTTGTTGTTTTTCAACAGTTCGCTTCTCATGCATAGGTTTTAAACGATTGTTTTTCTTTCTTGTCATTTGTAGGCTTGTCACCTAGATCCACTCTTGGATGATTCACTCATGTTGGCCCGACGTTTGCGATTGCTTAAGAAGACTGTCCATCTTGAGATTCTTCATGATCTTCCTCATGGGTTTCTGAACTTTGTACTTGTGTCACCCGAAGCAAAGGCTGGATCTGGTCGTTGTGTTCAGGCAATTAAGAAGGTGTTTCATATAGACGATTAGCTGCAGAATGATTAGAAATTAAATGAAGCTGTTGGTTTGATGTAATTCAGCTTCAGGCTCAGACTTTCATTCTTTGAGAATTTAGTAAATTAGATGATTAGCTGTGGAATGATTAGAAATTAAATGAAGCTGTTGGTTTGATGTAATTCTGCTCCAGGCTCAGACTTTCATTCTTTGAGAATTTAGTAAATTGCTGTCATTTAGCTGGACCAAAATAATAGTCAGCAGAGCATAATTTCGTACCAATTGCTCAGTATTCTTGTACCATCTTTTGAATTACTCAGCTTAGCTCATTTCTTGTCTTCTTACTTTCATTGATTCTGCTTTGATAGCTAAGTATCATTATGGTATTATGCCTGTTTTGATGTTTGACCCCATAGCCTAAACTTCTTTAAAAGTTATTGTTGACTATTTTGCGCTGTGTTGTAAAATATCAATTTATGTCCCTGGTTATTAAGCACTTTTCTTATTCTTCTTCATGTTTATCCTGACTGTGTTTGCTATTATTAATTTAAAATGGCTAAAATCTCTTCTTCAAGTGACTGGTTTTAGCCAATGTGCTGATGAGCAAAACCTTGGTAGTTGACTGTACTAGTAGGTGACTGACGGCTGTTTAATCTGTGAAGATTAAAGCATTAGTTTGAGCCATCTTAGGAAATAGAGTCTTACACCTGCCCCACAGTGGGTGTAGCCTTATTCACAGAATAAAAGGTTGCGCCTGACCCATGATTAGCGTTTTAAGCCGTTATTCCAGCATATGCCAGATTTAAGCTGGGAATAAGGGATATGCCGTCTCATATTATTATTATTACATAAATTTATTACGCGCGCAAGGTCACACCAAAGTGTGAATCTGAGGCACGGATAGTTAGCCGCCAGAGGAAGATGCAGTTAAAGGTCCATGTGCTTGAAAGCCAAAGAGAAATAGTGAGTTTTGAGCCGTTTCTGGAAGGTAGGGAGTGAATTTGAGCAACGTAAACTAACTACCGCCCCTGGTCTTAAAATACTTGTAAATATTGTCATATCTAAATTAGACATTAAAATACAGCAGAATATCTTAATTTAAGCAGTTAATTCAGCAATAATTCAAATTGTTGAATTGTTATTGCTGAATTAACTGCTTAAATTAAAGTATTCTACGGAGTTAGGATTTGATTTGTACTGTTACATCTGCTGATCCTGCATCTTCTTTTTCTTCTTTTCCGTGCTCTGCCCTTAGGCAGGTTCGAATGTTTGACGTCTCCATTCTTCTCGGTTCTGCGCTTTCATTTTCAGCTTCTGATAGCCTGCATATATAGATTTTATTTTTACTGTGCACAGTTGCTTTATCTGGTTCCGTTGACTTGAATTTCTTTATGCACTTCAGAAATCTCAAGAATACTATTGACACTCCTTTTCTCAATGCTAAGTACTGTGTTCTACTTTGTTAATGGAGTGGTTGCTATTTACTGTTATTTGTGCTCTTCTTTCACCCGCAAAGATGCTACAAATACCATTAGTAAAGATATGTTGCAGTTAATGCTTTGGTTCTTGATTTCGAACTGTCGTTCGTTTTGTGATGCTCATTTTCAGTCATTTTACATGTGACTAATTAGGTGGATAAATGAGAAAAAACGTGACTTGCAAAATGGATTTCATAGGATGAAGAATGTGATTTGCATATTTTCATGTTGCTGTGGTATGCCCAATATTGAAAGTGTTTGAATAGAGACATTTTTATTAATTTGATATGTACTTAATGTAGATATATTTATAAGCTGTTTTACGTGAAGTTAAACATCAAATGCTTTTTTAATCCTGTGAATGTAATTTATTTTATTTCTTTTTCCCCCGGTTGACCTTGATTGAACTCTACTATTCTACATTTAAAGTTTTCCCCCAAGAATGCAAGGTTCATGGGCGGAGTTTGGTTTCCGTTCTTGGAGGGGCTAAAGCCTTCTTGGGGGGGGGGGCTAAGCCCAGGAAAAGATACCATTTACATGGCAAAAAAAGAGAATTTGGGTATTCTTGGGGGGGCTTAGCTCCCCCTAGCCCCTGATAAACTCCGCCCATGGCAAGGTTGTTGTCACTGTGGAGCTGGTGAGGTTAAAAATAATGTAGGTAAACCATGTTGTAGCACTTTGCATTGAATGTCTCAATGACCAGCCTGAGCCAACAACTGCATTCCCAGAAGTGAAACAAAATTGAACTTTTCAGGTTGGTTGAACAGAGCCAGATAAATAAATCAATGTCCAGGGATTTTATTTTTTCCCATGAGAACACCACAATGTTTTTACGTTTATTGATTAATCGGTTTCATGATAGAGGCGTTCATTTATATTTGAGGCCATTGACAATGATGATAATGATGGAGCATGATAAGCATCCTCTATATGTTGATCCATATTTCGTGTTTTATTTATTTTTCATGTTATGTGTTTTCCATTGTGCACATGTTTTTAATAGAGCCCTTAGGATTGCACGAATATGGTATTGGTGCATACATGTACATGTATATGTGCATCTGTGTGTATGCTGTATTTATAAGTACTGCAATTTCTTGTGTATGTAATGAACACCTCGTTACTCTGTCCTAACACAAATTGTGGTGCAAGTTGATTGTAAACACGGATGGAAGTTGTGTGATAGAGTCTCATTATAATCTTTTTATGGTTCATAGAGATGTAAAATGAGTTTCACGTATACTTATTCAATAATTCATTCATTTATAATGTACCGTATGTAAATCTATAATATGCTCTAACTATAAACAGTTGCATATTATGATAAGCATATATGTATAAAATATATGGCATGTATGCACTTTGCATACCAGTAGCTATATAAATAAGTCTGATTGCATGTTCAATTACTTTGTTTCTGATATATATATATATATATGTATAATGTATATGTGTAAATATAAATTATTCCCATGTCAAGAGTTAGTGACCGTTTATCGTTGCCTGTAGAATATATTTGAGTTGTGTAGTTGTTAATTGTTTCATTTGATGTAAATTGTTTCAAAGTCGAAGTGCAGTGTTTTTTTCATTCAAAACTCCCTTTTGTCCATATTTACCATAACTGAACTGTTACGTAGGCTTCTGTCATCATTTCCATGCCTAATTAGACAATGAGCAAATCATGACCTACGTTCAGCAATTACCTCGCTTTACCTGACCTTAGGTTATGATTCAAATGCCTTAGGTTATGATTCAAATGCCTTAGGTTATGATTCAAATGCCTTAGGTTCTTATTCAAATGCCTTAGGTTCTGATTCAAATGCCTTAGATTCTTATTCAAATGCCTTAGATTCTTATTCAAATACCTGAGGATGTTTAGATGGAGGCAGATGATGAATTGATGCTGGGTGAGCACTGAGCAGTGAGGATAGGTAAAAGCAATAAGAGTGCGGCATTCCGGAGGGAGTTTGTTCCTGAGTCAAGGCGCTGCATG